>JAVMKA010000006.1:138007313-138607313 GCA_032172135.1 Glyptemys insculpta | reverse complement strand
ACGTGTCTAGGATGCCCAGCAAATTTCCATCCTACTGACGCTCATTGACTAGAAAGCAGCTGACTGCTTCATGGCTGCAGTGACAGCCAGATCCTACAGATTCCCGTGCAACGCAAGGCCACTGCTGACCTCACAGAGATTTCTGGTCCAGTAATGGAGGAACCAGCTCCCCTGAAGGCCATGAGTCAGGGGTACTGAGAAATATTACACTTTGCTATGATCCATTTGCCACACCTTCCCCTGATCTTCAGTATCTCCTGTCTGACCCTCCACCACCCGGTCGTTTGGTAGCAAGCACAGGAAGTCTATTTTCCATTAGAGTTTTGTCAGCAGTGCTGTTGGGGATTGGTAGATCCTGTCCCAGTATCAGAACCCTGAGGGGCTCAAGTGGTGGTGGCTATCCAGGCTTCTGTTGAAGCTACATCTGAACTCCCCTCAAAATACCAAGGCTACACCAATATTTTTGAAAACAGTAATGTGGAAACCCTGCCTCTGCACGAGGACTATGACTGCCCAATGGAGCTATAGCCATAAGCAAAATTACCATTTGAACTAATTCATGCAGTGTCAGAACCTGAGGTGACAGAGTTCTGAGAATACCTCTAAAAGAACCTGGCCTGAAGGTTCCCTGGACAAACGGTGACCACCTGGGCCTGTGGGGATGGGCTGAGCTGAGTGATCTCAGGGTCAGTTACACAGACAGTGATGATTGCTCCCAGGTGCTGATCCATCCTGGTAACTCCATAACCCCCAAATCCTTATGCACAGACACCAGACCCATTCTGTTACCTTTATGTCCCTGTAACTCTGTCTCCACAGCAATTTTCTTTCCAGGGCAGAAGTTTTTCAAGTCAGGTTCAGGTGGCTGTGTCTGAGAAGGGAGATCTTCAAACCTGAACACAATAATTACTCTAAACATTACCTACATTCTTTATCACAACAACTTATTGGGGGTAGAGGAGGAAGGAAGAGGAGAAAAGACCTTTTAAATATTGTACAAATGACTAAGACATGGGCCTAGGATTTAGCAGAGATGATGTGGCCAAATCACAGAAATTCTACAATCTCTTTCATCATTTTCTTTCCTTTCCATGACTCACACACCTTCCTGCTGAAATTAACCTACTGCAGTAAAAAGCAAAATGACTCCATATTCCTGAGGAATAGAGGGAAAATTGGGATCTAACATCCAGTACTGTCCCACACTCTTAAGCTCTCTTTATACTGGTGTGTGTATGGGGTAGGAACTTTCCCCCAGAGATTCCTCCCACACCACAGTGAATTTCACAATCTTACCTTTGCCTCTGGCCCTTTATATCCACCTAGAAAGGAAGAGAAAAATAACATTCAGATTCTATTCTGCAATATGGTTTATACCTGATCCAGTGGAGATTGATTTCTGCAGATCAGATTGTAAAACATTGTCTGAAATCCCCTCCTGTCTCCTCTAAAATAAAATTCTTGCTGTGAGATGTTTGTTAGGAAGGTATTTGGAAAAGTTATACTGTACATACCTAGCCATAGTCAGGTTTGTCAGCATTGCTGGCAGCACCAACCAGCTCCTGAGCACAGCCAGGCAAACCATGGCTGCCTCCTGCCTGTGTGTGGTGTGGGAGGAGATCTCTGCATCCTCTGCCCGGCTGTCATTTGGCCCTTAAGGATGATACTGTCCACACAGCTCTGCATCCAGCAGCTCCCATTTGTTCTCATTGAGAGATAGAGGGGCCATGAGGAGTCTCCCTTGTTCTCAATGGCAGCTACTCAGAGTGAGCTCTTTTGAAAATCTGGCCCCCCACAGTGTATAAAGAACCGCCCCATGATGGCACTTTCAGCAGGGTGTCTTCTCCTCTTTTCTGGCCCAGTCTCTAAAGGCAGAGGTCAATTTGCAAGGACCATAAAGTGAGTGTGCACCTGCACATCTTTCCAGAGGAGAAAACACACGTTGTGCGCTCTCTGCTGGAGGCCTTTTGTTCTGTCTTGTTTTGTTGGAATGGCAAATTGTCATTTAGGCTGAACATTTGTGTGGCTGTTTGTGTGGCAGAAACAGAATTCGGTGTCAGCAGCTCCTCACTGGGTTACTGAGGCTTCCCCTTTAATAGCAGGGTTGTTTCCCCCCCCCCGCCCCCTATAGTGAGTTTACCTTTAAAAGAATCGCTACACAGTCCGTTAGTCTCTTCAGCCTCTTATGAGCCTCTTCTACTGCACTCTGAGGAAGGAGTTTCCAGTCATTGTTCACAAGCAGGTGCAGTTTTCCATAGGTGGACTCAATTACCTCCAGCTGTTCTGTTATTGTTTCCTTCAGTAACAAATGTTAAAGGAAAAATACATAGTTATGCTGGAAGGTGTTAATGGCAGCCATCGATCTATAGATATTTTATGGCCTGATTAAAGATGATTCATGTGCTAAGCACCCTTACTTCAGGCAAAACAGAAGGACCAGTAAAGCCCCTTTATGCAGTGTGGTAGCTGGAAAATAGAATTCATTGCCCAAGGAAATGAACCTCATGGCAAGGCCTGATTAGAAACTAAGCCACGTGGGCTGAAGCTTCCCTGAATGCAAAGGCGGGGGAAGAGGATTGTTTGGCAAGATGTGTGTGAGAAAGAGACAGAGAAGGAGGGCGAGGATTTGCCCCTGCAGTGTGGGGCACAAGACATGGGCTGGTTTGAATTAAAGTAAATGGTGGATTGTCTGTAACCTGAAGTGTTCAAATCATGGTTTGAGGACTTCAGTAACTCCACTGGAGGTTTGGGATCTATTGCAGTAGTGTGTGGGTGAGGTTCTGTGGCCTGCGATGTGCAGGAAGTCAGGCTAGATGATCATAAGGGTCACTTAAAGTCTATGAATCTTTGAGAAAGCCAGCAAACAGGGGAGAAGCCATTGTCAGTGTGGTCTTGACCAGTAGCAAATGCACAGAGCTCACTGTGGCACAGGTCGGCTGGAGAAGCAGACTTGGGACTAGTGAAAGGGAACTGCAGGATGTTGTTTGTTCCTGTTGTGTTCAGGGAACAGGACTTTGTCCATTTTTTGTAAAGACCCAGGACTGCACCAAAGAAACACCTGATTTGTATCATCCAATTCTCATCCTAATGAAAACAACCATTTTTCCCTGGGATGGAAACAACCCAGTGAGCCCCGAATGCTGGCTAGCGGTTTAAGCCTAAGGGGTCATGATGTTATCAGATTGGGTCACACTTTATATTTCTGATTTGTATTTTGAAGCAAGAATATATTGCATTTGTGTCACCAGGGGACCTTCCTCCAGGCCCTATCCTTCAAATACAAATGATGTTAAAGATCAGTCAAGGTGACCTAAGGCCTCATCCCATTGATCTAAACCCATACAAGCAAGGAATTTCTAAGGGTATGTCTACACTACGAGAGTAGTTCGATTTTAGTTAAATCGAATATGTGCAATCGATATTAGAAAGTCGAACGTGTGTGTCTACACTAAGGACAGTAATTCGACTTTGTGAGTCCACACTAACGGGGAAAGCGTCGACATTGGAAGCAGCGCACTGTGGGCAGCTATCCCACAGTTCCCGCAGTCCCCGCTGCCCATTGGAATTCTGGGTCGATCCGCCAATGCCTTCTGGGTAAAAAAATGTGGCAAGGGTGCTTTTGGGTAACTGTCGTCATCCGTCAGTCACTACCGCCCTCCCTCCCTCCCTGAAAGCGCCGGCGGGAAATCAGTTCTCGCACTTTTTGATCAGTGACAGCGCGGACGCCACAGCACTGTGATCATGGATCCCGCTGTGACCATCGCTGCAGTTGTGGCCGTTCTCAACGCCTCGCAGCTTATCATACACCTTTCCCTGAGGCAGATGCAGAGAAATCAGGCGAGGAGGCTACGGCACCGCCGTGAGGGCCTGAAGTCAGAGAGTAGCACAGAGCTGTCAGAAACCACGAGCCCCAGCGCCCAGGACATCACGGTGGCAATGGGTCATGTGGATATTGTGGAACGGCGATTCTGGGCCCGGGAAACAAGCACGGACTGGTGGGACCGCATAGTGCTTCAGGTCTGGGATGAATCCCAGTGGCTGCGAAACTTTCGCATGCGGAAGGGGACTTTCCTCGAACTTTGTGAGTTGCTGTCCCCTGCCCTGAAGCGCAAGGACACCCGCATGCGAGCAGCCCTGACTGTCCAGAAGCGAGTGGCCATAGCCCTCTGGAAGCTTGCAACGCCGGACAGCTACCGGTCAGTCGCGAACCACTTTGGCGTGGGCAAATCTACCGTGGGGGTTGTTGTCCTGCAAGTAGCCAAGGCAATCGTCAAGGTACTGCTGTCAAAGGTAGTGACCCTGGGAAACGCGCAGGCCATCATAGATGGCTTCGCCGCGATGGGATTCCCAAACTGCGGTGGGGCTATAGATGGGACTCACATCCCTATCCTGGGACCGGGCCACCAGGCCAGCCAGTATATTAACAGAAAGGGATACTTTTCAATGGTGCTGCAAGCACTGGTGGACCACAGGGGACCCCAACTATACATACAATATGATGGGGGCTAATTTAGCTACAACAAGTCAGGAAAAAGATCTTGGAGTCATCGTGGATAGTTCTCTGAAAATGTCCACGCAGTGTGCAGAGGCGGTCAAAAAAGCAAACAGGATGTTAGGAATCATTAAAAAGGGGATAGAGAATAAGACTGAGAATATATTATTGCCCTTATATAAATCGATGGTACGCCCTCATCTCGAATACTGCGTACAGATGTGGTCTCCTCATCTCAAAAAAGATATACTGGCACTAGAAAAGGTTCAGAAAAGGGCAACTAAAATGATTAAGGGTTTGGAACGGGTCCCATATGAGGAGAGATTAAAGAGGCTAGGACTCTTCAGCTTGGAAAAGAGGAGACTAAGGGGGGATATGATAGAGGTATATAAAATCATGAGTGATGTGGAGAAAGTGGATAAGGAAAAGTTATTTACTTATTCCCATAATACAAGAACTAGGGGTCATCAAATGAAATTAATAGGCAGCAGGTTTAAAACAAATAAAAGGAAGTTCTTCTTCACGCAGCGCACAGTCAACTTGTGGAACTCCTTACCTGAGAAGGTTGTGAAGGCTAGGACTATAACAGAGTTTAAAAGAGAACTGGATAAATTCATGGTGGTTAAGTCCATTAATGGCTATTAGCCAGGACGGGTAAGGAATGGTGTCCCTAGCCTCTGTCTGTCAGAGGATGGAGATGGATGGCAGGAGAGAGATCACTTGATCATTGCCTGTTAGGTTCACTCCCTCTGGGGCACCTGGCATTGGCCACTGTCGGTAGACAGGATACTGGGCTAGATGGACCTTTGGTCTGACCCGGTACGGCCTTTCTTATGTTCTTATGTTATGTTCTTATGTTTTACCAACATCAACGTCGGATGGCCGGGCAAGGTTCATGACGTTCGGGTTTTCAGGAACTCTGGTCTGTTTAGATGGCTTCAGGAAGGCATTTACTTCCCGGACCACAAGATAACTGTTGGGGATGTGGAGATGCCTACAGTGATCCTCGGGGACCCAGCCTACCCGCTAATGCCCTGGCTCATGAAGCCCTATACTGGCGCCCTGGACACTGAAAAAGAACTCTTCAACTACCGGCTGAGCAAGTGCAGAATGGTGGTGGAGTGTGCTTTTGGCCGTCTCAAGGGGAGATGGAGAAGCTTACTGACTCGCTGTGATCTCAGCGAAACCAATATCCCCATCGTTATTGCAGCTTGCTGTGTGCTCCACAATCTCTGTGAGAGCAAGGGGGAGACCTTTATGGCGGGGTGGGAGGTTGAGGCAAATAGCCTGGCTGCTGATTACGCCCAGCCAGACAGCCGGGCGATTAGAAGAGCCCAGCGGGACGCGCTGTGCATCCGGGAGGCTTTGAAAGCCAGTTTCAAGACTGAGCAGGGTACCCAGTGACTTTTAAGTTTGTGGACACAGAAGCTGAACTTGCCCCCATTTCTTTACCCAGTTGCCGTCGACTATCCTCTCCAGTTACATACCCCCTTCACCCCCTTCCCAAAAAATAAAATCAGTTCTGTTTTGTTAATGGACACCGTTGTCTTTATTACTGTTTTCGCGGGAATGTTTTAAACCTGGGACGCAGACTGTGGCGGGGGGCGGGTTTAGTGTTGTGATGCAAATGATGCTTCTAAACTCCAGGAATGACAGGCTCCGCGGTGGTGGACTGGTTGTTTCAATGGAGCCTGCCAGCCCTCCTGGCCGGGACTGCGTGTATGTGTCGGCTATGTGACTGTCTTGCAGGGGGAGGAGGGTTACAGATCCCCTGCTGCGCGGCTCTGTGATCCAGGGTAAGGACCGCTGCATAAGATCTGTAACTGCCCTCCCCCGCCACATATTCACAGAGCAACCCCGCCCCCCCACCACACAGAACATGAAAACCACCTCCCAGACTGACCAGGGTAACTAGTCACTGCACTGTGTATGTGCCCTGCTGCTGGACCTGCCCCCTGCTAAAGGTGACTGTCCTGTCCAATTACCAAGCCCCTTCCCCCCCTTCAGACAGACTCTCCTCCAAAAGAAGAGGATGGAAACAGTAATGAACAGAAACGTATTTTTTATTAACAACCACACATGGAACGGGGGGGTGAAACTTGGACGGGGTCTTGTGTGAGGCGGGTAGGAAAGGACTTTTCAAATTTTGGGGAATGAGAGCCTTCTAGTGGTAGAGCAGTCCGCAGGGGTGGATTGAAATTTTTCACGGCCCCTGCCGCCCCTCCGTGTTTGGACTTTGGGTGAGGGGGGTATGGGACTTGGTGGCGGGGCAGGGCAGTTAGAGAGAGACTGCAGCGGGGCTCTCTCCTCCTGCCTCCGGTCCTGCAGAACATCCACAAGGCGGCGGAGCGTGTCCGTTTGCTCCCTCATTAGTCCAAGCAGCGTTTGAGTAGCCTGCCGGTCCTCCTGTCGCCACCTCTCCTCCCGTTCCATGTTTGCCCGGTGCATTTGGGACAAGTTCTCCCTCCACTGTGTCTGCTGGGCTGCCTGTGCTCGGGAGCATCCCATTAGTTCAGCAAACATGTCTTCCCGTGTCCTCTTCTTCCTCCTCCTAATGTGCGCTAGCCTCTGGGCAGATGTGGCTGTGGGAATTGGAAAAAGGGAGTGAATTCCTGAGACAGATCAATGTATCTGTGAACAGAGAACATAGTCTTTCTCTGTGAACAAGACCATGCAGAGCACCTATCACATGCGCACTGAGGACAAGGTCGAAGTTTCGGCCCTCGCCTACAGTGCCTGCGGTCTTGCTGTGGCGAGCTGAGGAGCGGGGCAGGACACCGGACTTTGTCTAGCTGTCAAACATGGTAAGCCATAGACTTGTGGCTGCTTAAAACTTTAAGAGTGGCACTGGCCTCCTTTCACATAGAAAGCAATGCGAGTCTCTGCTGGCAGCAATCCTGCAAGCATGAACTCTGTCCCTGTCCCACCCCCTCGCGGCTGTAAACCGCGTGGCTGTAAACCGGCGGTTACCGTTCTGTAAAGGAACGGGCAAGCAGTCCGAATACTAACTTTCCCCTACCTAATTCAAAGCAGGGAGTCATGGCAGACATCACCCTCCTGAGGGTCTCGGAGAGCCAGAAGGAGAGGATGCTTCGGGACAGCCTGCAGAAACCGGGGCCATTTGCTGCTATGCTGTGCAAGGCCATGATCCCCGAGTACCTGCTGGCGTTGTGGCAGGGAAACGTGTCATACCACGGGGGGCCTAATAAGCTCTCCCTGCCCAGGAACCTGCTCACGAGGCTGGAAAAACACCTGCAGGAGGCCTATGAGGAGTTCTCCCCGGAGGATGTCGCCTCTATCCCCGGATACATTGACCAGTTTTTGGCTTAGGTGCCCTTGGAGGGACAAAAGAGTGGAGTGTCTTGGGCAGTATAATCATGAAGCGGACATTGTGAAATTTTTTTAAAATAGTTCGGACTATATATTGAAGCGCCCAAAGACAGACTAATCATGATACCCTTTGCACATATTCCCGTTTTGTTGCACTTTACTCTTTACATGTTTTGAAGCACTTTACCCATTGTTAATATTTTAAATGTTCCTGTTCTGTTATAAAGAAATTTTTAGATATTTAAAACACTTACTGCTTGATCCTTCCCCTGAATCTGTGTCTGGGATAACGGCTGGGGACAGTTGGTAGGGAATCTCTGTGAGGGTGATGAAGATATCCTGGCTGTCGGGGAAATCAGCGTTGTAAGCGCTGTCGACTGCCTCGTCCTCCTCATCTCCTTCCTCCTCTTCCCCGTCCGCTGAGGAACCGGCCTTGGACAATATCCCATCCTCAGAGTCCACGGTCAGTGGTGGGGTAGTGGTGGCGGCCGCACCTAGGATAGAATGCAGTGCCTCGTAGAAACGGGATGTGTGGGGCTGGGATCCGGAGCGTCCGTTTGCCTCTTTGGTCTTCTGGTAGCCTTGTCTCAGCTCCTTGATTTTCACGCGGCACTGCGTTGCATCCCGGCTGTATCCTCTCTCTGCCATGGCTTTAGAGATCTTCTCATAGATCTTTGCATTCCGTCTTTTGGAGCGCAGCTCGGAAAGCACGGACTCATCTCCCCACACAGCGATGAGATCCAAGACTTCCCGATCAGTCCATGCTGGGGCCCTCTTTCTATTCTGGGATTGCATGGCCATCTCTGCTGGAGAGCTCTGCATCGTTGCCACTGCTGCTGAGTTCGCCACGATGTCCAAACAGAAAATGCGATTCAAACTGCTCAGACAGGAAAAGGAATTCAAATTTTCCCGGGGTGTGGCTGGTCAGAGCATCCGAGCTCGGACTGCTGTCCAGAGCGTCAGAGTGGTGCACTGTGGGATAGCTCCCGGAGCTATTAGCGTCGATTTCCATCCACACCTAGCCTAATTCGACATGGCCATGTCGAATTTAGCGCTACTCCCCTCGTTGGGGAGGAGTACAGAAATCGAATTAAAGAGAGCTCTATGTCGAACTAAATAGCTTCGTGGTGTGGACGGGTGCAGGGTTAAGTCGATGTAACGGCGCTAAAGTCGACATAAACGCCTAGTGTAGACCAGGCCTAAGAAAGGGGAAACTCTCCACCCTGCCCCTGCATGCTCACTTATCCCATTGGCCAGTGTCCCTGACAGACTCGGGACCTCCACAGTGAACCCCCTCCCTCCTCCAAAGGAGAGAGCAACACACAAGCTACCTCACACTGCAATGCAAAATCTTAACTTTGACCATGATGGTCAAGTTTTGTGCTGCTCTATGTGTGACATTTTATGTAAATAATGTAATGTACTAATTTGCATACATGCATATAATTTAATGTGATCTAAAAATTCTCTGTAGTTTGCATACCCTGCTCGGAGCAGTGGGTGGGGCTGTTTCTAGCAATCCCGGTGTCCTATACAGCTGCCCCACACTGGTCTGAGGGGTGGGAAGGCTGTGCTTAAGGACTGCAGGGCTGGTAGCCAGGCAGGGAGGTAGCAGGGGTGGTGCCTGCCCTCGCACTCACTGGCAGTGGCAGGAAGCGGAACGACCCAGACCCAGCCCACTCCATTCCCCCAGCTCCCAGCCACATCGCTCAGGGGAGGCGGCTTGGGGGAAGGGGTGGAAACACGCCACACACTCACCGGCAGCAGGAAGTGGAGTGACGCAGCTGGGAGCTGGTGGAGTGGAGCGGGCTGGGGCTGAAGCAGTCCCCCCAAAGTATACCCCAAATTAAAAAACAGTAAAAAAATCAAAAAGGAGCCACGGTGGCTAAACAACCAAGTTAAAGAAGCAGTGAGAGGTAAAAAGGCATCCTTTAAAAAGTGAAAGTTAAATTCTAGTGAGGAAAATAGAAAGGAGCATAAACACTGTCAAATGAAGTGTAAAAATACAATTAGGAAGGCCAAAAAAGAATTTGAGGAACAGCTAGCCAAAGTCTCAAAGTAATAGCAAAAATGTTTTCAAATACATCAGAAGCAGGAAGCCTGCTAAACAACCAGTGGGGCTACTGGACGATCGAGATGCTAAAGGAGCACTCAAGGACGATAAGGCCATTGCGGAGAAATTAAATGAATTCTTTGCATCGGTCTTCACGGCTGAGGATGTGAGGGAGATTCCCAAGCCTGAGCCATTCTTTTTACAAATCTGAGGAACTGTCCCAGACTGAGGTATCATTAGTTTATCAATTTGTTCCAAAACCTCCTCTAAACAGCAATAAGTCACCAGGACCAGATGGTATCACCCAAGCGTTCTGAAAGAACTCAAATGTGAAATTGCAGAACTACTAACTGTAGTTTTTAACCTATCATTTAAATCAGCTTCTGTATCAGATGACTGGATGAGAGCTAAAGTTATGCCAATTTTTTAAAAGGGCTCCAGAGGTAATCCTGGCAATTACAAGCCTGACTTCAGTACTGGGCAAACTGGTTGAAACTATAATAAAGAACAATATTGTCAGACATATAGATAAACATAATTTGTTGAGGAAGAGTCAATATGATTTCAGTAAAGGGAAATCATGCCTCACCAATCTGCTAGAATTCTTTGAGGGGGTCAACAAGCATGTGGACAAAGGGGATCCAGTGGATATAGTGTACTTAGATTTTCAAAAAGCCTTTGACAAGGTCCCTTAGCAAAGGCTCTTAAGCAAAGTAAGCTGCCACGGGATAAGAGGGAAGGTGTTCTCATGGATTGGTAACTGGTTAAAAGATAGGAAACAAAGGGTAGGTATAAAAGGTCAGTTTTCAGAATGGAGAGGGTTAAATAGTGGTGTTCCCCTGGGGTCTGTTCTGGGACCAGTTCTATTCAACATATTCATAAATGATCTGGAAAAAAAGGGTTAACAGTGAAGTGGCAAAATTTGAAGATGATACAAAATTACTAAAGATAGTTAAGACCCAGGCAGACTGTGAAGAGGTACAAAAGGATCTCTCAAAACTGGATGACTGGGCAACAAAATGGCAGATGAAATTTAATGTTGATATATGCAAAGTAATGCACATTGGAAAGCATAATCCCAACTATACATATAAAATGGTGAGGTCTAAATTAGTTGTTGCCACTTTAGAAAGAGATCTTGGAGTCATTGTGGATAGTTCTCTGAAAACATCCACTCAATGTGTAGTGGCAGTGAAAAAAGTGAACAGAATGCTGGGAATAATTATGAAAGGGATAGATAATAGGACATAAAATATCATATTGCCTCTATATAAATCCATGGTACGCCCACATCTTGAATACTGCGTGCAGATGTGGTCACCCCATCTCAAAAAAGATACATTGGAATTGGAAAAGGTTCAGAAAAGGGCAACAAAAATGATTAGGGGTATGGAACAGCTTCCGTATGAGGAGAGATTAATAAGTCTGGGGCTTTTCAGCTTGGAAAAGAGATGGCTGAGGGGAGATATGATTGAGCTCTATAAAATCATGACTCATGTAGAGAAAATAGATAAGGAAGTATTGTTTACTACTTCTTATAACACAAGAACTAGGGGTCACGAAATGAAATTAATAGGCAGCAGGTTTTAAACAAACAAAAGGAAGTATTTCTTCACACAACACACAGTCAACCTGTGGGACTCTTTGCCAGAGGATGCTGTAAGGGCAAAGACTATAAGAGGTTTTAAAAAAAGAACTAGATAAATTCATGGAGGATAGGTCCATCAGATGCTATTAGCCAGGATGGGCAGGGATGGTGTCCCTAGCCTCTGTTTACCAGAGGCTGGGAATGAGCAACAGGGGATGGATCACATGGTGATTACCTGTTAGGTTCACTCCCTCTGGGGCACCTGGCACTGAGCACTGTTGGAAGACAGGATACTGGGCTGGATGGACCTTTAGTCTGACCCAGTCTGGCTGTTCTTATGGGCGGGGGGTTGTCCCAGGCCCCGCACCCCCTAGGGATGGCCCTGCTGGCACAGCCTGGAGGGGGCTCGCCAGGGGATGGGGCTGGCTGCTGGAGCCAGAACGCAGCATGTAACTGCGTAGGGCACCAGGACCCCAAATGTCATGGTACCCTACACAGCTGCGTATTTTGTGTATCGGTAGGGATGGCCCTGGGTAGGACATGGTGTCACAGAAGACTTGTTAGCTCCGGCTGGGGTAGGTGGGTTCATGCTGGGTTGAGGAGCTGAGCCCCTCAGCTTCTGACCCTGCCAATACCTCTGGTTGTTCTTGCTGCTGCTTCCACCACCTGCTCCTCTCAGTCACCCTTTCCCCAGCTGGATGCAGCAGGTGGAGCAGCCGGGGGGGAAGCAAAATTCAGGTTTAGGTCCAGTGTAGCAAAGAGAAGCTACCTGCACTCAAACATGGAGTCTGCTCCACACAAACCACCCTGGCCCCGAGCATTCCTTCTGTGCCATCGCCTTCACTTACCCCATAGTAAGGCCTGGCACCAGACTTCAGACAGACAGAGTTCATGGCTGAAATGGGACATGATTGATCTCACACCAAGATACACATGCACCTCTTGTTGATCACAGTGACAGCTCTGCCAACCTATTCCAACTAATAACTCCATCAGTCAATGCAGCTACAACTAAACCAGTTGGGGGGCAGGGATAGCCCAGGGTTGTGAGTTCAATCCTTGAGGGGGCCACTTCGGGATCTGGGGCAAAATCAGTACTTTTTTTCTTAATGGGGGGGGGGGGAGGAGGGAAGAGTTTCAAACCCTCGTTGTTTCAATTATCTCATTCTGAACCTGCTTCAAACCAGGCCAGGCAGTCAGACTGAAACAATTGCGCCAAAGGACAAATGGTGGCTCCCAACCCCAACGGGGGTGTAAAAAGGCCCCAAAGGCAGTGGAGCTGCCATAGTGTGCCCAGTAGATCATTGACAATGTGACCTGAAATCCCTGCATAGGGAGCACACAGGTGTCTTAGCTGCTACTAAAGCCCATGGCCTGTAGTAGTATTACTGGAACAACTATAGAGCTGTTCTGTGTCATGCCACTGGCCTGTGGGGTTGGAGGGTAAGAAGTCATTTCTCCCCACACCCTCCTATGTGCAAACCCCATTGACTTGTTCCTCAGGGAGGTGTGAATTTTCCTCATGCATTTGATTGAGAGATTAATGCTGAAATATACCGATGACAATTAAAGTCACCAATAACTATTTCAGTGTTGATCATTTCAGTAAACACATCCAGCTACTCTGCTGTTATTGCTAAAGCTTGAGTAGAATACCAACCACTCCTATCTGCTTTCTTCTGCCCCTTCTTATCCCAGCTGTTGGGCAGTAGGAGTAATAAGAGCTTTAACCAGTTTTTTTAGAAATTGGGTTTAAGACAAGGAAGTGTATGAACATCTAGAAAGGGTTTGTGGTGTATAGTAGGAAACAGTGTCACTGCTTTTAATATCCACACATGTATGCACAGACCATCCCTGTGTCATCGCGTAAAAGCAATGACACAGGGATAGTAGGTGCATACATGTGTGGATATTTAGCTGCACAACAAAATGGTGAGTCAACTGAACTGCTCTAAACATGCAAAGGCTTCAAGAATTAACTCCCACTGCAGAGCACATGGCCAAGGGAAAGTTCACCCGGCTGGGAGTCAAAAGAGTCCTAAATAATAGCCCTCTCATTGACTGTCCTAACAACAGTTTATACTTGCAATGCACTGTGCAGACATTATTAGTTTAGCTTCACAACACACATGACAGAGGAAAATCTCCCTGCCTCCCAATTTATCAAGAGGGAAGCACAAGGTCAGTGCTAGTGCCCCAATATCAAACAGCAAGTTGGTAGAAGAGTCAGGATAGAACACAGGAGCCCTCAATGAGTCTCACATGTGGAATCCCCTAGGTCACATTGCCTCTCGGGTAAATCACTGCCTTTTCTGTGCATGAAGCTAAATCACCATTCGGGTATGTGAACCATGGTAAATGCATATAAAAATGAGGGCATGTGCTAGTACAGGCATTTGAGCATACCACCCCCACCACTCTCTGAAAATGTGGCCCTTTATATTAGAAGGAAAAATATGTTTTTTTCCCCCCTGAAATTTAATGAACAAAGATAAGTATTGTTCCCTACCGAGTACTCCTGGATAACCTCCTCCATGGGAACCACAGTGTGACCACGGTGAGCCTGGGATCTCTCACACACCATGCACACAGGGGTCTGATCCTCTTTGCAGTAGAGCTTCAAAGGGTCTCCATGTCTCTCACATATATTTTCTTCTATAGGTTTTCTCAGGCTTTCTGAACTTAATAACTGGGGTATTGAGTCCACAATATTCTTCAGCTCCCTGACTGGCCTTAAGTTGCTCTTTTGGATCCTCTTTCTGCACTGAGGACAGACAATGTCCATCTCCTTTTCCTCACAGTGCTGAGTGATACAGTCTTTGCAGAAGCTGTGTCCACACTCAGTAATCACAGGGTCTTTAAATAAATCCAAACAGATGGAACAAGTAGCTTGATCTTTAATGTTTTTTGCAGGATCTGCAGCTGCCATGGTTCTTTGTATCAGAGAATGAACAAGTTCCTTGTTACCATCACATAATCCGCAGTGTGTTCATCTCACTGCAGAAAGGTGCCTCACTCCTCAGAAATCGGGTCAGTCCAAAGGTCCTGGCTGCAGTTTTATTGGTCAAATTCGATGGAGCTACTCCCTGGCTGAACAAACACCATTACTCCCTCAGAAACATAGATAAGCCTATCCACACATCACTGGGAGGAACACAGTGGCCCAATCTGTGCTAGGAAAATTATCCATTGTTTGACAATAGTTGTCAACAAATGATTCATCTCATCCTTGAACTGTTTCTGAAAACAGCATATCTACACATGTAAATGAGGTACAAATCATTTCAGCCACACTTGAGACAGTGTGATAGGACCTGTCCACCCTAGACAACGTCAAGTGTTTTTCTCTTTCAGCAGGCCCACACTGAGGAGGCTAGTGAGTGTGAGCATCTGCAGTGTGTGCAGGGCTGTACCCAGGCCCTCAGCTAACTAAGCTGAAGGGAAGAAGGTCTATGAAGCTGGGCTGAGGCAAAAAACTTGAGCACTTCAACCATAGTGTCCTAAATGCCCCAACAGAGACACACGGAGACACACAGAATATTCACCTATGAAAATCTGTGTTAAACTGGAGTTCAGGTAGCTGCTGCACAGAGAGGGCTTCAGCTTCGTGTGACACGTGAGATTCAGTATCTCAGGCTACTTCTACACTAGAAACTTCAAATTGCTGACATGGGAACGCTTTGATGTTCGTATGTGGTTGCGCGTGAGCGCTGGGAGAGAGCTCTCCCAGTGCTCCTGGTAATCCACCTCCATGAGGGGAATAGCTCTGAGTATTGGGAGATGAGCCTGTCTACACTAGTACTTTAAAGCGCTCAAACTTGCTGCGCTGAGGGGGGTGAAATGTAAATGTAAACGTAGACAAGCCCTCAGACACCACCATTAGAAAGCAGGAAATTCTCAGTTCAAGGTGTCTCCACTTCACCCCAAAGTAAATGTCAGTGTGACGAGCAAAAACAAACCACAGACTTATGAACATCAGGAAATGCAGTTACAGGTGCTGCTTCACACCCAGCACCTGCACTTATCTAAGCACAGCCCTTTTCTCCCCTCACTATCCACTGTGTGCCCACCTCCATGATTTCATTCTTATCTGGAATCTCCTGAGTATTCTGGTGGCTACCCTAGCTACTTTGGACTCCTCCCCCACAAGAACCTTTTCTCTCTTCCTTTGGTCTTTTGGAGACAATTTTTCTTTCAGAAGGTGGAGAAAGCTACTAGGGGGGAGGCTGTTCTAGATTTGATTTTGACAAATAGGGAGGAAGTGGTTGAGAATTTCAAAGTGGAAGGTAGGTTGTGTGAAAGTGACCATGAAATAATAGAGTTCATGATTCTAAGGAATTCCCTGAGGAGGGAGAACAGCAAAATAAAGTTAATGGGTTTCCAGAAAGCAGACATTAGCAAACTCAGGGAGTTGGTAGGTAAGATCCCATGGGAAGCAAGTCTAAGAGGAAAAACAATAGAAGACAATTGGCAGTTTTTCAAAGAGAGATCATAGAATCATAGAATATCATTATTCAGATTATTAAGGGCACAAGAGCAAACTATCTCACTGCATAGAAAAGACAGGAAGGATGGCTAACGGCCACCCTGACTTAACCAGGAGATCCTCAATGATCTGAAACTCAAAAAAAGAGTCCTACAAAAGTTATGAAGAATTTATATAAACAGAACAACACAAGCATGTAGGGACAAAATTAGAAAGGCCAAGGCTCAAAATGAGTTTAAATTAGCTAGAGACATAAAGGGTACCAAGAAAATATTATATTATATCAATACACTAGAAGCAAGACGAAGACCAAGGACAGGGTAGGCCTGTTACTCAATAAGGGGGAGGACAATAACAGAAAATGTGGAAATGACAGGAGTGCTAGATGACTTTTTGTTTTTCAGTTTTCACCAAAAAGTTTAGTAGCAATTGGATATCTAACACAGTGAATGCCAGTGAAAATTAGGTAGGATATACTGGCACTAGAAAAGGTTCAGAGAAGGGCAACTAAAATGATTAGGGGTTTGGAACGGGTCCCATATGAGGAGAGATTAAAAAGGCTAGGACTTTTCAGCTTGGAAAAGAGGAGACTAAGGGGGGATATGATAGAGGTATATACAATCATGAGTGATGTGGAGAAAGTAAATAAGGAAAAGTTATTTACTTGTTCCCATAATACAAGAACTAGGGGCCACCAAATGAAATTAATAGGCAGCAGATTTAAAACAAATAAAAGGAAGTTCTTCTTTACATAGCGCACAGTCAACTTGTGGAACTCCTTGCCTGAGGAGGTTGTGAAGGCTAGGACTATAACAGTGTTTAAAAGAGAACTGGATAAATTCATGGAAGTTAAGTCCATTAATGGCTATTAGCCAGGATGGGTAAGGAATGGTGTCCCTAGCCTCTGTTTGTCATAGGGTGGAGATGGATGGCAGGAGAGAGATCACTTGATCATTACCTGTTAGGTTCACTCCCTCTGGGGCATCTGGCATTGGCCACTGTCGGTAGACAGGAGACTGGGCTAGATGGATCTTTGGTCTGACCCAGCCCTGGTCTACACTACGAGTTTAGGTTGAATTTAGCAGTGTTACATCGATTTAACCCTGCACCCGTCCACACGATGAAGCCGTTTTTTCCGACTTAAAGGGCTCTTAAAATCTATTTCTGTACTCCTCCCCCGATGAGGGGATTAGCGCTGAAATTGACCTTGCTGGGTCGAGTTTGGGGTAGTGTGGGGTAGTGTGGTCACAATTCGACGGTATTGGCCTCCGGGAGCTATCCCAGAGTGCTCCATTGTGACCGCTCTGGACAGCATTCTCAACTCAGATGCACTGGCCAGGTAGACAGGAAAAGGCCCACAAACTTTTGAATCTCATTTCCTGTTTGGCCAGCGTGGCAATCTGCAGGTGACCGTGCAGATCTCATCAGCACAGGTGACCATGATGGAGTCCCAGAATCGCAAAAGAGCCCCAGCATGGACCGAACGGGAGGTACTGGATCTGATCGCTGTATGGGGAGAGGATTCAATGCTATCAGAACTCCGTTCCAAATGATGAAATGCCAGAACATTTGAAAAAATCTCCAAGGGCATGAAGGACAGAGACTATAACAAGGACCCGCAACAGTGCCGCGTGAAACTTAAGGAGCTAAGGCAAGCCTACCAAAAAACCAGAGAGGCAAACGGCCGCTCCGGGTCAGAGCCCCAGACATGCCACTTCTACGCTGAGCTGCATGCCATGCTAGGGGGTGCAGCCACCACTACCCCAACCGTGTGCTTTAACTCTGTCAATGGAGTAGCACGCAACAGGGATGCAGGTTTTGGAGATGAGGAAGATGATGAGGAGGAGGTTGAAGATAGTTCACAGCAAGCAAGCAGAGAAACCGTTTTCCCTGACAGTCAGGAACTGTTTCTCACCCTGGACCTGGAGCCAGTACCCCCCAAACCCACCCAAGGCTGCCTCCCGGACCCACCAGGTGGAGAAGGGACCTCTGGTGAGTGTACCTTTGTAAATATTACACATGGTTTAAAAGCAAGCATGTTTAATGATTAATTTGCCGTGGCATTCGCGGCCAGTACAGCTACTGGAAAAGTCTGTTAACGTGTCTGGGGATGGAGCGGAAATCCTCCAGGGACATCTCCATAAAGCTCTCCTGGATGTACTCCCAAAGCCTTTGCAAAAGGTTTCTGGGAAGGGCTGCCTTATTCCGTCCGCCATGGTAGGACACTTTACCACGCCAGGCCAGTAGCATGTAGTCTGGAATCATTGCAGCACAAAGCATGGCAGCGTATGGTCCCGGTGTTTGCTGGCATTCAAACAACATCCGTTCCTTATCTCTCTGTGTTATCCTCAGGAGAGTGATATCATTCATGGTCAGCTGGTTGAAATAGGGTGATTTTATTAAGGGGACATTCAGAGGTGCCCGTTCCTGCTCGGCTGTTTGCCTGTGGCTGAACAGAAATGTTCCCCGCTGTTAGCCACGCGGTGGGGGGAGGGGTGAAGTGATCATCCCAGATAATTTGGTGGGGGGGTGGGGTAGTTGGGTTTGTGCTGCACGTTAACCTGAAAACCACAGCCCCTCCTTTGAAATTGCCAACCCATTTTAAATGGCCAACCCAACGGCTGCTTGGTATGGGAAATGAGGGCGCTGCTGTTTGAAACCATTCCCACATGTTATGAAGGTTAAAGAAGCCAAAAGACTGTGTCTTAGCATGGCTGCCTGCAAGCCGAATTCTGTTGCCCGGCCCTGCGTAAGTGATCTCTCACACCAAACTGGCATGCCCTCAATGAGAGGGAAAATGCAACCTTGTACCGAAAGCACATGTGCTATATAATTTAACATCAAGGTTTACCGTGAAAGAGTCTACCCATTGTTCTCTAAAATGTATCTTTTTAACTACCTCTCTCCCTTTTTTTTCCTCCACCAGCTGCAAATGTTTCAACGCTCACACTATCTTCTCCTTCCCAGAGGCTAGTGAAGATTAGAATGCAAAAAACCGCACTTGCGATGACATGTTCTCTGAGCTTTTGCAGTCCTCCCACACTGAGAGAGCACAGCAGAATGCGTGGAGGCAGACAATGTCAGAGTCCAGGAAAGCACAATATGAACACGAGGACAGGTGGCAGGCTGAAGATAATAAGTGGCGGGCTGAAGATGATAGGTGGCGTCAGCTTGCTGACAGAGGGCAAGAGGCAATGCTGAGGCTACTGGAGGAACAAACTGGAATGCTCCGACGTATGGTTGAGGTTCAAGAAAGGCAGTTTGAGCACAGACCGCCGCTACAGCCCCTGTGTAACCAACAGCCCTCCTCCCCAAGTTCCATAGCCTCCTCACCCAGATGCCCAAGAACGTGGTGGGGGGGGGCTTCCGGGCACCCAACCACTCCACCCCAGAGGACTGCCCAAGCAACAGAAAGCTGACATTCAATAAGTTTTAAAGTGCAGTGTGGCCTTGTCCTTCCCTCCTCCGCCACCCCTCCCGGGCTACCTTGGCAGTTATCCCCCTATTTGTGTGATGAATTAATAAAGAATGCATGAATGTGAAGCAACAATAACTTTATTGCCTCTGTAAGCGGTGACCGAAGGGGGGAGGGGAGGGTGGTTAGTTTACAGGGAAGTAGAGTGAACCAAAGGGGGGGAGGTTTCATCAAGGAGAAACAAACAGAACTTTCACACAGTAGCCTGGCCAGTCATGAAACTGGTTTTCAAAGCTTCTCTGATGTGCATCGCACCCTCCTGTACTCTGCTAACCGTCCTGGTGCCTGGCTGCACGTAATCAGCGGCCAGGTGATTTTCCTCAACCTCCCACCCCGCCATAAACGTCTCCCCCTTACTCTCACAGATATTGTGGATTACACAGCAAGCAGTAATAACAATGGGAATATTGGTTTCACTGAGGTCTAACCGAGTCAGTAAAATGTGCCAGCGCGCTTTTAAACGTCCAAATGCACATTCTACCACCATTCTGCACTTGCTCAGCCTGTAGTTGAACAGCTCCTGACTACTGCCCAGGGTGCCTGTGTATGGCTTCATGAGCCATGGCATTAAGAGGTAGGCTGGGTCCCCAAGGATAACTATAGGCATTTCAACATCCCCAACGGTTATTTTCTGGTCTGGGAAGAAAGTCCCTTGCTGCAGCTTTTGAAACAGACCAGAGTTCCTGAAAATGCGAGCATCATGTACCTTTCCCGGCGATCCCACGTTGATGTTGGTGAAACGTCCCTTGTGATCCACCAGTGCTTGCAGCACCATTGAAAAGTACCCCTTTCGGTTTATGTACTGGCTGCCTTGGTGTTGCGGTGCCAAGATAGGGATATGGGTTCCGTCTATCGCCCCACCACAGTTAGGGAATCCCATTGCAGAAAAAGCCATCCACTATGACCTGCACATTTCCCAGAGTCACTACCCTTGATAGCAGCAGCTCAGTGACTGCATTGGCTACTTGGATCACAGCAGCCCCCACAGTAGATTTACCCACTCCAAATTGATTCCCGACTGACCGGTAGCTGTCTGGCTTTGCAAGCTTCCACAGGGCTATCGCCACTCGCTTCTCAACTGTGAGGGCTGCTCTCATCTTGGTATTCTGGCACATCAGGGCAGGGGAAAGCAAGTCACAAAGTTCCATGAAAGTGCCCTTACGCATGCAAAAGTTTTGCAGCCACTGGGAATCATCCCAGACATGCAACACTATGCGGTCCCACCAGTCTGTGCTTGTTTCCCGGGCCCAGAATCGGCATTCCAGGGCCTGTACTTTGAGAGAAGTCTGTGTCCATGTCCTCATCACTCTCGTCACCATGCTGCCGTTGCCTCCTCACCTGGTTTTGCTTTTGCAGGTTCTGGTTCTGCATATACTCCAGGATAATGCGCGTGGTGTTTACATTGCTCATAACTGCCGCGGTGATCTGAGCGGGCTCCATGCTTGCCGTGCTATGGCATCTGCGCTGAAAAAAGGCACGAAATGATTGTCTGCCATTGCTCTGGTGGAGGGAGGGGTGATTGATGACATAGCTTACAGGGTTGGCTTACAGGGAATTAAAGTCAACAAAGGGGGTGGGTTTGCATCAAGGAGAAACACACACAACTGTCACACTGAATGGCCCCCTCAAGGATTGAACTCAAAACCCTGGGTTTAGCAGGCCAATGCTCAAACTACTGAGCTATCCCTCCCCCCACTATTTATGGAAGGAGGGATGGGGGAGCAAATGAATACAAATGAATACAAAACAAATCTGGTCTCTTTCTTGTTTTTATCCACTCCATCTCTCTTATACATCTGAGACTGGCAGTAGATGGGGCAGTACGACTGCTAGCCATCATCGCCTCCTGTCTGCTCACCAGAAGACGGTGCAGTACGATTGCTAGCCATCATCGTATCCTGGCTGGTTGCCAGAAGATGGTGCAGTATGACTGCAGGCAGGACTGAATCTCCATGAGACAAAACTTAAAAAGAGAATGACCTGGAGTCACTCCCATTTATGTCCAGGCGCCCCTGACAGACCTCACCGAGGTCTGCCAGGAGCACCCATGTCTGCCCAGGCGCCCCTGACTGACCTCACCGAGGTCGGCTAAAAGAGCACCCAGGAGGCGACGACGATGGCTACCAGTCATAATGAACCGTCTGCTGCCAAAAGGCCATGAGCTGCCGCTGTGTAGCAATGCAGTGCCACGTCTCTCCAGCACCCAGGAGACGTACGGTGACGGTGAGCTGAGCGGGCTCCATGCTTGCCGTGGTATGGCATCTGCACAAGTAACCCAGGAAATAAGGCTTGAAACGATTGTCTGCCGTTGCTTTCATGGAGGGAGGGAGGGGGGGCCTGACGACATGTACCCAGAACCACCCGTGACAATGTTTTTGACCCCTCAGGCATTGGGATCTCAACCCAGAATTCCAATGGGCAGAGGAGACTGCGGGAACTGTGGGATAGCTACCCACAGTGCAACGCTCCAGAAGTTGACGCTAGCCTCGGTACTGTGGATGCACTCCACCGAGTTAATGGTCTTAATGGTCTTAAGTAGGGACACACACAATCGACAGTATAAAATCGATTTCTAAAAAATCGACTTTTATAAATTCGACCTAATTTCGTAGTGTAGACATACCCCCAGTACGGTCGTTCTTCTGTTCTTACGTTCTAGGGTCTGAGGATAAAATACAGAGAGAACAAATTAAAATTAATTAATGAGACAAGTTGAATGTCTTCAGTTTGGCAGTGCCTGGTGAAATACATCCTAGAATACTGAAGGAGCTGACTGAGGAGATATCTGAGCCATTAGCTATTGTCTTTGAGAACTCATGAAAGATGGGAGAGATACTTGCAACAGAAATGGAAGGGGTTTTTCTATTGCTGTTGCTAATTTACTTCCTCAAGAGGTGGTAGCCAGGTCAATGGAAGAATTCTTCCAATGACTTAAGCTTGTTCTACACTAAAAGTTAGGTCAACCCAGCTACATTGCTCAGGGGTATGAAAAGTCCACATACTTAGATCTACTTACCGCAGGGTCTTCACTGCGGTAAGTTGACAGCTGATGGTCTCCTGCCTGTGCCTCTCATTCTGGTGGAGTACCGGAGTTGGCGGGAGAGCGCTCGGTGATCGATTTATCACATCTATAATACATGCAATAAATTGACCCCCGTTGGATGGATCGCTAGGTGGGCTGGTGCCAGAATAGGAATATGCGTCCCATCTATTGTCCCACCACAGTTAGTGAAACCCATTTGTGCAAAGCCAGCCACAATGTCATGTAAGTTACCCAGAGTCATGGTTCGTCTGAGCAGGATGCGATTAATGGCTCTGCAAACTTGCATCAACACAATTCCAACAGTCAACTTTCCCACTCCAAACTGGTTAGCAACCGATCGGTAGCTGTCTGGAGTTGCCAGCTTCCAGATTGCAATAGCCACCCGCTTCTCCACCAGCAGGGCAGCTCTCAATCTCATGTCCTTGCGCCGTAGGGTGGGGATGAGCTCCTCACACAATCCTATGAAAGTGGCTTTTCTCATCCGAAAGTTCTGCAGCCACTGCTCGTCATCCCAGACTTGCATGACGATGTGATCCCACCACTCAGTTCTTGTTTTTCAATCCCAAAACCGGTGTTTCACGATGGTGAGCATGTCCATAAACGCCACAAGCTATCTTGTTTTGTATGCATTATGCGAGTCGATATCATCGTCGACATCTCACTGTCACTTTGTAGCTTAAGGAGTAACTCGACTGCCAAACATGACATGCTGGTGAGACTCGTCAGCATGTTCCTCAGCATTTTGGGTTCCATTCCCGCAGACCAAAAGGGAAGACAGAGCGTGCTGAACAAAAACCATTGAAA
The DNA here is from genome assembly GCA_032172135.1 of Glyptemys insculpta. Classification (NCBI taxonomy): domain Eukaryota; kingdom Metazoa; phylum Chordata; order Testudines; family Emydidae; genus Glyptemys; species Glyptemys insculpta. Next base: position 138,584,042 of record JAVMKA010000006.1, on the reverse strand, counting down.
GATGGTGCCAAATGTGGACAGAAGCACAGGGATTGCTGGGATGTGAATCGATGCATCACAGGGCATTGGGACAGGACCCAGAATGCCCCGCACCCCATGTCCCCTTCCCACAAGCCACAGCGCCAGAATGGGAAGAGGTGCTCTGTGGGATAGCTGCCCATAATGCACTGCTCCCAATGCCACTGCAAGTGCTGCAAATGTGGCCACGCCAGTGTCAGCTGTCAGTGTGGACACACTGCAGCGCTTTCCCTACTGCGCTCTCCATAGGCTGGTTTAACTCAAAGTGCTCTACATCTGCAAGTGTAGCCATGCCCTTAGCTATGCTGAGTGAGCTGGAGTGAGACATCCACAAGTCTTGTTCATCCACCCAATGGAAACTCTCAGCCAGGCTCTCATCACCTCATGTCTTGATCATGGCAGCATCCTTCTCTCTGGCCCTGACTAATGCAGCCTTGCCCTGCTCAGATCCAGTCCTTTGCACAGACAGAGACAGGCCAAGAGCAGAGGTAGATCTGTGAGCAAGTACCTCTGCCTTTATCACAGAGCTTGGGTCACTGCTGGGAGAGAGCTGGGCAATGCCTGGGGAAGGGGAGCAGTTTCCACCAGGAAGCCATTACTGGGTGTCTGAGCGTTAAATGGAGGAGCTCATTTAGCCCTGTCACCTTTTAGTGGGGCAGGAGGGTGTGATGACTGTAGGAATATTTGGTAACATCATTATGAACTCTATGTATGACTCTGTTCATGTACATGTCACAAGAAGCTGCTTAAAAGAACATAGGGGTAAAAAATGATTATTTGTAACAAGTTTCCTTAGTGTATTAAGCTTAGTTAGAGTGTTTTGTTTCATTTTGCTTAGTAACTTACTTGGTTCTGTCATTACTTAAACCACTTAAATCCTACTTTTTATTCTTAATAAATCATATTTGTTTATTAATAAACCCATTGTAAATAATCGTTACGGGGTGGCCTGACAGCTGTGCATATCGCTCTTTCATTGATAAAGAGGGCAAACAATATGAGCTTACTCTGTGTGATACTTAATGCAGAGTAAGACAGATTTTTCTGGGGTTTAGATCCCACTGGGGCTGGGTATCTTGCTGAGCTGGTTTCAGTTCAGCTCTGGATCTGTGTTGCAGCAGGCTAGCGTGTCTGGCTTAACAAGACAGGCTACTGAGAGCCCAGGCTGGCAGAGAAAACAGGCTCGGTTGCAGTTTCAGCACATCAGGTGACAGTCCTAAGGGGGTTTCTGTGACCGAAGCCATCACAGTACACGTGGTATCCCTGTCCCATGGGGTCAGGGAAAAAGCTGATTCCCTCCCTGGGGTGAGGGAGCTCAGGGAGAGGTGTCTGTGTCACATGATTTCTGAGCTGGCACCACACGACTTAGGGGGAATGGGCTGGAACCAGACACACCCTGCACGGACTATGGACGAGCTAATGACCAGGCCATTAATGCTTAACTAAGGGTGTGTCTGTGCTATAGCAGCTGCAGCGGCACAGCTGCTCCAACAGGAGAAACCCCCCAACAGTGTAAGTAGTGTCTACTCTGAGGTGCTACAATGGTGCAGATGCAGCTCTGCCCATGTAGTGTTTCAAGTGAAGACAAGTCCCTGGTAGTGTCTATGCCAGGGCTTAAGTCGGTTGAATTATATCTCTCAGGGGGGTGGATTTTTCACACCCCTGAGTGATATAGCTAGGTCAACCTAAGCTTTAGGTGTAAACCAGGCCTAAGTCCCACCCTGAAAGGGAGCTAAGCACCAGTCAGGGCTGCAGGGAAGCATCTGTCTCTGCTTGCAATTCACAAACGTGAACCCGCTCCTGGTGTTAGGTACCTGAGCCAGGTCAGCACTTTTTCAAGCAAACACAAGACTCTCCATCTATAGGTACCTTTGAAAATCTGTCCCTTGCCTTAGGCAAGTGCCCAACTTGTCAAGATAAAGCCTGGGAGGAGGTAGACAAGGTGACTTTTCAAGGTAGATCAGGTTTTTACTTTGCCTTTTGGCAATGAGATACAGCTACAGTCCTGGTTATAAAAGCAGAGTCCTGGTGCTTACGGTTTATGATGCCCATAAAATGTAATTCATCTCCAAAGTACAAGGTTTAATAACTAAACAAATGAGTTTTCAATATAGCTTTGAACCTTGCACTAAGCAAATGATCCGACATCCAGCAAAAAATGAAACTGGTCTAATCTCAATGACCAAACTCCACAAGCTCACTGATAAACAGAGAGATGATAGAGCAATCATGGCACTAGAACACCAGGAGCCTAAATTACAAGGCTGTGATAGTTAATTGTTTCATGGGCATGTTTTGTGTTCATGTACCTGAATTCGTATAAGAGAGTGTAACAGAACACCTATCCAAACGATTAATTCGATGATGCAATGCAAAAATCATCCCAAAACAACAATCAAAATCTCCCGCCTTAGCATCTCCCCTTGCCTCCCACAAAATCTACCCCACCTTTCTCAGCTGTCCGGTGGTGTTTACAGTGTGCCCAGAATGCCAAGAGATTCAGGCAATTTCAGACCAATGAGCACCCTGCCAGCAACCCCCGTTTTATACGAAGTGGGGAGGGACTGTGGCTTGAGTGTCTCCACTCACCTCTAATTGAGCAGAGTCATGGCATGTGAGGTGAGGTGTCTCTCAGGTAGGAGGGTCTCAGAGAATTGAAGGCTCTCCATGTCTAAACCAACACTTTAAACTTCACATGAAAGCCAACGGGCAGCCAGTGCAGATACAGATCCCTGTGCACTGATGCTAAAGAGCCGTGTTGATGCTGATTGGGGTCGGATCCAAGATAATTATTTGTCAGTTTCTCTACTGACCATGAAGCTTGCCACACATCCTCTACTGTAAATCCCTCACCTGATACATTTATCCACACCAGGCGATGTGAAGGCAGACGACCAGGAGTGCAAGGAAACAATGAGACAATATTGGTCAGCATGCGGCCTGTCATAACAGCACAGCAACAGCCTCACCAAGGTCAAGTTTTCTGTAGACATCTTGTCAAAAAAGAGTTGTAAGGAGGGATTTGGAGGAGGATAATGAGGTAGCTGTGTGGGTGTTTAGGGGGGGCTCCTCCCAACTGGGTGGGGCAGCCTGGGGGAATCCACAAAGTTGTTTGTTTGAAAATGTAACAAGTGGACAATGGGGGCTGGAAGCATGGTCTGATAGGAGGCGAACATCAACAGCTTGTTACCGAATGAGAGGTGACAGGTAGGGTGGGGACTGGTGATAAAGGGCCTTGACAATGAAGACACGCAACTTATGTTTGATGTAATAGAGAAGGGGGAGCAAGTAGATGGATTAAAAGAGCGGGGTGTCATGGTCAAAGTCACAGGTAGGAGACTGATCTCTGCAGCAGGGGTCTGAATGGATCTGAGCAGGGCAAGGCTGCATTAGTCAGGACCAGAGAGAAGGATGCTGCCATGATCGAGACACAGGATGATGAGAGCCTGGATGAGAGTTTCAGCTGGGTGGATGAACAGGACAGGTTGTGTGACAGACGCTGTTAGTAGCAGCCTGGTCTCTGATGTTGCTGCAGCACAGAGGAGGCTACAGGCCCAGCCAGCAGGAGCTAAACACTTTCCATTGGGGGGTATGAGCACCTGGGAGACAATCACTGGGCTGATGATGTAACTGGAAGTGGAAGGAACAGGAAGCAAGGGAGGCTCAGAAGGGAAGCTTTGAGGGCTGAGCAGTAAAGGCCGTGGGGAACCCCCCACCCCGCTGTGAGTCTGCATTGCGCTGTGGTGCTTTGTAAGGAAGGAATTAACACAGCCTTGGCGAAAGGGTAACAACCTGGGGTGTGTTTGTGGCCATGACACCACACGAACTGCCCAGGCAGTGAAGCGCACTGGTAGTGACAGAGGCGTCCTATGACAGGCTGTATAGAGGGATGTTAAACAGAAAGAATCAGCAACATTTAGCTCTAGCCTGGATGTGAGGACCCAGAGAGGGGAGCGAGTTGAAGATGATGCCCAGGTTACAGGCCTGAGTGCCAGGTAGGATGTGTGTGTTGTGCCCAGCAATTGAGAATAGGGGTAGTGGGGAGATGTTTGGGTGAGGGGTAGGTTACGAGCTCTGTCTTATCCATGCTGAATGAGCTGCTGGTGAGATATCCAGGAGTCCTATTTGTCCACCCAGCAGAAACTCTCAGCCAGATTCTTGTCATCTTGTGTCTCGATCACGGCAGCATCCTGCTCTCTGGCCCTGACTAATGCAACTTTTCCCTGCTCAGATCCATTCCTCTGGACAGAAGGAGACAGGCCGAGAGCAGAGGTAGATATGTGAGTCAGCAGCACAGTCTTGGGGCAGAAAAAGTGCCTCTGCCTGTATCACAGACCCTGGGTCACTGCTGGGACAGAGCTGGGCAATGCCTGGGCAAGGAGAGCAGCTGCTACTTGGTACTGGTGGAAACTTTTTCCATTTCCTAGATGAAAATATCTCCTGTTTGTGTTGTAGTGTAACAGTTTAACACAATAATGAAATGAAATGAAATGAACCTATCACAGCCCAGTTCCAGCCTTGTGTGGGCCCTACTCCCACCTCGCTTTAGCCCTGCTAATGACCCCCTCCAGCCTGGCCTCCACCTCCTGATTCCCTCCCCCACCGCTGCCCCAGACCCTCAGACTGTGACCACCCGGCTTCGACGTCTGTCCTGCACCTGAATTCCGGCTGTGCTACTGATTCTGGCTTGTCTACAGACACTGATCCCAATGTGCAGAAAGAATAGCAAATATAGCAGGTGACCAGCTTGGCTTAACAATGAAATCTTCTGTGAGCTTAAACACAAAAAGTACGCTTAATAGAAGTGGAGACTTGGACAGATGACCAGGGAGGAGTATAAAAATATTGCTTAAGCATGCAGGGGTGTAATCAGGAAGGCCAAAGCACACTTGGAGTTGCAGCTAGCAAGGATGTGAAGGGTAACAAGAAGGGTTTCTACAGGCATGTTAGCAACAAGAAGAAGCTCAGGGAAAGTGTGGGACCCTAGTGACAGATGATGTGGAAAAAGCTGAAGTCCTCAATGCTTTTTTTGCCTCGGTCTTCACAGACAAGGCCTCAGAGTAGCAGCCGTGTTAGTCTGTATCCGCAAAAAGAACAAGAGTACTAGTGGCACCTTAGAGACTAACAAATTTATTAGAGCATAAGCTTTCGTGGGCTACAACCCACTTCTTCGGATGCATCCGAAGAAGTGGGTTGTAGCCCACGAAAGCTTATGCTCTAATAAATTTGTTAGTCTCTAAGGTGCCACTAGTACTCTTGTTCTTTTTACAGACAAGGCCAGCTCCCAGACTGCTGCACTGGGCAACACAGTATGGGACGGTGCTGAGAGAGTTGGCTGATGTGATTGCAGAGCCATTGGCCATTATCTTTGAAAACTTGGGGCCATTGGGGGAGGTCCCAGATGACTGGAAAAAGGTAAATATAGTGCCCGTCTTTAAAAAAGGGAAGAAGGAGAACTCAGGGAACTACAGACTCACGTCAGTCCCTGGAAAAATCATGGAGCAGGTCCTCAAGGAATCCATTTTGAAGCACTCAGAGGAGAGGAAAGTGATCAGGAACAGTCAGCATGGATTCACCAAGGGCAAGTCATGCCTGACCAACCTGATTGCCTTTTATGATGATATAACTGGCTCTGTGGATATGGGAAAAGCAGTGGACATGATATATCTTGACTTTAGCAAAGCTTTTGATACGGTCTCCCACAGTATTCTTGCCGGCAAGTTAAAGAAGTATGGGCTGGATGAATGGACTATAAGGTGGATAGAAAGCTGGCTAGATTGTCGGGCTCAGCGGGTAGTGATCAATGGCTCAATGTCCAGCTAGCAGCCGGTATCAAGTGGAGTGACCCAGGGATCAGTCCAGGAGCTGATTTTGTTCAACATCCTAATTAATGATCTGGATGATGGGATGGATTGCACCCTCAGCAAGTTTGCAGATGACACTAAGCTTGGGGGAGAGGTAGATATGCTGAAGGGTACAGAGTGACCTAGACAAATTGGAGGATTGGGCCAAAAGAAATCTGATGAGGTTCAACAAGGACAAGTGGAGAGTCCTGCATTTAGTCCTGTTACAGACTAGGGACTGAGTGGCTAGGCAGCAGTTCTGCAGAAAAGGACCTGGGGGTTACAGTGGACGAGAAGCTGGATATGAGACAACAGTGTGCTCTTGTTGCCAAGAAGGCTAACGGTATTTTGGGCTGTATAAGTAGGAGCATTGCCAGCAGATCAAGGGCAGTGATTATTCCCCTCTATTGGGCACTGGTGAGGCCTCACCTGGAGTATTGTGTCCAGTTTTGGTCTCCCCACTACAGAAGGGATATTGAGAGGGCAGATTCCTACTCACATCCCTTCACCTCAGCAGCCGTAAGTGGTGGTGGTGGTGGAACTGAACCAAGGGCTCCCTCATTGCGGATGAGCACCCTGACCATGAGGCTAAAGTTGTTTTGTGGTGATAGATGGCCCCTGAGCACACCTACCAGAATGAGGCCTAAAGGCAATTTAGGCAGAGGAGTCCCTGTCTTCCTCTTGTTCATGGTTGACCAGCAGAGACAGCCAGCACCTTATGGACAGACTTATGGCCTATCTACACTGGTGCACTAAATTGGCGATGCTGAGATCAATGCAGCAGCATCAATTTAGTAGGTCTGGTGAAGACGTGATAAGTCGAGAGGCGGAAGCTAAGTCAGCAGAAGAGCATCTCCCACCAACCCAGTGCAGTGTAGAGACCGTGTTAGATCAATGTAAGGTACGTTGATCGGGGGAAGGAGATTTTTCACATCCCTGAGCAATATAACGTACATCAACTTGTAAGGCAGTGTAGACGAGGCCTTAGGCTCCTACCTCTGTGAGAGGAGCCGAGCACACCATCCTCTTGTCGGCATTAGCTCGTTTGTGGGGCTCCCTGCCTGGCACACTGGCTTTTGTGGATCCCACTCATAAGCACCTCTTCATTCATTGCATAGGGAGCCTAGGCACCTAACTCAGGCTTTCTGGATTGCAGTGATGTTCCTGTGAGTTTGAGGACATTCATGGCAGAGTTCTGGGGTTAAACCACAAACTTCTGTATCCTACAACAAATGTTTGTGAAGTGTCTAGATAAGCATTTCCAATTGTATGTGTTCACTTGAGTTAACTGGCAATGAGGTTTTTCAAGTTAAGATAGGGGAACAAACTCTCTAGTCAAGAGAAACCTCATGGGAGATTTGAGAACATATTTCAAATACCTCAAAGGTGCAAACTCCATGGAGGGAGAAAAATTTATTTAGGGGAATTCATTTAGGGTGTGGTGGGCAATGAGGGTGAAAACAATGACAATAAGGGAAAATGTGGGTAATTTGGTAGGAAGAGGGCCTGAAACATAAGCCCACGTATCAGCGGCCTGGTATGAGACCTGAGGCCTGAGCTAAAGTAATGGTCAAAACTTGCTAATATAAAGCAAAGTTAGGTTGTGAGCAAGAGGCAGGCCCTGCTCACAGAGTTTGGCAAGCACAGGGCTGATATTACTAGGCACAGAACACTCACGCAAGCACATTCCTGAAGGGTGGTACCAGAACACCTTGATACCAGCACTTTCCCCACAGATCACGGGAACACACTGACCCATCCTAAAGATGAGGTCAGGATAACAGCATGATGGATAGAGATGTTTTGATCGAACCAACATGTACAAGGTAACGGAGGCCCCTGGATATGTCAATGGGTGGCACTCTAAGACGTCTGAGGGTGGAGCTATGAACATGCTTTGCTGACAATAAACCTGACAAAGTGCCTTCGCATCTTGATGGATCTTGTGGTCATTGGGCAGTTCACTCGAGGTCTGCTGTGCCAGCTGTCTGTGCAGAACTGGGACAGCGCACAGGGAAAACACACACATGCAGCTGAACATCCATCAACATCTGATGACAGGTTGAATCGCAGTAAATAATTATTTAGGGTATTTAACTATCTGACCAGCTTCCCTAGGGATGTGGTGGATTTTCCATTATTTGACATCTTTAAATTGAGATTGGCCAACGGTTTCTAAAAGCTCTGCTCAACCACAAGTCACTGAGCTGGAGGCAGCAGTCATTGGGTGAAATTATTTGACCTTAACATGCATATAAGAATCTATAAAACAAAAAGAGCTCTGGGGCTGGGGAAACCTCTCCCCGGGGGCTTGGAATATGGACTGGATAAAACACTGGAGAATAGAGCATAGGGAACAATCACACACTAGCCACTGGGCGATGGACAGCATGGGATCTAATAGGGCTTTCCCATCTCTGCAGCTCAATCTTCAGAGGCAGATGATGCCACAAAGGTTGCACCCATAGACACACGTATTCATCCCCTCCCCCAGCAAATACACAGTTGAGTCACTGTCAGATCTGCATGTAGAATGGGAGCAAATGCATGATTCTGTGGACTTAGGGCTGGGACATTCTGGAACCATCTGTGAATCGAAAGAGACTTTGTTCAGTAGAAGGGGAGCGGCTCCCTAGCTGTAAAACATTTATTGCCCTAGTGTATGAAACGTCAGGTTCCATGGGCTCAGAGTTCCCCTTTATCAGAAGAAACTAGGATTATAAATATATTAAACAACCTAAAATGTATTGATTCCAGTAAATGTTGATTATGTGAAAAGTTCCTGTTATAACTCCAGAACTGCACGAGGATGTGTGGTAAGGCAGGTGTCTTCAACTTACCTGAACTTGCAAACGCCACATTAACCTACCACACTGAGACTCTGCACTGTCACAAGGCAACCCACTTCACTGCCAAAGAAACACAATTTGTGCCCCAAATGCTCTAAGGCCTGGTAGATAGACAAGGTTTATACTGATTAAACTACACTGGCTTAGAAACCAATATTGTTAACTCCCTGCAAAATACAGACCAGGCACACTTCACACAGTAATGCAAAACCCTGGTGCCCACCTCAGACTCTATTCATGGAGATATTGTGGGGTGGGTTAGTCCTTGTTATTCTTGGGTGAGCACAGCTGCCACCTGACATCCAGGGTAAATGTGTAGCAGTGGCGCTGGAAAATTTTTAAGAGTGGGGGGTGCTGAAAGCCAGCCCCCTTACCCTTGTCCACCCCCCATAGCAACAAAATCCCACCCCTCCAGGCATGAGGGGCAGCAGCTGGGACCTCGGGTGCGCAGGGCTGGCAACAGAGCCCCAGGAGCATGGGCTGAGAGTCCAGGGCCTGCACCCCTAGTTCCTGCACCTATGATGTGTACAAGTGTGCTAAGCAATAGCAGTAACACTCAAGCCACGGGCACATGGGAAAACGTGAGTAGAAGCTGAATCATGTGGCCCAAGAGGTTTCACATGCAGAGCTCAGGGCTTGGGTTGGTGGAGCTCTGTGTGTGGGAGTGTTTGAGAGAGAAAGAAGCAGAAAGGAAACCATAGCATTTAGGGGGAGCTCTAGTCATGAACCAGAAACCCATGGTGCTGGGCACTGTGGAAACACATGCAGGAGCCCCAAGGATCTTACTGTCTAAGTATAAGACAAGAGACAACAGATGGAGAAAGACAGACAGTTTATTTGGTGTATACAAGCCGGTCAAGCCAAGCCAAGCGTTCTTATCAGTGATGTTTAAGGCATGAAGACTTCCAGGAAGTTGAGTCATTTGCAGTCTTCAACAATATGTGTCGTGGTTTGTGGCTGCCCACACTGACATAGTGACTGTCTCTAAAACGCCACCGAAGTTGCTCTGCAGCACAAATATGGCGATCAGGTAAACCCTGAGCATGTGGGCAAGACTCACCAGCCAGACACCCAGGAAAGAATTCTCTGTAGTAACTCAGATCCCACCCCATCTAACATCCCATCACAGGCCATTGGGCATATTTACTGCTAATAGTCAAAGATCAATTCATTGCCAAAATTAGGCTATCCCATCATACCATCCCCTCCATAAACTTATCAAGGATAATGAGGTAGCTGTGTGGGTGTTTATGGGGGGAATCCTCTCAAGTGGATGGGGCAGCCTGGGGAAAAACAAAAAGTTATTTGTTTCAAAGTGTAACAAGTGGACAATAGAGGCTGGGAGCATGGGCAGATCGGAGATGAGCATCCACAGCTTGAGAGCTAATTAGAGATGACAGGCTGGGTGGGGACTGGTGATGAAGGGACTTGAAAATGAAGAAAAGCAGCTTATGTTTGATATACTAGAGAAGGGGGAGCAAGTAGATGGATTAAAAGAGAGGGGTGACATGGTAAAAGCCACAGGCAGGAGACTGACTTCTGCAGCAGGGTTCTGAATGGATCTGAGCAGGGCAAGATTGCATTAGTCAGACCCAGAGAGAAGGATGCTGCCGTGATTGAGACACAAGATGATGAGAGCCTGGCTGAGAGTTTTGGCTGGGTGGATGAACAGGACAGGTTGGCGTTGCTGCAGCACGGAGGAGGCTACAGACCCAGCTAGCAGGAGCTAAACACTTTCCATTGGGGGGTATGAGCACCTGGGAGGCAGTCACTGGGCTGACGATGTAACAGGGAGGCTTGAGTGGAAGGAACAGGAAGCAAGGGAGGCTCAGAAGGGAAGCTCCGAAGGGGAGCCAGGGCTGAGCAGTGAAAGCTGTGGGGAAGACCCCCGCCCTTGCTGTGAGCCTGCATTGCCCTGTGGTGCTTTGTAAGGAAAGAATGAACACAGACTTGGCAACAGGGTGACAACCTGGGGTATGTCTGTGACAGTGACACCACATGGACTGGCCAGGCAGTGATGTGCACTGGGTAGGGACTGTATTTACTTAGGGATGTTAAGCAGAAAGAATCAGCAGCATTTAGCCCTAGCCTGGATGTGAGGACCTAGAGCGGGGAGCGAGTTGAAGATGATGTCCAGGTTACAGGCCTGAGTGCCAGGCAGGATGGTGGTGTTGTGCGCAGCAATTGAGAACGGAGGTAGTGGGGGAGCTTTGGGTGGGGGGTAGGTTACGAGCTCTGTCTTAGCCATGCTGAGCTTAAGCTGCTGGTGAGACGTCCATGAGTCCTATTTGTCCACCCAGCTACTGCAGCCTTGCCCTGCTCAGATCCATTCCTCTGGACAGACAGAGACAGGCTGAAAGTGGAGATGGATCTGTGAGTCAGCAGCACAGTCTTGGAGCAGAGCAAGTGCCTCTGCTGTTGTCACAGACCCTCGGGTCACTGCTGGGACAGAGCTGGGCAATGCCTGGGCAAGGGGAGCAGCTTCCCTGATGTCCTGAGAAGCTAATATTGGGTGGCTGAGGGTGTTAATGGAGGGGGCTCATTTAGCCCTGTCACCTTTCAATGGGGCAGGAGGGTGAGAGGGATGTGGGGATATCTGGTGATATCTGTATGAACTCTGTATGACTCTGTACATGTACGCTTTGTATCCCTGCCCAACGGGGTGGGGGAAAGAGCCGATTCCCTCCCTGGGGCGAGGGAGCGAAGGGACAGGTGTCTGTGTCACGTGATTTCTGAGCTGGCACCACACGGCTTAGGGGGAACCAGACACACCCTGCACGGACTATGGACGAGCTATGGACCAGGCCATTAACGCTTAGCTAAGGGTGTGTCTGGGCTGTAGCAGCGACAGCGGCACAGGTACAGCACCACAGCTGGGCCACCGCAGCGCAGACACTTTCCCCAGAGCCCCTGGTCAGAGACGTTACGGTCAGAGGGGCCATTCTGAGCACACAGAGCCCTGCGGGGAGGGCGAGGGGGGGAAAGTGAGACCCTGGGGACATGGTCAGAAACTATTGGCTTTTAACCCTTTTTATGGCCAATTTGTCTCCTCTGGAAAAATACCCAGGAAATTCAGCTGTCCTGGGAAGAGTTGTTGTGCCAGAACTGGAGACTCGTGTAACCATCACATTGTGTAGAGAGGCAGGTCAGTCCGACTTTTTGTGTATTTCTCAATGCACAGCTAAGCACAGAGTCACAACTAATGACCCCCGAGACACTAGCTGGAGGATATTTCTCTCAGGAGGTTGCTGCTGCCCCCTGCTGGCTCCAGGACTCTTCACACCCTCTCCCAGCACCCCTCTGCCAACAGAATTTTCATTTACTATTTGTAACACTAACAGCCACCAGTGATGGATTATGTGACCCTCCCGGTTCTGGTGCCTCTGGGCCCCCAGGGTGTGTGGGCCCCAAATGTTCTTTGTGTCCAGGGCCCCAGTAAATCTTAATCCACATCTCATGAGCATGGACCAAGGGTCCCACTGTGTTAGGTGTTGTACAAACACAGAACAAACAGACTGTCCCTGTTTTCTTTTTCAGGCTCTATTAAGTTGTCTTTGTTGCATTATAGTTTGACCAGCATTGACTGTTATAATGAAGGAGAAAGCCATGTTATAACGGAGGGGGGCGGGGGGGGAGAAGGGGGGAGAGCCAGGAGCCCTGGGGAGAGCTGGTTAAAACTTGGCATTTCCATTGTATGGGGAATTTTGACATATTGACATTTGATTTTGACCCAATTCACAATGAAAACAAGTGTGTGTGTGTGTCTGTATGTTGTGTGTGCGCGCACGCATGTGCGTACACACATATTTGGAATGGCTGGTGAAACAGTTTTAGAAAAATTCACTGTTTTCAAATTTTTGTATTTTTTTTACATTATTTCATGCATTTCACTACTACTGACGTCATACTACTTAAAATATTCTCATTTTATTTTATAAAATCATGAAGGGCAGCTACTACTTAATACTGGTGGAAACTTTTTATCTTTTCTAGATCAAAATATCTCCTGTTTGTGCTATATTCAAGCTGTTTAACATGTTAATGAAATAAGATGATCCTGTCACAGCCCAGTTCCAGCCTTGTGCGCGCCCTACTCCCACCTCACTCCAGCCCTGTTACTAACCTTCTCCAGCCTGGCCTCCACCTCCCGTTCCCCCACCCACCCACTGTCTGAGACCCTAAGACTGACCACACGGCTTTGACATCTGGTCTGCACCGGGACTCCAGCTACGCTACTGATTCTGGCTTGTCTACAGACTCTGATCTCGGTTCTGACCCTGGTCTGGCCCCAGATCTCCATTCCAGGGCTACCCTTGTCCCAGTCCCGACCCTACAAATCCACATCAGTACAAGTGAATGGAATAACAGTGTAGAAAAGGGGTGCCCTAGCCCAAATGAGCAGTCAGGAGTCTCTACAGGATTCAAGTGCAGAAACTACTTGATCTGATCCAGATAGGCCTACCCTCTTCAATCAAGAAGCGATCAGTTGTTTGATTCTCCTGAGAGAGAGTGAATTTCTTTAACCAAGAGTCCTTTATGGACAAGAACTTTGGGTTTGGACCTTTGAGTCCAAAATCCCAACTGTAAACTGCCTTGGGGAAGACAGAGATCCTGCAGATCAGAGATATCAAGAAGAAACCACCACCACACAGAGGCCTTGGCTACACTTGCAGCTGTACAGCGCTGTGAGGTAAACCTGTCTTCGTACAGCTGAGTAGGGAAAAGTGCTGCAGTCTGTCCACACTGACAGCTGCCAGCGCAGTGGTGTGGCCACACTTGCCACATTTGCAGCTGTGTTGGGAGCAGTGCATTATGGGCAGCTATCCCAGCATTCATGTGGCTGCAACATGCTTTTCAAAACGGGGGTGGGGTGGGGTGGATTGTGACAGGGAGTGTGGGGGGAGAGAGAGTGCTTTTTGGAGCATGTCAGCTCTCTATTTTGCAAGTTCCGAACTCCCGGCCCCCTGCTCATTCATTTACTCACTCAAAGCAAGCTGGAAAGTGTTTGCTTTTCTCTGTGGTACGAGCTTTGAAACCAGCACTTCCGCATTCCTGCAGCCGGTCACAACAATGGAGAGGATTGGCCACTTGACAAGGAGATTAGTATAGCGCTGCAAGTGTTTACACTCACACCCGTGAGTCGTAGCCACTCCGCTGCAGCTGTTATTCCTCTCGGAGATGTGGAGTACCTGCAGCGGTGTACCCAGGGAGATACAGCGCTGTAAGTGCCCTGCCAGTGTGGACGGGGAGTGAGTTACAGCGCTGGGGGAGGCTTTACAGCGCTGTAACTTGCAAGTGTAGCCAAGGCCAGAGACAGCACCTGGTCAATTGAAGGAAGGGAGAGAGAATCCCAATCTATTTAAAGTGTAGAGAGGTTAGGAAATCAGTATTTATCGCTAGCAGATTCCTTGGGGACTGTCTGTGCTTTGAAGGAAGTCAGAATTTGGTCCGGGATAGAGCAAATATTGCTTTCCTAGAATATTGAATCATTTGGAGTCAGATTTTTGTCCAGATATTTGCACAGGAAGGATTTGTACCTTGGGGCTATGCAGAATTGATAAACTTAAAAATGTCATAGATATTACAGAGATATCCTGATTTCAAACAGCATCTGGGAACACTAAGAGCAAGAGAGGAAAGAGGCAGCACTGAAGTAGCCTTAAAATTTTAAACTCTTTCTCCTAAAAACAATAATTGGACTGGGTTATAGGATTTAAATGTGACAGATGGACACTACGTAGCTTTGGTACCTGATTTAGTTGTCTCTTAACCTACGTACTGAGCACTGTCACTGTAAAAAGATATTGTGTTCGTTTTATATGTTACGGCTGATTTCATCATCACCTAGCTTACTAAAGTTATCTTGCTGTTGCTTAAAAGAACTCACATTGAGTTCATCATTGTCTTGCTCTGTACATACCTAATTTATGAAATTGTATTTCTTGTGTCATCACATCTGTGTGAGAAGCAACAGAGGGTCCTGTGGCACTTTTAAGACTAACAGAAGTATTGGGAGCATAAGCTTTCGTGGGTAAGAACCTCACTTCTTCAGATGCAAGTAATGGAAATTTCCAGAGGCAGGTATAAATCAGTATGGAGATAACGAGGTTAGTTCAATCAGGGAGGGTGAGGTGCTCTGCTAGCAGTTGAGGTATGAACACCAAGGGAGGAGAAACTGCTTCTGTAGTTGGCTAGCCATTCACAGTCTTTGTTTAATCCTGATCTGATGGTGTCAAATTTGCAAATGAACTGGAGCTCAGCAGTTTCTCTTTGGAGTCTGGTCCTGAAGTTTTTTTGCTATAAGATGGCTACCTTTACATCTGCTATTGTGTGGCCAGGGAGGTTGAAGTGTTCTCCTACAGGTTTTTGTATATTGCCATTCCTGATATCTGACTTGTGTCCATTTATCCTCTTGCGTAGTGACTGTCCAGTTTGGCCAATGTACATCTGTGTGAGAGTTTCTCATTTGATGATTAGTTCTCATCCTATTTGAATACTAAATTTACTCTCTAAATTTAAGTGCTACTGAAAACTGACTAGTAATATCTATCCCCACTGGTCAGTTATCTGCTCTATTTGACGCACTCTCTACCCCTCCCCTGAGGCTGGTCTGCATTTGTATGTTTGTGTGAGTGCCTGAGTGAGAGAGACACCTCCCATCTCTCTCTCCCTCTGAGATCAATACACTGTGTGTGAGAGGAAATCTGTCTCCTAACATCATGGCAGTCTTCATCTGTGTATGCTGTACATGCTAGAATCTTTTTCTGCACTGACTTTGATTGAGTTGGGTGTCTCTAACTACAGAAGTTATTCTGTGTGATACCACATACGTTCAAACTAGTCTTGTTTCCATTGCGGGATGGTAACTTAAATTGTTACTGGTTTGCCTTTGTTCATCTCAAATACTGGAAGCATTGAGCTTTGCATTTTCTCTTCTGTAAATTCACTTTGCTGGAGTTTACACTTCAAAGTTGTACGGGATTTGTCTTTGACAGGCGTTACAGGGAGACTCTCTCTCTCTCCTGTGCAGATTAACTGAGGCTACGTCTACACTTAAAACATTACAGCACTGCCGCAGTTTAATGTGACAGTGTGGTTGCGCACGAGCACTGGGGAGAGAGCTCTCCCAGCGCGCTATGTAAACCACCTCCACGAGGGGCATAGCTCCGAGCACTGGGAGCCTGTCTACACTGGCGCTTTACAGTGCTGCAACTTGCTGCACTCAGGGGTGGAAGGGGGGATTTTTCACACCCCTGAGTGAGAAAGTTTCAGCGAAGAGGCTTGCCAGTGTAGACAAGTCCTGAATGACATAACCACCTTGTTGTATCTAACTTGAGCCTTTCTAACTGCTGATTTACTTTGCCTGCTTTCAAATTTCACCCTGAACACTACTTGAGTGAGCTGCTTTGTCACCTTCGACCACTTTAAACACTTTCTTGTTAACTTCACACCAAATGAGAGCTAAACTTCTCCACTTTGCATTGTTATTGTAACAATCGTATTGCATGTGATTATCGTGTAACCCCTGCTTCTTTTCAATTGTTACTGTAACGATCCCCACGTAGGTTTTGTATATGAACACTGCATAACCCTGAGCTGCAATTGACACATGACCTTCAAACCCCTGCTTACACCTGGACCACCACATGTTTAAAACACAATTAAAAGGAATCACTAGTGTGTTGTACTTGCCTTTGTTTAAGTCGCCGCTGCTTTCAAGCAGATTATTTCATTCAGTTTTATTTTCATTTCTTGACTTTAGTTCAGATCTTTGATATTCAGTTGAATTACAGTGTTTGTAACCTAGTTCATTGAATTTACCTGTGGTTATATGGCACTATTTCTTTAAGTACGGTTACAGAATTATGTTAACGATGCTTGGCCATCAACCTACCTCATTTGTATAAGAATACCCCTTCATGGTCTAAGAGGTAATGGATTGAATGCCATTGTTAATTCTCATGGCTTATAGAATTTCATACTCACTTCCATGATACTAGTCTTTACAAAAACATTAATCAACCTTGTTTTAATATTTTCTTATATGCTAGAATTTCACACTTGATTAGGATGCTGTTTTAAAGCAGTATTAATACATTGTATCATCCAATTATTAACCTTTGTTTTCATATTGTGCAGCTAATTTGCATACTTTTAATCGATTATTAGTTATGTTTACTGTTTTTTCTTTAATTTTAATAAACCATTTCTTTATTTCAAAATGTAGTTCAATTGTTAATGTTGGTGGTGTCCCCTAACACATGGGGGGCAAAAAACACCTGAGGGTAAATAGTGGAAATATCTGGTGCTCAACACCTTGAAAGACACCCCATTTACTCCCACAGCACAGTGAGGCTGAGGTGCATGGGTGGGGCAGGAAGGGGTTGGAGACCATTTGTGATGGGAAAGGGGGGTGGAGCAAACAGCCAATCAGCACAGAGGGATGGCGCCCAGAACACATGCTGTGTAAAGCAGCCTGACAATGTCATTAGTAGCTGAGAGCCCCTGCTGCAAAACCTGCCAGGGCTGCTACTGTGCCTGCTCTGTGTGCAGGGCAGTTTCTCTGACCAGGGGCCTGCACCTTCATGGACTGTTCCTCTTGTGCATATGGCTTGGGGGAGAGGCATGCTGCACGGGTCCTAGTGCCGCCGATGGCAGGGGCAGTGAGTTACCCCTGCACAGGGCACTGGGGAGGAGCACAAGGGATGGGCCTTGTAGGCCTCATCTCTCCCTCCCACTCCCTTGCTCCAGCAGTTGCTGAGGCTGCTTCTGTGTCGTTTAACCCCAACTGTGAATTTCCTGGGTTTAGAACACTCGGTTTTGAGAATTATTGCAACAGCCCGGCAATGTCATTTACCCTGAATCACTGATCTGTTCTCTCAGCCTTAGCTCCATTTTATCATAATTTGTCTTGGATCAATACATGGGGTGTGAGCGTTTCCATTCTCAGGTAATGTATAGGACAAAATACCAACGCACTGTACACCGAGGGTGGCATGTTCCCGGGGCTAAAACTGTCACCTCAGGGGACTTGATCCCTGGATTTCATTTTAAACTAGCATCAGGTGCCTCCACTTGGAAATCACTCAGGAAATAATCTATGTCTAGGGGAACTTGAAGACTAATGTAAACTTTGGTAGGCAGAGTATTTCTCAAACAAGCTGACACAGTATTAGAAAAAAGGTGGAGAGGAAAAAGAAATTGGAATTAGTGTAATATGGTTGAACCATATATGGTCCTGCCTCTGAACCAGCGTCCCCTTTCTGACACCAATGTTACCCCTTTACTGGGCATCAAGAGATTCCAGAGCCTTGTAGGTTGGCTTCCCATTGGAGCAGAAACCAGTGATATGGGGTCTGGGTATTTTCTTATTGTAACTTGTTTATTTACATTATAAACACCAGTCTTTTTACAGAAGGGTCACACAATGCACACAGGAAAATTCCTATTTCAGAAACATCAGCCTTCCACTATGCTATTCTGCAACAAAACTGATTATAGGAAGAAGGAAACCTTCTTGATGTTTGCAATAGCTTCATCACAAAGACACTGTATCACAAAACTGATAACAATACAGCATTTCTTCAAGGACTGAACATTTGCTCTCGCACATGAAGAAACAGAACATGGCAGACTATGTATATCAGCACCACCTGGTGGTGACTCCCATCATAACAATACAATAAATGGAATAACCAACCAGTGTTTTAAACAAACTCTGTCAAGAAGCCAGACAAGGTCTTCAAGTCCAGCCCCCAAACGCTGCAGTGTGCCAACAACAGGACTAAGGCAGATGTCAGGGTGGCTCAGATGTGCTGATGTTCAGTGTGTGGATGACAGTAAACAAATCTGGGTTGCATGTAATTTACATAGTATCATAGATCTTCTTTACAAACTGTAACCAATTAACCCACACAGCATCCCCTGGAAATGGGTTAAGGTTACATCCTGGAAACACAACCTTGTTTTATGAATGATCAATGAAGTGAGTGTTTCTGTCCAAACTATGCAGTGGATACAATGGAATATTTATCGGTGGCAGGAGGACAGCTTGATAGAGGATCCTTTAGACCACGAGTGGAAAAAAGGGAAAACTTTCCCAGTAAATTTGGCAGTGAGAGAGGAGACCAGAGCCACAATCTCAGCACCATAAAAATGTCACCTGTTTCTTTGTATAGTTCAGCTAAACTCCAGTCTTCCTGGGTCTCTCACACAGAGACCAAAGGACCTTAAAGAAGGTGAGAACCCAGATCCTCTCCATAGGTTTAATGTTCATCTCTCTCTTCCTCCTTGGAGTCCATGGACATCCCAACAGACCACTTACCCATTTCCCCTCCTCCACCTCCCATTGAATTTTCCCCAAGGTGAAGCCCTCAGATGCTAGGACAAAAACATCAAATCTCACCAGATTCATAGATTCTTAGGCCAGAAGGGACCACTGATCTTCTAGTCTGACTTCCTCTACAACACAAGCCAAAGAACTTCTCCAAAATAATTCCTACAGCAGATCCTTAAGAAAAACATCCAATCTCAAAATTACAAAATGGTCATTGATGGAGAATCCATCATGACCCTTGGTAAGTTGTTCCAATGGTTAATTACTCACTGTTAAAAATTTACGCCTTATTTCCAGTCTGAATTTGTCTTGCTTCAACATCCAGCCATTGGATTGTGTTATACCTTTCTCTGCTAGACTGAAGAGTCCACTATTAAATATGTATTTCCCATCTAGGGATGTATAGACTGTAATCAAGTCACCCATTAACCTTCATCTTTTAAACTAAGTAAATTGCGGTCCTTGAGTCTATTACTACAAGGCATGTTGTCCAGGTCTTTAACCATTCTTGTGGCTTTTCTCTGGAACCTCTCAATTTATCAATATCCTTCTTGAACTGTGGACATCAGAACTGGTTACAGAATTCCAACAGTGGTTGCAACTGTGCCAAACACAGAGGTAAAATAACCGCTCTGCTCCTTCTCAAAATTCCCATTTATGTATCCAAGGATCACTTTAGTTCTTTTGGCCACAGCATCATACTGGGAGCTCATGGTCATCTGATTATCCATCACCACGCTTAAATTTTTTCAAGAGACACTGCTTCCCAGGATAGAGTCCCTCATCCTGTAAGTATGGCCTACATTTACATTTCAAGGCACATATCTAGGATTGTTGGGCAGACTCTTCCATTTGTCACCAAATACCACAATTTTCTGATTCACCGACAGGACAGGTTGAGGATGAGCTGTGATGATCCAGAGTCATATTCGCTGTGGAGAGAGATTTTTTTACCGTCAGAGTTGGGAAAAGTTTGGTCATTTCAGCAATAGGATCTGCCCAACTCCAAGAGCTGATCCATGGATCTCCCACTCTCAGAATTCACCAGAATTTAAATGGGAAACACCAGCATGGGATCCAGTAAACAATGCTGGGTTATTGTCTAATTTATGAACTAGTATGAACTTGAGATTTCAATGAAAAAATTTACAAAAATGCTCTACTAAAGTAGTAAATTTCCTGCCCCAGAGAACTAACTCTATCCCAGGCCCTGATAAGGCATAGCAATTTTCAAAGCCATCTGTGTCTCCATGTAGATTTTAGAACACTTAGAAATATCAGCTGTTAAACGAGGACCCTTGGTCTCAGGACCAAGCTTCCCAAAGAAGCCCACTTGCAGCCCGTCACCAAAAGCAGAATGTGGGTCAAGTGTAGTAATGTGCAGAGCAGACATTCTCAGATGTATAAAACTTGAGCTGGCCCCATGTTCATGGGGGAATTTTGAGAAGAATTTGCCAGCTCTGGGATGAAGACCATGATCGACAGCTCCGCTCCTCAGGCCTGGGGCTTTCTTAAAGACTTGTTTCATAGTGACCAGCTACATCCACATCATCTTCGGTGCCTATCATCCCTTGTCTTGTTTCCCCCTGTACTTTCTCTGCTGAGCCTCTCTTGTTCCCAGGCATTTATCTAAGACACCCTGATCTGATGCAGACAGTTACATTGGGTCAGTCACTGTTGGGATATCTAAGAGAGAGGGAGCTTGAACTCTGGCCTCAGATGGTGAGTCTGGAGTGAGGTGACTCTTAAGGAACTAGCGAAAGACAAAGGGAATAGTTCTACCCTGCCCCAAATGGAGCTCGCTGTGGGCACTGGGAGAGGTGGATAACTGGAGGATACCAGGCAAAATTACACAGATACAATATTATCAGGTGCTAATGAACCCAGGTAATAACTAAACTGGCTGCACTGATGAAGAGGCAGGAACCATTTCCCCTTCCCTGTGTTTTGTGTGGAGCCAGCCCCCATGGTATCTCTAGCAGAGAAGCACTCACTTTTTTTAGTCCAGAGTCAGCTGCTCAATTCAGAGACATGTGCCCTTCGAATCTGAACAAAAGAGTTACTCTCATCATTCCTGCACTTTCAACATCAATACAACAAACGCCATGCAGAAGAGAAGGCTGACAGAATACAGATTAAATGTTTGATGGGAGAGGGGGCAGAGGGAGTGGCAGGGGTATCTCAAATAGCAGAGACTTTCCAAATGACTTTTCCTTCTCATTCTCTCCCATGAATTATCCACCCCTCCAGGGAATTAAATGACTTTAGTAAGAAGTTAACCACCACCAGGGCTATGAGGACAGAGGGACAGTGCCTGGGTCTTGCCAGGACATATTTTCAAGTTACAAGTATGTTGTTGAACACTTCATAGCACAGTTAATGGAAACTCACAAACTAACCTTTGCCTAAGATCCGCTACATGCACCTACAAGGGAAAAAGAAAGACAGTAAATGTCGGATAACTTGTTGCTAAGGCTTTCTCTGTTTTCTAAGTGGAGCCCAGTTAACCTGATATCAATTAGTAAAACTGGTGCCAGTTACTGTGGACATTCTTCATGTGGTTTAAACTTCCTTTATAGAGATAAAACATGAATTGATGTGTGTGTAACCTCCTTTGAAGCTTGCTAGCTCCTGCAACACTGAACTGGGCCTCTAGGGATCCTACTCTCTGGACGACAGCGGCAATGGCTCTAGCCCACCCCCAGACACAACATCCCAGCCTGCATAGGGTCCCAGCCAGGGTGTTGCAGGGCAACGACTCACTGGCGCGGCGCCTCCTGCTGGTTGTCCAGGGAATTAGCTCTTTTTCAGCTCTGGAGCCTCCCCGGCCAGCTGATGCCTCACCTGCCGTTGGCCCCTGTGTCCCTCCCATACTCCGGTGCCCTTGTTTACCAGGGTTCTGCCCCCAGCAGTAACCCCTCTGTCTCTGGGTCTCCCCTCCTAGGGGAACCCCCAACCTCCTATCCCCATTATACCTCAGTGGCTACTGCAAGTCATCATCTAGCCCCCACTCCCTGGGGCAGACTGCAGTCTGTAAACCACTCATCATCGGTAAGGGGGGGTTGGACCATCTGCCTCTGCCTATTCCTACGCGACCCCTCTGCAGCCCTAGTACCCTTTTGGGCCCTTAACTCAGCCTGCAGCTTAGCTAGGCTGGAGCTCCCCAGCTCCCTCCGCCCTTCCCCAGCACTGCTCCACCCTAGGTACCCTCCTCAGCTTCCCAGGCAGCCAGGTCCTTCTCTCTCAGGCACCTGTGGCTGCTTCCCCAATCAGCCTAGCTTTTCCCCTGCTGCAGCCCTCTCCAGGGCTGCTTTATTCGCTTCCGGCAGGAGCGGGGTGACCACCTCGCTACACAGGGACAGCATAGAGAGGAAACTCCTACCAATGCCAATGGGGAGTTTTGGAGGGAGTAATTCATACGGACAATTTGCTGGGACAGTGAGATGCCAGGACTGCTCCATCACTCATTGGCAGGGGACAGGCTGCCTCAGAGGCAAAGGGATTGTTTTGGTTTCACTTTGAGGCTGTTTGAGTTTGGACCTGGGACAGGAGCAGCACAGCCTGGAGAGTCTCTAATCAGCTTCCCCTCCACACAGAGGGGGACTTTGAACTATCATGGGATTCACTGTGTGATCTGGGAGCACCAGTCCTGCGGAGACCAGTGATCAGAGTGGCAGGGCTGACTTTCACAGCTCCACAGCCTTTGTTGCTGGGCTTATCCTCAGTATCCCATCTGCTTGGGCTGGTGCCAGGGAGAGACCTGGGGGTTGTGCATTGGGGAATGCAGAGAGGTGGGGAATTTTTTATATTGTTGTTTTAGTATTTTAGTTACATTAAAACTTTCCTTCCCTAAGGCCTTGAGTTCCTGTTCCCACTAATCCCCCCCCACCTTTTTTGTTCTCTTTCAGTGTGGCATTTCATTGGTTGGGACTTGTATGAGTATACATTCTTGTTTGTGTGCAGGGTTATATTCCTTGCGAACACAGTAGTGGCATTAGTTATGTTCCCAAAGGACAGTGCCCCTGGGACCCAGGCACAGAGAGGAGTGACCTTGGGTGGTGGCACCAGGTGCTGAAATAAGAAACTCAGGAGCCAAGCCATGCAAAGAGGGGGGAGAAGCCCCTCTGTTTAGTAAGCACCAGGGAAGAGGATTCAGCCAGGCCTTGGGAGAGAGGCTCCATGAACTTGTCTCCAATTGAATTCCAGCCACTTCTGTGTTTTATGAGAATGACAATAAATATTCCTTTCCCGTTTCCAAAGTTCCAGGAAACCAGTTTTACAAGGGGTAGGAGAGGAATTACAAGAATGCTGAAACTTGTCCCAGAGAGAGTGGTAATGAGGACTGGGGCTTTTGTCTGGTTTAGACAACAATGGGGTTAGATCTAATCTGTGCACATTGTAACAGAGAAAACATGAACATCAGTGTGCTCCCTACGTGTATAAGCAAGTGCACAACAGGGGACCTGATCCAATGCCCAGCCTTCCTCCTCACTAGGGTGACCAGATGTCCCGATTTTATAGGGGCAGTCCTGATTTTTGGGTCTTTTTCTTATATAGGCTCCTATTACCCCCCACCCCCGTCCCGATTTTTCACACTTGCTGTCTGGTCACCCTACTCCTCACTGACCCCAGGGCATTGGGCCAAGCCATCTGAGTTTATGCCACTGGGCTTCCGCACAGTAGTTTGAATATTTATGCTATATAACTAGTCCCTACCTAGCTGCCCTCATCTTCCTCCACCGTTGGGCTTGCAGTGGGAGGTGTCATGTCCTGGGACGTTTTGTTGATACCATGTTTGGGCGTTTGCGTCTCTGCACCAACATGACTTGAAGCCCCGTTCTGCTTCTCAGACACATTCTCTCCAGCACTTTCTCGCTCTAGGGGTAAAATGATTTCTGGTGTTATTTAATCCATCCTCCTCTCCTCTGAGGAATTCTCTCTCTTTGCTGCCAGCCCCTTTCCCTGCTGCCAGATGGTACCAGCCTCTCTCAATACATGCCGCCAACAGTCACTGCTGCCAAACTCACCTCTTAACCGAATTACTGAGCCCATGAGTCACATTTACCTTGAGATTTTTGTAGCTTCCCTAGGCCTAGTTTGACTGCCACCAAGAGCCAGTGATTTATGGATTCCAAGGTCAGAAGGGATCACTGTGATCATCTAGTCTGACCTCCTGTGATGCACAGGCCAGAGACCTTCCCCAGAATAATTCCTTTTGAATTAGAGGGGTAGCCGTGTTAGTCTGAATCTGTAAAAAGCAACAGAGGGTCCTGTGGCACCTTTGAGACTAACAGAAGTATTGGGAGCATAAGCTTTCGTGGACTTGCATCTGAAGAAGTGAGGTTCTTACCCACGAAAGCTTATGCTCCCAATACTTCTGTTAGTCTCAAAGGTGCCACAGGACCCTCTGTTGCTTTTGAATTAGAGTAGATTTTTGGAGGCGGGTTACATCAAATCTTGTTTTTAGGACTGTGAGATTCCACCTCGATCCGTGTTAATTTGTTCCAATGATTAGTTACCGCCCCGTTAAAAATGTACACCTTATTTCCAGTTTGAATACATCTCACGTCAGCCTCTAGGATCTTGCTGTAGCTTTAACTGCTAGACTGAACTTGTCCAGGGTAAAGCAGTGCCCTTCCCATAATTATCCTCTTAGCATCACCACAAGGCTCCACATTCCCTCTAATTACCCCACAGTCTTACCTCAGACAGAGGTAACACACAGGCTGCCTGCTGGAGGAAAGAGCATTTGCTATGTTGTGTCCATCTGTTGTCTCTCCTGCCCAGCCCAGACACTGGCAATAATTTGGGGCCTGAGAGGCGGTCCTTCCAAAAGAGAGAAGCTAAGTTTGTTTGTGCCATTTCCTCACACGCCCTTTCATTTTTACATTTTCACTCTGGACATTCTTTGGTAAGGAAACGTGGCTTTTACTGAACACCCCTGCTACTGGCAGTGGAGATATCTAAGTTGAGGCCAGCATTTCACACCCGCTTCTAGGATAGAAAGAGCCCCTGAACTCTGCCCAAAGATCAGGAGTTTGGAATAGGAGTCTGGAGTGAAAAGGCTCTTTTTAGCATCCAGTGAATGGGAGGGGAATTGTTCTTCCCCCTGCCCCACCCACCCAATCGAGACCATTTTGGGCATTGGCAGAGGTCGGTGACTGAAGGGATAACAGGTGTAGTTACACAGATACATTGTTTTCGTCCTCTCGCAAATCCAGATTATAAATGAAGTACTCCCGGAGGCACAAGCAGAGGCAAGATTCCCTTCACTCACTTCTGTTTTCCTTGGAGCCGACCCGCACAATCCATGTCTGGCCAGCAGGGGATACGTGCTTCCCGCTTCTCAGTCCAGAGTCAAGTGATTCTTTTGGAGATGTGGAAACTTCAAATCTAAACATAACATTTACTCCCATCACTCCTGCACTGCTGCATCATGAAACCAAGTCCCCAGGGAGAAAGGGCCTTTAGCATATAGATCAGATCTTTAACTGGGAAGGGGGAGTAGGACCTCTCCCAATGGCAGAGGGAATTCCTAAAATGATTTTCCCTTTCATTCCCTAGTATGAATGATCCACCCCTCCTGAGGAATTAAATCACTTTAGTAAGAAGTGAAACAAACACACACACACACCTATGGGGATGGATGGAGATGCCCTTTGACTGACCTGGCCTTATTTTCAAATTACCAATATGTTGTTTGGGAGCTTCATAGTGCAATGAAAAGCAACTCACAAACTCACCTTTGCCTAAGGCCTGCTACACCCACCTATAAGGGAAAAACAAAGACAACAAACTTCAGATAACTTTCTCTGTTTTCTAAGTGGAGCCCATTTAACATAAAATCAATTAGCAAAACTGGTGCCCAACACTGTGGACGTTCTTCATTTGATTTAGAACTTCCTTTTCCATGATAAAACTTGAACTGATGTCAATGTAACCCCCTGTGGGGTTTGGTAGCTCCTGCAGCACTGAACTGAGCCTCCTGGGGGTCCTACTCTCTGGACTACAGCACCACTGGCTCCAGGGCCTCTGACACCATTTCCCAGCCTGCTTAGGGTCCGGCACAGGGACAGAACAAACTCGAAACTCCTACAAAAGCCAATGGGAAGTTTTGGAGGGCTTGATTTCTACAGACAGTTTTCTGAGCCAATGAGGTGTCAGGACTGCTCAGTCCCTCTGTGGAAGGCAACAGGCTGCCTCAGAGGTGAAGGGATTGTTCTGTTTTTCACTTTTGGGCTGTTTAAGTTTAGAGCTGGGATGGGGAGAGGAGCAAAACGGCCTGGGGAGTTTGTAATCAGCTCCCTCTCCCCATACACAGCGGGACTTTGAATTTTGATGGGATTTAGTATGTCATCGGCGAGTGCCAGCCCTGTGGAGACCAGTGATTAGTGAGGTAGAGCCAGCTGACAGCCCCACATGACTACCGACCATGGAGCCAGGAGACGACCCGGTCTCACCCAGGGCAAGGGTGAAAAAAAGGGAATCCATTTCTTTTTATATAAGCCTGCCCACCTTGACATTGCTTCAGCACTGATTCCAGAACTTGTCCTCAGCATCCCATCTGCCAAGCAGGAGCTGGGGGTTGTGTGCAAGAGGGAATGCAGGAAAGTGGGGAATTTGTTATATTCTTGATGTTTTAGTTCATCTGAACCCCATCCTTCTCTAGAGCCTTTGTTTGCTGTCCCCAATAAAGTCCTCTGTATCACATTGCTCTTTTTGAGTGCAGCATTTCATTCGATTGGGCTTCTATGAATGGATTTTGTTGTTCATGTGCTGGGTTATATTCCTCGTAAACAGAATCATGGAATTAGTTATTTTCCAAAGGGACAGCAGCTCTCGTGTCTCAGGCATGGAGAAGAGTCACCTTGGATGAAGGCACCAGGTGCTAAAATAGAACCCAGAAGCCAAGCCATATAAGCAGGGGGGAGATATCCCTGTGATTAACAAGCACCAGGTAGGAGCCTTCAGCCAGGCCTTGGGAGAGACTCTCCATGAACTTGTTTCCAGTTAAATTCCAGCCACTTCTATGTTTTGTGAAAGTGATAATAAATATTCCTTTCCAAAGAAACAGCAACTCAGTTTTACAAGGGACAGGAGAGGAATTACAAGAATGCTGACACTTGTCCCAAACAGAGCGGTAATGAGGTTTGGGGCCTTTGGATGGTTTAGAAAACAATGGGGTTAGACCTAACCTGTGAACTTGTAACAGAGAAAACATGAACATTAGTGTTCCCCCTAAGTGTATAAGCAAGTGCACAGCAGGGGACCTGATCCAATGCCCAGCCTTCCTCCTCACTGACCCCAGGGCATTGGGCCAAGCCATCTGAGTTTAGGTCACTGGGCATCCGCACAGTAGTTTGAATATTTATACTATGTAATTGGTCCCTACCTGGATGCCCTCATCTTCCTCCACCGTTGGACTTGCAGTGGGAGGTGTCATGTCCCGGGATGTTCTGTTGATACCATGTTTGGGAGTTTGCGTCTCTTCACCAACTTGACTTGAAGCCCCGTTCTGCTTCTCAGACACATTCTCTCCAGCACTTTCTCGCTCTAGGGCTAAAATGATTTCTGGTGTTATTTACTCCATCCGCCTCTCCTCTGAGGAATTCTCTCTCTTTGCTGCCAGCCCCTTTCCCTGCTGCCAGATGGTACCAGCCTCTCTCAATACATGCCACTAACAGTCACTGCCGCCAAACTCACCTCTCCACCGAATTACTGAGCCCATGAGTCACATTTACCTTGACATGTTCGTGGCATCCCTAGGCCTAGTTTGATGGCTACCAAGATCCAGTGATGTACAGATATCAACCCCAGAAGGGATCATTGTGATCATCTAGCCTGACCTCCTGTATAACACAGGCCACATATTTCCAGAATAATTTCTTTTGAATTAGATACAATCTTATTGATTTTTTAAGATCATATCTTGTTTTTTAGACTGTGAGAATCCACCTTGACCCTTGTTAATTTGTTCCAGTGGTTAGTTACCCTGCCTTTTAAAAATGTACATCTTAATTACAGTTTAAATATATCTTGCTTCAGCTTCTAGGATATTATTTTGGCTTTCTCTGCTAGACTGAACCTGTCCATGGTAAAGCCAGACCCATCCCATAATAATCATTTTAGGGCACCATGAGGCTCCATATTTCCAAAAGTGACCCCTAATTATCCCACAGTCCTGCCTCGGAAAGAGGTGACACACAGGCTGCCTGCTGGAGGAAAGAGCATTTGCTATGTTGTGTCCGTCTGTTGTCCCTCCTGCCTAGTGCAGACACTGGCAATAATTTGGGGCCTGAGAGGCGGTCCTTCCCAAAGAGAGAAGCTAAATTTGTTTTGCCATTTCCTCACACACCCTTTCATTTTGCCTTTTCACTCTGGACATTCTTTGGTAAGGAAACATGCCCCTGCTACTGGCAGTGGAGATGTCTAAGTTGAGGTCAGCATTTCACATCAGCTTCTAGGAGAGAAAGAGCCCCTGAACTCTGCCCAAAGATCAGGAGTTTGGAATAGGAGTCTGGAGTGAAAAGGCTCTTTTTAGCATCCAGTGAATGGGAGGGGAATTGTTCTTCCCCCTGCCCCACCCACCCAATCGAGACCATTTTGGGCATTGGCAGAGGTCGGTGACTGAACGGATAACTGGTGTAGTTACACAGATACATTGTTTTTGTCCTCTCACAAATCCAGATTATAAGTGAAGTACTCCCGGAGGCACAGGCAGAGGCAAGATTCCCTTCACTCACTTCTGTTTTCCTTGGAGCTGACCCCCATAATCCGTGTCTGGCCAGCAGGGGATACGTGCTTCCCGCTTCTCAGTCCAGAGTCAAGTGATTCTTTTGGAGACGTGGAAACTTCAAATCTAAACATAACATTTACTTCCATCACTCCTGCACTGCTGCATCATGAAACCAAGTCCCCAGGGAGAAAGGGCCTTTAGCATGTAGATCAGAACGTTAACTGGGAAGGAGTAGTAGGACCTCTCCCAATGGCAGAGAGAATTCCTAAAACGATTTTCCTTTTCATTCCCTAGCATGAATGATCCACCCCTCCTGAGGAATTAAATCACTTTAGTAAGAAGTGAAACACCTGCACAGCTATGGGGACAGAGGGACAGTGCCTGTGACTGGCCTGGCCTTATTTTCAAGTTGCAAATATGTTGCTTGGGAGCTTGATATAGTGCAGTGAAAAGCAACTCACAAACTCACCTTTGCCTAAGGCCTGCTACACCCACCTAAAAGGGAAAAACAAAGACAGCAAACTTCAGATAACTTGTTGCTAAGATAACTTCAGATAACTTGTTGCTTCAGATAACTCATGCGTCTGATGAAGTGGGCATTCACCCACGAAAGCTTATGCTCCAATCAGGGCCGGCTTTGGGCCGATTCAGCCGATTAGGCTGAATCGGGCCCCGCGCTAAGAGGGCCCCGCGCCGCAGCTCTCCACCCCGCCCCCAGCTCACTTCCCCCTCCTTCCCTCCCCGAACGCTCCACCCCCTGCTCCTCCCCCTCCCCTGCTTCCCGCAAATCAGAGGTTCGCGGGAAGTCTGAAAAGAAGCAGGGGCGGGCAGCCCAGGTAAGCTGGGGTGGGGTGGCGCGAGAAGGGCTCTGGGGAGGCGCGGCGCGGCCCAGTCCAGCCCCGGCTGAGCAGCTCACTCCGGCCCCAGTTCCAGCCGAGCGCACCGGCCGGGCCCCGGCCGAGCACCCCCGGCCCCAGCCCAGCGGCTCTGGCCCGGCCCCCGCGGCTCGGCTCGGCTCGGCTCCAGCCCGGCCCGGCCCCCGCGGCGCGGCTCCAGCCGCCGAGCGGCTCCGGGCCGGACCCAAGCCCCGAGACCCCGGCAAAAGCCCACCCCCAGGAATCGGGCCGTATTCTTGCTAAAGCCAGCCCTGGCTCCAATACATCTGTTAGTCTTAAAGGTGCCACAGGAGACTCTGTTGTTTGTTGCTAAGGCTTTCTCTGTTTTCTAAGTGGAGCCCACTTAACATAAAATCAATTAGCAAAACTGGTGCCCAACACTGTGGACGTTCTTCATTTGATTTAAACTTCCTTTTCCATGATAAAACTTGAACTGATGTCAATGTAACCCCCTGTGGAGTTTGGTAGCTCCTGTAACACTGAACTGAGTCTCCTGGGGGTCCTACTCTCTGGGCTACAGCAACACTGGCTCCAGGGCCTCTGGACACCGTTTCCCAGCCTGATTAGGGTCCAGGACAGGGACAGAACAGACTGGAAACTCCTACAAAAGCCAATGGGGAGTTTTGGAGGGAGTCTTTCATACAGAGACTTGCTAGGCCAGTGAGGGGTCAGGACTTCTCCACCCCTAAGGGGAGGGGACAGGCTGCCTCGGAGGCAAAGGGATTGTTCTCTTTTCATTTTGGGACTGTTTAAGTTTAGAGCTAGGACGGGGAGAGGAGCAACACGGCCTGGGGAGTTTGTAATCAGCTCCCTCTCCCCATACAGAGAGATACTTTGAACTATGATGGGATTTAATATGTCATTAGGGAGTGCCAGCCCTGTGCAGACCAGTGATCAGGGAGCAGAGAACCAATCTGGCATTGGCTACCTAGGGCCTGCTGTCATCCACACGGGACTCTACACCAATGACCCAGGAAAGGACCCAGCCTCATCCAGCGGTGAAAACACTGCAAGGCAACCCCCTTTTCTTTATACAGGCCTGCCCACCTT
Source organism: Glyptemys insculpta (assembly GCA_032172135.1). NCBI lineage: Eukaryota > Metazoa > Chordata > Testudines > Emydidae > Glyptemys > Glyptemys insculpta. The sequence goes on along the minus strand of JAVMKA010000006.1, from coordinate 138,553,314 downwards.
CGCATTGCTTCAGCTCTCATTGCAGGACTTGTCCTCAGCATCTCATCTGCCTGTTAGGGTGCCAAGAAGAGAACCGGGAGTTGTGTGCAATGGGGAATGCAGGCAGGTGGGGAATTTGTGATATTGTTGATGTTTTAGTTCATCTTAACCCTATCCTTCCTTAGAGCCTTTGTTTGCTGTCCCCAATAATGTCCCCTGTATCACATTGTTCTTTTTGAGTTCAGCATTTCATTGCTGCGGATTCTGTAGGAATGGTTTTGTTGTGCATTGCTGGGTTATACTCCTTGTGAACAGAATAGTGGAATTAATTATTTTCCCAAAGGACAGCACCCCTGTGTCCCAGGCACAGAGAAGAGTCACCTTGCTGGTGACATCAGGCACCAAAATAAAGAACTCAGGAGCAAAATCCAGAACAAGGAGGGGGGAGAAGCTCCTCCGATTAGCAGGCATCAGTTAGGTGGCTTCAGCCATGCCATGGGAGAGACGCTATATGAACTTGTCTGTAATGGAATTCCAGCCATTTCTGTGCTTTGTGAGAGTGACAAAAAATATTCCTCTCCCATTTAAAAGTTGTAGCATCCTAGTTTTATATGGGACGGAACGGCAATTACTGGTATGCTGAAGCTTGTCCCATACAGAGTGGAAATGATAACTGGGGCCTTTGACTCGGTTGGAGAATGGGGTTAGACCTTGTTAATATTGTAACAGAGAAAACACGTACATTTGAGTTCTCCCTTAGTATATAACAAAGAGCAGACCATGGGACCTGATACAGTGCCCAGACCTCCTACTGACTGACCCCAGAGCATTGCGTCAAACCATTTGACTTTATGCCAGTGGATTTCCTCATAGTAGTTTGAATATTTACACTATATAACCAGTACCTACCTGGTTGTCCTCAGTTTCCTCCACTGCTGGATTCACGGTGGGAGGTGTCAGGCCCTGGGATGTTTCGCTGATACCACATTTGAGAGTTTGCGTCTCTTCACCAACATGACTTGAAGCCCCGTTCTGCTTCAACGGGGGGAGGGATAGCTCAATGGTTTGAGCATTGGCCTGCTAAACCCAGGGTTGTGAGTTCAATCCTTGAGGGGGCCATTTAGGGATCGGGGGCAAAAATCTGTCTGGGGATTGGTCCTGCTTTGAGCAGGGGGTTAGACTATATGACCTCCTGAGGTCCCTTCCAACCCAAATAGTCTATGATTCTATGATTCTCAGACACATTCTCTCCAGCACTTTCTCTCTCTAGGAGCAAAATGATTTCTGGTGTTACTTACTCCATCCTCCTCTCCTCTGAGGAATCCTCTCTCTGCTGCCAGCCCCTTTCCCTGCTGCCAAATGGTAACAGCATCTCCCAATACATGCCACCAACAGTCACTGCTGCCAAACTCACATCTCCACCGAATTACTGAGCCCAAGAGTCACTTTTATCTTGATATTTTGATGGCTTCCCTAGGCCTAGTGTGATGGCTACCAAGAGCCAGTGATTACAGATTTCAAACCCAGAAAGGATCATTGTGATCATCTAGTCTGACCTCCTGTGGAACACATGCCAGAGGAATTTCCCAGAATAATTTATTTGGAATTATAATAGATCTTTTTGATTTTTTAAAGGCATATCTTGTTTTGTATACTGTGAGAATCCACCTCAACCCTTGTCAATTTGTTCCAATGGTTAGTTACCATCCCCTTTAAAAATGTGCGCCTTATTTACAGTTTAAATATATCTTGCTTCTGCCTCTAGGATCTTATTACAGCTTCATCTCTCAGACTGAACCTGTCCAGGCCATGGTAAAGCAAGGCCCTTCCCATAATTATCCTTTTAGGGTCATCACAAGGCTCCACATTCCCAGAAGTGACCCCTAATTATTCCACAGTCCTGCCACGGAAACAGGTGACACAAAGGCTGCCTGCTGGAGGAAAGAGCATTTGCTATGTTGTGTCCGTCTGTTTTCCCTCCTACCTAACCCAGACACTGGCAATAATTTGGGTCCTGATTGGAGGTCCTTCCAAAGAGAGAAGCTAAGTTTATGCCATTTTCTCATGCTCCCTTTCATTTTGCCTTTTCACTCTAGACATTCTTTGGTAAGGAAATGTGGCTTTTACTAAACACCCCTGCTACTGGCAGTGGAGATATCTAAGCTGAGGCCAGCATTTCACATCAGCTTCTAGGAGAGAAAGAGCCCCTGAACTATGACCAAACATTGGGAGTCTGGAACCAGAGTCTGGAGGGAAAAGGCTCTTTTTAGCACCCAGTGAATGGGAGGGGAAAGCCCACCCCCCAAATGGAGAACATTGTGAGGATTAGCAGAGGTCGGTGACTGAAGGGATAACAGGTGTAGTTACACAGATACATTGTTTTTGTCCTCTCGCAAATCCAGATTATAAGTGAAGTACTCCCGGAGGCACAGGCAGAGACAGAATTCCCTTTACTCACTTCTATTTCCCTTGGAGCCGACCCGCACGATCCGTGTCTGGTCAGAAGAGGTTAAATACATCCTGCTTCTCAGTCCAGAGTCAAGTGATTCTTTTGAAGATGTGGAAACTTCAAATCTAAATATAACATTTACTCCCATCACTCCTGCACTGCTGCATCATGAAACCAAGTCCCCACAGGGAAAGGGCCTTTAGCATATACATCAGAACTTTAACTGGGAAGGGGGAGTAGGACCTCTCCAAGTGGCAGAGGGAATTCCTAAAATGATTTTCCTTTTCATTCCCTAGCATGAATGATCCACCCCTCCTGAGGAATTAAATCACTTTAGTAAGAAGTGAAACACCCCCACGGCTATGGGGACAGAGGGACAGAGCCTGTGAATGGACTGGCCTTATTTTCAAGTTGCAAATATGTTGCTTGGGAGTTTGACACAGTGCAATGAAAAGCAACTCACAAACTCACCTTTGCCTAAGGCCTGCTACACCCACCTAAAAGGGAAAAACAAAGACAGCAAACTTCAGATAACTTGTTGCTAAGGCTTTCTCTGTTTTCTATGTGGAGCCCATTTAACATAAAATCAATTAGCAAAACTGGTGCCCAACACTGTGGACGTTCTTCATTTGATTTAGAACTTCCTTTTCCATGATAAAACTTGAACTGATGTCAATGTAACCCCCTGTGGGGTTTGGTAGCTCCTGCAGCACTGAACTGAGCCTCCTGGGGGTCCTACTCTCTGGACTACAGCACCACTGGCTCCAGGGCCTCTGACACCATTTCCCAGCCTGCTTAGGGTCCAGGGACAGAACAGACTGGAAACTAATACAAAAGCCATTGGGGTGTTTTGGAGAGCATGTTTCCTATGGACAGTTTGCTGGACCAATAAGGTACCAGGACGGCTTTGTCCCTCATTGGGAGGGGACAGGCTGCCACAGAGGCAAAGGGATTGTTTTGTTTCTACTTTTGGGCTGATTAAGTTTAGAGCTGGGATGGGGAGAGGAGCAACACGGCCTGGGGAGTTTGTAATCAGCTCCCACTCCCCATACACAGGGACATTGAACTATGATGAGGTTGAGTATGTCATCAGGGAGCGCCAGCCCCGCGGAGACCAGTGATCAGGGAGACAGAGAACCATCAGCAACAGCTGCCTAAGGTTCACTGACACCCCCACATAAGTCCAGACTAGGGAGCCAGGAGATGACCCTTTCTCACCCAAAGGTGAAAAAAGGGATCCCATTTCTTTTTATATAAGCTGCCTGCTCACCTTCACACTTGTTGGTGTCACTAGGCATAACCCTAGGTAACTCGGGAGGGTGGAAGGCCACAAAGTGTCAATGAAGCCTTCCTGCACTAGGCCTATATAAACCAAACTTCTTCCATGTTTAAACTCTAATCAACCTCAAAAGTCAGGTGCAATTGAAATATGTAAGCAACCAGTTATCTGTGTGCAACCCCTTGCTCACACCGGTATCAAGCGGTAATAATGAGGCCTGCATGTTTCTGGCTGAAGGGAAAATAACAGTTCAAAGGGAAAAAGGACAAGATAACGGTTTAAAGAAGTGTTACTAACGAGCTAAACTTATAGCTGCCAAGAATGACTTAACTGCTTAAATGTACTTGCTATTTGATTAGTAACTGTTACCAGGGAAGGGAGGGGTAGACGGGGAGGAAGGGAGGGGATGGGGGGAGTGAGGCTTAACTGCAAAATGTATAAAAGAAGAAAAACTGTTTCTGTTGGTGTGCTTGATTTGAGACGTGCCTGTCTCCTAGCACCGCTTTGGGATCCCAAATAAACTTTGTTTGCTTCTCCACACCTGGTGTGTTTATTGGCGTGACGCACACCGGGCAACGGACCCCGCTGTTGCTGTCCTCGGGCACTCTGTGCCGGCAACAGTTTTGGCGCCCAACGTGGGGCTCGAGGTTGAAATTTAGCCTTGCCCGGACCCCTCTTGGAGGTCGACAGATTGCGGCGACGACCGACACCCAGCGACACTTTACCGGGGGCCTCGGTGGAGACGCGGTTTGGTCGACCCCGGAAGGCACAACGGTGCAACGCGCTCGAGCAGTGGAGAAGCAGCTGCGGGCGACGGTGGGGAACCAGTCCCGTGGATAAGGTAGGAACAGTCCAGTGGGGACTTTACCTGTTTTGACCTGGGGACGCCCAGTGTCTCCCTAGAGTATGGGGCAGGGACAGAGTACTGCAGGCAGGGCAAGGTGTACACCCTTAGAATGCATTCTAGCAAATTGGAAAGTGTTTGGCGCAAATCCAATAACTAAAAGTAGATTAAAAAGGTTCTGTACAGTAGACTGGCCTCAATATCAGCTAGAGGACCAGGAAAGGTGGCCACCGGAAGGATCACTTAATTATAACACGATCCTTCAATTACTTCTGTTTTGTCAGCAAACGGGTAAATGGAATGAACATATGTATGTACAGTTGTTTATGTTGCTAAGAGATAGGTCAAATATTTTGCAAAAGTGTAATTTGACTCCGACAGGTTCGGTAGTAGCTATTGTTAGTCCCCAGAACCCCCCCACAGCTGTAATGGCAGGTCCGGTGTCCCCTTCGGCTATCACACCCCCACCATATAAAGACAAGGTGTCTCAGGTCCCAGAGATTGCCCCCTCGGTGGAATTTTATCCATTGATCACTGAGACCGTGGTGTCCAGACATGGCTCAGATAGGAATCAGGCCACTACTATGCAGGTTTACACCCATGTGCCTTTTAACCCGGTGGACCTAGCAGCCTTTAAGGCAGAGGCAGGGGAATTCTCTACGAACCCAAGCAAGTTTATCTCGGTCTTTGAAGGGTGCCTGGCTAGCTGTAAGCCTGACTGGGATGATTGTAATGTCCTTATGCGGACCCTGCTGTCTGAGGTGGAGCGTAATCAGGTTGTGTCTAAAGAAAAGGAAAAGAGGCAAGCGAAAATGATGGTTGCAGCAGTACAGGCCGGTGGCAGGGGAAAATTCCAGGAAGGTGGAAGGGGCCGGGGAATGAAAGGACGTGGGCGTGGGAGCCCTGGCTCACAGGAAAGGCGTCTGGGTCGCAACCAGTGTGCCATATGCCGGAAGGAGGGACATTGGAAAAATGAGTGCCCTGAAAGGGAAGGTACCCCTATGATGGCAGCGGAGGATCAAGACTAGGGGTGTCAGGGGAGACGGACTATCCTGCCCCCGGAACCCCGAGTAAAAATGCGGGTGGGAGAGTCGGACATAGACTTTTTAATAGACTCTGGAGCTGCACGAACCGCCGTAAACCAACCCCTGCAGCTGCCTGTGTCAGAGTCCCTCACTGTGGTGGGTGCCACAGGGAAAGGAACCAAGTGCCCAGTATATGCCCCAGTGGAATGTGCTTTGGGAAACAGAACTCTATTTCACAAACTGGTTTACCTCCCCAATTGTCCAACGCTTCTACTGGGACGGGACCTGCTTTGTCGCTTAGGTGCCACCCTGCATTTCACCCAAGATGAAATAACCCTCACCTTACCCCCAGAGAATGCCTGGATAATGACCCTTGCAATTGAGCCCTCAGCCTTGCAAGCCCCAGAGTGGAGCCAGTGGGAGGACAAAAGGAGGGTTAAAAAGCAGCTTTGCTGGACAGTGTTGGTCCAGGGATTTATAAATTCCCCCACCCTTTTCGGCCAGGCCCTGGCCAGAGACTTGGAGGAGTGGGACAATGAGGAAAGGGTCCTCCTCCTGCAATATGTGGATGACTTGTTAATTGCCGCTGTGGGTCTCACCCCTTGCCTTAAAGCCACTGTGAGCCTCCCGAACTTTGTTGGACTCCTCAAAAGTGGGTGTGCTCGTCCTGGTTTGTTGCTCCAAAGCTCTGTATAGAAGTTATTTTACTGGAAGGGTGTATAATGGCAATGTGTATGTGTTCATTGTTGGGAAAAGGTGTATGAGTGAAGAGTGGAAGTTTCCTTTGTAAGTTAAAAGAAGCCAAGAAGGAGAGAAGGAAAAAGAACAGAACGAGTTAAGTGAGGAAAAAAATATAGCTAGCAAGCTCAGTCCAAAGATAAGATGCTGGCCCCATCCAAGGATATTGTTCACAGCTAAGACTTGGCTGACAACCAAGAAAAGGGGGGCCTGAATGTGCCCAAGCAACTATGAGATCTGCAAAACACTGCCAGGCATTAATGAAATGTGTTAGGTTTCTTTTCTCACAGATAAAAGAAGTGCTAACCAAAGACCCTAGCAGCCCTGCCATTCATTGAAACAAAGAGACTAAGTCTACGTAAAGTCCATCAACGAAAAACTGCTTTGGCTCCACACTGGAAAGGCCCTTTCCAAGTCCTGTTAACCACCAACACTGCTGTGAAGTGCCAAGGACTGCCCACCTGGACCCATGCTTCTCACTGTAAAAAGACCCCTCCACCTCGGGAGGACTCTCCAACTGATGATAAGCCTATTTCTCCTTCTAGCTCTGCTGTGCCTTCTGGACAGCAGGAAAGAAAAAAAAAAGGACAAGGTGAAGTGCTAGTAACCTCTCCCTTGTCCAGTGACAGACCTACTGTGCCTTTGGATTCTTCTAAAAGAAGCAAAACCATTACAGGGTGATGTGCTAGTAACCTCTCCCCTGTATGATGCTGAACCACACTGTTTCAGGAAAAGAGAAGAAGGAACACTTGCTTCATTGAAACCACAAAGTCCAGGAATTCCTGACTACAAAAGACATTAAGAACTGACCCTGGTGAAGAAACAAAGAATTATACGCTGGCAGGGAGGCTCTTACCCAGCTTATGAGTAAATATTTTCTAACTTCTGGACTTAGACCCCTGGCCTCCCAGGTACAGGCTGAATGTCTAGTCTGCCAAAAGAACAACCCTCGACCAGGAGTGTCAGTGCCACCAGCCACTCTGGAACCTACCCTAGGCCCGGGGCTGGTTTGGCAAATAGACTTTACTGAGTTCCCCCGGACCCAAGGATTCAGATACCTTCTCGTCTTGGTGGATCGATTCAGCGGATGGCCTGAAGCCTTCCCATGCCGTAACAACACTGCCAAAATGGTGGCTCTGAAATTTGTCAAGGAGATCATTCCCCGCTTCGGACTCCCCCAGTGGATGGAATCTGACAACGGAACACACTTCACATCCCAAGTCGTTCAAAAGATATCGGATGCCCTGCAAATCCCCTAGAAGCTCCACACACCATGGCGACCACAGGCCAGTGGAGTAGTGGAACGCACAAATCAGACACTTAAGCGGCACCTCTCAAAGGTCTGCCAAGAGGCTTCCCTTAAGTGGCCTAATGCCTTACCCCTTGTTTTGCTCCGCATTCGCGCTCTCCCAAAGGGCAGGTTAGGGCTCAGTCCCTTCGAGATTATGTTTGGAAGGGCATGGCCTCTGAATGGTACACCGGTTCTGGCAGGGGAGTGGGAGGTAGGCTGTGGTTTCTTATCTCAGTACATGTGCTCTCTGTCTGCTGTTCTTTGTTCTCTCCACAGGTATACCAAAGATTTGCAGCCTATCCCGCTGGATGCCCCTGTCCACTCCTTGCAGCCAGGTGACTCCGTAATCGTTCGGACCTGGAAGGACGAGCCTCTCCAAGAGAAGTGGAAGGGATCCCACACCATCCTGCTGGTCTCCCACACAGCAGCAAAGGTCAAGGGACACAAGAACTGGATTCATCACTCCCGTCTGAAGGCACTGCCCGCTCCTGAACGGTGGACCGTCCAGCCTACGGAAAAGGACTACCAGCGACGACCTGGGACTTAAACTGTTATTAAAAAAAACAATAAGATCTGCTGGGAATGCCCTGTGATCTCTTTGGACAGTCGCAGTGCACTCCCCGCGAAAACTCTAAGCGTTGGTTGTGTTTACTCTCACAGGGCCGGCCTAACCTGGTGGCCTGGTCCTTTTTGTTTTTAATCTGCCTACTATTGGTAATTGTTATTTTGTGGGTATTTGGGGAATTGTAATTGTTAGGCCCTAGGGTCACCTGCCCAGCATGAGTTCAGGTCCAGGGTCTGCCACAGTGGTACTCTTTGCCATAGGGACACTCCTCTCGTTACTTCCCATTTCCCCCCAGGTACATGTGGGATGGAAAGGAATCCCTACTAACTTGGAAAACAAACACCTATGAGTCCCTGAAGATTTGCTTTGCCCAAGAATTTAACCTCTCTAACTGCTGGGTATGCTCCCAAGTCCCGCACCACGCAGCAGGGTTACCCTGAAGGGTGGTTCCCCAAAAATCCCGACATACTCTCTCATTGAAAACCCCAGCTTCATAGCACTCAATCATATCTTGTCCACAAAATATGAGAAAACTCAGCCAAAGGCTTGTTGAGTATTCTCAAAGGGGGGAGTTGTTGGTGTCACTAGGCATAACCCTAGGTAACTCGGGAGGGTGGAAGGCCACAAAGTGTCAATGAAGCCTTCCTGCACTAGGCCTATATAAACCAAACTTCTTCCATGTTTAAACTCTAATCAACCTCAAAAGTCAGGTGCAATTGAAATATGTAAGCAACCAGTTATCTGTGTGCAACCCCTTGCTCACACCGGTATCAAGCGGTAATAATGAGGCCTGCATGTTTCTGGCTGAAGGGAAAATAACAGTTCAAAGGGAAAAAGGACAAGATAACGGTTTAAAGAAGTGTTACTAACGAGCTAAACTTATAGCTGCCAAGAATGACTTAACTGCTTAAATGTACTTGCTATTTGATTAGTAACTGTTACCAGGGAAGGGAGGGGTAGCGGGGGAGGAAGGGAGGGGAGGGGGGTGAGGCTTAACTGCAAAATGTATAAAAGAAGAAAAACTGTTTCTGTTGGTGTGCTTGATTTGAGACGTGCCTGTCTCCTAGCACCGCTTTGGGATCCCAAATAAACTTTGTTTGTTTCTCCACCCCTGGTGTGTTTATTGGCGTGACGCACACCGGGCAACGGACCCCGCTGTTGCTGTCCTCGGGCACTCTGTGCCGGCAACACACTGCTTCAGCATTCACTGCAGGACTTGTCCTAGCATCCCATCTGCCTGGTACGGTGCCAAGGAGGGAGCTATGGTTTGTGTGCAATGGGGAATTCTGGGAGGTGGGGGATTTGTGATGTTGTTGATGTTTTAGTTCATCTTAGCCCTGTCCTACCCTAGAGCCTTTGCTTGCTGTCCCCAGTGTCCCCTGTACTGCATTGTTCTTCCTGAATGCAGCATTTGATTGGATGGGTCTTGTATGGATGGATTGTTGTTGTTCCTGTTCTGGGTTATATTCCTTGTGAACAGAGTTAGTAGAATTAGGGCTTGTCTACACAGGCACTTTACAGCGCTGAAACTTTCTCGCTCAGGGGTGTGAGCTGCAAGTGCTGGGCTGGAGCTGCAAACACTGGAAAGCCCAGTCCATGCGCTTCCCTCGCCTGCAGGCTCCGCCCCCACAGCTCCCATTGGCCATGATTCCCGACCAATGGGAGCTGCGGGGGCGGTGCCTGCAGGCGAGCACAGGGCAGCTCGCCGAGCCACCTGCCCCCCCTCCCCTGGGGCTGCAGCCAAACACGTTTATTGTTAATTGTTAAAGCTGGGTGCCCCCAGGTGCCTCCCCTCTGCCCCTCCCCCTGCCTCCCAGCCACAAGTCACCATGAGGGAGGAGCAGCACAGTGCCAGGACAGGCAAGGTGCCTGCCTCAGCCCCACTGCGCCACCAAACGGGAGCTGCCCCAGGTAAGCACCCCGCACCCCAACCCCCTGCCCCAGCCCTGAGCCCCCTCATGCACCCTAACTCCCTCCCAGACCCCACACCCACACCCCAACCTCCTGCCCTGAGCTCCCTCCCGCATCCTAACTCCTGCCCACACCCCAGCCTACTCCAGCATCCTAACTCCCTCCCAGACCCCCACCCCAACTCCCAGCCCTGAGCCCCCTCACGCACCCTAACTCCCTCCCAGACCCTACATCCTAACTCCCTTCCAGAGCCCAGACCCCCACCCAAATCTCCTGCCCTGAGCCCGCTCTCGCACTCCAAACCCCTTGGCCCCAGCCTGGAGCCCCCTCCTGCACTCCAAATTCCTCGTCCCCAGCTCCTCCCCAAAGCCCGCACCCCCAGTCGGAGGCCTCATCCCCTCCTGCACCCAACCCCCTGCCTCAACATGCAGCCCCCTCCCACACTCTGAATCCTGCATTTTTGGCCCCACCCCAGAGCCTAAATGGGCCCCACAAAATCCAATAGCCCCGGGCCCCCAGAAGAGTTAATCTGGCCCTGCCAGTGGCCTCCCGCACATTAGTCTGAACATTTATGAGATATAATTATTCCCTACCTACCCCAATTACTGCCTCAGAATTTGCCTCCTCGTGCCCTGGACCTCTGCCCATCCCCTAGCTCACCCTCCAAATTTTGGTAACTCTTTTTGTAGTTTCAACATCTTTGTTTATAAGCTTTCTATCCAGTCAGCCTGTTTCTGGTGTGTTAAGTCCCTTTGTCAGTTTCTTCGCAGAAGTTATTCTAAAAAGCAAAAGGACTGCAACCTTACTAAGAGGCTGGGGCTTATTTTGTCCCAAGGATAATCCAATTCCTTTCAGAGTCCTTGTTGATAGTTTCCTTTTATTGTTCTCTACTTTCTCTCATCCACCTCCCTCCTATCCCCACACTGTCCAGGGGGCACCATGCTGGCTAAAATGCCTAGAGGTGAATGTTGGCCTCTGTGCAAGGGATCAGGCACTCATGCCAGGCACTGATGGATGGGATCTTGGAGCCAATTCACTTCCCCACCAGGGGCGGTGAGATATATGGGCCCATTGTGCCCGTGTTCCAGGAATATCCTGGCTCCACCAATGTTCAGGGCTGGGGGCTGCCGCTGCCACCACCATCAGCAGCACAGCAGGGCTAACGTGGCTTCCTGACCACCCTCGCTCCGCACCACTCCCGGAAGCGGCCAGCATGTCCCTTCGGCCCCGGGAGTGGGGGTTGTCTCTGCACACTGCCCCACCCCGAGCACCAACTCCGCAGCTCCCATTGGCCAGGAACTGGTGCCTGCGGGCAGTGGCGCGTGGAACCCCCCCGCCTAGAAGCCGCTGCCAGAGGGGTGTGTGGGTTGCTTTCGGGAGCCACCTGAGGTAAGCGCCTCACCCCCTCCCGCACCCCAATCCCCTGCCCCATCCCGCACCCAAACTCCCTCCCAAAGCCAGACCCCTTACCCCTCCTGCACCCAAACTCTCTCCCAGAGCCTGCACTCCAACCCCGTGCCCCAGCCCAGAGTCTGCATCCCAAACCCCCTCCAGCACCCAAACTCCTTCCCAGAGCCCACACCCCTCCTGCACCCAAACTCCCTCCCAGAGCCTTAGGCAGGTGGCGGGGGGGGCGGGACTTGGACCTGTTCTGGGCACCAACAAAAATTATACAAACCTGCTGCCCCTGTTCCCCACAGGAGTGTGACTGTTTACACTAAATTGTAATTGTCTACCTTAATGTGCTCAGCATCCTCTGTTGTACTACTGATTTAGTGAATTGTCGGGTCCAGGAACGATTGATTGGGAACAGAAGCCTCTTCGCTGGCATGAATGACATGACGTTTAGTCTCCTGTTTCTTGGACACTCGCTTTCTGTTTTCTTTCTCTGCAGGTAAATGGAGTATGGGTTATTTACATGATAGTCCCCTGCTGCCCATTTCCTTCCCAGCTAAGAAATGGAAAGAAAACTCTCACTACAAAACTCAGTTACAGCTCTCTCCACCTCATAAAACCACTCATCCTGAGAGCCAGTTTTACACTGAGTCCTTTGTGGCTTCCTAAAAGCTAGTTTAGTTGTAGATGGATAGGGAGTGAAATCTGCACTAGGGTAAAAACCCTTCATACAATTATTATTCTTGGGCAATGGGTTCCTTCATTTTTAGAGGTGCTGACGCTGATGCCCTTTTTAGTTGAATGGGAAGCACTGCTCCTTAATACTAATGAAAAGCAGGTCATAGGTGTCCTTAATTGGTCACCCAAAATCAGGGGCACTTTTGCAAATTAGGGTGTAATCTCCTGAAAAAACCGAAAGGGAAGGAGCTAAGGACCACTCATTAGCTATGGGTGGCACTGGAGGAGGAATGTACAGTAGGAAGGACAAAGAAATGTGACCTTATGACCTAGATTTCACACCAGTTTCTAGGCTCCTGTGTTTGGCTGGGGTGGTGCAAAATCAAAGTCCTAATCTGAGTGCAGAAATGTGAAAACAAGCTACAAGGAAAAGGGATTGTGTCTAAGAATGGACATTTCCTGAGACTGGCTGAGACCCCCAGTCCCAGCAGGGTCACAGGGGACAGGCTGGCTGCCTCCTGGAGAGAATCATGGGGCTCAGCCAGGAGTGAGGGGACTCCTTTTAGGATCCAGGCACAGGGAAGAGAGTAACATTTCCCTGGACAAACAGCGACACTAAAGGACCAGTGTGGGGATGGGCTGAGCTGAGTGATCTCAGGTTCAGTTACAGACACTGATACATTGCTCCCAGGTGCTGATCGATCCTGGTAACTCCATAAATAGAAAAATCCTGATGCACAGACACCAGGCCCATTCTGTTACCTTTGTGTCCCTGTAACTCTGTCTCCATGGCAATTTTCCATCCAGGGAAGAAGCTTTTCCGTTCAGATCCAGGTGACTGAGTCTGAGAAGTGAAGTGAGGATATTTGGAAAAGTTAGTGGACATTTCCAATGCCATGGTCATTGAGAAAGGTTTTGGTTGGTTTGTTGGTTCTGTTTCCCTTTTCTCATTTTGCTTTCTCATTTACTCAAATATTTGTGTCTGGATCCTCAGAAGTTCATATTCCATTTGTTACATATCAGAAGTAATTCTTCAGACACTGAAATAATACCAGGACAAAACACTCTGCTAAGATGAAGCTGCAGTTGAGAGCACACATCAATAATGTGAAAGTGAAAGTCCTCTGACTACTATTGTACTTAAAAAAAAATTAAAAGGCAGAAATACAAAATTTAGGTTAAACTTCCAAGGAACCCAAATGTTGGAAATTGAGGGAATTTGTCTTTAAAGTTCCCAAAAAGTGCAATAAGAGCTAGAACTTATTGATGGACAATACAATCAATTGGTCACAAAAGGTGAAATGACAAGCATTAAAAGTGAAAATATTTGATGTGTGTGTGTATGCGTGTGTGCGTATGTGTATGTCTGTGTATGTGTATCTCTGTGTGTGCGCATGCGTGTGTATGTGTATGTCTGTGTATGTGCATGCAGAAACAAAACTCAGTTTCAGCTGATCCTCACTGCATTGTTGAAGCTTCAGCTTTAATATCATTTTTTATATAGTGTCACTCTTGAAACAGGCCCATCTCACTCTCTCACATTATGAACGCCATTTTGTATTATGTGTTGAACACCCAATGAAGCTTGCCTAAGGGTAGCCTATTGTACTGCATTCTACACAGATGCCCTATTGGGAAAGGTGTTTATTGAAGGACTATCAAGGGGAAGTCATCAAAAAGCATCCAGAGTGATCGGCTCTGATTGTCTCTCAACTACTGACCCACCACATGGAACAATGGTCTTTCTACCAGAACGGTAGCATGAGTGGGATGTGGTCTGCATGACAGAAGGAGACTGTGTTATGTTCATGGCATAAACACAGAAAAGTTAGATATAAAATACTCTTGCTGGAAAATTGCAACATAATACTATGTTATTATGTAGAATTCAACACAATAACACACTAAAATAAAAAAACAGAGAGTGACAAAACAGACTGCTCCCTAAAGCAGTGAGGCACAACTCACCCCTTCTTAGACTTGGTCTACACTACAGAGTTAGGTCAACATAAGACAGCTTACCTCGACCTAATTATGTTAGTGTGCACACTATAGCCTTGCTCCCAGAGATGTAATTGCCCTACTACACCGACAGAATAACTCCACCTCCATGAGAGGAGTGTAGTTAGGGCAATGCAGTGTCTGTGAAGAACACTGTGGGTTACTTACATCAGCTCTTGGCTGTCATTCTTGTCACTTTCATGGCTAATTGACAAGAAAGCTGCTCAAAGTTGGGGCTGTCACCCATGGTGGGGTGTGGGCTGCAGCTTCAGCCCAGCTGCCCCCCAGGCTCCCTGCTCCAAGCCAGGCTGCCCTCAGGGTCCCGGCTCCCTGCTGGGAGCCCAGCTTCCCCCCCACCCCTCCGAACTATCGGTTCCCTGCTCCCTGCCAGGAGCACGGCTGCACCAAGTCTCCTCTGTCCCCGATGGGAGCATGCAGCTGCCTAGGTTCCCTGTGTGGAGCTCCCCTCTGAGAGATTGGGGGGCTGCCATGCTCCCAGTGGGGAGCAGGGAGAAGAGAGTGAGCAGGCAGCCTGCAGGAAGCTGGGAGCCCAGGAGGCAGCCAGGCTCCCAGCAGGGAGTTACGTGGAGGTGGGAGCCCAGGCTTTGAGCCCCCCACTCTGCCTTTCTTAGGTCAGTGGAAGCACTCCTGGTGACGGCGCACACCACGGACGGAAGAGTAGTGTGGACATGAACGACCTCAGTAACATAGGTCAACTTAAGTTTCTAGTATAGACACACCCTGACCCTTTGCAGAGGGACTACTGCTGAGACCCAGACCAAGCACTTCCCAAGAGATCCCCTTAACCTGCAAGCAACGCCAGGAAAACCCCAAAGAATGTGAAGTGATAGCTTGTCATTTTAACCCAATGGTTTAACACTTGCTGCCATAGGTTGTAGCTTCCCATTGGAACCCCTGGCACAAAGGACAGAGACTTTGCTCAAGAGTGAGTTCCTGCTCTGTGGAGGGTGCAGACCATCACCACAGGTAAGAAGGATGTGCAGGAGAGCTTGAGAGGTCAGACTCTGTCAGTGCCCAGACTGAAATTCCAACAGGTCCAGGAGGATTCACAGGAGGGTGAGATCTGACACTGGGAGACACAAGACTTCTGTTGTTTTCAAAGATCCATGAGTGATTTACGAGCAAAGTCTCTATGATTAAGAAATTTCCGTGCTCAGCCGGTGTTCCTTGCCTTTCTGCCATGTAATCTCGGATGGGGTTAAACTAGAAGCCAGGCGTGCCCACACAGCTGAGAGGAGCATGTGAAAGTGACTGAGGAGGGAGACTGTGCAGGAGGTCTGAGGTTTCAGGGTCCAGGGTGGCTGGGTAATTTCCCCCCCACACACACATTTCCCAAGGAAGGCTCAGACCTCTTGTCTGATTCCCTAGGAGCACGCCCTAGATCCTACAGTCAGAATCAGTGACCAGACTCTGCTCAGACCCAGATGGCCTGGAGCAAATGGGATGCTGTGATTGGGTCCACTCGTAACAGACTGGTGACCATAGAGTGGGGTACTGGGCCTGATTGTAACAAAGCTTATCTTTAAAAGCATCTCTACCTTTTCAGTTGGTCTCTTCAGCTTCTTATGGACCGTGTCTCGTGCCCTCTCTGGAAGGTGCTTCCCCTCTGTGCCCTCCAGCAGGTGCAGTTTCTCAATGGCAGACTGAAGTTGCTTCCTGAGTTCTGCTATTGTTTCCTATAGTAACAAATATTTTTAAAACATTCTTATGAGAAGGGGTCCCTCTTTATAATTCCTATTTCTGTTCTGAAGCGGAGAATATTACAAATGTGTCACTCTGGAACCTTTGCCATGGACTTTAATAGGAGTAAAATCAGGCCCTGTAATAACGGGGTGGACTAGACCCTGAGGCCCCCTGCTGGAGGCCTTGTAGCCTTGCCACATCCTGCCCCAGAAAAGGGTAGTAGAGAGGTCCTCCAAACTGCCTAGAGTGGTTGTGTTGGAAGAAGCCAATCAGGGCCCAGCAGGTCAGTATAAGAATAGCTGCAGGGCACGCTCAAGTTCAGTTCCTTGCAAGAGCTGGAGCAGTATAGGTGCTGTGTGGCTGGCCGAGGTAGCTGCAAAACCCCAGACAGGGCAATGCTGCTAGAAGGAGCCCTGAGCTGGTTGCAAGGACTCCATCAGGACAAAGCACAGTGACAGAGCTGTGGGGAAGTGGCCCAGGGAATTAGAGCAGCTCTGCAACTTAGATAAAGGGACACAGCAGAGAGCTGTTATCTAAAGGGTCCCTGGGCTGGGACCTGGAGAAGTGGGTGGGCCTGGATCCCCCCATCTCCAGCCACTGGGGGGAAGTAACCTGGACATTGAGGCACCCCCAGAGGGGGGAAACTGAACTGCAGCGGCCCAGCTGGAGAGGTGTGGCTAGAAAGGCCTTAAGAGGGTGAAGACTCTGTTAGCAGGGAGGGAGCCCTGGGGCACTGCTCTATCCCAGAGCAGGGACAACTGGTGGAGGACCCTGTTGGACTTGTACCCTGGAAGGGGATTTGCTTTGCTTTTATCTCAGACAGACTGTGTATGACTCGGTCGGGTGGCTGAGTCACCAAAGACACACCACAGAGAGAGTCCAGGCACATGCACTCAGCCAAGGGGGTGCTCGCAAGAAGTAAGTGTGCTCCATTACACCTACAAACGAAAACTTCCTTAAAAGCCAGTTAAGGTTGATGAACACTGAATCCAGAAAAGCAAGGAATTGCCAAGAAAGGGAATATTCGTAACCATATACCTTGTGCAAAATCCCTGATATGCTATGACCTCCACTACTCCTCCAATGCAAAAAGAACCACGACACATTCTATCCTTATGCTGCAATGCAAAGTCTTAACGTCCGATACACCTTTGTGCTGTTCCATGTGTAACATTTAACAAATTATCTAATGAACAAATGTGCATTTTTACCTTACTCTTGCATGTGACCATAAAGTTCAGCTTGTGGTTAACACACCCTGCCTTGAACAGTGACAGGGCTTCATCATGGAGCTGCACGAAGGCGGGCAGCTGTTCCCCTTTGGGACACTCACCAGTCTGCTGCATGTGGGTCCCACACACTGGACCCATCTGCTTTTAAGGTCCCAGAGTCTGAGCAGAGTCCAGCCATTGCCTCTGGGTTTCTAGGCACAGTTTCAGGGTGCAGATTCTCTTTCTAGCACCCTGCTTGAAGAGATGAGACCCCCACAGTCCAACCAGCGAGGCCCTGAGTCTAGTGCTGGCTTCCCCAGGCTCCCAGTAGCTTAAGCACACTCCCAGAGCTCCACCCCTGTGGGCATTCTGACTTACAGTTCACCTCTTCAGGGACAGGTGAGAGCTGATGCAAACAGACATAGGCCTTGCAAAAGTGTTTAAACCAATTACTCTTTACTTGACACAGTGCAGAAGATATATGGGCCTAGGAAAAACCAATAAAACGTGTACATCATTCCCTGCCAGTTACCTCGCCACTCTTAGCATTCTCTGAGATATGGTCCTCTGAGATAGGTCTCTATTAACAGTTCTGCCACTGGCCCTTCTGGGTGATTCTGGGCAAGTTACTTTCCCTCCCTATGTCCCAGTTGTCTTCATCTGTAAAATGGGGATAATGATATTGACCTCCTTTGTAAAGTGCGTTGAGTGAACAGCTGGCAGCTAACAACAGAGTTTCTGTGGGAGTGTGACATACCAGGGTACAATCCAGACTAATGAGCAGCTGTGTGCAGTGTTCCCTGTAAGCTGTGTGCTTCTGCAGCTGCTCAGGAGAGATTCAAATGCTGCCAAGCTGATTAGCAGAGCGCCCACAGCTAGGTTTTTTGTTTCTACTGGTGGTACACGTTCGCACATGCCTCGGTGCACATAAAAAAATTTATTCCACACATGGATGGAAAAAATCCACAAATGGATGGAAAAGATTAGAGGGAACATTGGTGTGTGACCCCTGCCCTGCAGCCTTGGGTGCCTTACTATGCTTTCCTGAAGTAGCTCCACCTGGGCTGCTCACACAAAGCCTTCCAGCATGCAAGCCACACCCTGTGTGTGTATGTGTGTGTAACTGCAGCCTGACAGCCACACTTGGGTTACTCTTTGCCTCTCACCAGCCTGGGTTATACTGCAGGGTGACCCCAACACACCTCCAGTCCCAGGTTTCCCCCCAGAAGTGTATGTCTGCAACGGGGTGCACCAGGCCCTTTGAGCCCACCTGTTGGAGGCCTCATGGTCCTACCACACCTTGACCCAGAAAAGGAGCAGTGAAGGTGGATTCTCCTGACCTGCCTAGAAAGACTGCAGGAAAGCAGCCAATCAGAGCACAGCAGTCTCAGCTAAATGGATCTGCAGGGCCTGGGAGAGATCCTGCTTAAATGGGCAACAGACAAAGACTCCAAGAAGGGGGAGGGATAGCTCAGTGGTTTGAGCATTGGCCTGTTAAACCCAGGGTTGTGAGTTCAATCCTTGAGGGGGCCACTTAGGGATCTGGGGCAAACATCAGTATTTAGTCCTGCTAGTGAAGGCAGGGGGCTGGACTTGATGACCTTTTGAGGTCCCTTCCAGTTCTATGAGATAGGTATATCTCAAATTATTATTATTATTAAGGTGATGGGACCGAGTGGGAAGCAGTCCAGGGAAGGCAGCAGCAACTATCAAAGGGAAGCAGTATGTGTTTGCTGTTTATAGGGTCCCTGGGTTGGGCCCCAGATTAGTGGGTGGGTCCAGTTCCCCCACCAGCTGCTGGAGAAGTGACCTAAGCCCCAAGAAGGGGATAAGACTCAGTACCAGAAAGGGGCTAAAATTTAAACAGTCCCAAAGACGGGGCTAAAGACCACCGAGAGGGCTGACCATTTGTTGGACTTTGTTACCCCAGAAGAGGTTCGTTAGTGTGTTTTTACTGTGTGTGACTTGGCCAGAGGGCTGAGCCACTGAAGACCTGCCTGATACGGGCAACAGCCGACAGGAGGCACCAGGAAAAGGAAAGCGTGCAGAATTGTACCCAGCCAACAGGAGGTGCTCACAAGAGATGAGTGTACCCTGTCACAATGTGCTGTGCTGCCCATCCCTCTCCTGGACAGTACAAGTTATATTAAGTCTGTTATTCCTTTGCACACAGCTTGTCACCCCAAACACTTCAGTTTAAACACACTGGATTAACTAAAACAATAGAACAAGTTTATTAACTACAAAGAGAGAGATTTTTAAGTGAGCACAAACAATGAGGCAAAAAATCAGAAATAATTACAAGAAAAATAAAGATGAAATGTTTACTAATGCTTAACATGCTTCCTTTGCCTCTTCAGGTGCAGTGAATGGGATGGGCCAGGAGAGAGAGAGATGGGTGCCTTAGGATATTTGTACCTCTTTTTATTTCAGTCCCCCTCTTGAAAAACATTTCCAGTGGGGCCCTAGGAACCAAAGAGTTGATGTGAAAATATGTTCCCTGCTGGCTGTTTCTCACCTGTTTGACTTTTCCTTTGTTTCTCTCCCTGCTTGATTACTCTGTTTGCTGTTTAACCGCAAATGTATTAGAGCACACATTCCTTTGTTTAGGACAGACTGGTTTGTCAACCTCCGTTTGGACATGACTGCAGGGTTTGGAACATGTGTTAATATCATACAGGGAAATCTTATAACATCACATACAATGTTGCCACACATATTTTATCAGGACAATATTGACCAGCAAATTATGAGTTTTCCATTGATACCTTACAAGACATGCCTTGTCCAAAAATTGTTACAGTCATGTGTGACCCCAGGGGCACATCCTGTTACAGGGAGTTGGGGGAGATTTTTGTCCTTTCTTTTTTGCTCTGGGAGTAGGGACTTGGAAAAGAAGACAATGATAACTACTGAGGCAGCAATACAGGTGAACTAAGGAGGAGAGAAAACAGAAGATGTTCAGATGTCGATGCTGCCGGATGTACATCCACCTTGAGTGGGTATCTGGTGGAAGCTACTTATGCATGAAATGTCATCTGATAGAGCTCATGGCAGAGAAGATTCACCTGGAGGACAGACTCTCAGAGGAGGAGAGTGATCCATGGAAAAGCATGATCACAAGGACAAGGCAGAGGAAGAGACTGGCTAGTGGTGATGAAATCAAGTTGAGTAACAGGTTTGCTGGAGGAGAAACAGCCAAAAAATAGGAAGGAAAAAAGGGAAGCCAGTCCCTGCAGAAGGAAGAGATGATGGAGATAGCCAGGGACTGGAGCCCAAGCAAAAATGGGGATGCTGTATAGGGGACAGTGAGAGAGACCCTAAGATAGATTCGTACCAGCAGGTCTCTGTGATCGGGAACTCTATACAGACAAGAATCGACAGGCCCGTCACCAGACTGGATCCACAGAACAGAAGAGTGTGCTGTCTGCCAGGAGCAAGGATATGAGATGTGGATGTGGGGTTGAAAAGGATCCTGATGGGAGTGGTAGAAATCCATGGATTGGGCTGCACATTGGGATGAACGACAAACCCACTGGATTGGATCAAGGATGACTGTGCTTGGCTGGGTAAGAGTCCTAACTGATCTTCAGCAGAATATTTCTGGTCCCTAGAGGAGGGAGAACCTGTCACAAGATAATGAAGATCGACAGATGGCTCAAGGATTGGTGCTATAAGGAAGTTTTTGGGGTGATCAACCATTGGGAGGCATTCGCAGAAAGGTTCTTTTCAACTGATGGACTCCATTTGACTATCTGGGGTATCTTCTGGGATCACGGCTGGCACGATTGATTAAAAAGGGTTTTAAACTATGAGATGAGAAGAGAAGATTGGAAGAGACTCATGAAATCTTCATGCCTGGCTTCAATACATAGAAGGAGGAAAAGCAGCTAATTGAAGATACAGTAAGTGATAATGGAACACCACAAGGTAAGAGAAAGGACAGCAAGGAGAAAGAAGGAACAAACAGTGATTGGAGTAGCAGTCAGGTAAGTGCTGAGTGAGTTCAGTGGGAAGCAGCGGAGATGCTTGTACTCGAATGCAGGGAGTCTGGGCACTAAAATGGAGGGACTGAAACGATAAGTGATGACTGACAGAGTAAGTGTGCATACGTGTGTGGTGATTTAACTGCACAGGGAAGTGCTGAGTCAAGTGAGCTGCTCTAAACAGCCAAGGAGCTCAGGAATTAACTGTGGTCTGTGGACATTTTGGGTTGGTTGATGCGGGGGCGGTTGTGTCTCCCCTTAAAGGGCTCATGGCCAAGGCAAAGATTACCAGGCTGGGAGCCAGAAGATTCCTGTTAAACCCTGTCACTGATTCCCTAGCAAGACTTCACACTTACAATGCGCTTTACAAACATTACCTAGTTAAACCTCACAACACACACAACAGGTGTATGTAAATCTCACAGCCTACAGTGTATAGATGGGGAAAGAGAAGTGCAGTGCAAGTGATCCATGGTCAAACAAGCGAGTCACTAGCAGATCCAGGATAGGACATAGGAGTCCTCAATTACACTCTCATTCTGAATCCAGTAGCTCACTGGGCCGCGCTGGTAAATCACGTAACGTTTCTATGTGCACACAAGTTATATATGTGCACAGCTAAATCACCATTTGTGCATGTGAATCTTGGTAATTGTACAGGGAAATGAAGGCATGCACTAGAATGGGCTCTCAAACATCATTGCACTGCGACCCCCTTCTGACAACAAAAATTATGACAAGACCCCAGGATGGGGGATTGAAGCCTGAGCCCCCCCAAGCTCCACCGCCCTGGGGCGGGGGGGGGGAGGAAGACAAAGCCTGACCGCCCTCCCCACGCTGGGCAGGGGAACAAAGCAGCAGCCCAAGTGCTTCAGCCCCAGGCAGGGGGCCTGTAACCTGAGCCCTGCCACCCTACACTGACGTTCTCGGGCTTGAGCTTCAGCCCTGGGCCCCAGCAAGTTTAAGCAAGCCCTACCGACCCCATTAAAATGGAGTTGCGACCCACTTTGGGATCCCAGCCCACAGCTTGAGAACCATTGCATTAGTACATGCATTTGTGCACATGGACCTCAGGCCTCCAGTTTTGAAAAAGAACACAAGAACGGCCACACTGGGTCAGACCAAAGGTCCATCTAGCCCAGTGTCCTGTCCTCTGACAGTGGCCAGTGCCAGGTGCCCCAGAGGGAATGAACAGAACAGGGAATCATCAAATGATCCATCCTCAGTTGCCTATTCCCAGCTTCTGGCAATCAGAGGCTAGGGACACCATCCCTGCCCATCCTGGCTAATAGCCATTGATGGACCTATCCTCCATTAATTTATCTAGTTCTTTTTTGAGAGTTCTTAGAGAGTCCCTTTATATTAGTAGGAAAGACATGTTTTCCCCTGGCAGTTTAATAAAGATAAATAATGTTGCCTACCCTGTACTCCTGGGCAGCCTCCTCCCTGGGCACCACAGTGTGGACTCGGTGAACCTGGGATTTTTCACACACCACGCAGAGGAGAATTTGATCCTCTTTGCAGTAGAGTTTCAAAGGCTCTCGGTGTCTCTCACACTGGATTCCTCTGCCAGGTTTTTCCTTCATTTTTAACAATTGGGGTACAGATTCCACAATATTCCTAAATTGCCTGTTTGACTTTAAATTTTTCCTTTGGAACCTCGTTTTGCACTGAGGGCAGCCGATGTCGCTCTCTTCCTCGCAGTGCTGAGCGATACAGTCTTGCAGAAGCTGTGTCCACAGTCATGAGTCACAGGGTCTTGAAACAAATCCAAACAGATGGGACAAGTAGTGTCACCTTTAATGGATTGTCCAGGATCTGCAGCTGCCTGCCATGCTTCTTTTTGTGAGAGTAAGAACCAGTTCCCTGTCACCAAAACATCCCTCTCGGTGTGTTTGTCTCACAGCAGAAAGGTGCCTCGGTCCTCAGAAATCTTTTCAGTGCAAAGGTCCTCATTGCAGTCTTATTGGCCCCGCTCCATGGAGCTCCTCCACAGAGATTATAAAAAATCTACCTTTGCTCTCTTAGGAACATTGATAAGCTTTCCCCCAGGTCATTGACAACACCTCCCATCAGGACAATGGGAGGGACATGGTAGCCCATATCAGTGCTAGGAAAATGACCCAATCTTGATAATAGTTCTGAACAAGAAATCTGAAAATGACTTGGTTGGCCATGTAGAGGTGGTTCATTTTCCACATTTCAGAGATCGTGATGGGATACACCTGCAGTAGGCAAGTGCACTGTTACAAAATCAAACAGGGCTGCCAAGCATCACCAGAACTGTTTTCTTCTACAGCCAGCCAGGCTAGCGGAAAAGCTCCACAGTGTGTGGTGCTGTATCCAGGCCCATAGCTAACTCGACTGGAGTGGGGAAGCTGTGGGGAGGCAAAAAACTCAAACACTACAAACCTTAATGCCCCATCAGATGTAGTTCACAGATTTCATAGACTCCAAAGCCAGAAGAGACCATCGTGATCATCTTGTCTGACCTCCTGTGTAATACAGGCACTAACTGTGTGGGTGCTCCAGGGCTTCAGCTTCCAGTCACTGGATCTTTTTATACCTTGCTCTGCTAGATTATTAAATATTTGTTCCCTGTGTAGGTATTTATAGACTGTGATCAAGTCACTCCTTAACCTTCTCTTTATCAAGCTAAATTGATTGAGCTCCTTGAGTCTATCACACAATCCTTTAATCATTCTCATTGCTCTTCTCAGAACCCTCTCCAATTTATCAATGTGCTTCTTGAATTGTGGGCCCCAGAACTGGACACAGGACCAGTATCAGTTGCACCAGTGCCAATTACAGGGGTAAAATAACCTCTCTGCTCCTTCTCACAATTCACCTGTTTTTGCATCGCAGGATCTCATTAGCCCTTTTGGCCACAGGGTCACACTGGGAGCTCATGCTCAGCTGAATATCTCCCCCCCCCCCCCAAAAATATCTTTTTCAGAGTCACTGCTTCCTAGGATAGAGGCATGGACATTCTTTCTTCCATTGATCTTTAGCAATATTAAAACACGTTATCGGCTGAAGCCCAGATTACCAAGTGATTCAGGTTTGTCCTCTTCATTATTTACCACTCCCCTGTTTTTATATCATCTGCAAACTTTATCAGTGATTTTATGTTTTCTAACAGGTCATTAATACAAATGTTAAATAGTGTAGGGCCAAGAACCAATCCCTGTAGAAACACAGAGGACACTCACCTACAAGAAGCTTTCTTAGGGTTGTCGCTGCACAGCAGGGGCTTCTGCTTCTCATAGCTTTGCAGAATGTGGGAATTCCAAACCTCAAACACAACTGCTAGAAAGCAAGGAAATGCTCAGTTAAGGTCTCTCCATGTCTGACCAAAATGAATGTTAGTGTGATGAGCAAAAACAAACCACAGACTTCTGAATACCAGGAAATGCAGAGTTACAGGTGCTGCTTCTCACACAGCACAACCCCCACAAACCTAGCTCTTAACTGGTATCAACCCTCCTCTTCCTTCACCACTCCCAGGTATGCCCTATCTTCATGGTGTCCTTCTCCCCTGAAGTCTCCCAAGCTGCTCTGGTGTCTCTACTAAACTGGAGGGACCTTTTCTCTCTTCGCACTTTTCCCTGTCTTGGGCTCCTCATTAAAGCTGGTCAAAAATATTTGGGTTTTTTTCCTCTATTGAAAGTTTCAATGAAAACTTAGATATGTTTTGTTTTTTATCAATATTTTCAGTGAAAAAATGACTTTTAATGAAAAATTTGAACCTCTCCCCCAGGTTTTGACCATTGACTACAGAAATCTTTGGCCAGGCCTCCTCCTTACTTTCTTCCTGTGGTTTGTCCACCAGCTGAGAATTTCCCATCATTCCCTAGAGTCTGTCTGTCCCTCACTGCTCTTCTCCTTGTGATCTCAGACTTTTCCTTCCTGCCCCCTGCAACCTCCTCATGACTCTGCTTCCAGCCCAATGACAACCCTCAGAACTCCAGCCCAGCCCATCAGCTCTGGACAGCTCCTTCGCCTCCCGACACCCTCTGTGCTCCTGCACCTGCTCCCTGGGACAGCTGGGGTGGGGAGGATGCTTGGGATGATTCTACAATCCCTCATTTTTATCCTGCCTCTTCCCATTCTCTTCAGCTCCCGCTCCATGGGGTTGTCCATATCACTAATCTTTCTAGGCCCCTTTATTATGTTTTTCTCTTCACATTTGTGTTTGCAGCTCCTTCCAATGTAGTTATCAGCTGTGAACTTCATTTGTGTGCAGTTCAGTCCCTCAGCTAGATCATTCCATTCAAAATGAAGTCACAAAATAAGGACAGTCTCTGCAATGATGCCACATCGGGGGTGCGCTGAGGGCCACGTGCTACCACGCATGGCCATGCTGCCTGGCCTGCCGCCGGAGCTCAGGGGCTGGAGCAGAGACAGCTCCCCCGCCCCAGATAGGATGTAGTTAAACCGACCTAATCCCCGGTGTAGACAGTGGTAGGTTGTTGGAAAAATTCTTCTGTCCCCCTAGGTAATGCCTTGTGGGGAGGTGGATTAACTCCACCAATGGGTAATAAGTGTCTACCCTAATGCACTACAGCTGTGCAGGTGTGAGGGGCTTGTTACCCCATCTCTCTGGGGTGTGGATTTTAACATCCCTCAGAGACACCTGTGCCGATGTGACTTTTCAAGGTAGAGCAGCCTTTTACTCTGCCTTTTGGGGCAATGAGGAACAGCTACAGTCCTGGTTAAGAGAGCACAGTCCTGGCTTTTACAGTTTATGATGCCCATAACGTTTCATTCATATCTAAAGTACAAGGTTTAATAATAAAACTATATCAAATGCCCATTCATTTGAAACTTTGCACTCAGCAAATGATCTATATCCAGCAAGAAATGAAACTGGTCTAGTCTCAATGACCCAACCCCACAAGCTCACTGATAAACAGTGGGATGACAGGGCAATCATGGCACTAGAACACCAGCAGCCTAACCGACAGGGCTGTGATACTGAATTATTTCATGGGCATGTATTGTATTAATTTATTCGGCTTTATATAAAACAATGAAACAGAACACCTCACCATTTACTGGAGGATGCAATATAAAAATCATCACACAACACAGCAGCATATTTTCTCATCCCCACACATATTACAAATCAAAATCTCCCCATCTCCTCCCAAAACCCATCCCGCTAGGCACTAGTCTTCACATGCCTGCTCAAACAGACGGGCTTTGCAGTGTGCCCAGAAGGGCAACAGATTCAGGCAATTTCAGACCAGTGAACACCCTGCCAGCAGCCCTTCTTTTATGCCAAGGGGGAAGGGGGCTCTAACTCACCTCTAGCAGAGCAGCGTTATGCCACGGGAAGTGAAATATCTCTCTAGCAGGAAGGTCTCAGGACATTTAGGGCTCTCAGTGACAAAACCAGCATCTAAAATTCCACATGGAAGGCCGTGGGCAGCCAGTGCAGAGCCCAAAGCACTGGTGTCAAAGGACCCAGGATTTCCACACTGGTCTTTAGCAGGCAGTCATGACTGGAGCCAAAAGAAAGCTTGTGGCATGAAGTTCCCCCAACACATCCAGAACCTCCATAAGTAACATATTGAAACTGAAGTAGAGGAGTCTTAGGCCACGTCTACAGTTCAGGCACCACAGCACCATAGCTATGCCTCTAGAGCACCATAATGTAGATATTTCCTACAATGGCCGAAGGGTTTTTTCTGTTGCTGTACATGAGCCACCTCCCCAAGCAGTGACAGCTAGGCCAGCAGAACCATTTTCCCGCCTCTACACTAGGGTTAGGTCACCATGGATGGAGTGAGGGCAGCCGGCTTCAGTAGTGTTACTGAGCATGCTCAGTCCGTGTGAGCATACTTAGTACAAGCCAAGCAGCAAATTGGGGGCGGGGGTCACATGACCCTGCATGCCCCCGTCCTCGTCCCCTGGCTATCAACAGAGGGGTCT
Organism: Glyptemys insculpta; assembly: GCA_032172135.1. NCBI lineage: Eukaryota > Metazoa > Chordata > Testudines > Emydidae > Glyptemys > Glyptemys insculpta. The sequence continues at coordinate 138,526,321 of JAVMKA010000006.1, read as the reverse complement.
GTCAGCAACAGCGTGTTCTCCCTCAGAGTCCTCCAGAAACCCTCAGGTTCCACTAGCCCCCAAAAGGGGAACTGACTATCTAGCGATCTACTCTTATCTCTCCCAGCACCAGTCTCTGAGCACCTCCCAGTCATGAATGTGTTTATCCTCCCACATCCCAGTGAAGCAGCGCCGTGCTCTTCCCCTCATTGTACAGATGGGGAACGGGGACCCACAGAGATTTAGGGCCAGATTCGCAAAGGTACTGAGGCACCAGAAAGTGCACATACGCGCCTAGTGAAATCTGCAAAAGCCCCTAAACAGGTTAAAGTCCTAATTCCCATTTAACTGACAGTTAAGCACCTAAACCACTTGGGCTGTTTTGAAAATTCCTTTAAGGCCCAGACCCACAAACATGCCTCATCACAGAGCCCTCAGATTTGGGGACCTAAGTCCTGTCTTTAGACTCCACTGTGATGTACAGAACTCCCCCTCCCCTGCAGCCTGGCCCTGTGGGTGTCTGGATTGACTCAGCACCTCAGATTTTACAGTGCCAGTTCCCCAGGTGCCTGCCCCTGGGCACATACGCTGCAGTCTCACTTTATTTCCCCAGACCTCTGTCTTCTGCCTAAGCCCCCGAACAACCCACAGACTTGGGGAGGCAGGAGCTGCTTTGCTGAAGTCATGTGCAGGGCCCGATATCGTAGGTGTGTGCAGAGGCCACCTAACTCCACACAAAACAGCTGGGGGCAGGGCAGGCCCTCTGCCTTTACCCAGTGGTTAGCGTACTCACCCAGGGTGTAGACAGGCCCTAGGTCACATCCTCCCCTTGCATGAGGGATGCAAAAGGATTTAAACAGGGATCTACTACTGTCAGCTGAGTGCCCAAGTCACCAGGCTACACAGTGATTCTCGCTGTTACTCTGGCCCCACATCACACTATCCCACAGTCCAATGTCATTCAATGCCTCTACCAATGATCTGCAAGAAAATCTAACATCATGGCTGGTACAGATTGCAGATGGCATCAACATTGGCCGAGTGGTAAATAACGATTGGGGCAGGTTAGCTACACAGGGGCTCTGGGTCTCTTGGTAACATGGGCTCATTTGAACAACATGCATTTTAATACAGCCAAATGTAAGGTCGTACAGCAAGGAGTATACAATGCAGGTTAGACTTACAGAATGTGGGACTGTACTCTGGAAAGCAGTGATGTGTGATCCTGAATGGTGGAACAGCCCTTTTGGAGCTCTTAACCACCTGCACAAGGTAGAGTAGCCCAGAGCCTGTTGTAATTTGCACCTGGGGCTGGTTTGGCCCCCAGGATCAAGGAGATGAAAAGTCCACATCTCACAGAGGATCTACTCCCAGCACCTGCCTTCCTCTCCTCTGTCACTGCTCCAGACTGGGAATCATTCTATCAGCTCCACTCACTCCCGGACATAAAACGCTCCCCTCCACGGGATCACAGCGCTGCACAGAGCCAGACAGAGGGAGCTGAGGGAGCAGGTGACACTCACACCTGTGGCGTTATCTTTTATTGGACCAACTTCTGTTGCTGAGAGAGAGACAAGAAGTTGGTCCAATAAAAGGTATCACCTCATCCAACTTGTCTCACCAATATCCTGTGACCAACGTGGCTGGAACAACATTGCATACAGCTGGAGGAGGTGGTACTTCTTTTATATCTCTCAGCCCAGTGGTTAGTGCGTTCACCAGAATATGGGAGACCCACATTCAGTTCCCCCATCTGCCTGATGTGGAGCAGGGATTTGAACTTGTGTCTCCAAGGGATACAGAGAAAGGGGCCTCTCTCCATCCCAGACTTAGGTCCCAAACTCCCTTTTTAGGAGCAGGGCTTGGCCACACCCCTCTCCTCGAGATTTCCCATTGGCCAGATTAGATAGATCCTCTCTGGTCACTGGCTTTTGCAATCAGACTTTTAGGCACCTAACTCAGGGCTGTGTATTCCATTGGCAGCAGGGTGTTTAAAAAATCAGGCACTACAATGTAGGGTGTTGCAGCACGTAGGTCCCCCTTGTGACTCGCGGCCCTAGTGGAATTTGCAAAAGCAGCTAAGCAGGTTAGGCACTGAACTCCCATTGAAATCCATGTTCCATGTTTACACTAGACTTGTAAAATGTGTCACCCCATATCTTAAATCACAGTCTAGACAAGACATTTGTGGCTGACCTCTGGGGTAAACCACAAACGTTTGTATCCTGGAACAAATGTTTGAGAAGTGCCTAGATGAACATTTACAATTGTGTGTGTTCACTTGAGTTAACTGGCAATAAATTAACTCAAGTTAAATTAGGGAAACACACTCACTAGTCTAGAGAAACCCCATGGGAGCTTTGACAACATACTGCAAACACCTGAAAGCTGAGAACTCCATGGAGGGAGAAGAATTTATTTAGGGTGTCGTGGGTAATGAGGGTGAATGCAATGACAATAAGAGAAAATGTGGATTGAATCTCAGGAAATAATTATTTAGGGTTTTTAACTATTGGACCAGCTTCCCAAGGGATGTGGTGGATTTTCCATCACTTGGAGATTGGACAATGCATTCTAAAAGATCTGCTCAACCACAAGTCATTGGGCTGGGTCTGGATGCAGCAGGGATTAGGTGAAATTCTCTGGCCTTAATATGAGTATCAGAATCTATAAAAGAAAAAAAGAGCTCTGGGGCTGGGGAAACCTCTCCCCAGGGTCTAGGGATATTGAAACTAGGACTGGATAAAATATGAAAGAATAGAGTGTAGGGAACATCACTGTAGCCCAATCTTCCCATCTCTGCAGCCCAATCTTCAGGAGCAGGTGATGGTGCAAAGGCGGCACCCATAGACACAAGTGTTTATCCCCTCTGCCCACCAGCACATACAAGAGTCGCTTCCAAATCTGGAGCAAATGCATGTTTCTGTGCTGGAACACTCTGAAACCCACAGTGATTCCAAAGAGACTTTGTTCAGTAGAAGGGAAGTGGCTGCCTAGCTGGGAAGTATTTATTGTACTAGTGGATGAGAAATCAGGCTCCATAAAATCATAGATGATTAGGGTTGGAAGAGACCTCAGGAGGTCATCTAGTCCAGTCCCCTGCTCAAAGCAGGACCAACACCAACTAAATCATCCCAGCCAGGGCTTTGTCAAGCCGGGCCTTAAAAACCTGCAAGGATGAAGATTCCACCACCTACCTAGGTAACCCATTCCAGTGCTTCACCCTCCTAGTGAAATAGTGTTTCCAAGCTTCTCTGAGTAGTTACTGCAACAGCTGAGGAAGCTCTTAGAAGGAAGGTGATATGGAAGGTGAGCGTTCAGCTGTTGTAACCTGCACAGGTTGTGCCATGTTTGTTTTTCTTCCACAGGACAGAAGCGACTTTGTCTGTACAAAGTGCAAGCTGGTCTCCATATTGGAAGAGAAGGTTCGAGGGGGGGTCAGGGCTCAGGGCAGAGGGCTGGGTGTGTGTGAGGGGGAGTCAGGGCAGAAGGCTGTGTGTGTGTGTGAGGGGGTCAGGGCTCAGGACAGGGGGATGGGTGTGTGGGGGGGTCAGGGCAGAGGGCTGGGGTGTGTGGGGGTGGCTCAGGGCAGAGGGCTGGGGTGATGGGGAAGTCAGGGCTCAGGGCAGAGGGCTAGGTGTGTGAGGGGGGTGAGGGCAGAGGGCTCAGGGTGTGTGAGGGGGGTGAGGGCTCAGGGCAGAGGGCTGAGGGTGTGTGGGGGGGTCAGGGCAGAGGGCTAGGTGTGTGGGGGGGTCAGGGCAGGGGGCTGGGTGTGTGTGAGGGGAGGTCAGGGCAGAGGGCTAGGTGTGTGAGGGGGGTGAGGGCAGAGGGCTGGGGGTGTGTGAGGGGGGTGAGGGCACAGGGCAGAGGGCTGGGTGTGGGGGGGTCTCAGGGCAGAGGGCTGTGTGTGTGTGGGGGGGGTCAGGGCTCAGGGCAGGGGGCTGGGTGTGTGTGAGGGGGGTCAGGGCAGAGGGCTGGGTGTGTGTGCGGGGGTCAGGGCAAAGGGCTGGGAAGGTATGAGGGGGTCAGGGCAGAGGGCTAGAGGTGTGTGAGGGGGTGAGGGCAGAGGGCTCAGTGTGTGTGAAGGGGTGCGGGCTCAGGGCAGAAGGCTGAGGGTGTGTGGGGGGGTCAGAGCAGAGGGCTAGGTGTGTGTGAGGGGGGGTCAGGGCAGGGGGCTAGGTGTGTGTGAGGGGGGGTCAGGGCAGGGGGCTGGGGGTGTGTGGTGGGTGAGGTCTCAGGGCAGAGGGTTGGGGGTGTGTGAGTGGGTGAGGGCACAGGGCAGAGGGCTGGGTGTGTGTGGGGGGGTCAGGACAGAGGGCTAGGAGTGTGGGGGGGGGTCAGGGCAGAGGGCTGGAGGGGTATGACGGGAGTCAGGGCAGGTGGCTGGGTGTGTGTGGGGGGTTCAGGGCAGAGGGCTCGGGGTGTGTGTGGGGGGGGTGAGGGCAGAGGGCTGGGTGTGTGTGAGGGGGAACAGGGCAGAGGGCTGGGTGTGTGTGTGGGGGGTCAGGGCAGAAATCTGGGGAAATGCTAAGGGAAATTAGAGAGACTATCAAAATTAAGAACTCAATAATAGTGGGGGATTTCAATTATCCCCAAATTGACTGGGAACATTTCACTTCAGGACGAAATGCAGAGATAAAATTTCTCGATACTTTAAATGACTGCTTCATGGAGCAGCTGGTACGGGAACCCACAAGGGGAGAGGCAACTCTGGATTTAGTCCTGAGTGGAGCGCAGGAGCTGGTCCAAGAGTTAACTATAGCAGGACCGCTTGGAAATAGTGACCATAATACAATAGCATTCAACATCCCTGTGGTGGGAAGAACATCTCAACAGCCCAACACTGTGGCATTTAATTTCAAAAGGGGGAACTATGCAAAAATGAGGGGGTTAGTTAAACAGAAGTTAAAAGGTACAGTGACTAAAGTGAAATCCCTGCAAGCTGCATGGGCGCTTTTTAAAGACACCATAATAGAGGCCCAACTTCAATGTATACCCCAAATTAAGAAACACAGTAAAAGACCTAAAAAAGAGCCACTGTGGCTTAACAACCACGTAAAAGAAGCAGTGAGAGATAAAAGGACTTCCTTTAAAAAGTGGAAGTCAAATCCTAGTGAGGCAAATAGAAAGGAGCATAAACGCTGCCAAATTAAGTGCAAGAATGTAATAAGAAAAGCCAAAGAGGAGTTTGAAGAACGGCTAGCCAAAAACTCCAAAGGTAATAACAAAAATTTTTTTAAGTACATCAGAAGCAGGAAGCCTGCTAAACAACCAGTGGGGCCCCTTGATGATCAAGATACAAAAGGAGTGCTTAAAGACGATAAAGTCATTGCGGAGAAACTAAATGGATTCTTTGCTTCAGTCTTCACGGCTGAGGATGTTAGGGAGATTCCCAAACCTGAGCTGGCTTTTGTAGGTGACAAATCTGAGGAACTGTCACGGATTGAAGTGTCACCAGAGGAGGTTTTGGAATTAATTGATAAACTTAACATTAACAAGTCACCGGGACCAGATGGCATTCATCCAAGAGTTCTGAAAGAACTCAAATGTGAAGTTGCGGAACTGTTAACTAAGGTTTGTAACCTGTCCTTTAAATCGGCTTCTGTACCCAGTGACTGGAAGTTAGCTAATGTAACGCCAATATTTAAAAAGGGCTCTAGAGGTGATCCCGGCAATTACAGACCGGTAAGTCTAACGTCTGTACCGGGCAAATTAGTCGAAACAATAGTTAAGAATAAAATTGTCCGACACATAGAAAAACATAAACTGTTGAGCAATAGACAACATGGTTTCTGTAAAGGGAAATCGTGTCTTACTAATCTATTAGAATTCTTTGAAGGGGTCAACAAACATGTGGACAGGGGGGATCCAGTGGACATAGTGTACTTAGATTTCCAGAAAGCCTTTGACAAGGTCCCTCACCAAAGGCTCTTATGTAAATTAAGCTGCCATGGAATAAAAGGGAAGGTCCTTTCATGGATTGAGAACTGGTTAAAAGACAGGGAACAAAGGGTAGGAATTAATGGTAAATTCTCAGAATGGAGAAGGGTAACTAGTGGTGTTCCCCAAGGGTCAGTCCTCGGACCGATCCTATTCAACTTATTCATAAATGATCTGGAGAAAGGGGTAAACAGTGAGGTGGCAAAGTTTGCAGATGATACTAAACTGCTAAAGATAGTTAAGTCCAAAGCAGACTGTGAAGAACTTCAAAAAGATCTCACAAAACTAAGTGATTGGGCAACAAAATGGCAAATGAAATTTAATGTAGATAAATGTAAAGTAATGCACATTGGAAAAAATAACCCCAACTATACATACAATATGATGGGGGCTAATTTAGCTACAAGAAGTCAGGAAAAAGATCTTGGAGTCATCGTGGATAGTTCTCTGAAAATGTCCACGCAGTGTGCAGAGGCGGTCAAAAAAGCAAACAGGATGTTAGGAATCATTAAAAAGGGGATAGAGAATAAGACTGAGAATATATTATTGCCCTTATATAAATCGATGGTACGCCCTCATCTCGAATACTGCGTAGAGATGTGGTCTCCTCATCTCAAAAAAGATATACTGGCACTAGAAAAGGTTCAGAAAAGGGCAACTAAAATGATTAAGGGTTTGGAACGGGTCCCATATGAGGAGAGATTAAAGAGGCTAGGACTCTTCAGCTTGGAAAAGAGGAGACTAAGGGGGGATATGATAGAGGTATATAAAATCATGAGTGATGTGGAGAAAGTGGATAAGGAAAAGTTATTTACTTATTCCCATAATACAAGAACTAGGGGTCATCAAATGAAATTAATAGGCAGCAGGTTTAAAACAAATAAAAGGGAGTTCTTCTTCACGCAGCGCACAGTCAACTTGTGGAACTCCTTACCTGAGGAGGTTGTGAAGGCTAGGACTATAACAGAGTTTAAAAGAGAACTGGATAAATTCATGGTGGTTAAGTCCATTAATGGCTATTAGCCAGGACGGGTAAGGAATGGAGTCCCTAGCCTCTGTCTGTCAGAGGGTGGAGATGGATGGCAGGAGAGAAATCACTTGATCATTGCCTGTTAGGTTCACTCCCTCTGGGGCACCTGGCATTGGCCACTGTCGGTAGACAGGATACTGGGCTAGATGGACCTTTGGTCTGACCCGGTACCGCCTTTCTTATGTTCTTATGTTCTTATGGGTGTGTGTGAGGGGGGGTCAGGGCAGAGGGCTGGGTGTGTGTGCGGGGGCTCAGGGCAAAGGGCTGTGTGTGTATGAGGGGGGTCAAGGCAGAGGGCTGGGAAGGTATGAGGGGGTCAGGGCAGAGGGCTGGCGGTGTGTGAGGGGGGTGAGGGCAGAGGGCTGGGTGTGTGTGGGGGGGTCAGAGCAGAGGGTTAGGTGTGTGTGAGGGGGGTCAGGGCAGGGGGCTGGGTGTGTGTGAGGGGGGGTCAGGGCAGAGGGCTAGGGGTGTATGAGGGGGTGAGGGCTCAGGGCAGAGGGCTGGGGGTGTGTAAGGGGGGTGAGGGCACAAAGCAGAGGGCTGGGGATGTGGGGGGGTCAGGGCAGAGAGCTAGGTGTGTGTGAGGGGGGTCAGGGCAGGGGGCTAGGTGTGTGTGAGGGGGGTCAGGGCAGAGGGCTGGGGGTGTGTGAGGGGGTGAGGGCTCAGGGCAGAGGGCTGAGGGTGTGTGGGGGGGTCAGAGCAGAGGGCTAGGTGTGGGGGGGTCAGGGCAGGAGGCTAGCTGTGTGTGAGGGGGTGAGGGTAGAGGGCTGGGGGTGTGTGAGGGGGTGAGGGCTCAGGGCAGAGGGCTGAGGGTGTGGGGGGGGTCAGAGCACAGGGCTAGGTGTCTGGGAAGGGGTCAGGGCAGGGGGATGTGTGTGTGTGAGGGGAGGTCAGGGCAGAGGGCTGGGTGTGTGTGGGGGGGTGAGGGCTCAGGGCAGAGGGCTGGAGGTGTGTGTGTAGGGGTGAGGGCTCAGGGCAGGGGGCTGCGGGTGTGTGGGGGGGTGAGGGCTCAGGGCAGAGGGCTGGGGGGGTGTGGGGCGGTCAGAGCAGAGGGTTAGGTGTGTGTGAGGGGGGTCAGGGCAGGGGGCTGGGTGTGTGTGAGGGGGGGTCAGGGCAGAGGGCTAGGGGTGTATGAGGGGGTGAGGGCTCAGGGCAGAGGGCTGGGGGTGTGTAAGGGGGGTGAGGGCACAAAGCAGAGGGCTGGGGATGTGGGGGGGTCAGGGCAGAGAGCTAGGTGTGTGTGAGGGGGGTCAGGGCAGGGGGCTAGGTGTGTGTGAGGGGGGTCAGGGCAGAGGGCTGGGGGTGTGTGAGGGGGTGAGGGCTCAGGGCAGAGGGCTGAGGGTGTGTGGGGGGGTCAGAGCAGAGGGCTAGGTGTGGGGGGGTCAGGGCAGGAGGCTAGCTGTGTGTGAGGGGGTGAGGGTAGAGGGCTGGGGGTGTGTGAGGGGGTGAGGGCTCAGGGCAGAGGGCTGAGGGTGTGGGGGGGGTCAGAGCACAGGGCTAGGTGTCTGGGAAGGGGTCAGGGCAGGGGGATGTGTGTGTGTGAGGGGAGGTCAGGGCAGAGGGCTGGGTGTGTGTGGGGGGGTGAGGGCTCAGGGCAGAGGGCTGGAGGTGTGTGTGTAGGGGTGAGGGCTCAGGGCAGGGGGCTGCGGGTGTGTGGGGGGGTGAGGGCTCAGGGCAGAGGGCTGGGGGGGTGTGGGGCGGTCAGGGCAGAGGGCTAGGTGTGTGTGAGGGGGGTCAGGGCAGAGGGCTGGGAGGGTATGACGGGAGTCAGAGCAGGTGGCTGGGTGTGTGTGGGGTCTCAGGGCTGAGGGCTGTGTGTGTGTGAGGGGGTTCAGGGCAGAGGGCTGGGGGTGTGTGGGGGGGCTCATGGCAAAGGGATTGGTGTGTGTGAGGGGGGTCAGGGCAGAGGGCTGGGAAGGTATGAGGGGGTCAGGGCAGAGGGCTGGGTGTGTGTGAGGGGGGAGAGGGCAGAGGGCTGGGTGTGTGTGAGTGGGTGAGGGCTCAGGGCAGAGGGCTGGGGGTGGGGGGGTCAGAACAGAGGGTTAGGTGTGTGTGTGGGGGGGTCAGGGCAGGGGGCTGGGGGTGTGTGAGGGGGGTGAGGGCTCAGGGCAGAGGGCTGAGGGTGTGTGTGGGGGGTCAGAGCAGAGGGCTAGGTGTGTGGGGGGGGTCAGGGCAGGGGGCTGGGTGTGTGTGAGTGGGGGTCAGGGCAGGGGGCTGGGTGAGTGTGAGTGGGTGAGGGTAGAGGGCTGGGATGTGTGAGGGGTGAGGGCTCAGGGCAGAGCGCTGAGGGTGTGGGTGGGTCAGAGCAGAGGGCTAGGTGTGTGTGGGGGGGGTCAGGGCAGGGGGCTGGGGGTGTGTGAGGGGGGTGAGGGCTCAGGGCAGAGGGCTGAGGGTGTGTGGGGGGGGTCAGAGCAGAGGGCTAGGTGTGTGGGGGGGGTCAGGGCAGGGGGCTGGGTGTGTGTGAGTGGGGGTCAGGGCAGGGGGCTAGGTGTCTGGGAAGGGGTCAGGGCAGGGGGCTGGTTGTGTGTGAGGGGATGTCAGGGCAGAGGGCTGGGTGTGTGTGACCGGGTGAGGGCTCAGGGCAGAGGGCTGGAGGTGTGTGTGGGGGGGTGAGGGCTCAGGGCAGCAGGCTGGGGGTGTGTGTGGGGTGAGGGCTCAGGGCAGAGGGCTGGGAGTGTGTGAGGGGGGTGTGGGGACAGGGCAGAGGGCTGGGGGTGTGTGGGGTGGTCAGGGCAGAGGGCTAGGTGTGTGTGAGGGGGGTCAGGGCAGAGGGCTGGGGGGTATGACGGGGGTCAGGGCAGGTGGCTGGGTGTAAGGGGGGTCTCAGGGAAGAGGGCTGTGTGTGTGTGAGGGGGGGGTCAGGGCTCAGGGCAGGGGGCTGGGTGTGTGTGAGGAGGTCAGGGCAGAGTGCTGGGGGTGTGTGAGGGGTGTGAGGGCTCTGGGCAGAGGGCTGAGGGTGGGGGGGGGGTCAGAGCAGAGGGCTAGGTGTGTGTGGGAGGGTCAGGGAAGGGAGCTGGGTGTGTGTGAGGGGTGGTCAGGGCAGAGGGCTAGGTGGGGGGGGGTTGGGCTCAGGGCAGAGGGCTGGGGGTGTGTGAGGGGCGATCAGGACAGAGGACTGGGGAGGTATGAGGGGGTCAGGGCAGAGGGCTGGGAGTGTGGGGGGGGGAGCTCAGGGCAGAGGGCTAGGTGTGGGGGGGGTCAGGGCAGAGGGCTAGGGCTGTGTGAGGGGGGTGAGGGCAGAGGGCTCGGGGTGTGTGAGGGGGGTGAGGGCTCAGGGCAGAGGGCTGAGGGTGTGGCGGGGTCAGAGCAGAGGGCTAGTTGTGTGGGGGGTCAGGGCAGGGGGCTGGGTGTGTGTGAGGGGAGGTCAGGGCAGAGGGTTGGGAGTGTGTGAGGGGGTGAGGACTCAGGGCAGCCGCCTGGAGGTGTGTGTGGGGGGGTGAGGGCTCAGGGCAGGGGGCTGGGGGATGTGTGGTGGGTGAGGGCTCAGGGCAGAGGGTTGGGGGTGTTTGAGTGGGTGAGTGCACAGGGCAAAGGGCTGGGGGTGTGTGAGCGGGGGTCAGCCCAGGGGGCTGGGTGTGTGTGAGGGGGGGTCAGGGCAGAGGTCTAGGGCTGTGTGAGGGGGTGTGGGCTCAGGGCAGATGCCTGGGGGTGTGTAAGGGGGGTGAGGGCACAGGGCAGAGGGCTGGTGGTGTGGGGGGGTCAGGGCAGAGGGTTAGGTGTGTGTGAGGGGGGGTCAGGGCAGAGGGCTGGGTGTGTGTGAGGGGGGTCAGGGCTCAGGGCAGAGGGCTGGGTGTGTGTGTGGGGGGGTCAGGGCAGAGTGCTGATGGTGTGTGGTGGGGGTCAGGGCAGGTGGCTGGGTGTGTGGGGGGGCTCAGGGCAGAGGGCTGTGTGTATGAGGGGGAGTCAGGGCTCAGGGAAGGGGGCTGGATGTGTGTGAGGGGGGTTCAGGACAGAGGGCTGGGGGTGTGTGGGGGGGGTCAGGGCAGAGGGCTGGGTGTGTGTGAGGGGGATCAGGACTCAGGGCAGAGGGCTGGGTGTGTGTGAGGGGGATCAGGACAGAGGGCTGGGGAGGTATGAGGGGGGGTCAGGGCAGAGGGCTAGGGTGTGTGTGTGGGGGTGAGGCCTCAGGGCAGAGGGCTGGGTGTGTGTGTGGGGGGGGTGAGGCCTCAGGGTAGAGGGCTGGGGTTGTGTGGGGGGTGGGGGCTCAGGGCAGAGGGCTGGGGGTGTGGGGGTGGTCAGGACAGAGGGCTAGGTGTGTGTGAGGGGGGGTCAGGGCAGAGGGCTGGGGGGGTATGACGGGGGTCAGGGCAGGTGGCTGGGTTTGTGGGTGGTCTCAGTGCAGAGGGCTTTGTGTGTGTGAGGGGGGGTCAGGGCTCAGGGCTGGGTGTGTGAGGAGGGTCAGGGCTAAGGGCAGAGGGCTGGGTGTGTGTGAGGGGGGTCAGGGCTCAGGGTAGAGGGCTGGATGTGTGTGAGGGGGGTTCAGGGCAGAGGGCTGGGTGGGTGTGAGGCGGGTCAGGACTCAGGGCAGGGGGCTGGGGGTGTGTGAGGGGGATCAGGACTCAGGGCAGAGGGCTGGGTGTGTGTGAGGGGGATCAGGACAGAGGGCTGGGGAGGTATGAGGGGGGGTCAGGGCAGAGGGCTGGGGTGTGTGTGTGGGGGTGAGGCCTCAGGGCAGAGGGCTGGGGGTGTGGGGGTGGTCAGGGCAGAGGGCTAGGTGTGGGGGGGGTCAGGGCAGAGGGCTAGGGCTGTGTGAGGGGGGTGAGGGCAGAGGGCTCGGGGTGTGTGAGGGGGGTGAGGGCTCAGGGCAGAGGGCTGAGGGTGTGGCGGGGTCAGAGCAGAGGGCTAGTTGTGTGGGGGGTCAGGGCAGGGGGCTGGGTGTGTGTGAGGGGAGGTCAGGGCAGAGGGTTGGGAGTGTGTGAGGGGGTGAGGACTCAGGGCAGCCGCCTGGAGGTGTGTGTGGGGGGGTGAGGGCTCAGGGCAGGGGGCTGGGGGATGTGTGGTGGGTGAGGGCTCAGGGCAGAGGGTTGGGGGTGTTTGAGTGGGTGAGTGCACAGGGCAAAGGGCTGGGGGTGTGTGAGCGGGGGTCAGCCCAGGGGGCTGGGTGTGTGTGAGGGGGGGTCAGGGCAGAGGTCTAGGGCTGTGTGAGGGGGTGTGGGCTCAGGGCAGATGCCTGGGGGTGTGTAAGGGGGGTGAGGGCACAGGGCAGAGGGCTGGTGGTGTGGGGGGGTCAGGGCAGAGGGTTAGGTGTGTGTGAGGGGGGGTCAGGGCAGAGGGCTGGGTGTGTGTGAGGGGGGTCAGGGCTCAGGGCAGAGGGCTGGGTGTGTGTGTGGGGGGGTCAGGGCAGAGTGCTGATGGTGTGTGGTGGGGGTCAGGGCAGGTGGCTGGGTGTGTGGGGGGGCTCAGGGCAGAGGGCTGTGTGTATGAGGGGGAGTCAGGGCTCAGGGAAGGGGGCTGGATGTGTGTGAGGGGGGTTCAGGACAGAGGGCTGGGGGTGTGTGGGGGGGGTCAGGGCAGAGGGCTGGGTGTGTGTGAGGGGGATCAGGACTCAGGGCAGAGGGCTGGGTGTGTGTGAGGGGGATCAGGACAGAGGGCTGGGGAGGTATGAGGGGGGGTCAGGGCAGAGGGCTAGGGTGTGTGTGTGGGGGTGAGGCCTCAGGGCAGAGGGCTGGGTGTGTGTGTGGGGGGGGTGAGGCCTCAGGGTAGAGGGCTGGGGTTGTGTGGGGGGTGGGGGCTCAGGGCAGAGGGCTGGGGGTGTGGGGGTGGTCAGGACAGAGGGCTAGGTGTGTGTGAGGGGGGGTCAGGGCAGAGGGCTGGGGGGGTATGACGGGGGTCAGGGCAGGTGGCTGGGTTTGTGGGTGGTCTCAGTGCAGAGGGCTTTGTGTGTGTGAGGGGGGGTCAGGGCTCAGGGCTGGGTGTGTGTGAGGAGGGTCAGGGCTAAGGGCAGAGGGCTGGGTGTGTGTGAGGGGGGTCAGGGCTCAGGGTAGAGGGCTGGATGTGTGTGAGGGGGGTTCAGGGCAGAGGGCTGGGTGGGTGTGAGGCGGGTCAGGACTCAGGGCAGAGGGCTGGGGGTGTGTGAGGGGGATCAGGACTCAGGGCAGAGGGCTGGGTGTGTGTGAGGGGGATCAGGACAGAGGGCTGGGGAGGTATGAGGGGGGGTCAGGGCAGAGGGCTGGGGTGTGTGTGTGGGGGTGAGGCCTCAGGGCAGAGGGCTGGGGGTGTGGGGGTGGTCAGGGCAGAGGGCTAGGTGTGTGTGAGGGGGGGTCAGGGCAGAGGGCTGGGGGGGTATGACGGGGGTCAGGGCAGGTGGCTGGGTTTGTGGGTGGTCTCAGTGCAGAGAGCTTTGTGTGTGTGAGGGGGGGGTCAGGGCTCAGGGCTGGGTGTGTGTGAGGAGGGTCAGGGCTAAGGGCAGAGTGCTGGGTGTGTGTGAGGGGGGTCAGGGCTCAGGGTAGAGGGCTGGGTGTGTGTGAGGGGGTCAGGGCAGGGGGCTGGAGGTGTGTGAGGGGGGTGAGGGCTCAGGGTAGAGGGCTGAGGGTGTGTGGGGGGGTCAGAGCAGAAGGCTAGGTGTGTGAGGGGAAGTCATGGCAGAGGGCTGTGGGTGTGTGAGGGGGGTGAGGGCTCAGGACAGAGGGCTGGGCGTGTGTGTGAGGGTTCAGGACTCAGGACAGGGGTATCGGTGTGGGGGGGGTCAGGGCAGAGGTCTGGGGTGTGTGGGGTTGGCTCAGGGCAGAGGGTTGGGGTGGGGGGGGGTCAGAGCTCAGGGCAGAGGGCTAGGTGTGTGTGAGGGGGGTCAGGGCAGAGGGCTGGGGGTGTGTGAGGGGGGTGAGGGCTCAGGGTAGAGGGCTGGGTGTGTGTGGGGGGGGTGAGGCCTCAAGGCAGAGGGCTGGGGGTGTGTGGGGGGTGGGGGCTCAGGGCAGAGGGCTGGGGGTGTGGGGGTGGTCAGGACAGAGGGCTAGGTGTGTGTGAGGGGGGGTCAGGGCAGAGGGCTGGGGGGGTATGACGGAGATCAGGGCAAGTGGCTGGGTTTGTGGGTGGTCTCAGGGCAGAGGGCTTTGTGTGTGTGAGGGGGGTGAGGGCAGAGGGCTAGGGCTGTGTGAGGCGGGTGAGGGGCAGAGGGCTTGGGGTGTGTGAGGGGGGTGAGGGCTCAGGGCAGAGGGCTGAGGGTGTGGGGGGGTCAGAGAAGAGGGCTGGGTGGGTGGGGGGGTCAGGGCTCAGGGAAGAGGGCTAGGTGTGTGAGGGGGGATCAGGGGAGAGGGCTGGGGGTGTGTGGTGGGGGGTCAGAGCAGAGGGTTAGGTGTGTGTGTGCGGGGTGAGGGCTCAGGGCACAGGGCTGGGTGTGTGTGAGGGGGAGTCAGGGCAGAGGGCTGGGGGTGTGTGAGGGGGGTGAGGGCTCAGGGCGGAGGGCTGGGGGTTGTTGGGGGGTGAGGGCTCAGTGCAGAGGGCTGGGCGTCTGTGAGGGTGGTGAGGGCACTGGGCAGAGGGCTGGGGGTGTGAGGGGGTCTCAGGGCAGAGCGCTGTGTGTCTGTGAGGGGGGGAGAGGTCTCAGGGCAGGGGGCTGGGTGTTTGTGAGGTGGTTGAGGGCAGAGGGCTGGGGGTGTGTGGGGGGGTGAGGGCAGAGGGCTTGGGGGGTGGGGAGGTCAGGGCTCAGGGCAGAGGGCTAGGTGTGTGTGAGGGGGGGGTCGGGGCAGAGGGCTGGAGGTGTGTGAGGGCAGAGGGCTGGGGTGTGTCAGGGGGGTGAGGGCTCTGGGCATTGGGCTGAGGGTGTGGGGGGGTCAGAGCAGAGGGCTAGGTGTTTGTGGGGGGGTCAGGGGAGGGAGCTGGGTGTGTGTGAGGGGCGTTCAGGGCAGAGGGTTTGGGGTGTGTGAATGATGAGGGCTCAGGGCAGAGGGCTGGAGGTGTGTGTGTGGGGGTGAGGGCTCAGGGCAGAGGGCTGGGGGTGTGGGGGGGGTCAGGGCAGAGGACTAGGTGTGTGTGAGGGGAGGTCAGGGCAGAGCGCTGGGGGGGTATGATGGGGGTCAGGGCAGGAGGCTGGGTGTGTGTGGGGGGTCGGCAGAGGGCTGGGTGTGTGTGTGGGGGGTCAGGGCTCAGGGCATGGGGCTGGGTGTGTGTGTGGGTGGTCAGGGCTCAGGGCAGAGGGCTGGGTGTGTGTAAGTGGGGGTCAGGGCAGAGGGGTCCCCCCACTCCTGTGGCCCCCAGCTGGCTCACCCACTCGGGGCCCCGCCACACACTGCACGAACTCAACTAGCGCCCCCTGGTGAGACAGTCCCCTCTGGCTGTGTCTGGAGGAGCCTCTCCGGGCGGCGCATGACCCCGCGGTATGCGAGCTCCTTGCCCCAGGGCTCTCTGGCTACCACCGACTCCCGCTCGCCCGCACCTGCTATGCGCTCAGTGCCACCGGGCCGTGGGGCTCTCCGCTCGTCCCAGCTCATCAACAGCAGGTACCGATCCATGACTGCGGCCGGGCGCCTCCTCCCAGGGACGCTCAGCACCCGGCGCTGCTCTCACCCCTGGCCTCTCCCGCTTCCGCTTCCTGACGCCGGGAGTCGGGACCGGGTCCGGCAGCGAATCCCCTCCCCCGGCGCGCCGCCAATCCACCATGGCCAGCTATACCAAAGCGGCCCAGGTGAGCGGGCCCCTCCGTGCCTCCGGGCAGGGCTCGTCACCGGGTGAGCGGCGCGGGAGCCCACGGGCAGGCCGCTGAGGCGACTTTTCTCTCGGGGGGCGGGGGCTCTGCCCCTCACTGGCTGCGTGTCCTCAGGACTCCGGCAGGCAGCAGCATGCCATTAAAAATTGGCTCGCGTGCTGTCTTTGGCAAGCGTGCCATTGGTTGCCGACCCCTGATCTAAACTGTTCTCAGTGGTAGCAGATGACAGAACAAGGAGCAATGGTTTCAAGTTGCAGTGGGGGAGGTTTAGGTTGGATATTAGGAAAAACTTTTTCACTAGGAAGGTGTTGAAGCACTGGAATGGGTTCCCTAGGGAGGTGGTGGAATCTCCTTCCTTAGAGGTTTTTAAGGTCAGGCTTGACAAAGCCCTGCCTGGGATGATTTAGTTGGGGATTGGTCCTGCTTTGAGCAGGGGGTTGGACTAGATGACCTCCTGAGGTCCCTTCCAACCCTGATAGTCTATGATTCTATGATTCTATGACTGTATCTAATCAATTTCTAAAAAATCGACTTCTATTAAATCGACCTAATTTCGGAGTGTAGACATACCCTTAGAGTGGGGTTAGCGTACTTAAAGGGGAAATTCACATCTCCCTCTCTCTCTCTCACACACACAGGGTGTGTGTCTCTGTCTCTGTCTGCCATGCTATCTCCCCTCCCTCCATTCGTGCTGCCTTGTAGAGTATGAGGCTACATTAACAACAATGTGTTAACCCTTAAGAGCTCAGCCAAGTGCTAGTTCATCATTTAGCAGCAGGCATTCCCTGGGAAATATCCCACCCTCTGACTTCACTACCTCAACCAAGCTTCACAATCATCATTGCTGTGTACAGTATTAAATTGTTTGTTTAAAACTTATAGTGTGTGTGTGTGTGTGTGTGTGTGTGTGTGTGTGTGTGTGTGTGTGTATAAAAAAATAAAATAGTCTTTTGTCTGGTGAAAAAAATTTCCCTGGAACCTAACCCCCCCCCCCCATTTACATTAATTCTTATGGGGAAATTGGATTCGCTTAACATCGTTTTCCTTTAAGTCACATTTTTCAGGAACATAACTACAACTACAAAAAACCCACTCTCTCTCCCCCCACATACATACAACACTCTCCCTGTCACACTCCACCTCCCCCCCATTTGAAAAGCACGTTGCAGCCACTTGAATGCTGGGATAGCTGCCCATAATGCACCGCTCCCAATGCAGCTGCAAGTGCTGCAAATGTGGCCACGCCAGGGCGCTGGAAGCTGTCAGTGTGGACAGACTGCGGCGCTTTCCCTAGTGCACTCTCCGAAGGCTGGTTTAACCCAAAGCGCTCTACATCTGCAAGTGTAGCCAAGCCCTAAGACTGAACAGCGGGAAAGAACTGGGCCCAGGCTGGAAGGGCATCTGGCCTGCGAAGAAGATTATTTGGACCACATTTAGGATGAGAACTCTCATGTAACCAGTTTCTTTAGTGTATTAAGCTTAGTTTGCATGTTCTGTTTTATTTTCTTAGTAATTTGCTTTGTTCTGTCTGCTACCACCTTAACTACTTAAAATACCCCTGTTACTGTTAATAAAATTATTTCTGGTTTATAATATAACCCAGTTTATGTGATTTCTAACAAGGGGGAGAGAAACTGTGCATACTCTCTTCCACATTGAGGGAAGAGGCGAATTTCATATAATTTTGGAGGGTCCTGTGGCACCTTTAAGACTAACAGATGTATTGGAGCATAAGCTTTCGTGGGTGAATGCCCACTTCATCAGACGCATGTAATGGAAATATCCAGAGGCAGGTATAAATATGCAGGCAAGAATCAGTATGGAGATAACGAGGTTAGTTCAATCAGGGAGGGTGAGGTGCTCTGCTAGCAGTTGAGGTGTGAACACCAAGGGAGAAGAAACTGCTTCTGTAGTTGGCTAGCCATTCACAGTCTGTGTTTAATCCTGATCTGATGGTGTCAAATTTGCAAATGAACTGAAGCTCAGCAGTTTCTCTTTGGAGTCTGGTCCTGAAGTTTTTTTGCTGTAAGATGGCTACCTTTACATCTGCTATTGTGTGGCCAGGGAGGTTGAAGTGTTCTCCTACAGGTTTTTGTATATTGCCATTCCTGATATCTGACCTGTGTCCATTTATCCTCTTGCGTAGTGACTGTCCAGTTTGGCCAATGTACATAGCAGAGGGGCATTGCTGGCACATTATGGCATATATAACATTGGTGGACGTGCAGATGAATGAACCGGTGATGATGTAGCTGATCTGGTTAGGTCCTGTGATGGTGTTGCTGGTGTAGATATGTGGGCAGAGTTGGCATCGAGGTTTGTTGTTTGGGTTGGTTCCTGAGTTAGAGTTGTTATGGTGCGGTGCGTGGTTGCTGGTGAGGATATGCTTAAGGTTGGCAGGTTGTCTGTGAGCGAGGACTGGCCTACCTCCCAAGGTCTGTGAAAGTGAGGGATCATTGTCCAGGATGGGTTGTAGATCATTGATGATGCGTTGGAGAGGTTTGAGCTGAGGACTGTAGGTGATGGCCAGTGGAGTTCTGTTGGTTTCTTTCTTGGCCACACAATAGCAGGTGTAAAGGTAGCCATCCTGCAGCAAAAAAACTTCAGGACCAGACTCCAAAGAGAAACTGCTGAGCTTCAGTTCATTTGCAAATTTGACACCATCAGATCAGGATTAAACACAGACTGTGAATGGCTATCCAACTACAGAAGCAGTTTCTCTTCCCTTGATGTTCACACCTCAACTGCTAGCAGAGGACCTCACCCTCTGGAATTTAGGGGTGCTGTATGGGATACCTAGGGCCTCATTCCTGAGGAGGGAGGCAGTGTCACTCCTTGTCGCAGTGGCATAGTAGCTGGCACAGACCCAGCACACAGCATCAGCTGTCAGTGCCTCCCAGTGGGCCTCTCCCACTCCTCAGGGCTGAGAGTCGTAGCCTAGGTGGGGGTGGGGATCCGGCAGCTGTAAGGAACCAATCAGATGCAGATGCAGGGGGGGGGACCAAATGGGAAGCGGACCAATTGGGGCTCTTTCTGAGCTGCACTGTCTGGGACAGAGGGTAGAGGAGCAAAAAGAGGCAATGTCCGGGAAAACCCTACCTTTACCTCCCCTGGACAGACTCTTGCAGTGTCCCAGTCTCCGACCAGGCCTTGGATTACAGCAGCCTGTGTATGCACTGTGCTTACTCCATGTCTGACTGGGTTTAGCACCTGCAGTTCTTCCATTCTGCAGCTGTGACCAGCAGTGAATACAGAGCAACCACACAGACTCTTCTGCAAAGTATTGTTAAACGGTAGAAACAAAGAAGAACAAGAGAGACAGGGTTTTATACGAACACCGTGAAGGGAAAAGGCTCTAATCTAAGGAGAGGGCCTAGTGGCGCTCAGGTAACTCAACTAATTTGTTGGATTCCTCCTGATTCTGGATCCATGTTGCAATTTGAAAGAATAAACCAGTTCTGTGCAGGTTTTATGGGTTTTATTAAAAAGAATGATCAAGCAGTTCTTAGGCTTAAATTTTTAGTTCTAAGGCTAAATTACTGTAACTTCATCAAACTAATTAAGACAAAAGCAATACAAATAAGGCATACATGCTTAACAGTGAAGGTAATTAACTATTGGGAACCATTTACCCGGGGTCATGGTGGATTTTCCATCACTGACAACTTTTAAATCAAGAGTGGATGATTTAAAAAAAAAATCTGCTCTAGTTCAAATAGAAATTACTGTGGGGAAGGTCTCTGGCATGTGTTACACAGGAGGTCAGACTAGATCAGTGGATCAGTGTGAACCCCTTTCACTAAAATGTCAAGTCTCGCGAACCCCCTCCTAAAAATGAATATTTCTAGGGATTTTCTCCTTCACCAGAGTATAAATAATAAAAGTAGTGATCTTGAAATATAAAATTTGTTTTTATGACATGCTTATTACACACTATTTATTATTATTATTTATCATTACAGTATTTGTATTATATTATGAAAATGGCAACACTCTTCCAAGATCTCACTTTTGTAGTTTGTATCACTTTGAATAAGCCTGTTATAAGACAAGGCTCCTCTGTTTCATCAAGGAGTATCAGATGTGAAACAGCAGGAAGGTATTTAAGAAGCCAACTCAGTTCCTCCTACACAAGCATTCAGGTCTTGAGCAGTCTAGGCAAACAACACATGTTACAACAAAGCTTAAACTTGTTCTTGATAATAATTTAAAAAACAATACTAGCTGCCTATTTAATTTTAAAAACAGCAAAGAATATCCACCTCCCTTTCCATTTCTTATAAGGAGTCTTGAAGTTTAAATCTCCTCAGTGTGATAGATATGCTTGCTTTGATCTGCTTAGCTCTTGGAAGTCCAGGGGCTCCAGGCTGCTGGCCCAGTGCTGCCTGGGGTCCCTAGGGACAGCTCTGTCCGCCATTAGGGAATTTTTTCCTGAGAACCCCCTGTAACATTTCGCGAACCCCCAGGAGTTCACAAACCCCAGTTTGGGAACCACTGTGACTAGATGATCACAGTGGTCCCTTCTGGCCTTGGAATCTGAATCTGTGTAAACAATGACAAAATCCAAATCGCAACTGAGACTGATTCTGTAGGTCGGTGGATTAACAAACAATGATGTTGGTTTGGGTCATCAACTCATTAAATCATCCAATTAAAACAGGAGATCATAGACTCATAGGACTGGAAGGGACCTCGAGAGGTCATCTAGTTCAGTCCCCTGCACTCATGGCAGGACCAAGCACCATCTAGAACATCCCTGACAAGTGTTTGTCCAACCTGCTCTTAAAAAGCTCCAATGATGGAGATTCCACAACCTCCCTAGGCAATTTATTTCAGTGCCTAACCACCCCCATAGTCAGGAAGTTTTTCCTAATGTCCAACCTAGACCTTGCTCTCTGCAATTCTTGTGCTAGCTTCAGAGGTTAAGAACAATTTTTCTACCTCCTCCTTGTAATAACCTTTTATGTACTTGAAAACTATCATGTTCCCTCCCCCTCCCAAGTCTTCTCTTTTCCAGACTAAGCAAACCCAGTTCTTTTAATCTTCTCTCATAGGTCATGTTTTCTAAGCCTTTAATCATTTTTGTCGCTCTTCTCTGGACTCTCTCCAATTTGTCCAAATACTTCCTGAAATGTGGTGCCCAGAACTGGACACAATACCCCAGTTGAGGCCTAATCAGCACAGTGTAGAGCGGAAGAATTACTTCTTGTGTCTTGTTTGCAACACTTCTGCTAATACATCCCAGAATGATTGCTGTTGTTTTTTTGCAACATCATTACACTGTTGACTCATATTTAGCTTGTGATCCACTATGACCCCCAGATCCTTTTCCACAATACTCCTTCCTAGGCAGTCATTTCCCATTTTGTATGTGTGAAACTGATAGTTCCTTCCTAAGTGGAGGACTTTGCATTTGTCCTTATTGAATATCATCCTATTTACTTCAGAGCATTTCTCCAGTTTGTTCAGATCATTTTAAATTTTAATCCTGTCCTCCAAAGCACGTGCAACCCTTCCCAACTTGGTATCAGCCGCAAACTTTATGTGTACTCTCTAAGCCAGGATCTAAATCATTGATGAAGATATTGAACGGAACCAGACCCAAAACTGATCCCTGCAGAACCCCACTTGTTATGTCCTTCCAGGATGACTGTGAACCACTGATAATTACTCTCTGGGAACGGTTTTCCAACTAGTTTTGCACCTACTTTATAGTTGCTCCATCTAGGTTGCATTTCCTTAGTTTGTTTATGAGAAGGTCATGCGAGACTGCATCAAAAGCTTTACTAAAGTCAGGATATACCACATCTACTGCTTCACTCCTATCCTCCAGGCTTCTTACCCTGTCAAAGAAAGCTATCAAGTTGGTTTGACACAATTTGTTCTTGACAAATCCATGCTGATGGTTACTTATCACCTTATTATCTTCTAGATGTTTGCAAATTGATTGTTTCATTATTTCCTCCATTATATTTCTGGGTACAGAAGTTAAGCAGACTGGTCTGTAATTCCCTGGATTGCCCTTATTTCCCTTTTTATAGATTGGCACTAGATTTGCCCTTTTCCAGTCTTCTGGAATCTCTCCTGACTTCCATGACTTTTCAAAGATAATTGCTAATGGCTCAGAAATCTCCGCAGTCAGCTCCTTGAGTATTCTAGTGAAGGGTTAAAATCCATGTGCATGTTATATAATGGCCTGGTATTTGCCAGCCCTTTCTCAGACCCAAAAGTCCAGAGTTTGGCCTGGAGACCAGAAGCCGTGCAAATAGTGATTAGCTAAGAGAAGAGCAGAATAAACAAGATAACATTGCCTTTGCTAAGATCTGCTTGGTCAGTAGAAATGCCAGATGTTGAAGCAATAACTGAATAATTATGTTTCATCTAATGTTTCAAATTGAACAAAGGATCCCTGTTCCTATTGTGTTTCTCCTGAAGGGAAAACAGTCTTCCCACAGATCCAACCTTGAGTTTATGAAATATTGGCACATGTCACTATAATGATATGGCATCCTTACACCTCCCTTCCAAGGGACCAATGCCCTGCCTTAAGACATAAAGGAGATAATCTCTATTTTCATATGCTTTCACTGTTTCTTTGCTTTATCCCCTAGACATGTACCTGTCGGACAATCAAAGGAGTTGCTCCATTCCTATGGACCCCAAATCAGAATTCAACATATATATTTTATACTAATAACATTTTATCAAAGTATTAATCAAATGTTAATTTGCTAACTTGAGACCATGGGCGGAGACATTGTGTAACCTTTTAACCATTGGCTATTGTGCTATCTTGTCTTGCTGCAAAACCTATCCCGGGGTGTGGAACTGCCTACCCCGTCACTTGGAAAATCTATATATTTCATTGTAATCAATTGATTGACAGTGTCTCTGAGCCTAATAAGCCAGGTGACACTCCGCCAGCGCTGTGTGTAATAAACCCCTATGCTTTGACCTCTACACGGTGTGGATTTATGTCCTTCACTAGGATGTATTTCATAAGCGCTGGTGACTTGAAGACATCTAATTTGTTTAAATAATTTGTAGCGCTACCCTCCCATTTTAGCCTCCTCTGATTCTACCTCATTTTCACTGGTATTTACCTTCTTGGTGAAAACTGAAAGAAAGAAGTCATTAAGCACCTCTGCTATTTCAACATTTTTGGTTATTATTCCCCCCAGCCCACCCCATTGAGTAACAGATCTACCCTGTCCTTGGTCTTCCTCTTATCATAGAATAGAATCATAGAATCATAGAATCATAGAATATCAGGGTTGGAAGGGACCTCAAGAGGTCATCTAGTCCAACCCCCTGCTCAAAGCAGGACCAATTCCCAACTAAATCATCCCAGCCAGGGCTTTGTCAAGCCGGGCCTTAAAAACCTCCAAGGAAGGAGACTCCACCACCTCCCTAGGTAACGCATTCCAGTGCTTCACCACCCTCCTAGTGAAATAGTGTTTCCTAATATCCAACCTGGACCTCCCCCACTGCAACTTGAGACCATTGCTCCTTGTTCTGTCATCTGCCACCACTGAGAACAGCCGAGCTCCATCCTCTTTGGAACCCCCCTTCAGGTAGTTGAAGGCTGCTATCAAATCCCCCCTCATTCTTCTCTTCTGGAGACTAAACAATCCCAGTTCCCTCAGCCTCTCCTCATAAGTCATGTGCTCCAGACCCCTAATCATTTTTGTTGCCCTCCGCTGGACTCTTTCCAATTTTTCCACATCCTTCTTGTAGTGTGGGGCCCAAAACTGGACACAGTATTCCAGATGAGGCCTCACCAATGTCGAATAAAGGGGAACGATCACGTTCCTCGATCTGTTGGCAATGCCCCTACTTATACAGCCCAAAATGCCGTTAGCCTTCTTGGCAACAAGAGCACACTGTTGACTCATATCCAGATTCTCGTCCACTGTGACCCCTAGGTCCTTTTCTGCAGAACTGCTACCTAGCCATTCGGTCCCTAGTCTGTAGCAGTGCATTGGATTCTTCCGTCCTAAGTGCAGGACTCTGCACTTATCCTTGTTGAACCTCATCAGGTTTTTTTTGGCCCAATCCTCTAATTTGTCTAGGTCCCTCTGTATCCGATCCCTACCCTCTAGTGTATCTACCACGCCTCCTAGTTTAGTGTCATCTGCAAACTTGCTGAGAGTGCAGTCCACACCATCCTCCAGATCATTAATAAAGATATTAAACAAAACCGGCCCCAGGACCGACCCTTGGGGCACTCCGCTTGAAACTGGCTGCCAACTATACATGGAGCCATTGATCACTACCCGTTGAGCCCGACGATCTAGCCAGCTTTCTATCCACCTTACAGTCCATTCATCCAGCCCATACTTCTTTAACTTGGCTTCTAATGTATTTGTAGAATGTTTTCTTGTTACCCTTTATGTCTCTGACTAGTTTGATCTCGTTTTGTGCCTTGGCCTTTCTAATTTTGTCCCTACATACTTGTGTTATTTGTTTATATTCATCCTTTGTAATTTGACCTAGTTTCCACTTTTTGTAGGACTCTTTAGATAATTGAAGATCTCCTGGTTAAGCCAGGGTAGTCTCTTGCCAGACTTCCTATACTTCCTATGCAGTGGGATAGTTTCTCTTGTGCCCTTAATAATGTCTCCTTGAAAAACTGCCAACTGTCTTCAGTTGTTCCCCCCTTAGACTTGCTTACCATGGGATCTTACCTACCAACTCCCTGAGTTTGCTGAAGTCTGCCTTCTTGAAATCCATTGTCTTTATTTTGCTGTTTTCTCTCCTACCGTTCCTTAGAATCATGAACTCTCTCATTTCATGATTACTTTCACCCAAGCTGCCTTCCACTTTCAAATTCTCAACCAGTTTCTCCCTATTTGTCAAAATCAGATCTATAACAGCCTCCCCCCATTAGCTTTCTCCACCTTCTGAGATAAAAAATTGTCTCCAATACATTCCAGATCCTGTGGCTAACACAGGAAAGAATTGCTTTCCATTAATCCTGCAGCAGGAAATGGGAGAACATGGCTGTTGTGATTTAAGGAGATCCTGTTTAGACACCAGACCACAGAGGTGTTTCGTGGTGGCAGAGGCTAGCGCCCCCTCAGGGGAAGTATGATGAGACTGATCTAGTTTTTGCCACTATCATTTGTTTCACTCAGGCTGGGTGGGGCTCCGTGGCTGTGGCATGTAACAGTCTAGTCTCCTGTGGGCTGCAATAGTTTGGTCTAATTTTAGGTGTTGGCCTTGGTGTGCAGGCGCTGGGTGAGTTGCTAGCCTGTGATATAGAGGAGGTCTGACTGGATGATCTCATGGTTACTTCTGGCCTAAAACTCTAAATTTAGCCGGTGTAGGACATATCCTAAACCCAAAATGATAGGTAAGCCTTCCTGGATGCTGTGAACCCCATCATCATAGAAACATAGAATATCAGGGTTGGAAGGGATCTCAAGAGGTCATCTAGTCCAACCTCCTGCTCAAAGCAGGACCAATTCCCAACTAAATCATCCCAGCCAGGGCTTTGTCAAGCCTGACCTTAAAAACCTCTAAGGATGGAGATTCCACTACCTTCCTAGGTAACCCATTCCAGTGCTTCACCACCCTCCTAGTGAAAAGTTTTTCCTAATATCCAACCTAAACCTCCCCCACTGCAACTTGAGACCATTACTCCTTGTTCTGTCATCTGCTACCACTGAGAACAGTCTAGATCCATTCTCTTTGGAACCCCCCCTTCAGGTAGTTGAAAGCAGCTATCAAATCCCCCCTCATTCTTCTCTTCTGCAGACTTAACAGTCTCAGTTCCCTGAGCCTCTCCTCATAAGTCATGTGCTCCAGCCCCCTAATCATTTCTGTTGTCCTCCCCTGGACTCTCTCCAATTTTTCCTCATCCTTCTTGTAGTGTGGGGCCCAAAACTGGACACAGTACTCCAGAAGAGGCCTCACCAATGTCGAATAGAGGGGAATGATCACGTCCCTCGATCTGCTGGCAATGCCCCTACTTATACAGCCCAAAATGCCATTAGCCTTCTTGGCAACAAGGGCACAACACTCATCCAGAGAACTGGAGCTCCCTCCATTCCTCTGACTCGGTTTCGTTCACCAATATTGTCACAGAACATGGTTACTGGTTAGGAATCAGCTTTCTTGGAGCCTTTTATCCATTGTGGACAATGTGATATTTCAGGACATGGTTTGACACATGTTCTTACTCCTTGTGACCTGACTTCCACTTATCTATGATGGTCAGTTCAGAAATGACAGTACTAAGAACCAGGAAACATTCATTGATATATGCAATTACAGGTGTTAATTAGAGCTGAACAAATGTTTTAATTCAAAAAGTATTTTGAGGAAATTTGGCCAGTTTTGAAAAACAGATTTTTTGTGTGAAAATGTTTGGATTTTCTTGAGATTTTTGCATTATTACAAAATTTGCAACTAAACCTTTTATTTGGGGAAGGGGGGAATCTTATTATGTATTGTTTTTTGGGTTCTATTCTATGTTGCTTCTTACTCATCACCACAATATCAAGTTCAGCCAGGGATTTCCCTGCAAACAGAGAGACATGGGTGTGCAGTCAGTTCTACAACAGCTCCTGGGTTAGGGAATGTGCCTTTAAAGGACCACTTTGCCCTCTCCACTGTGCTCTCTGCTGGCCTCTTTCTGCCCAGGTCTCCTAGCCTGAGCTCCATCCTCACAGCTTTCTCCATGAATCACACCCCCCTTCTTGGCATCTGAGCCTCTGTTTCCAGGGCATCAGGATCCCCCCTACCCCGCCATTCCTTCAAATTCAGTAGCAAAATGGTACATTGACCCAGGCAGACCCACCAGGTTTGGATATGGACACTCCCCTGTGTGCAGAGTTTAAAGGAAGGGCTAAAATCAGGCTTATGATGGAAACTGAGCAGCAACCTTATCTATGGAGCAGTTACCCCCCTCTGTGATTGGTCAGAGCTCCCCGTCCGTTTGGTTCCCAGAGCCTCTTCTACCAGATAATGCAGAGACAGAAGCCAAAGTCTGTCTGACTGTGTACAGTGAGAGAAAATCATTCAAGCCTCCGGAGAGCCCAGACATTTACCTCTCTCATTCTCCAGCTCAGAGCGCAGAATCTCTGGAAGAGAAAAGGAAGAAAGAGGTGAGGTTTCATTATGTTACATTAACTGGGTTATTCCTACTGTTATTTCAGGGAACTTGTCCCAGGAACTTACCTCTCTCTTTCTCCAGTTCAGATTGCAGATTTTCTAAAGAAAGAAGAGATTGAAAGAGGTGAGATTCCAGGGGGCGATGGTCCCCTCTAACACTAGCAAAGAGCTGCCATTTTACAGAAGATCATATATTCACAGAGCTTAAGGCCAGAAGAGTCATAGTCTGACCTCCAGTACTTTACCCTCTCCACTGTGCTCTCTGCTGGCCTCTTTCTGCCCAGGTCTCCTGGCCTGAGCTCCATCCTCATAGATCTCTCCATGGATCACACACCCCTTCTTGGCATCTGACCCTCACTGGGCTCCCATGCCCTGCCCTAGCTGGGCTCACCTGTGGTGTAGTGTCCACACTCCCCATGTGCCAGGCAGCTTGGCGAGGGGCTAGGCCCTGATAATGTGGAAGTGAGGGTTTAATGAGCTAACCCTTGGCCCTGGACACTGGATCACAGCTCATGGGCCCAGCAACATTAGTTAGCTCCTTCTCATTGAGTTTGTGCCTCTAAGTGTCAGAGAGTGCTAGGAGACTTTAGGACTCTGCTGAGCCCCTGTTTCCAGGGCATCAGGATCCCCCCTACCCCGCCATTCCTTCAAATTCAGTAGCAAAAAGGCACATTGGCCCAGGCAGACCCACCAAGTTTGGATATGGACACTCCCCTGTGTGCAGATTTTAAAGGAGGGGGCTAAAATCAGGCTTATGATGGAAACTGAGCAGCAACCTTATCTATGGAGCAGTTACCCCCCTCTGTGATTGGTCAGAGCTCCCCGTCCGTTTGGTTCCCAGAGCCTCTTCTACCAGATAATGCAGAGACAAAAGCCAAAGTCTGTCTGACTATGTACAGTGAGAGAAAATCGTTCAAGTCTCCAGTGAGCCCAGACATTTACCTCTCTCGTTCTCCAGCTCAGAGCGCAGAATCTCTGGAGGAGAAAAGGAAGAAAGAGGTGAGGTTTCATGTTGTTGCATTAACTGGGTTATTCCTACTGTTATTTCAGGGAACTTGTCCCAGGAACTTACCTCTCTCTTTCTCCAGTGCAGATTGCAGATCATCTAAAGAAAGAAGAGATTGAAAGAGGTGAGATTCCGGAGGGCGATGGTCCCCACTAATACTAGCAAAGTCCTTAGACCTTCACTCAGTCACCCCTGTACCATGCATGAAGCTACGATTTAGTCACGGGTATTTTTAGAGAAAGTTGTGGGCAGGTCACGGGCAATAAACAAAAAAATTCACCGTGACCAGTTCATGACTTATAGCAGTGGTCCCCAATGAGGTGCCCGCGAGCGCCATGGCGCCTGCCGGGGCATTTATGTGTGCCCGCCTAGTGCCCAGCAGGGAGGAGAAGCTGTAGCCCCGCGCCTGCCGGGGACAGAGAACTCTGGGGCTGCAGGCTGCGGGCACCGGTGTTCTCGGTCCCTGGCAGGTGCGGGGCCGCGGCTTAAGCTGGAGAGAAGACACACACTCGCGCGGGCGCCGGTGTTCTCTGTCCTCGTGCCTTTTCTCCGGCTTCTCTCTGCGCTGCCCAGAACTGCTGCCAAAAAAAAAAAAAAAAGCTCTGACTCTGCCATCCAGGGCCGGCACTTCCACTAGGTGATCCTAGGCGGTCGCCTAGGGCGGCAGGATTTGGGGGGCGGCATTTTGCCGTCCTCGGCGGAAATTCAGCGGCGGGGGGTCCTTCCGCTCCAGGTCTTCAGTGGAAATTCGGCAGAGGGTCCTTCACTTGCTCCGGGACCCACCGCCGAAGTGCCCCGAAGACGCGGAGCGGAAGGACCCCCACCACCGAATGTTGAGAGGAGGAGCGCTGCCGCCTAGGGCGGCAAAAACCCTGGTGCCGCTCCTGCTGCCGTCCCAAGAATGGACGGAATGCTGCCCCGTAGCATGTGCTGCCCCAGGCACGTGCTTGCTCTACTGGTGCCTTGAGCCGGCCCTGTATGTGAGTTTTCTTCCGCTGCACTGATACTGCTGTTTTCTTGTGCTTTTTATTTTTTTTTTAACATTTTGCCCCAAAGTGAGTGGTTCAAATAAAAGACAACGTACGTATTATTTCAACGCAGAGTGGGAAGAATCCTATTGTTTTATTGAAAATAAAGGGAAATGTGTTTGTTTATTGTGCGGGGGTGCTGTTGCAGTGCCGAAAAAACATAATGTCGAATGCCATTTCCAAACTAATCATGGCTCTTTTGACATTAGCCATCCACTTAAATCTGAGTTGAGAAAGAAGAAAATTAATCAACTCAAATCAAACCTATCTGCCCAGCAATCTGTTTTCACTAGACAAGTGGTAAAGTCTAATGGTGCTACTATTGCTTCCTTTAAAATTGCTCATCTGCTCACAAAGAAGAAAAAACCCTTTCAAGCAGGGCCGGCTCTAGTGTTTTTGCCGCCCCAAGCACACACACACACACACACACACACACACACACAAAAAGCCGTGATCGCGATCGGCGGCAGCTCTACCACAGCTTCATTCTACGGCGGCAATTCGGCAGCAGGTCCTTCGCTCCCAGGGGGAGTGACGGCCCCGCTGCTGAATTGCCGCCGAACGGCCGAACATGCCGCCCCCCCCCCTTCATTAGCCGCCCCAGGCACTTGCTTGCTACGCTGGTGCCTGGAGCTGGCCCTGCTTTCAAGATGGTGAATTGTTGAAGGAAGCATTTTTGACTGGTGCTGATTGCCTGTTTCAAGGATTTCCTAAGAAGGGTGAGATTTTGTCGGCAATACAAGACTTGCAGTTATCAGACAACACAGTTACAAGGATGTTTTACTTTTTTAAAATAAATAAGTGGAAAACTGTTTATGATATTTATTTTGTAAAAACTCCTTTATTTTTCTTACAGGTAGATAAAAAAGAGCAAAGTCACATGGTAAGGTGAAAGAGTAATTGCCAAATAATTTAATTAATACCTTTTACATGTAAAATTACCTTTTTTTATCTTATGGATTCATATATTATATAATATTAAATATGATGTTTTTCGTATTATTTAATGTGCAAATAGAAAATAAGCCTTGAAAAATTGTTGGCGCCCACCACACTCTTCTGAAAACAAGAATGTGCTATTGGCCACAAAAAGGTTGGGGACCACTGACTTATAGTATAAGTACCCCTAAGTAAATATCCCCATGCAGATAGAATGGCCACTAGGATTGTAGTTTTCATAGAGAGGTGTAGAAGAGAGCAGGAGGCTATGGGTTCGAAGGGAAGTCTTGTAAGAAACCTAAGGACATGAGGTCCCATGAGAGTGTAGAACATCTGATTGCGTAGACTGCGAAGAGCTACAAAAGGATCTCACAAAATTGGGTGACTGGACAACAAAATGGCAGATGATATTTAATGTTGATAAATGCAAAGTAATGCACATTGGAAAACATAATCCAAACTATACATATAAAATGATGGGGTCTAAATTAGCTGTTACCACTCAAGAAAGATACCTTGGAGTCATTGTGGATAGTTCTCTGAAATCATCCACTCAATGTGCAGCGGCAGTCAAAAAAGCGAACAGAATGTTGGGAATCATCAAGAAAGGGATAGATAATAAGACAGAAAATATCATATTGCCTTTTTATAAATCCATGGTACATCCACACCTTGAATACTGCATGCAGATGTGGTCGCCCAATCTCGAAAAAGTGTTGGAGAATAACAGAGTTCTCACTTTTTGTTTGGGTACAGCAAGTCAGATACTTTATTTTCTCTAACAATTGCTTAGAGGGAGAGAGCTAAACAGGTCTCTCTACAGGTAAACAATTACAGCAAACCTTTATACCTTTCATTACAGACAATAATAAGCAACGGCTGCATTTTGTTTATACATAGGCCAGCTTGATAGCTTATTTTTCTCACTTGTTTTGACTCTAGTCTACATACAATATTTTCTACACATTATCTACACAAGGTCGCAACAACTTCTCACACAGTTCTTTCCCACTCGCCTCACACAATCCTCGCTTCTACAAATCTCGCGTTATTAGGGTTACAGTTAGCCTGACTCTTGCTAACGAACTGTCATGCATTGCATCCCCTTCCTGTCAGTTCTTTCTCTGCTTCCACAACCCCCCCTTTTGTACTACCAGTACAACAAACATTCTCAAATCTCTATTTGCATTAAATCTCAGAATTCAGATTCTACATCAGATGCTTCAACCTTAGGGGTTTTGATTGGATGTAATGACAATGCATGATGAGCATGGACATGAAAGGTACTACTATTATTACATCCTTTACAACAACAACAACATAATCCTAAACTAACTAATAGCAATACATGCAATAACATTCCCATAGCAATAATATGATGGGGTTTTTGTACAGTTTTAGTCATAAAGCACAATACATCATACTTAGTACATAAAATAGACACTCTATAAGCTGTATGAAAGGCATACTTTTCAACTTGATATATATTTTGAAGCATGTGAATTTGCCCTTGTATTTCAGAGATTCTCTGAACCTCTGGTAACAGTGAAAGCAAATTTTTGAAATCGATCAGGTACTAAACTAGTCCAATTAAAGGGTATCTGGAACCTAAGGACTATTTGCAAAATTCTATCTGCAGGCCAGTAGATAATATGATTGCCTGCAGTGGTAGTGAGATTAAAATGTATGTCTTGCGATGTGGTGGCATTAACATACACACAGCTATCATTAGCTTGAAAAAGTAAGTGTCCTGTCAGGGTAGTTTCCTTGTCCCCTACCCTCCCAGCAAACGTAGTCATGAAGAGTAACAACTTCTCCTGGCTTCAGTTTACAGATACACTGAAGCTGTGGGGGTTCTAACGGCCAAAATGTCTATTGACTCCCTAACCCCATCCAAATGTCAGATTTAATCCCAGGAGCACTGACTAAAAATCGATTGGGCACACCAGGAGGTCTAATTTCCCAGATGTCTCGGTGAATTACCCAATTCCACATGCATCCTCCCCATGGACCCGGCAGGATTCGGTATGTGGGAGCCCACACCCCCCCAACCGGTTCATATGCTTGGAAGGAGCACTGAGAACGTCTGCACTTCCACCCAGAAAGTCTCCAAGTATGTCTCCATGGCCACAGATCAGATGGTACTCCTGATGTGTCTGTAAGGGCAGTGGGCCAAGCCTGATGCTCTAGATCATTCCAAATGGCCATTAGCTGGTCATTCAGGAAATCCTGAATCTCTGAACATGCTAGATCCCACTGCAATGCCTTCCCAGTGATATTCAATACCATCTCTGTCAGCAACTTCTGGGTCATAGAACTAAGGGCGGAAATAACATGTAACTCACCAACTCCAGCCTGTGCCTGGGTTAGTTGTGCTCCAGAAACAAGGCCAATGGCCTTCTCTAGTTGTCCCAATTTCTCATCATGTTCTTGGTTCTCAAAAATATTCCAAACTGCTGCTGCACTATTGGCCCCATCCCATAGGGATCCGGTCAAGTCTCTCTTCTTTCTAGAAGAAATAACCCAAGCCCTCTGTTGTCCTAATCTAATGGCAGCCCCCTGTGAGCAATTTGGGTATGTAGAGGTAATCTGTAAACTGGATAAGGGCAATGAAAATTTAACAGTCCCTAGTGTAGTGTTAATCACAGTCCATTGATATCCTAATACATCTCTCTTTGGTGTAGTACTGTACCACATCTGTTGGTTGAACACCTTTATGTACTTCCGGGAGGCATTGGTATTAATGGCATAAGAAGGGGTGTATTGCAATAAGGTACAGGTCACATTATTAGTCACTGGAATAATTTCTATGCAGGTAAAATTTCCAGTGGCAAAACAAACTCTGGGTATTCGTTTAATTGTTCACTAATTGGGTGACCAAATAACAATAAGGGCCTCTCTCATTTCACACAGTGCAAATTCCAGGAACATTCGCTATAGAACCCATCAATTGCAATTACAGATTCTTGGGGTTCACTGGTAGTGATGATATATACTTTTATCTCCACTGGTCCATTCAATTGTTCGTTTATATGGGATATCCTGAACCTTAAAAATATTTTTTTTCAAACAATATTTAAATAAATCACTAAAGTGTGAAGGCCTTAGTCATTGGTTTTATCAAATATATGGCATTGTCTGTATTTGGATGTGTTACAGGGGTAATAGTGTAATGGAGGAGATGGCAGGGGCAATGGCAACAAGGTGCCTTTGGTACTTATCATTTAAAATCCAATTAGGGAGGGCAATACATGCTGAAGGACTTATCCAAAACACAGGGCGCAGCCTGTAGAATAAACCCCAAAATCCAATCAGTACCACGTTCCCAAGCATGGGTCCCACAAGTTTCTTCCTGCCAGTGTGTAATTCTTTGTTTCTTCACCAGGGTCAGTTCTTAATGTCTCTTGTAGTCAGGAATTCCTGGACTTTGTGGTTTCAATGAAGCAAGTGTTCCTTCTTCTCTTTTCCTGAAACAGTGTGGTTTAGTATCATACAGGGGAGAGGTTACTAGCACATCACCCTGTAATGGTTTTGCTTCTTCTAGAAAAATCCAAAGGCACAGTAGGTCTGTCAGTGGACAAGGGAGAGGTTACTAGCACTTCACCTTGTCTTTTTTTCTTTTTCCTGCTGTCCAGAAGGCACAGCAGAGCTAGAAGGAGAAATAGGCTTATCATCAGTCGGAGAGTCCTCCCGAGGTGGAGGGGTCTTTTTACAGTGAGAAGCATGGGTCCAGGCAGGTTGTCCTTGGCACTTCACAGCGGTGGTGGTGGTTAACAGGACTTGGAAACGGCCTTTCCAGTGTGGAGCCAAAGCTGTCTTTCGTTGATGGACTTTACATAGACTCAGTCTCCTTGTTTCAATGAATGGCAGGGCTACTAGGGTCTTTGGGTAGCACTTCTTTTATCTGTGAGAAAAGAAACCTAACACATTTCATTAATGCCTGGCAGTGTTTTGCAGATCTCATAGTTGCTTGGGCACATTCAGGCCCCCCTTTTCTTGGTTGTCAGCCAAGTCTTAGCTGTGGGCAGTGTCCTTGGATGGGGCCAGCGTCTTATCTTTGGACTGAGCTTGCTAGCTATTTTTTCCAGTTAACTCGTTCTGTTCTTTTTCCTTCTTCCCTTCTTGGCTTCTTTTAACCTACAAAGGAAACTTCCACTCTTCACTCATACACCTTTTCCCAACAATGAACGCATACATATTGCCATTATACAGGACATTAGTCTTATTACTCAATGTATGCCATGTACACCCTTCCAGTAAAATAACTTTATTACAGAGCTTTGGAGCAACAAACCAGGACAAGCAGACCCACTTTTGAGGAGTCCACTCGGTACAACCTCTGGTGTCCAATAGCTTTCCTCCCTCCCCACTCTCTGGCTAGAAATCTGAGGTAGCCAGAAGGATCCCATGGGCAATATGGGGAGTGGGTTAACCTTCCATGTCCTTGCTTCCAAAGACTGTTGGTATGCAAATTTTAACAACAATTTTTTTTCAATTAAAAATATCTGGCCAATGAAGTTTTTTTTTCTTACTTAAGCAAATGTATAAGACTTTAGTATATCACATTTTCCTGATTTATCCAAACACTTTGTATCCCAAGTTGAATAAAACAAGTATCTGCTTTTTGATTTAACCCTTCTATTTAATTTTGAACTAGACTGTCTTATGAAAATATTAAACCCAACAATTCTGGCCACAAGACAAACACCACAAGACAGGACATAGAACACAAAAATAATTCCTATTGTACCAGTAAATGGATGGTACACTGAATGCTGTTCAGCTGGCATCCGTTTTCTCTGATGATCTGAAAGACAAAAGAACAGAGGTCTACCCCTTCTGGGTAGTCAGTCATTGCTTAAAATATTTCCTTTATATATACATACTCTTGTTGATTTTAGACAAAACAGAGGAATTACCCCATATTTCCTTGTATTTGTTTCATAGGCAGCCCAGGTTTCAGTGGCTTCTACCTTATTAGTTAGAAAATTGCATTAATACAGATGCTTTCTGGCTTGCTTCCAGATCCAAAGCTATCCACAGCTTAAAAATTCTTATGTAAAAAGGGACACAATTGACTTTCCCAGACTTTTGATTGCCTTTTACTTCTAACTCCTGCTTTCAAACACCCAGTGATCTGAAAGAGACAACACAACCTATATTGGTAGGTTTGCATTTCTTTTACCTCTGCTACAATATACACTGCATATGTTCTGGGGAAAATGCACATCCTCTTCACAATTTAATTTTTACAACACTAGCCACATCAATTTCTACACAAGATGTAACTATTTCTTTTGTGCTTACAAAATCTCCATGCACCCCTAGTCAAGTGACAGCTCGACCACACAGAGCCAGGGGCACTGTCCTTCTCTCTCTTTTTACCAGATCTTTTATCTGCTATTTTGTTACCCAAAAACAAATTCAAATCTTTTATTCTCCTGGCTTTGACTACCCTGCTGCAGCCACAACCTTTTTTGAACACCGGGAAAAGGCCATTTACTTAACATATAATTCAAAGGGCTATCCTTAGAGGGTTTTACCAGAGACCCACCCATCTGCCTGCTGACACTCTAACAGAGAATTACACAGAGAACAGAGGGAATTATGGTCTAATAGGATCCTATTACAGGAATTTCTACTAATACTGACCGCTACAGGGGACAGGACAGAAGGATCCCAATTCGACCTCAGAGCTTCATCGCACACGATGGCTTCCACTCTGAGGAATTACGACTGAGAGGCTCAGTTCTGTCCACACACCTAACGCCCAAATGTATAAGACAGAAATTCATTAACCGGAGTCGCCAGTAACTGTCACCGAAATATCGGGTCCACCTAGTTGAGAGCCAATAACAGCCAGACAGGGATAAGGAAGAGTTGCTTTATTCTGCAGAAGAAAGGAGAGCCTTGCACCTTGGTACAAAGACTCTGTCTTACACACATTTTACCATTCCAATTATTATCCTGGGGATTTGAAATCCCCATGCTTATAATTACTTACTCCTTTCCTTCCACCATGCCCTCAAAGTTTCCAACCTGTTCTCCAATCTCTCTATCTGTTGCCTGCCCGCTTGGGCCCGATCCTGCTTTTCTCGCTGAACCGTCCCTTCCATGGGCACTGGCTTTTTCACTACCAATTTAGCTAGGAGGGTGGGCTTCTCAACTAGCCCCCACCCTTCCTGGTCTCTTCTCTTAAACATTCTTACTCACAAGGCTACCCAAGTCCTCCCTCATGAGGCTTGCCACTTGGGCAAAACGCATGGCCCATTGGCGTTTAACTATTCAATTTTCTCTTGTGGCAAACACACTGCTGTTACAGCATATGCAAACACAAATGGTTAAGTTCTGACAAGTCCCTGAAGGACTGGTACTTGCTTAGCCAGTGCTTCCTTTTCTGCCTGGAAGTCCTGTCTCAAGGCTTGCAACTTGCCCTGGGCGTAGGTTTGAGTTGCTGCCTGGTTCATGATCTATGCTCTTAATTGCTCAATTCTAGTTATCAAGGACACAACTCTTCCCTTTTCTCCAACTTCTCTATTGCCCAGTCCTGCTACAACTGGGGTAGATCCATATGACACCCTTCCCGGTCAACCGGGGTGGAGAGAGGAATGCTAAATCCCTCTCCGGTTCTCAGACTTACTGCGGCTGAGAGTAGGGGCACTTTCATACTCACACACATACGTCCAGACTGGCCACGTCTGTGTATAACGTTCAGAGAAGGTGCTGTGCAATCTCCAACTTGCTTCCTCTCTTGGGAGGGCAGTTCTTTTACACCCTGAGGTCTCCTGGGGCGTCTTGTTAGTGATTCCAGTCCAGGCCGGCTGCCTGTGGCTTCTTCAGCATCCCCAAACCACGCCGGCTCCAGGGTCGCAAAGGCAGACCGTTGGATCTCACTGGACAGTTAAGCTTTGCAAATGTAATCTCAGCACTGTAACTTGTATTGCCTTTGGTTTGACTATGTCTATATTTTTTCACAGCCAGCTGGGGCCGAAAGCAGTTTTTCTTTTACTTAGCCTGGTCTGCATTGATTCTTGACCTTGAACGCAGAATAACTTTCTCTTTATCTCTGGACCAAGCTGAATTTCAAATTAACCCGTTCCTTTCCTCAATAGACAAATTGCTCCCATTGTGTGTCAGAGGCTTTTTGGTGATTAAAAGCTCCTCTGAGATGTATGATCTTATCTAGATTGAAGGTACCTTCTAGTGGGCATTGTTTAGATGAATTTTCACGCGTGTAATGATTCCAATTCTCTAAATACCTGCAGGTTTTAGGACCATAATGTACGTACATGAAATAAACTGGGGTACCCTTAGGGGGTGAGAGGGAATCCTTAGACTGTCCCCCACCCGTTTTCCAATCACACACACAGGGAGGATGCCCTGTCCGCTCTAGCGGCACATAAACTAAGGATCTCTCCCTACAGGGTACTCACAAAGGAGAGGCTAACGAGGATGGCCACGACCCTCCTACACCTCCCTTCAGCAAAGAGCGTCGGCTAGTCTCAGAGAGACGGCGCCGCTTACTCTCGTTGCATCCAGTGAGATGATCAGACTGTCAGTGGCTCACACAGAGAGGAAAAGGGGAGGGAAGATGGGTTCACACACTCCTAGACCCAGACGATGCCAGGCCGAGTTAGCCCACTGTGGGTCGGATCTCCTAAAAGATCCTCTAGTTACCGGGCTTGCGTTAGAGTAGTTCTGGTCACGAGCCAAAAGACTTCGCAGAGTACTCTGGGCGTCTTCCGGTAACTCTCAATTCACACTGGTGTACACACACACACACACACACACACACACACACACACACACACACACCCCAAGGCCTCTATTTCCAGGTACTATTCCCAAGTACCACGATGCATCTACACTATGAGGCGGTAACAACCCCTCTTGAGGCGGTAAACAACCCCTCTGTCCAGACTCAACACACTATGAGGCGGTAACAACCCCTCTTGAGGCGGTAAAAACCCCTCAGCACCAGTGCATACCCATGCATCTCTCATATGCATATATGGGGGCGGCCAAACTAACAGGTCCCCAGAACCGCATACAACTACCTTATTGGGGGCGGCAAAACAATTCCCCAGAACCGTTCTGCATCTGACCTTGCTGCACAGTCAATAAGTTCGGATGGCGTGAGCCCAACAGGGACAGACGGCCCCACGGACAGTCCTCCTCCGACACCCCAATAGAGATTTCAAAAGGTCTCCTACCTCTATTGTGGCATCATGGGGTTCGAAGGGGAACGATCCGTAGCAGCTGCCAGTACCTCTGCGGGCGTTGCCATCCCG
This sequence comes from Glyptemys insculpta, assembly GCA_032172135.1. Lineage (NCBI taxonomy): Eukaryota > Metazoa > Chordata > Testudines > Emydidae > Glyptemys > Glyptemys insculpta. The sequence goes on along the minus strand of JAVMKA010000006.1, from coordinate 138,488,349 downwards.
GACGAGCCCCCAAATTGTAGGAGAATAACAGAGTTCTCACTTTTTGTTTGGGTACAGCAAGTCAGATACTTTATTTTCTCTAACAATTGCTTAGAGGGAGAGAGCTAAACAGGTCTCTCTACAGGTAAACAATTACAGCAAACCTTTATACCTTTCATTACAGACAATAATAAGCAACAGCTGCATTTTGTTTATACATAGGCCATCTTGATAGCTTATTTTTCTCACTTGTTTTGACTCTAGTCTACATACAATATTTTCTACACATTATCTACACAAGGTCGCAACAACTTCTCACACAGTTCTTTCCCACTCGCCTCACACAATCCTCGCTTCTACAAATCTCGCATTATTAGGGTTACAGTTAGCCTGACTCTTGCTAACGAACTGTCATGCATTGCATCCCCTTCCTGTCAGTTCTTTCTCTGCTTCCACAAAAGATATATTGGAATTGGAAAAGGTTCAGAAAAGGGCAACAAAGCAGTATAGAATGGCTTCTGCATGAGGAGAGATTAATAAGACTGGGACTTTTCAGCTTGGAAAAGAGGTGACTAAGGTGGGATATCATCGAGATCTATGAAATCATGAGTGGTATAGAGAAATTAAATAAGGAAGTGTTATTTGTTCTTTCTCATAATACAAGAACAAGGGGCCACCAAATGAAATTAATAGGTAGCAGGTTTAAAACAAACACAAGAAAGTATTTTTTCACACAACGCACTGTCAACCTCTGGAACTCCTTGCCAGAGGGTGTTGTGAAGGCCAATACTATAATGGGGTTCAAAAGGGAGCTAGATAGATTCATGGAAGATAGGTCCATCAATGGCTATTAGCTAGGATAGGCAGGAATGGTGTCCCTAGCCTCTGTTTGCCAGAAGCTGGGATTGGGCGACAGGGGATGGATCACTTGATGATAACCTGTCTGTTCATTCCGTTTGGGGCACCTGCCATTGGCCACTGTCAGAGGACAGGATACTGGGCTTGATGGACCTTTGGTCTGACCCAGTATGGCCACTCTTATGTTCTTATTTGTGGGATGGGTTACTCATGCCCTGAGACATCTTGTTGTAGTCTTATGATGGAAGGTGGTGTTGGCGGCGAGATGCACTTCTATGGAGCGTGGAGAGAACCCTGACATTTTTAGTTCTAGGATGCAATCTACCCCAAGTGGTAGTGGAGAGGATGTAGGGGCAACATGTCTCCAGTCACACCAGAGCTGGAATCTCTTCCACTATTGAGTGTACATGGTCTTTACATACTCAGAGCAGGTCATTTCTAAGCTTTGGAACCACTGAGTTGGAGAACCTGCAGATTGGGGTGATGGACCTTGCCAGTATCCTGGGAGAGGAGATGAGGAACAGGCTGGTGAGTGATTGGCATGCAAATCGCCAGTTGAGTACGGTATGGGAATCATGCTTGTCATGGCCACAAGGAGTCTATAAGTATAACCCTGGCTCTTTCTTTTCTTATCTCAAGCAAGACCTTTGATATTAGAGGAATTGGAGGACAGGCATAGAGGAGATCTCCTGTTCCAATGTAGGAGAAAGGCATCTCCGAGAGAGTGATGACTCAGGACAGCTCTGGAGCAGAACTGGGAGCACTTCTTGTTTCTGGCTGTGGTGAATAAGTCTATTTTGGGACTCCCCGATGTAGAAGTATGCTGTGGAGAATGGAAAGGTCTATTTCTCATTTGTGATCTTGGGAAAAGTTCCTGCTGAGAGTATCCACAGGAGTGTTCTTTGTGCCCAAGAGGTGAGCTGCTGAGATGTTGATGTGAACATAAGAACAGCCATACTGGGTCAGACCAAAGGTTCATCTAGCCCAGTATCCTGTCTTACAACAGTGGCCAATGCCAGGTGCCTCAGAGGGAATGAACAGAACAGGTAATCATCAAGTGATCCATCCCGTCACCCATTCCCAGCTTCTGGCAAACAGAGTCTAGGGACACCATCCCTGCCCATCCTGGCTAATAGCCATTGATGGACCTATCCTTCATGAATTTATCTAGTTCTTTTTTGAACCCTGTTATAGTCTTGGTCTTCACAACATCCTCTGGCAAGGAGTTCCAGAGGTTGACAGTTCATTGCGTGAAAAAATACTTTCTTGTGTTTGTTTTAAACCTGCTATGTATTAATTTCATTTGGTGGCCCCTTGTTCTTGTATTATGAGAAGGAGTAAATAACACTTCCTTATTTACTTTCTCTATACCACTCATGATTTTATATACCTCTATCATATTCCCCCTTAGTCATATCTTTTCCAAGCTAAAAAGTCCCAGTCTTATTAATCTCTCCTCATATGGAAGCCGTTCTGTGTGGTGGTGAGTGAACCAGTTCCAGAGTTTCACTGCCTTGGTACAAAGGGAAGGTGAGCTTGCTCTTCCCTAGTGATTTATGTAAAACATACATGCAATGTTGTCTATCACAATCTTTATATGCTTGCCCCAATCAGTGGTAGGAAATGCAAACAAGCTTTCATGACTGCTCTGAGTTCCAGTAAGTAGATCTGCAATGTGGATTCGAAGGGGAACCATTTGTCTTGAATAGTGTTGGTGTCCAGGTGGGCTCCCCATCCCAATTGGTATGCGTCTGTTGTCATTATTAGCATTGGGGGTGGTTGAGTGAAGGGAACTCCTGAGCAGACATTGTGAGGGTCTTTCCTCCAGTCGAGGGAGTTTTTGACTGTTGAGGGCATCAATAGAAGTTTGTTTATACTGTGTGTGCTTGGTATGTACACTGTGCTGAACCACCACTGAAGGCAGTACTTGTGGAGTCTCACGTGATTTATTACAAAGGTGCCTGCCACCATGTGTCCCAGTAGTTGAAGACCAATTCTGACCAAGGTCTGAGGGTTGGCCTGTCCGGTCGAGATTAAGTTGTCTATGGTGTTGAACCGGCATAAGGGGAGGAAGGCTTAGGCCTTTGCTCCATCTAGGTAGGCCCCTATGAATTCCAGATGTTATACTGGAGTTAATATGGACTTTTGGATGTCTACTTTTAGAGACAGTTGGAGGAATAGGTCCATAGTCTTTTGTGGGGGCGTCAAAGCATCATCAAAGGAGCATGCCTTGAAGCAGGGAATCATCTAGATACAGGAATATTATCACTCTTTGTTTGCGAAGGAGCACCACAACCACAGAAAGGACCTTTGAGAACACTCTGGGTGCAGACAATGAAAGTGGTCTTGTCCCAGAGTGAATACTAGAAACATTCTGTGGATTGTGATATGGAAATAAGCATCTTGTAGGTCAAGGGTCGAGAACCAGTCCCCGTGGTCCAGAGATGGGATTATTGCTTCCAAAGTAACCTTCCTGAAGCATTGTATCTTTACAAATCTGTTGAGTGATCTTAGATCCAGAATGTGTCTCCAATCACCATTCTTTTTCAGTATCTGGAAGTACTTGGAGTTGAAGCCCTTCCCTCTGTGTTGAGTAGGAATTGGTTCTATAGAACCTTATGTTCAGAAGATAGCTTGTTTCCTGATGTAAAAGCTGCTCATGAAAAGGGTTCATGAGGAGGGTCAGCGGGGGAGGGGTAGGCAGGAGTGAGGGAGGTAAAATGGATCGAATATCCTGTGGAGATGATCTCCAAAACCCACTTGGTCCCAGTTTTGATGAAAAAGAGTAAGGCAGTTGCCAAAGTAGTGGTGATGTTTGGGTTTTTGCAGCAAATTAAAATGGGGGTGGTAACTCGGGGCCCTCAAACAACACATCAAAATTCATGCAAAGATGAAGATGGCTGTAATGTTGATGATTGTGCGGCAGTTGATCTTTGCTTTTGTATTCATTGTGTTTTCTGCTGGGGTTCATAATGCCTCTGGGGAGGAGAAAATTGATCAGGCCGGGATCTCTGTGTCATCTGTGATTTATTACATCTCCTTTTTTGTGCAGGTGCATAAATTCTCAGTGAATGCAAAGTGGCTCTAGAGTCTTTTAGTATGTGGAGGAATTCATCCATTTTCTTTTCAAATGATTTGGATCCTTCAAATGGAAGGTCCTCCACAGTCAACTGGACTTCCCTTGGAAAGCCAGAATGGTGAAGCCAGGAAGCCCTCCGCATGCCCACTGCTGTTGAGATGAAGCAGGCAACTATGTCAGCGGTGTTTAGAGAGGGGCCTGCAACAATGTCCTTGCAAGAAGCTGACCCTCAGCAGTGATCACCTGAAACTGCTGGGGGATAATCAATGAAGGTGTTTCATGTAGAATAATTGATATGGTTGTATTTTGCCATAAGAGCTTGGTAATTAGCAATCTAAAATTGAAGAGTCACCTAAAAATATGATTTTCAACTTGTTTTAAGTTCTTGGCATAGGGTGTTGATTTAGCACGGTGCTGTCTGCCACGTTGATTTACAGCATCAGTGACACGGGAGTTTGGGAATGGGTGTGAAAATAAAAAGTCCGAGTCTTTAGCGGGAACATAATATTTTTATCCGCTCTCTTGCATGTGGGATGTACTGTGCCACAAAGTCTTTGCTGGGTTCAGCAATGCCTCATTAATACTGAGTGCAATACAGGCTGAGAATGTCGAGCAGCTTGTGTTGCAACACCTTGACTTCTTCCAGTGGAATTTGTAGAGAATCCACGTCTCTTTTGATGAAGTCTTGAAATGGTTTGAAGTCATTTGCCAAAGTTGGTGGGGGAGGCATAACAGCTTCATCAGGAGAGGATGAAGAGATGTTAGTCACTGGAGTAATCCCTTTGTCTAATCTCGCTGCCTGTTCCTGAAAGTTCTTCTCTTGTGGTTCAGGAGATCTAGACAGAGAAGCAGTAGGAGATTTCCTTCTCCTATCCTGATGAGTAACACTAGGGGCCCTCAAGAATTGGAATCTGTAGGCCGCCCACAGGTTCCAGTATGGCCACTGAGGTGGTGCAAAGGGCATCGATGGGTGCACCCCAGGGTGTCCATACCAACTGTGTGGGTCATGTCTCTCATGGTAGTAAGCTGGTTCTGCAGAGGTTTCTGGGTGATTCACTCCCTGGTAGTAGGACAGAGAGCCTTCCAAGGAGACTGAGGAGAATTTGTCATCCTCCTCCTCCGCATCGTCACTTGGAAGAGGTGGAGCTGTCATGCATGCTGTGGGAGACTCCACTGATACTACATATATGTCTGGGCACTGAGATGTGGTCAGTACCAAGAATGTGTCTGTGCCGAACCAGGGCGACTCAGGCATCTTTGAAACCAGCAAGTCTTTAGGAAAATGAAATTCCTGTGATCCCAGAGTAGCAGGTTGTACCATTGAGGTAAGCTGAGTGGAAGTGGCTGATGTAGAAGGAGCTGACAGTAGTGGGAGACTTTTGCACTCTGATAAATGGCCAGTAGTGTTGTTCTGGTCTTCTGCAGAGCCTATCAAGGCCCTAGAGCACTATATCAGAGATGAGCTGGAGGAGCTGGTTCTTTCTTTACCACCCCTTTCCCCCACCCCAATGGTACCAAACTCCCATAGCCTGTGCCCTTTAGGTTTTTAGGCTTACTGGTGGTACCAGTACCCGAGGAGCCAGTTGTCTCGTGCGTACCCAGTTGTAGATCAATCAGTACTAAGGTGGTTGATCTTGTTGAGGCTCATGTCTTTGTGGTAGATTCTCTACCCAATGACTTGTAGCCTGCTTTTTTGTGGCTTTTTGAGAGGAATCCAAACATTTCCTCTTCAAAGCTGCCATAGAGTGTTGAGCCAAGGAAGTAGGTGGATTCGGCCACTTTGGAGACTGTTGTACGGGGGCGGGTGGGGGTGGGGGTGTTCCAGGGCCAGGATCAGAGGCTGAACCGAGTGAACTTTCCATCATTAGTAGTCATAGTTTTAGTTCAAGGTTATTCCTAGCCCTTGATATTAATTTCAGACAGAAAGTGACTCTCCAAGACAGCGAATGCAGTGGGAATGTACATTACTGACTGGAATTGCTTCACAGCAGGAGAAGCAACACTTAAACCTGGAAGAGCCAGGCATACTCTGTCCAGGTTTCACTTCCCCAGACGGAGGAGACAAGAAAGAACTGAGAACAGGGAGTTCGCTAGTCTTATAACAAAATAAAGAGGGGGGATTATTTCATTGTCCTTTTTTTTTTGGAGAAAAGGAAACAGAAGGGGTGTATTCACACTAACTGACTGAAACCCAATGAATGAACACTAATAACTCAAAACAGAAAGTAAAATACACATGAGGTATTCTCAAATCGGAGGCTGCTGAGGCTCCGTCTCAGGTCAAGGCGGTTGAGACGGAGCTGAGGGCAGTTTGCCCGTGCAACGCTATATAGCCCTAATGCAGGGCATGAGACAGGGACAGTGTCTGTGGGGGCTGAATGGACACTGCTACCTAAAATCTCTGATCTGAGGCATAGGGGGCACAAATACACCTGCAGTGGAGCACCCACAGGGACACTACTCAAAGAAGAATGATACTTTCTTCCTCCCACCCTTTGTCTTACAGTAACTCCTCACTTAAAGTCGTCCCGGTTAATGTTGTTTCGTTGCTATGTTGCTGATCAATTAGGAAACATGCTCATTTAAAGTTGTGCAATGCTCCCGTCTAACATCGTTTGGCAGCCGCCTGCTTTGTCCACTGCTTGCAGGAAGAGCACCCCGGTGGAGCTAGCTGGTGGGGGCTTGGAACCAGGGTGGACCGGCAGCCTCCTATCAGCTCCCCGCTCCCCTAAGTTCCCTGTGCAGCAGCCACCCAGCAAGCTACCAATTGCCGGGCAGTTTAGCTGTCCCTCCCCCCACTGCCATGTGCTGCTCCTGCCCTCTGCCTTGGAGCTGCTTCCGGGAGCCTTCTGCTTGCTGTGCGAGGGAGGGGGCAGGGAGAACAGGCGGGTTAATGTCAGGGGTATCCCCCTCCCCCCTGCTCCTGCACCCTGCTTACCCCATCTTCTATAGAGCAGGGGGGACACACGACAGTCCTGGAGGGAGCTTCCTGGCAGCAGCTGAGGTGGGTCTCAGCTTGCTGATCTAATTAACAAGGCAGTGTACTTAAGATAGGGATCAGCATACTTAAAGGGGAAATGCACATCTCTCTCTCTCTCTCTCTCTCTCTCTCTCTCTCTCTCTCTCTCTCACACACACTCTCTCTCTCTCTCTGTGTCTCTGTCTGCCATGCTGTCTCTCCTCCCTTCATTCCTTCTGCCTTGTAGAGTGTGAGGCTACATTAACAACAATGAGTTAACCTTTGAGGGCTCAGCCAATTGCTAGTTCATCATTTAGCAGTAAGGCATCCCCTGGGGAAATATCCCACCCTCTGACTTCACCACCTCAACACACAATATAATATAATATAATATAGTCTTTTGTCTGGTGAAAAAAATTTCTCTGGAACCTAACCCCCCCTATTTAGATTCATTCTTATGGGGAAATTGGATTTGCTTAACATCGTTTCACTTAAAGTCGCATTTTTCAGGAACAGAACCACAACGTTCAGTGAGGAGTTACTGTATCTATTTAGCCCTTCAGGCCTTGTGCCATGTGTCTCTGCACGGTCCAGCACAACGGGGCCTTCAGTTCTATTGTAACATCACCCATAATAATAATAATGTAACTCTGCTCAACTCATGAAAGGGCAAGCCGGAGAGATTAGAAAATGCAGAGAGGTGCAGAGACCTTCCTTTCTTCCTGCTGACAGTAAATCAGAGTCAAGAATGTGTTGAACTAGATTTGATTCTTTGCAACTGGATGTGTAACCCACTGATGATGTTAGTTAAAAGTCCCCCTGTGAGTCAATTCACAGAGAATACAAGATGTCGCAGCCCCTATCAGTGGTGAACTGCACCTTTCAGAGGATCTGGCCTGAGCCAGTTGGAACCAGTTGTTGTCACGCATAGGCTCATGTCAGGCAGTGCTGACAGTGGGGTACTGGAGATCGTGTTAAGATGACAAGCTATTGTCTTAAGTGTGAGGGGGCTCCTGGTCCTGCTTGAAGGCTAGGGGGCTCTGTAGGGAAGTGTCAGTGTGTGATCTGGGGCTTAAGAACATAGGAATGGCCAGACCAGTGGTCCAGCTAGTCCAGTGTCCTGTCTTCCAACGGTGGTCAGTGCCAGAGGCTTTAGAGGGAATGAACCAAACAGGTCAATTATCAAGTGATCCATCCCCTGTCCAGTCCCAGCTTCTGGCAGCCAGAGATTTAGGGACACCCAGAGCATGGGGTTGAATCCCTGACCATCTTGGCCATTGATGGACCAATCCTGCAGGAACTTATCTAATTCTTTTTTGAACCCATTTATATGTTTGGCCTTCACAACATCCCATGGCAACAAGTTCCACAGGTTGACTCTGTATTGTTTGAAGAAGTACTTCCTTTTGTTTGGGTTAAACCTGCTGCCTAACAATTTTACCTGGTAACCCCTGGTTCTTGTGTTGTGTGAAAGGGTAAATAACACTTCCCTAATCACTGTCTCTAAACCACTCATGATTTTATAGAATTCGATCATATCCCCCCTTACTCGTCTCTTTTCTAAATTGAACAGTTTTTTAAATCTCTCCTTACATGAAAGCTGTTCCATACCCTTAATCATTTTTGTTGTCCTTTTCCCGATCTAATATATTTTTTGAGATGGGATGACCGGAACTGCACACAGTAGTCAAGATATGGGCATACCAGAGATTTATATAGAGGCAGTATGATATTTTCTGTCTTATTACCTAGCCCTTTCCTAATGATTCCTAACATTCTGTTAGCATTTTTGACTGCTTCTGCACATTGAGTGGATGATTTCAGAGAACTATCCACAATGACTCCAAGATCTCTTTCTTGAGTGGTAACAGCTAATTTAGACCCCATCATTTGATATGTATAGTTGGGATTATGTTTTCCAATGTGCATTACTTTGCATTTATCAACATTGAATTTCATCTGACATTTTGTTGCCAAGTCAGCCCATTTTGTGAGATCTCTTTGTAATTATTTGCAGGGAGCTTTGGACTTAACTCTCTTGAGTAATTTTGTATCATCTGCAAATTTTGTCACTTCACTGTTTACCACGTCTCCAGCAGCCGGTGTGCAAAGAGCCAGCCTAGACAAGGAGGGGAAGAGTTGTGCTGCTCTGCTTTAAACTCACAGACTTAAAGGCCAGAAGGGACCATCATGATCATCTAGTCTGACCTTCTGCACATTGCAGGCCACAGAACCTCACCCACCCACTCCTGTAATAGACCCAGAACCTCTGGTTGAATTACTGAAGTCCTCAAATTGTGGTTTTAAAGATTGCAGGTCACAGAGACTCCGCCATTTACACTAGTTTAAACCTGCAAAGGAAAGCAAAAAAAAAAAAAATAAAAAAATCCCTAGGTCTCTGCCAATCTGACCAAGGGGAAAAGTCCTTCCTGACCCCAAATATGGTGATCAGTTAGACCCTGAGCCAGCTTTGTGTCTCTCTGTTTTTGGGTGTTGTTGTAGTAATTGGTCCTGCAAATTTACCCTAATTATGAGCTCAACTGTGAGACAGGAGTGAAAGCTCATAAAATGTCACAATAACCTATAACAATGAATGTGGAGGGGAAAAGATGCAAAGGGGAGGGAGACAGACTGAATTAGTCCAAACAAAAATGCCTCCTGATATAACTCAAAGTCTGTGTTAAGATCATGCCTGGTAAACAAGAGATGTGTGGGATCAGAAATCAGTGAAACAAGATTTGTCAGAAATTAGGCCTAACTGGTGGACAAAATAATGAGCGGACGGGCTATTCCACCCCTCACTCCATTTCGGGGTTCTTAAAAAAAAGATTTTTGGTGGGAATACATTTGAACAGATGCAGGGTACTGCTATTCTGGCTGAAAGAAGGAGAAGGAGTGAGCTTCACCGTCATGGCTGTCACTCCTCCCTCCCCTGGAACCCCAGGCCTTCTTCATCCTAATCCTGAGAGATGTCCTGACCAGACCAGGCCAGAGAGAGGGACCCAGAAGGCAATGCCATGTCCACCAGCTCTGGCTGGCTCCTGAATACCACCTGCCAGGGCCGGCTTTAGGCCGATTCAACCAATTCCCCTGAATCGGGCCCCGCGCCCAAGTCCTCACCAACACAGCCCCTCTCTGCTGAGAGAGACTCCCTGTCAGAGAAACAGGCCCATGAGCTGTGTGAGACGGAGTCAGTCAGATCAGCACCTGCTGGGAGACAGGGAAAGGCCAGCTCTCATTCTGGCTGGGCTCCATAGCCCCAAACGCCTCACCAGGCTGGCCACAGGGAGTGTCACTGTTGAGGCCCTCCACACACTCACAGGGCTATCAGAGAGGATTATCTAGTGGGTCCCACAAGGATCAGTCCTTTGTTTGGTACTATTCAATATTTTCATTAATCGCTAGGATAATGCTCTGGAGAGTATGCTGATAAAATGTGCAGATGACACACCAAGCTGGGAGGGGTTGCAAGCACTTTGGAGAACAGGATTAGAATTCAAAACAACCTGAATAAATTGGAACATTGGTCTGAAATGTCAATAAAGACAGTTGCAAAGAGCTTCACTAATGAAGGAAAAATCAAATGCACAGCTAGAAAATGGGGAATAACAGGCTAGGGTGTAGTACTGCTGTTACCGAAATGTCGGGTCCACCTAGCTGAGAGCTAATAACAGCCAGAGAGGGATAAGGAAAGAGTCGCTTTATTCTGCAGAAGAAAGGAGAGCTTTGCACCTTGGTACAAAAACTCTAACTCATACAAAAAGCCAAAGATCTTTTATACACTCAAATACAGGCCCTGGTCGTGTTAACATTTGATTGGTGGTCAACAAACCCTGCACTTCTGCAATCTGGTCAGTGAAAACCAGTTTGGGACCAGCTCCCACTGCCTCAAGGCAGAGAAGGGAAGACAGTTCAAAAGTTCAGGCTACTGTGTAGTGAGGCGTCTGCTTCCCCCTAATGGCTGCTGGTTGCCATAAAGGCTGAAACTGTTAAGGGGGATTGCTGCTGACTGTCACACTGCTAAAAGGGATCTGGGGGTTATACTGGATCACCAAATGTGATGCTATTTTAAAAAAGCCAATATCAGTCTGGGGGGTATTAATAGGAATGTCATATGCAAAACTCAAGAGGTAATTGTTCCTCTCTACTCGGGACTGGTGAGGTCTCCGCTGTAGTACTGTGTCCAATTTTGGGTGCCACATATTAAGAAAGATGTGGAGAAACTGGAGAGAGTCCAAAGAAGAGCAACAAAAACAATAAAAAGGTTAGAAAACCTTATCTATGAGGAAAGGTAAAAAAAACTGGGTATACTTAAGTTTAAGAAAAGAAACCCAAGGAGGACTTGATAACAGTATTCAAATATGCTAAGGGCTGTTATAAAGAGGATAGTGATCAGTTGTTCTCCATGTCCACTGAAGGTAGGACAAGACGTAACTGGCTTATTCTGCTGCAAGGGAGATGTAGGTTCAAGATTAGAAAAACTTTCTAACTCTAGGGATAGTTAAGCTCTGCACTAGGCTTCTAAGAGGTTGTGGAATCCCTGTCACTGGAGGTTTTGAAGATTAAGTTGGACAAACACCTGGCAGGGATGGCCAAGGTATATTTTGTCCTGCAACCGTGCAGGGGACTGGACTAGATGACATCTCAAGATCCTTCAAGACTATATTTCTTGATTCTAAGGGGCATTGAGCAAGATTTTTCAAGGAGGCGACAGATTTTTTATGCCCAGGGCTATGGGCAATAAGAAGAGGTTATATAAATAAATTAGGGGCAAGAGAAAGACAAAGGAAAGCATAGGTCCATTATTTAGCTGGGAAGGAGAGCTAATACTGGATGTCCTCACAAAGGCTGAGGTGTTTAATGTCTCTTTTGCGTAAGTCTTCACTAAAAAGATTAATGGTGACCAGATGGCTAACACAATTATTAGGGGAAAGGAACACAAGTCAGACTAGGGAAAGAACAGATTAAAGAATATTTAGATGTATTCAAGTCAGCAGGGCCTGATGAAATTCATCCTAGGGTTCTTAAAGGATGAGCTGAAGCAATCTTGGAACTATTAATTATTATCTTTGAGAACTCATGGAGGTGGGGTGAGGTCCCAGACTGGAGAAGGGCAAACATAGCACCTGTCTTTTAAAAGGGAAACAAAGAGGATCCAGGGAATTATAGACCAGTCAACCTAACTTCAATACTTGGAAAGACACTGGAACAAATGCTCAAACAATTTCTAAGCTCCTAGAAGATAATAGGGTGATCACCCAATGCAGATTTGTCAAGAACAAAGCATGCTAAACCAACCTAATTTTCTTCTCTGACAGGATTACTGGCCTAGTGAATGTGGGGAATAGTAGACATCTTGATTTTGGTAAGGCTTTTCACACAGTCCCACATGACATAATCATAAGCAAACTAGGGAAATGTGATCTACAATGGGTGCACAACTGGTTGAAAGGCCATACTTAAAGAGTAGTCATCAATGTTGCTGACTAACTGGGAGGGTGTATCTAGCGGGGTCCCACAGGGGTCTGTCAGTTGTAATAATTGGGCCTACAAATACACCCTAATTGTAGTTTCATCGTAAAAAGTTAATGAAAGTTTGTAAAATGTCACAATAACTTGTTACGACAAACAGTGATGGAAATAGGTTCTGACAGGGGAAGAAACCCACAAATTAGCTAAAACAAAAGGGCCTACTGGTACAATGTAATGTTTGTGATAAAATCATGTCTGGTAAACAAGAAACGTGTGGGACTAGAAATGGTCAAAAATTGGTGCATCAAAAGTTAGGCCTAATTGGTAAACAAAATAATAAGGGGTTGGGTATTCCACAATCTCTCCCTTTTGGGGTCTTTAAAAGAAAAAAAATCTTTAAAAGAAAATAAGGGTGAGAAATGAGGACACTGGTTGAGTAAAAGACAGGAAAACAGAAGGAAATGAACTTCAGCATCATGGTTGCCAGGCTCACTGTCTCCCAGGGCCCCAAAATTTACCATAAATTTACTGGGCCTTCACTGTCCTTATCCCCAAAAATATACTTGTCATGCTGTCTGGAGTGGCTCACAACCAAGAACAAGATCAGGGCAGACTGTCAAAAGAAGCTCAGACACCCCAAACTGGTGGTGTGTTCTATAATTACAATTCCCCTTTGGGGCTACAGTCTATCTTGCCCCCAGACAAACTGGACTTAGCCCTGGTCTACACTACTTGTTTAGGTCAAATGTAGTAGTGTTAGATCAATTTAACCCTGCACCTGTCCACATGACGAAGCCATTTTTGTCAACTTAAAGGGCTCTTAAAATCCATTTCTGTACTCCTCCCCGACGAGGGGATTAGCACTGAAATCGATATTGCCGGTTCGAATTTGGGGTAGTGTGGTCGCAATTCGGCGGTATTGGCTCCGGGAGCTATCCCAGAGTGCTCCATTGTGACTGCTTCGGACAACACTCTCAACTCAGATGCACTGGCCAGGTAGACAGGAAAAGCCCCGCAAACTTTTGAATTTCATTTCTTGTTTGGCCAGCGTGGCAAGCTGATCAGCACAAGTGACAAGTACAGGTGACCGTGCAGAGCTCATCAGCAGAGGTGACCATGGAGTCCCAGAATCACAAAAGAGCTCCAGCATGGACTGAATGGGAGGTACTGGATCTGATCACTGTATGGGGAGACAAATCTGTGCTATCAGAACTCAGTTCCAAAAGATGAAATGCCAAAATATTTGAAAAAATCTCCAAGGGCATGAAGGACAGAGGCTATAACAGGGACCCGCAGCAGTGCCGCATGAAACTTAAGAAGCTGAGGCAAGCCTACCAAAAAACCAAACAGGCAAACGGCCGCTCCGGGTCAGACCCCCAGACATGCTGCTTCTATGATGAGCTGCATGCAATTCTAGGGGATGCCCCCACCACTACCCCACCCCTGTCCGTGGACTCCGGCAAGGGGGGAGTCTCACGCAACAGGGATAAGGATTTGGGGGACGAGGAAGATGATGATGAGGAGGAGGAGGAGGGTAGCACACAGCAGGCAAGTGGAGAAACCATTCTCCCCGACAGCCAGGAACTGTTTATCACCCTGGAGCCAATACCCTCCCAACCCTCCTAAGTTGGGCTCCCGGACCTAGAAGGCAGAGAAGGGACCTCTGGTGAGTATACCTTTGTAAATATAATACATGGTTTAAAAGCAAGCATGTTTAATGATTAATTTGCCCTGAAGACTTGGGATGCATTCGCGGCCAGTACAGCTACTGGAATGCATTCAAGCAACATCCATTCTTTATCTCTCTGTGTTATCCTCAGGAGAGTGATATCATTCATGGTCACCTGGTTGAAATAGGGGAATTTTATTAAGGGGACATTCAAAGGTGGCCATTCCTGCTGGGCTGTGTGCCTGTGGCTGAAAAGAAATCATCCCCGCTGTTAGCCACGTGGTGGGGTGTGTGTGTGTGTGTGAAGCGATCATCCCAGAGAATTGGGTGTGTGGGGGAGTTTAGTTGGGTTTGTGCTGCACGTTAAGCCGAAAACCGCAGCCCCTCCGAAAACCGGCAGGTCCTCAATATGAGGCAAAATGCGACCTTGTACTGAAAGCACATGTGCTATATAATGTTAACAGCTTGGTTCACCGTGAAAGAGTCTACCCATTGTTCTCTAAGAATACTCTCCCTTTTTTTCATCCCGCAGCTGCAAATGTTTCAATGCTCCTCCATCATCTCTGTCGCAGAGGCTAGCGCAGATAAGAAGGTGAAAAAAACGCACTCACAATGAAATGTTCTCTGAGCTCATGCAGTCCTCCCGCACTGAAAGAGCTCAGCAGAATGCATGGAGGCAAACAATGGCAGAGTCCAGGAAAGCACAAAATGAACGTGAGGACAGGAGGGATGCGCAAGAAGACAGGTTGCAGGAGCAAGAGGAGGGGTGGCGGGAGCAAGATGATAGGTGGTGGCAGCGCGATGAGAGGAGGCAGGCTGAGGCTACTGGAGGGTCTAACTGATATGCTCCGGTGTATAGTTGAGCTGCAGGAAAGGCAGCAGGAGCACAGATCGCTGCTGCAGCCCCTGTGTAACCAACCGCCCTCCTCCCCGAATTAATAAAGAATGCATCGTTTTGAAACAACAATGACTTTATTGCCTCTGCAAGCTGTGATCGAAGGGGGGGTGTTGGTTGGCTTACAGGGAAGTAGAGTGAACCAAGGGGGTGGGTTTTCATCAAGGAGAAACAATCAGAATTCTCACACCATAGCCTGGCCAGTCATGACACTGGTTTTCAAAGCTTCTCTGATGTGCACCGTGCCCTGCTGTGCTCTTCTAAGCGCCCTGGTGTCTGGCTGCACGTAATCAGCGGCCAGGAGATTTGCCTCAACCTCCCACCTCACCATAAACGTCTCCCCCTTACTCTCACAAATATTGTGGAGCACACAGCAAGCAGCAATAACAATGGGAATATTGGTTTCGCTGAGGTCTAACTGAGTCAGCAAACTGCGCCAGTGTGCTTTTTAACATCCAAATGCACATTCTACCACCATTCTGCACTTGCTCAGCCTACAGTTGAACTGCTCCTGACTACTGTCTAGGATGCCTGTGTATGGCTTCATGATCAATGGCATTAAGGGATAGGCTGGGTCCCCAAGGATAACTATAGGCATTTCAACATCCCCAATGGTTATTTTCTGGTCTGGAAAGTAAGTCCCTTGCTGCAGCTGTTCAGACAGACCAGAGTTCCTGAAGATGCGAGCGTCGTGTACCTTTCCCGGCCATCCCACGTTGATGTTGGTGAAACGTCCCTTGTGATCCACCAGTGCTTGCAGCACCATTGAAAAGTACCCCTTGCGGTTTATGTACTGGCTGCCAAGGTGCGTTCCATCTATCGCCCCACCACAGTTAGGGAACCCCATTGCAGCAAAGCCAGCCACTATGACCTGCACATTTCCCAGAATCACTATCCTTAATAGCAGCAGTTCAGTGATCGCGTTGGCTACTTGGATCACAGCAGCCCCCACAGTAGATTTACCCACTCAAAATTGATTCCCGGCTGACCGGTAGCTATCTGGCATTGCAAGCTTCCACAGGGCTATCACCACTCGCTTGTGAACAGTGAGACCTGCTCTCATCTTGGTATTCTTGCGCTTCAGGGCAGGGGAAAGCAAGTCACAAAGTTCCATGAAAGTGCCCTTACGCATGTGAAAGTTTCACAGCCACTGGGAATCATCCCAGACCCACAACACTATGCAGTCCCACCAGTCTGTGATTGTTTCCCGGGCCCAGAATCAGAGTTCCACAGCATGAGCCTGACCCATTGCTCCAGGATGTCCAAATTGCCGGGGCCCGTACTTTGAGAGAAGTCTGTGTCGATGTCCTCATCACTCTCATCACTGCCCTGCCGTCGCCTCCTTGCCTGCTTTTGCAGGTTCTGGTTCTGAACATACTGCAGGATAATGTGCGTGGTGTTTACAATGCTCATAACTGCCGCGGTGATCTGAGCGGGCTCCATGCTTGCCGTGGTATGGCGTCTGCTGGAGAGCAGAGTTGCAGCAGAAGCGGTGGCTGACGACGGATGCCACGAGAATAGATATTTATAGAGAACGACGAGAGGACCTGCGAGGTGGATTTATGAGATCAGGAGAGCAGAGTTGCAGTGGAAGCAGGAGCCCATGACAGCCAACATGGAGAAATATAAAAGTCGCTTCCTAAAAATTCGACTTCTATAAATTCGACCTAATTTCGTAGTGTAGACATACCCTTAGTGATAAATGGTCACTTACACCAAAAATCACAAAATATTCAGGTTGCTACCAGTCCCAAGAGACCAGCCACTCCCCCCAGATCAATTTGTGCCTTAGATCTTAATATCACAGACAATACTGGTAGCCAATTCTATAGTAAACTAAGGATTTATTAACTAGGAAAAGGAAATGACAGTTATTTACAGGTTAAAGCACACAACATATACACCGAAATGAGTTCGGTCTATGGTTCCAAAAACTGGTGTAGGAAGGGGTGTCACTGAAGCTCAGGAATATGCCTAGGGTCCCCCTATTCTTGGTGAGGCATCAGCCACTACATTTTCCTTCCCCTTCATATGAATTATTTCCATGTCAAATTGCTGTAGAACTAGACTCCAGTGCAATAATCTAGTCTGGTCCCCTTAGTTCAGTGTAACCGTATGAGAGGGGAAGGAGCTGTCAGAATCTGAATTTTTCTATTACACAAATAAGATTTAAGTTGCTTATCAGCCCAAAGGATGGCATAGCATTCCTGCTTGATGACAGCATAGTTCTGTTCAGTGGGGATCAGTTTTTTACTCAAGAAGGCAATGGGATGCCTTTTGTTTCCCATCCCATCCTGCATCCGTGCTGTACTAACCCAATATTGGGAGCATCAGTACACAGCACAAATGATTTGCTGAAATCAGGCTCTTTAGACAAAGCCTTTTTTATGTTCTGAAAGCCTTTTTCATGGGCCTCTGTCCTTACCACTTGGTCGAGTTTCTCCTTTTCTGTAAGGCAGAGGTCTGCAAACTGTGGAGCGTGTCTCCCCACCCCCCAGGGGCGCATGGAGGAACACCCAGGGAACACAGCAGGGCCCAGGCCAGCTCCCACGGGGGGTGGGGAAGGAGCACTACCCAGCCCCTCCCAGCTCCCTGCTCTGCTCCAATCCCACCTCCAGCTGCATCCTTGGTCCCGGCCCCATGCCTCGCCCTGTCCCCAGCCTCGCTGTGGTTCTGCTTCTGCCCCTGCCCCCAGCCTTGGCGCCTGGACACAGCCCAGATCCTGACCCCAGTCCCACCCCCAACTACGTCCCCAGCCTTGGCCCCCTTACCTCTGATCGCGGCCCCTCCCCGGAGCTGTGGCCCCTCTCCCGGCTCCCACTCCAAGGGGGGAGGCAGAGGTGCATGGACAGGGGTAACTGGGAGCACGACCCTCAAAAAAGGTCTGTTATGGGGTTCACAACGTCACTAAACCCCTTTACAAACCGCCGGTAGTAGTTGGCCAGTCCAATAAAGGATTGGACTTGCTTCTTGGTTTGTGGAGCAGTCCACCTACGAATGGCTTCTACTTTTAAAGAGTCAGGGTGAACAAACCTACTGTACTAGATAGGACAATGCTGCAGCCCTCAATTTGTATTTGGAGACCTTGACAGTGAGGATGGCTTCTTTAAGCCTTTGTAACACAATTCCCACATGTTTCTGAGTAGTCTTGCCAGGAGCTACTGAAAATAGCCAAATCACCTTTATTGGCCCTGGCAAAGGTTTTTAGCCCCTGCAGCACCTCATTGACAAGCCACTGAAAAATAACCCCTGCATTAATTAATCCAAAAGGCATATCTTTAAATTCATATAAAACAGATTCCACTATAAAAGCAGATTTCTTGTGGGCATCAGCATCTTAGGGAATTTGCCAGTACCATGAGTTAAATCCAGTGTGCTTATGAATTTTGCACCCCCCCAAAAGATCCAGTAGGTCCCTTATTCGGGATGTGGCGTATAGGTCAGATTGGGTGATAGCATTTCACCTCCTAAAGTACACACAGAACCTCATGGTTTTATCCCCTTTAGGTACCATCACAATAGGAAATACCCAAGGGCTTTTTGACTTGGGAGCATCAGTACACAGCACAAATGTGCTTACACTACCAAGTTTTGGCAACCAAATGTAGGAAAGGAATGTGCAGGCAGAGTGTGTGTGTGTGTGTGGGGGGGGCATGGTAAAGAATTATGCATGTGCTGCGATGGAGGTCAAGCCCGGATCTGCTCACTCTGCAGCATTATTAAAGACTTGAGCATCTCGGTTTGCTCCTCCATTACTTTTATCATCCATTCAGTTGCATCCCTAGCAAACACTTGATTCTCTTTTCTGTCCTGCCTTTTGGCTTCCCAGCACTCCTTTTGTTCCCTTTTCTCTGTAGTAGAGTACTGCAGTACCTCCCGGAACATATCTTCTTTGCTGCAACTTGGTCTCTTTCTTATCTGGCAGAGATGGTTGGCAGAGGTGCATGGGGTGCATGGGGCAGGGGTGCATGGGGTGTTCCTGAAGGCAACATCTGGTGAAGCACAGGGGACAATGCACAATGTTAAATTCAAGCAAAGCATTGAAACATTTCACTTATATGCACCTTTCACTTATATGCACCTTTTGCAACATACCAATCACTTTCTCACTCACCCTTGCTAGGCACACATCTCTGCAAGCACCCAAACCATGGTGAGTGTTGGAGGGGGGGGGGGGGGAAATAGGGGCTTGCACATGGACAAAAGACCATACAATCTTTGCAGGGGTTGCAGTGCGGCTATACAGGGAACTAATTCTAAAATTCTCCCACACTTTTCCACAGGCAGGGATCATTCTAGCAGACATCTCACTGCTGAGGGTAAGCAGGGAAACCAGGGTACATCTACTGCATGCTGGCGGCTTCCGCCCTGCTCTATATGCAGCTCACCTGTGTGCTGCTTTGATCCCTGCACAAGTGATTGCAGAATGGCGCGGGACAGTGTCCTACAATGGGGGAAGGAACAAAGCTGCACTGCCACGCAACCTGTGTCAGAGGGTTACCGAGTACCTCCAGGAAATCTTCCTGGAGATCTCTCTGGAGGATTCCTGTCAGATCTCGGCGTGCAGCCACACCCTGTTCTGCCGTACAGATTGGCTACACAGGGAAATGTCCAGCTCACAGAAACACAGCCAGCCGCCCACTTTTCCTAAGCCTAAACCCACCTCCGCACTACACAAGCCAGAGCCATTTACTATGTGTCTCATCTCCTGCCTCCTGTTCCTCGGAGAGCAACTATTGAGGCTGGCTAGGCACCTCCTTTGTGGAGAACAGTTCCTGGCTGCCTGCCCCACCGGGAGACCCCGCCATGAGCTCCACATCCTCGCCTAGCTCCACCTCTTCATCAATAATTTCATCCTCCGGGTTAGGTCCTCTTTCCGCTGCCTCCGTGTCCTCCAAAGTATCTATGGGGCTCTTGGTGGTGGAGGTGGGGTCACCACCAAGGATAGCATCCAGCTCCTTGTAGAAACGGCAGGTCTTAGGTGCAGCACAGGGGTGACGGTTTGCCTCCCTCGCCTTATGGTACACCTGCCTCACCTCCTTTATCTTTGCTCTGCACTGCTGTGTGTCCCGATCAGAGCCCTTTTCACACAAGCCTCGAGAAATGTGCCCATATGTGTCCCGATTCCTACAGCTCAAGCGCAGCTGGGTCTGCACAGCCTCCTCTCCCCATATACTGATCAGATCCAACAGCTCCACGGTGGTCCAAGCGGGAGCGCATTTGGTGCAATAGCCAGCCATCGTCACCTGCGAAGACGCGATGAGACCTCTCCATGCTGAGCCAGCAAGCAGGAAATGAGATTTAAACTTCCCAGGGCTTGCAACGTGGAGGGGCAAATTGTTGTTTACCTGGCTGCCGCGTAGCAGAGTTCAAACTGCTGACCAGAGCAGTCAGGATGGCCATTGTTGGACACTTTCTGGAGGCCAAATAACACAATTAAAGCAGACATGGTGTCTATACTGGCTCTTTGTCGATAATAAAGGGAAGGGAAAAGAAAAAAAGTCTCTCATGGTGGTGGAAGTAGTTTGTCGCCGAAACTGGGCATTTTCCCAACAAAAGTTGCATCGCAGTGTGTATGCATTCACTGTTTTGTCGCCAAAGACAGTTTTTGGCAATAAAACTTGGTAGTGTAGACAAAGCCCCAGTAATTACCCCATTTCCACTGCATGCTTTCCACCTCCTCCTGAATTTGCTTCTGCATCTAGCCTTTAGCATGTTTCAGAGTAGCAGCCGTGTTAGTCTGTATCCGCAAAAATAACAGGAGTACTTGTGGCACCTTAGAGACTAACAAATTTATTAGAGCATAAGCTTTCACGGGCTACAACCCACTTATGCATCCTAAGAAGTGGGTTGTAGCCCACGAAAGCTTATGCTCTAATAAATTTGTTAGTCTCTAAGGTGCCACAAGTACTCCTGTTATTTTAGCCTTTAGCATGACATGCTTTGCTAGGAGCAGGGTGTGGCACTGTAGTTTCAAAGGAACATACATTCCTGTCAGTTATATCTGGTGGGCTGGAAAAAAACAGTTTGTGGTGCTTTAAAAACGCTAATTTTTCCTGCTTTTGGGTGGGCTTTAGAATGCTCTCCAGAGGAATCTCTTTCTTGCTCCCCTTGACCAAAGCAATTAAAAAGTCAGTAAACATTTCCTCATCAGCACAACAAATCATATTCACTCCCATCTTCAAAAGGCAAATATAGTGTCCATCTTTTTAAAAGGTTTCAGAGTAGCAGCCGTGTTAGTCTGTATCCGCAAAAAGAACAAGAGTACATCTTTTTAAAAGGGAAGAAGGAGAATCTGGGGAACTACAGACCGGTCAGCCTCACTTCAGTCCCTGGAAAAATCATGGAGCAGGTCCTCGAGGAATCCATTTTGAAGTACTTGGAGGAGAGGAAGGTGATCAGGAACAGTCAACATGGACTCACCAAGGGCAAGTCATGCCTCACCAACCTGATTGCCTTCTATGATGAGATAACTGGCTCTGTGGATACGGGGAAAGCGGTGGACATGATATACCCTGACCTTAGCAAAGCTTTAGATACGGTTCCCACAGTATTCTTGCCAGCAAGTTAAAGAAGTATTGATTGGATAAATGGACTATAAGGTGGATAGAAAGCTGGCTAGATCGTCGGGCTCAACAGGTAGTGATCAATGACTCAATGACTAGTTGGCAGCCAGTATCAAGCAGAGTGCCCCAGGGGTCGATCCTGGGGCCAGTTTTGTTCAATATCTTCATTAATGAAGGGCAGTCAGCAGCGAACCAGCTGAGCGGCGAACAGCAGAGGCTAACAGAGGGAGTTTGCCTGGGAGCTGTCCGAGAGGAGGTACGCTAAGTGCTGCATTAGGGGGGCTGTGTTGGTGAGTATCTGAGTGTCTGCTGCTGGGACAGTTGGTCAGTTTGACCATGTGCTTGATTGCTTGCTTGTTTGTTTGAAAAGTGTGAATTGGGAGTGCTTTGTTCCAGGTGGGCCTTGAGTGGGCCTGACTGGTATAGAAGGGCAGTCAGCAGCGAACCAGCTGAGCGGCGAACAGCAGAGGCTAACAGAGGGAGTTCGCCTGGAGAGAGCTCACTGAGGCTTTCATCTGCAGGTTTCTCCGAGTAGTTCCTGCAACAGCTGAGGAAGCTCTTAAGAGGACAGGGATATGGAAGGTGAGCGATCAGCTGTTGTAACCTGCACAGGTTGTGCCATGTTTGTCTTTCTTCCACAGGACAGAAGCGACTTTGTCTGTACAAAGTGCAAGCTGGTCTCCATATTGGAAGAGAAGGTTCGAGGGCTGGAGAAACGAGTATCAACACTGCGTTGCATAAGGGAAAATGAAGATTTCGTGGACAGACGTCAGGAAATGCTTCTACGGCCACAATGTTCTGAAGATTCAGAGCAGGCACAGCAGGGACAGAAGGATTGTGAAGAGGTTTGGCAGCATGTGACCTCCAGAAGGAGAAAGAGGAGCGTCCATGCACCAGCAATGGAGATACAAGTGAGCAATCGTTTCCATGTTCTCTCCACAGGTACTAATGTGGAGAGTGGACTAGATGACCCATCTGAGGGAAGGGAGCAGAAGGAGACTCCACCGATTGGAAGGCAAAAGATGCACTGTCCTAGGGATGGGGGTTCCACGACCACCACTCCCAAGAGGAGGAGGAGGGTGGTGGTGGTCGGGGACTCCCTCCTCAGGGGGACTGAGTCATCTATCTGCCGCCCCGACCGGGAAAACCGAGAGGTCTGCTGCTTGCCAGGAGCTAGGATACACGATGTGACGGAGAGACTGCCGAGACTCATCAAGCCCTCGGATCGCTACCCCTTCCTGCTTCTCCACGTGGGCACCAATGATACTGCCAAGAATGACCTTGAGCGGATCACTGCAGACTACGTGGCTCTGGGAAGAAGGATAAAGGAGTTTGAGGCGCAAGTGGTGTTCTCGTCCATCCTCCCTGTGCAAGGAAAAGGCCTGGGTAGAGACCGTCGAATCGTGGAAGTCAATGAATGGCTACGCAGGTGGTGTCGGAGAGAAGGCTTTGGATTCTTCGACCATGGGATGGTGTTCCAAGAAGGAGGAGTGCTAGGCAGTGACGGGCTCTACCTAACGAAGAGAGGGAAGAGCATCTTCGCCAGCAGGCTGGCTAACCTAGTGAGGAGGGCTTTAAACTAGGTTCACCAGGGGAAGGAGACCAAAGCCCTGAGGTAAGTGGGGAAATGGGATCCTGGGAGGAAGCACAAGCAGGAGAGCGCAAGAGGGGAGGACTCCTGTCTCATGCTGAGAAAGAGGGACGATCGATGAGTTATCTTAAGTGCCTATACACAAATGCAAGAAGCCTGGGAAACAAGCAGGGAGAACTGGAAGTCCTGGCACAATCAGGGAACTATGATGCGATTGGAATAACAGAGACTTGGTGGGATAACTCACATGACTGGAGTACTGTCATGGATGGATATAAACTGTTCAGGAAGGACAGGTAGGGCAGAAAAGGTGGGGGAGTTGCGTTGTATGTAAGAGAGGAGTATGACTGCTCAGAGCTCCGATATGAAACTGCAGAAAAACCTGAGAGTCTCTGGATAAAGTTGAGAAGTGTGAGCAACAAGGGTGATGTCGTGGTTGGAGTCTGCTATAGACCACCAGACCAGGGGGATGAGGTGGATGAGGCTTTCTTCTGGCAACTAGCAGAAGTTGCTAGATCGCAGGCCTTGGTTCTCATGGGAGACTTTAATCACCCTGATATCTGCTGGGAGAGCAATACAGCGGTGCACAGACAATCCAGGAAATTTTTGGAAAGTGTAGGGGACAATTTCCTGGTGCGAGTGCTGGAGGAACCAACTAGGGGCAGAGCTCTTCTTGACCTGCTGCTCACAAACCGGGAAGAATTAGTAGGGGAAGCAAAAGTGATTGGGAACCTGGGAGGCGTGACCATGAGATGGTCACGTTCAGGATCCTGACACAAGGAAGAAAGGAGAGCAGCAGAATACGGACCCTGGACTTCAGAAAAGCAGACTTTGACTCCCTCAGGGAACAGATGGGCAGGATCCCCTGGGAGAATAACATGAAGGGCAAAGGGGTCCAGGAGAGCTGGCTGTATTTTAAAGAATCCTTATTGCGGTTGCAGGAACAAACCATCCCAATGTGTAGAAAGAATAGTAAATATGGCAGGCGACCAGCTTGGCTAAACAGTGCAATCCTTGCTGATCTTAAACACAAAAAAGAAGCTTACAAGAAGTGGAAGATTGGACAAATGACCAGGAAGGAGTATAAAACTATTGCTCAGGCATGCAGGAATGAAATCAGGAAGGCCAAATCACACTTGGAATTGCAGCTAGCAAGAGATGTTAAGAGTAACAAGAAAGGTTTCTTCAGGTATGTTAGCAACAAGAAGAAAGTCAAGGAAAGTGTGGGCCCCTTACTGAATGAGGGAGGCAACCTAGTGACCGAGGATGTGGAAAAAGCTAATGTACTCAATGCTTTTTTTGCCTCTGTCTTCACGAACAAGGTCAGCTCCCAGACTGCTGCACTGGGCAGCACAATATGGGGAGAAGGTGACCAGCCCTATGTGGAGAAAGAAGTGGTTCGGGACTATTTAGAAAAACTGGACGTGCACAAGTCCATGGGGCCGGATGCGCTGCATCCGAGGGTGCTAAAGGAGTTGGCGGATGAGATTGCAGAACCGTTAACCATTATTTTTGAAAACTCATGGCGATCGGGGGAGGTCCCGGATGACTGGAAAAAGGCTAATGTAGTGCCCATCTTTAAAAAAGGGAAGAAGGAGGATCCGGGGAACTACAGGCCAGTCAGCCTCACCTCAGTCCCTGGAAAAATCATGGAACAGGTCCTCAAGGAATCAATTATGAAACACTTAGAGGAGAGGAAAGTGATCAGGAACAGTCAGCATGGATTCACCAAGGGGAAGTCGTGCCTGACTAACCTAATTGCCTTCTATGATGAGATAACTGGCTCTGTGGATGAGGGGAAAGCAGTGGATGTGTTATTCCTTGACTTTAGCAAAGCTTTTGATACAGTCTCCCACAGTATTCTTGCCGCCAAGTTAAAGAAGTATGGGCTGGATGAATGGACTGTAAGGTGGATAGAAAGCTGGCTAGATCGTCGGGCTCAACGGGTAGTGATCAATGGCTCCATGTCTAGTTGGCAGCCGGTTTCAAGCGGAGTGCCCCAAGGGTCGGTCCTGGGGCCGGTTTTGTTTAATATCTTTATTAATGATCTGGAGGATGGTGTGGACTGCACTCTCAGCAAGTTTGCAGATGACACTAAACTAGGAGGCGTGGTAGATACACTAGAGGGTAGGGATCGGATACAGAGGGACCTAGACAAATTAGAGGATTGGGCCAAAAAAAACCTGATGAGGTTCAACAAGGATAAGTGCAGAGTCCTGCACTTAGGACGGAAGAATCCTATGCACTGCTACAGACTAGGGACCGAATGGCTAGATAGCAGTTCTGCAGAAAAGGACCTAGGGGTCACAGTGGACGAGAAGCTGGATATGAGTCAACAGTGTGCTCTTGTTGCCAAGAAGGCTAACGGCATTTTGGGCTGTATAAGTAGGGGCATTGCCAGCAGATCGAGGGACGTGATCGTTCCCCTTTATTCGACATTGGTGAGGCCTCATCTGGAGTACTGTGTCCAATTTTGGGCCCCACACTACAAGAAGGATGTGGAAAAATTGGAAAGAGTCCAGCGGAGGGCAACAAAAATGATTAGGGGTCTGGAGCACATGACTTATGAGGAGAGGCTGAGGGAACTGGGATTGTTTAGTCTCCAGAAGAGAAGAATGAGGGGGGATTTGATAACAGCCTTCAACTACCTGAAGGGGGGTTCCAAAGAGGATGGCGCTCGGCTGTTCTCAGTGGTGGCAGATGACAGAACAAGGAGCAATGGTCTCAAGTTGCAATGGGGGAGGTCCAGGTTGGATATTAGGAAACACTATTTCACTAGGAGGGTGGTGAAGCACTGGAATGCGTTACCTAGGGAGGTGGTGGAGTCTCCTTCCTTGGAGGTTTTTAAGGCCCGGCTTGACAAAGCCCTGGCTGGGATGATTTAGTTGGGAATTGGTCCTGCTTTGAGCAGGGGGTTGGACTAGATGACCTCTTGAGGTCCCTTCCAACCCTGATATTCTATGATTCTATGATTCTATGATCTGGATTGCACCCTCAGCGAGTTTGCAGATGACACTAAGCTGGGTGGAGAGGTAGATACGCTGGAGCGTAGGGATAGGGTCCAGAGTGACCTAGTCAAATTGGAGGATTGGGCCAAAAGAAATCTGATGAGGTTCAACAAGGACAAGTGCAGAGTCCTGCATTTAGGAAGGAAGAATCCCATGCACCGCTACAGGCTGGGGACTGACTGGCTAAGTGGCAGTTCTGCAGAAAAAGACCTGGGGATTACAGTGGATGAGGAGCTGTATGTGAGTCAACCGTGTGCCCTTGTTTCCAAGAAGGCTAACGGCATATTGGGCTGCATTAGTCGGAGCATTGCCAGCAGATCGAGGGAAGTGATTATTCCCCTCTGTTCAGCACTGGTGAAGCCACATCTGGAGTATTGAGAACACATCTGGAGTCCAGTTTTGGGCCCCCCACTACAGAAAGGATATGGACAAATTGGAGCGTGTCCAGCAGATGGCAACAAAAATGATTAGGGGGCTGTGGCACATAATTTAGGAAGAGAGGCTGGGGGAACTGGGCTTGTTTAGTCTGCAGAAGAGAAGAGTGAGGGGGGATTTGATAGCAGCCTTCAACTACCTGAAAGGGGGTTCCAAAGAGGATGGAGCTCGGCTGTTCTCGGTGGTAGCAGATGACAGAACAAGGAGCACTGGTCTCAAGTTGCAGTGGGGGAGGTTTAGGTTGGATATTAAGAAAAACTTTTTCATTAGGGGGGTGGTGAAGCACTGGAATGGGTTACCTAGGGAGATGGTGGAATCTCCATCCTTAGAGGTTTTTAAGGTCAGGCTTGACAAAGCCCTGGATGGGATGATTTAGATGGTGTTGGTCCTGCTTTGAGCAGGGGATTGGACTTGATAACCTCCTGAGGTCTCTTCCAACCCTGATATTCTATGATTCTGTACTGGTGTTTAGAGACTTTATGAAATGCTTATAATATGCTGCATGTATTAATCTCACTTATAATGTCTGTGCCCCACGTTATAAGGTGATATTAAGTGTTTGCATTGTAACCCTCCGTAATTCTGTAAATCACCAATCAGGAAAGAAGCATTAATTACTGTAAAATGCTGCTCCCTGCAGAAGGTGTTAGTTTCTGCCTGCCAAAAAGATTCATTTGGATTCATTGGGCCATTTGGAGGAGCAGGATCCTTTGTGAAACATCAAAGAGCAAATAATTTGTTAATTGCATTTCTCCCTGTCCCACCTCCTTCTCATGTGAACTTGTCCTGTCAGCTTGAACTCTGGGGGTAAGAGAATAAAACCCCCTAACAAGAAGAAACTGTTTCTCTATGTTGCTCGGACTTTGGCCTGGTCTACATTACAGAATTACAGTATATTTATGCCTGTGTCTGTAATTTTCACTCCATGCATCTGAATAAGTGGGTTTATTACCCACGAAAGCTTATGCCCAAATAAATCTGTTAGTCTTTAAGGTGCCACTGGACTCCTCATTGTTTTTTATTACAGAATTACGTTGACCTAACTATGGATGTGTCTACTCTTAAATATTGCTCCCACCGATGTAACAACATTGCTATGCCAACTCATTAACACCACTTCCATGAGTGGCATAGAGTCAAGGTTGATGTAGTTAGGTGACGAAGTGTCAGTGTAGACACTGCGTTTCTTAAGTTGACTGTTATTGGCTTTCAAGAGCCTTTCCACAATGCCCCACACTGACAATACAATTAATACAAGTGCTCCTCGTGGGGACGCACACCACTGACACAAAGAGCAAAGTGTGGAAACACACAAATGATGTAATTACTGCAGTGGCTGTATGCCAAAGTAAGTTAGGCCAACTTAATTTTGTAGTTTGGAAGGGCACGATTTCTAAGCAAAAGCAAAGAATCCCTGTGATGGGATGCCCCAGGGTGCAGCCTGGGACTGGGACCGCTGTGCCCCCCCGAACTCTCTCCAGCCTGGGCTGTCTCTCACAATGCCTTGCTAGTGACCAGCAGCAACCCCCTCCCTCCAGATGCTGTTATCACTCAGCACAACTGCATGTGGAGCCCCACACCCAGCTAGATTGCATGGATGCTCCCAGAGCCATTCATGGATCACACAGAGTGAGGCACCAGAGCCAAATCCCTCCAGCTCCCAGCACTGTACCTCAGGAATATACTGTCTAATTTGTTAATTGGTTCACCACTTCATCAATGGAATGTGGATATACACCAGCCTTTAATACCTGAGCAATTTACCATTCACTTCAGGCAAACACACTGGTAAAGTTAAACAGTTAAACAAGTTTATTGACTATAAAAGGTAGGTTTTAAGTGGTATTAAGTGATATGCAAAAAGTCCGAGCTAGTTACCAAAAGAAATAAAATATAAGCCTGCAGTCTAAACTCTCAGCCCTATTAGACTGGGCAACATCTAGATTAAGCAGTTTTTCTCACTCCACTGGATATTGCAGTCCATAGGATAGAGGTTTCATCTTTGAAATTCGGGTCAGTCCCCTCAGTTGGAGTCTCAAGTCTTCAGCATCCTTGTTGCTTGCAGTGCAGGTGGGTGAAGGAGAAAGGTCCCAGCATGTGGTTGCTGTGTCTGTTTTAAATCCTCAGTCCCATGTGCTCGGGGAGCACCAGTCCAGGCATGTCTGGGGGCCTTGCTGAGTCTCCAAGACCAGGCTGAGCAATTCCCCTGGTGTGGCCTCATGCAGGTGAGTCATTGAATGGTAGCTCCCTTGCTGGACAATGGCTGTTGATGGGATGAACTCAAACTGGAACGGGTACAGAGAAGGGCCACTAGGATGATCCGAGGATTGGAAAACCTTTCCTACGAAAGGAGACTCGAGGAGCTGGGTTTGTTTAGCCTAACCAAAAGAAGGCTGAGGGGGGATATGATTGCTCTCTTTAAATATATCAAAGGGATAAATACCAGGGAGGGAGAGGAATTATTTCAGCTCAGTACTAATGTGGACACGAGAACGAATGGATACAAACTGGCCGTGGGGAAATTTAGGCTTGAAATTAGACGAAGGTTTCTAACCGTCAGAGGGGTGAAATTTTGGAACAGCCTTCCGAGGGAAACGGTGGGGGCGAAAGACCTCTCTGGCTTCAAGATTAGGCTAGATAAGTTTATGGAGGGAATGGTTTGATGGGAGAACGTGATTTTAGTCAATTAGGCAATAACATGCCATCGCGGGTATAATGAGGGTCCGGCTAGAGAATCTTGCCTGTATGCTCGGGGTTCCACTGATCGCCATATTTGGGGTCGGGAAGGAATTTTCCTCCAGGGTAGATTGGCAGAGGCCCTGGAGGTTTTTCGCCTTCCTCCGCAGCATAGGGCAGGGGTCACAAGCTGGAAGATTCTCTGCAACTTGAAGTCTTTAGATCACGATCTGGAGACTTCAACAGCTGAGATAAGGGAAAATGGGGGGGGGCAGCTTTTGTGGCCTGCATTATGCGGGAGGTCAGACTAGATGACCATATTGGTCCCTTCTGACCTTAAAGTCTATGAGTCTATGAGTCTATGATGGGTTGTTTCACACCCCGCCCAGGCATTGGTTACTTTCCTGCTGTTGCCTCTGGGGGAGCTAATATCTGGCTGAATCCCCAACTTACAGCATGTTTTAGTGACCACCATACAACACAATTCTCAAAACTTCATATGTGTTAATGATACACATATACAGATAGAACAGGGGTGGCCAACCTGTGGCTCCGGAGCCACATGCGGCTCTTCAGAAGTTAATATGCGGCTCCTTGTATAGGCACCAACTCCGGGGCTGGAGCTACAGGCGCCAACTTTCCAATGTGCCGGGGGGGGCTCACTGTGCAACCCCTGGCTCTGCCACAGGCCCTGTGCCCACTCCACCCCTTCCCGCCCCCTCCCCTGAGCCTGCCATGCCCTCGCTCCTCCTTCTCCCCTCCCCCCCGCCTCCTGCATGCCACGAAACAGCTGATTGGGAGGTGCGGGGAGGGAGGGGGAGGTACTGATTGGCAGGGCTGCCGGTGGGCAGGAGGCACTGGGTGCGGGGGGGCAGGGAGCTGATGGGGGGCTGCTGACATATTACTGTGGCTCTTTGGCAATGTACATGGGTAAATTCTGGCTCCTTCTCAGGCTCAGGTTGGCCACCCCTGAGATAGAGAAATGACTTTCAGCAGACCATAACCTTTCCCCTGACGCCTTACAAGGCATGCTTTATATGTAAGATCACGTTTATATAAAAATGAGGAATATGGGGGTTCCAGGACGCTCCTCCAAGGCAGAGAATGTCACAATCCCAACTCTCTAGAACTGGGTTAGCACTAAAGGACATAAAGAGCTTGCACATTACAGCAGCTTCTATCACCTTTTGGAACCTAAAACTGTGTCTACACTAGCACTTCTGTCGGTCAAACTTTTGTCGGTGCCAAATCCCAGTGCAAGGCAGAAGAGGGTGGAGGCAGGAATTATTTTGTGGGCTCTGTGTGAGAGTGTAGCTGTCATTTGATCCTGTGCTCTCCACTGTTTAAAGACAGAGCTGGTTAGTCTCAGTTGTGAGCCCTTGTTTTGTTCACTGATCACTACCCCTGCAATCACTGTTAACCAGCTGTAGGTGCTGAGCCTCAGACCTGGGTGGGGCAGCGTTACAGGGAAAGGGACGGCCCAGCCTGCACTAGCAGTGAGGTTCCCACTACTGGCTGAAATCCCTGAGAGCTGGGTAAGTGACAGAACCTCAGAATGTGGCAGTGGAGAAAGTGGTGGCAGCAGTGGGTGGGGACAGCAATGGGTGAGAGCGGCAGAGTGAAAAACAGCAGTGGCAGGTGACAGCATCACCGTGAATGCCGGCAACTGTGAGCCAGTTGCAGAGGTGGCTGCAGTGTCTGAAGCACTGCTCGATGCCTCCCCTCCACACCCATGGTGGGACGCTGTAACGGGTTCCCCGGAGTGTAAACTGGATTGTGGGGTTGTTATAGACTCATAGACTCATAGACTTTAAGGTCAGAAGGGACCATTATGGTCATCTAGTCTGACCTCCCGCATGATGCAGACCACAAAAGCTGACCCACCCACTTTCCCTTAACTCAGCTGTTGAAGTCTCCAGATCGTGATTTAAAGACTTCAAGTCGCAGAGAATCCTCCAGCTTGCAACCCCTGCCCCATGCTGCGGAGGAAGGCGAAAAACCTCCAGGACCTCTGCCAATCTACCCTGGAGGAAAATTCCTTCCCGACCCCAAATATGGCGATCAGTAGAACCCCGAGCATACAGGCAAGATTCTCCAGCCGGACCCTCATTTTACCAGCGATGGCACGTTATTGCCTAATTGACTAAAATCACGTTATCCCATCAAACCATTCCCTCCATAAACTTATCTAGCCTAATCTTGAAGCCAGAGAGGTCTTTTGCCCCCACCTGCCTGGGCTGTCCCTCACACTGTGATGCTAATGTCAAGCTACAAGCCTTTGACAGGCATTGCATTTACACAGCCATCCACAGGCAGGGACACACCCAACAGCGTTACACGAATCATCTCCCAGCCACTCATGAGCCATCAGTAGGGATGCCCTAGCCAACTGCCCCCACCTCCCAGCCTTGCACCCCAGAACTGTACCGTCTTGCCCTGGTCAGCTCATTACCTAGTTCGTCACTCCCTGAGTGTGGAATGGACACACACCAGCCTTTGTAACTGAGCTGAGATTCCCCAAGCATTTCACCCAATAACACACTGCTTTAGGTAAAATATAAAACAGGTTTATTAACTACAGCACAATAGATTTGAAGTGATTATAAGTAGCAGGTGCAGAGATCAAAGTTGGTTACGTAAGAAACAAAAATAAATTTGTTGTCTAAATTCTAATGTAAACAGACTAAGCAAGATTTGAATCAAGCAGTGTCTCACCCTTACAGTTCTCCAATACACAGACTGGATTCCCTTCCTGCCTGGGACCAGTCTCCTTCATTCAAAGTCTTCATCTTTCAGACGATCTTCCAGGTGTTGAGATAAGGGGGGAGGGAAGCCAAGTGATAACATCACTCTCCCTCTTTTATACTTTCTTCCAGCTGCTAGAAAGATCCTTGCTGTGATGTGGGTTAGTCAACCCCTACGGCCTACGTGCTTTCTCCAAGAAGCCTCTGGGATAATGGATTGGGTGTTGATGAGCATTTAATGCCTGTCTGGCCACTGGTAGTTCTCCTTTGTCCCTACTGAAAGGCTGGCTTTGCTTGCAATATATTTCAATAGCACATCTAGCAATACCTCATAACTTAACATACAATGATAGCACGTGCAATCCAACAGGATATTAATGTTCAACAAATCAAGACTTTTAAAATGATACCTCGTAAGGCATACTTTGTACAAAACATATCATAATCATATCAGTGATGAATATGGGGGCTCCAGGATGCTACTCTGAGGTACAGAGTGTCACAGAGGTGAACCCACATAAACATGCCTCTGAACTCTGGCTCTTCACTGAACATGGACAGCAGCTGTGAGTGAGGTGCAGCAAATGGAGAGGGGAGTGATGTGCTAAAAGGACATTTGGTTGTTGGACTTTCCTATCACAAAGTGGGAAACTGAGGCAAAGGACACTCCCCAACACACTGTGTGATGGATTTGCTTATGGTCACATACCTGGAACATGGTGGGGATGTTTTCCCTCATTAATGTTGGGTTCCTTTTATTCAAAAATTCTCTTTCGTTATACACAGACTCAGCACTGATGAGTGGCAAACAATACAGAGTGTAGGAGATGCCACAGAAGGGGACATTTTATGGTAACATGCCGACCCCCAAGAGCAGTGGAAACAATCCAAGAGTCCATGACAATGAGTCCATACTGCTAGTGGGATGATGGGGCTGGATTCAGAAAAGTACTTAAGTACCCACACTGGCACCACTGTGATTCACAAAACTCCTCCGCAGCTTCCTCCGACCTGCGGGTGCAAAACCTCGCTCAGCACATGCATTTTGTCAGTAAAAGCTCCCTGGGCAGCTATGTTTCTGCTTCTGAGCGTGCGCTGCTGCCACTCTGTACACGCCTGTCAAGGCTGATTCCCCACTCTGGCACTTTGAGCGCAGAAGGTGGGGGTCTGCAAGGACTCCAAACATTAACACTGGCCACTCCAGGCTGGTAATGCAGCCACCACCCAAGTGAAAACTGCCTTTTGCCAATCCAGAAAAAAACTGACTTGGGGAGATTTTTTTTCTGAGGCCCCTCAGCTTTTCCACCCCTCCCTCTGGGAAGCCGAGAAAGAAACAAAAGAAAAGGGAAGCTTAGCTGTTGTATCAGCTGATTAACACATGCACAATCTATTTACCTCCTAAGACACAGAAATCTAATCTTGTTCTTAAAAAAGATAAATTTTATTGAAAAAATAAAGAAAACACATCTGAAAACCCAGGCTGTTAGGGATTAAACACCAAAATTACTTTCTTGGGGTCCATCTTAAAGGGTACAAGCAAACAAAACAAAACAAAAGCACCCGGGGTTAGCACAGAGGAATCCACAAGCCCAAAATAAAGAATTAAATCTGATCACATCTAACTAAAAATTCCTGATCTACTTACATATCTGGGTTTCCAAATGAG
This sequence comes from Glyptemys insculpta, assembly GCA_032172135.1. Classification (NCBI taxonomy): domain Eukaryota; kingdom Metazoa; phylum Chordata; order Testudines; family Emydidae; genus Glyptemys; species Glyptemys insculpta. The sequence goes on along the minus strand of JAVMKA010000006.1, from coordinate 138,454,752 downwards.
GAGTTTCTAGGTATGATGCATATGATTTCCCATACCTGGTCCAAACCTTACAGCCTGTTGCTGCCCTGTCTCTCCAGACCAGAGAACAAAAGACCCACACACCCAGCAGTTTTTTCCCAATTTGAAAGGGTGCAGCTTCCTATTGGTTCCCCTGGTCAGGTGCCAACTCATTTTAAGTTTACCTCTTAACCCTTTACAGGTACAGCAATTAGGGAACAACTGCTAAGGAGGATTCTGTAGCTAACTGACTGGCTGGGTGTCCTTAAAGGGGAGCTCCCCCCCCCCATTTATCACAACACCCAAGTACCTATCTCGTGCTTAATCCCACAGCCATTCACAGCCGGGGGGAAGAGAGGCATGTGTCCTCCGAATTCACTTGTGTAGCCCAATCTGGTAGCTCTGCTCAGAGGCCACCTAATTCCACATTAAGCTGCAGGGAGGAGGCAGGACACTCTCCTGACATTTAGCCCAGGGGTTAGGTGCTCACCCAGGATGTGGGAGGTGACTAGTTTAAGTCCCCCTGGCGCTGGCAAATACAAGGCTAGGTCTTCACTACCCGCCGGATCGGAGGGTAGAGATCGATCTATCGGGGATTGATTTATCGCGTCTCGTCTAGATGCGATAAATTGATCCCCAAAAGCGCTCCCCGTCGACTCCGGTACTCCAGCTCGCGAGAGGCGCAAGCGGAGTCGACGGGGGAGCGGCAGTGGTCGACTCCCTGGCATGAGGACGGCCAGGTAAGTCGATCTAAGGGTATGTCTACACTACGAGAGTAGTTCGATTTTAGTTAAATCGAATATGTGCAATCGATATTAGAAAGTCGAACGTGTGTGTCCACACTAAGGACAGTAATTCGACTTTGTGAGTCCACACTAACGGGGAAAGCGTCGACATTGGAAGCAGTGCACTGTGGGCAGCTATCCCACAGTTCCCGCAGTCCCCGCTGCCCATTGGAATTCTGGGTCGAGCCCCCAATGCCTTCTGGGGGAAAAAAATGTCTCGAGGGTGCTTTTGGGTAACTCTCGTCATCCAATCGTCACTCCCGCCCCCCCTCCCTCCTTGAAAGCGCCGGCGGGAAATCAGTTCGCGCACTTTTCTGGTCAGTGACAGCGCGGACGCCACAGCACTGCGAGCATGGAGCCCGCTGCGACCATCGCTGCAGTTGTGGCCGTTGTCAACGCCTCTCAGCTCATCATCCACCTTTCCCAGAGGCAGATAGAGAGAAATCAGGCGAGGAGGCTACGGCAGCGGGGTGAGGACCTGAACTCCGAGAGTAGCACACGCCTGTCTGAAACCACGACACCCAGCGCCGAGGACATCACGGTTGCAATGGGGCATGTGGATTTTGTTGAACGGCGATTCTGGGCCCGGGAAACAAGCACGGACTGGTGGGACCGCATAGTGCTTCAGGTCTGGGATGAATCCCAGTGGCTGCGAAACTTTCGCATGCGGAAGGGGACTTTCCTCGAACTTTGTGAGTTGCTGTCCCCTGCTCTGAAGCGCAAGGACACCCGCATGCGAGCAGCCCTGACTGTCCAGAAGCGAGTGGCCATAGCCCTCTGGAAGCTTGCAACGCCGGACAGCTACCGGTCAGTCGCGAACCACTTTGGCGTGGGCAAATCTACCGTGGGGGTTGTTGTCCTGCAAGTAGCCAAGGCAATCGTGAAGGTACTGCTGTCAAAGGTAGTGACCCTGGGAAACGTGCAGGCCATCATAGATGGCTTCGCCGCGATGGGATTCCCAAACTGCGGTGGGGCTATAGATGGGACTCACATCCCTATCCTGGGACCGGGCCACCAGGCCAGCCAGTATATTAACAGAAAGGGATACTTTTCAATGGTGCTGCAAGCACTGGTGGACCACAGGGGACGTTTTACCAACATCAACGTCGGATGGCCGGGCAAGGTTCATGACGCTCGCGTGTTCAGGAACTCTGGTCTGTTTAGACGGCTGCAGGAAGGTATTTACTTCCCGGACCACAAGATAACTGTTGGGGATGTGGAGATGCCTACAGTGATCCTCGGGGACCCAGCCTACCCGCTAATGCCCTGGCTCATGAAGCCCTATACTGGCGCCCTGGACACTGAAAAAGAACTCTTCAACTACCGGCTGAGCAGGTGCAGAATGGTGGTGGAGTGTGCTTTTGGCCGTCTCAAGGGGAGATGGAGAAGCTTACTGACTCGCTGTGATCTCAGCGAAACCAATATCCCCATCGTTATTGCAGCTTGCTGTGTGCTCCACAATCTCTGTGAGAGCAAGGGGGAGACCTTTATGGCGGGGTGGGAGGTTGAGGCAAATAGCCTGGCTGCTGATTACGCCCAGCCAGACAGCCGGGCGATTAGAAGAGCCCAGCGGGACGCGCTGTGCATCCGGGAGGCTTTGAAAGCCAGTTTCAAGACTGAGCAGGGTACCCAGTGACTTTTAAGTTTGTGGACACTGAAGCTGAACTTGCCCCCGTTTCTTTACCCAGTTACCGTCGACTATCCTCTCCAGTTACATACCCCCTTCACCCCCTTCCCAAAAAATAAAATCTGTTCTGTTTTGTTAATGGACACCGTTGTCTTTATTACTGTTTTCGCGGGAATGTTTTAAACCTGGGACGCAGACTGTGGCGGGGGGCGGGTTTAGTGTTGTGATGCAAATGATGCTTCTAAACTCCAGGAATGACAGGCTCCGCGGTGGTGGACTGGTTGTTTCAACGGAGCCTGCCAGCCCTCCTGGGCGGGACTGCGTGTATGTGTCGGCTATGTGACTGTCTTGCAGGGGGAGGAGGGTTACAGATCCCCTGCTGCGCGGCTCTGTGATCCAGGGTAAGGACCGCTGCATAAGATCTGTAACTGCCCTCCCCCGCCACAAAGTCACAGAGCAACCCCCCCCCCCCACAGAACATGAAAACCACCTCCCAGACTGACCAGGGTAACTAGTCACTGCACTGTGTATGTGCCCTGCTGCTGGACCTGCCCCCTGCTAAAGGTGACTGTCCTGTCCAATTACCAAGCCCCTTCCCCCCCCTTCAGACAGACTCTCCTCCAAAAGAAGAGGATGGAAACAGTAATGAACAGAAACGTATTTTTTTTAGTAACAACCGCACATGGAACGGTGGGGTGAAACTTGGACGGGGTCTTGTGTGAGGCGGGTAGGAAAGGACTTTTCAAATTTTGGGGAATGAGAGCCTTCTAGTGCTAGAGCAGTCCGCAGGGGTGGAGTGAAAGTTTTCACGGCCCCTGCCGCCCCTCCGTGTTTGGACTTTGGGTGAGGGGGGTATGGGACTTGGTGGCGGGGCAGGGCGGTTAGAGAGAGACTGCAGCGGGGCTCTCTCCTCCTGCCTCCGGTCCTGCAGAACATCCACAAGGCGGCGGAGCGTGTCCGTTTGCTCCCTCATTAGTCCAAGCAGCGTTTGAGTCGCCTGCCGGTCCTCCTGTCGCCACCTCTCCTCCCGTTCCATGTTTGCCCGGTGCATTTGGGACAAGTTCTCCCTCCACTGTGTCTGCTGGGCTGCCTGTGCTCGGGAGCATCCCATTAGTTCAGCAAACATGTCTTCCCGTGTCCTCTTCTTCCTCCTCCTAATGTGCGCTAGCCTCTGGGCAGATGTGGCTGTGGGAATTGGAAAAAGGGAGTGAATTCCTGAGACAGATCAATGTATCTGTGAACAGAGAACATAGTCTTTCTCTGTGAACAAGACCATGCAGAGCACCTATCACATGCGCACTGAGGACAAGGTCGAATTTTCGGCCCTCGCCTACAGTGCCTGCGGTCTTGCTGTGGCGAGCTGAGGAGCGGGGCAGGACACCGGACTTTGTCTAGCTGGCAAACATGGTAAGCCGTAGACTTGTGGCTGCTTAAAACTTTAAGAGTGGCACTGGCCTCCTTTCACATAGAAAGCAATGCGAGTCTCTGCTGGCAGCAATCCTGCAAGCATGAACTCTGCCCCTGTCCCAGCCCCTCGCGGCTGTAAACCGCGTGGCTGTAAACCGGCGGTTACCGTTCTGTAAAGGAACGGGCAAGCAGTCCCAATACTAACTTTCCCCTACCTAATTCAAAGCAGGGCGTCATGCCAGACATCACCCTCCTGAGGGTCTCGGAGAACCAGAAGGAAAGGATGCTTCGGGAAAGCCAGCAGAAACCGGGACCATATGCTGCAATGCTGTGCAAGGCCATGATCCCCGAATACCTGCTGGCGTTGTGGCAGGGAAACGTCTCGTACCACGGGGGGCCTAATAAGCTCTCCCTACCCAGGAACCTGCTCACGAGGCTGGAAAAGTACTTGCAGGAGGCCTATGAGGAGTTCTCCCCAGAGGATGTCGCCTCTATCCCCGGATATATTGACCAGTTTTTGGCTTAGGTGCCCTTGGAGGGACTAAAGAGTGGAGCGTCTTGGGCAGCATAATCATGAAGAAGCGGACATTGTGAAATGTTTTTAAAATACTTCGGACTAAATATTGAAGCGCCCAAAGACATAATAATCATGAGATACCATTTGTACATATTCCCGTTTTGTTGCACTTTAAGGTTTACAAGTTTTAAAGCACTTTAGCAATTGTTAATATTTTAAATGTTCCTGTTATGTTGTAAATAAATGTTTACATGTTTTAAAGCACTTTAGCAATTGTTAATATTTTAAATATGCCAGTTATGTTATAAATAAAAGTTAAGATATTTAAAACACTTACTGCTTGATCCTTCCCCTGAATCTGTGTCTGGGATAACGGCTGGGGACGGTTGGTAGGGGATCTCTGTGAGGGTGATGAAGATATCCTGGCTGTCAGGGAAATCAGCGTTGTAAGCGCTGTCGACTGCCTCGTCCTCCTCATCTCCTTCCTCCTCTTCCCCGTCCGCTGAGGAACCGGCCGCGGACAATATCCCATCCTCAGAGTCCACGGTCACTGGTGGGGTAGTGGTGGCGGCCGCACCTAGGATAGAATGCAGTGCCTCGTAGAAACGGGATGTGTGGGGCTGGGATCCGGAGCGTCCGTTTGCCTCTTTGGTCTTCTGGTAGCTTTGTCTCAGCTCCTTGATTTTCACGCGGCACTGCGTTGCATCCCGGCTGTATCCTCTCTCTGCCATGGCTTTAGAGATCTTCTCATAGATCTTTGCATTCCGTCTTTTGGAGCGCAGCTCGGAAAGCACGGACTCATCTCCCCACACAGCGATGAGATCCAAGACTTCCCGATCAGTCCATGCTGGGGCCCTCTTTCTACTCTGGGATTGCATGGCCATCTCTGCTGGAGAGCTCTGCATCGTTGCCACTGCTGCTGAGCTCGCCACGATGTCCAAACAGAAAATGTGATTCAAACTGCACAGACAGGAAAAGGAATTCAAATTTTCCCGGGGTGTGGCTGGTCAGAGCATCCGAGCTCAGACTGCTGTCCAGAGCATCAACAGAGTGGTGCACTGTGGGATAGCTCCCGGAGCTATTAGCGTCGATTTCCATCCACACCAAGCCTAATTCGACATGGCCATGTCGAATTTAGCGCTACTCCCCTCGTTGGGGAGGAGTACAGAAATCGAATTAAAGAGAGCTCTATGTCGAACTAAATAGCTTCGTGGTGTGGACGGGTGCAGGGTTAAGTCGATGTAACGGCGCTAAAGTCGACATAAACGCCTAGTGTAGACCAGGCCTAAGATACGCCGACTTCAGCTACGCTATTTACGTAGATGAAGTTGCGTATCTTAGATTGACCCCTCCCCTCCCCCCCGCTAGTGTAGACCAGGGCCAAGCGATGTAAACAGGGCTCTGCCAGCTCTCAGGTAAGAGCCCTAACCACTGGCTACAGGAAATTCCAGGTTCAGGGCTCCCACAATCGGTGATGTTGAAGCTGTTCCATGTTGGATAACTAATGACAGCATCATTGGAGCAGGGGACGGGACCCTGGGTCTCCCATCTCCCAGATGGGCCCTACTCTGCCGGCTGTAACAGAGTCATTTTCACTCTCAGTTTGGCCCCATTAATATTCATTTATTTAGCCACAGCCCCCTTTTGTTATAAAGAAAGGGGATGTCGAGTGGTTATAGAGTTCCTGAACCTCCACACTTACTAGAGAGGCCCAGGATGAGTTGCAGGGGGAGCTTCATGAACACATCAGAACTTCCCGTCAGGGAGTTCTCTAGTTGCGGCTTAAAGCTTGGCTCTTTGTGTTTCTGTCCTCACACTGCGGAGTCCTCCAGCGACAGAGATTTACAGGACACAGGAGGACAGGGCTCAGGGCCAGTGATGAGTGTCACCCCCTGTCCCTGTGTCTCAGGGACACAGTCTGAGCTGGGAGAGTGTCCCAAAGAAAGGGCGGATTGTCTCCCCATAGAAAGAGACCGATGGGAAAATGAAGATCAGGGCATCGTTATGAGCATCGAAAATTGCCACCTGTCCCTGTTCATAGTCCAGACAGACCTGGACCCGCCTGTGCCTGCTGCTCTGGGGCAGGGTGCTCTGAGGGGAGGGTTGAACCTCAGGCACCCATCTGCTCCAATCCATGGCCCAGATCCCATCGGCAGGAGAAATGCGGCACCAGCCTTTCCTCCTCACAGACTCCCTGGCCACCCCCACAGCCCAGAATTTCTCATCCTCCACTTCCACCTCCCAGTACACAGTCCCTTCAGTGAACCCCTGATAGCCCAGCACCCAGGGTCTTTTATCAAATCGCTCAGGATCGTAGGGCAGGTCCTTCTGTGTGTCGCCACGTCTCACACTCCGCCGACCTTCAGACAGGGTGAGAGCAGGATGAACTGTGTCTGGATCCAGCGTCACATGCACTGTGGGGAAGTCAAGGGCAATGGGTTAAAAACCTGGGGACTGCAAGGGGGAACAGTAGGAGCTGAAAGAGGGAGCAGGGAAAGGGGGAAGAGAGAGGGGAGGGGACAGATAATTTTAAATTGAAAAGATTATAAATGTATTATAGGAATGAAAAATATGATAAAAGCACTTATCATGAACCCCCCTTTCTGTGACAGGTGAGGCCCCCTCGCTGTCCCTTCATTCCCCATAATCTTCTCCTCCCTGAGGGGTGAAGGCAGAAACCACCCTCCCTTCGATCCCTGTTGTGATAACTGGCCCTACAGATTGACCCTAATTGTGAGCTCTGCTGAGAGACGTCTGTGAGAGCTCCTCAAAAGTCACAGTAACCCATGACGATAACTGCTGAGTGGAAAGAGGCAAAAGCAGGAGTGAGACAAACTGAAATAGCCCAAAGAGGCCTCTGGATATAATGCAAGGACTGGGTTACGGTTATGCCTGGTGAACAAGAAAAATGTGAGACTGGAAATCAATTAACCAAAATTGGTATGTTGGAAATTAGGTCTAATTGGTGGACAAAATAATGAGCAGACGGGTGACTCCACCCATCACACCACTTTGGGGTTCTTGAAAGAAAATCCCGTGGCAGGAGAGTCAGGCTGTCTGAGACCCACTGCTGGCCAGAGGAGGATTGGACTGGAAGGACTGAGCTCCATCATCGTGGCTGCCACCCCCACTGCCACCTGGGACTCCAGGATCCACCATGACCCCAATGGACCTTTGCCATCTTAAGCCTGAAAGGCACCTGATCAGAGCATGCCAGAACATGGGACCCAGATGCCATCACCACCTCCACCTGCTCTGGCTAAAGCCCAACACCACCTGGGATGTGAGAGTTTGCCCCTCACTTTCTGTGTCCTCTTCCTCCCTCCCCTCCTGTCTTCTCTTTCCTATTGCTCCGCTTTTGCTGTCTGTCTAATACGAGTCTGGCAGAGTCAGCCAAGACTGAATATTTAGCAGCACTGCTGTGAGCCTGTGACCACAGGAAGCAGCTACAAGCAATGCACCAAACAGCCAATACTGTTACAAGTTTTCAGGTCTCAGAGTGGCTGATCAGACAATGGACTGGGATGTGTTTCTCCAGCAGTGACACTGCGAGTGAGAGTCAGTACCAGAGACAGAAACTGGATTTTCTCTTTCCTCTTCTTTTCTCTCCCCTCTTGTGTGTGTTTGTCTTGTTTTGTCTGCTAGGAAACCAGATGGGATCTTAACAACAACAGCAACATCAGCAGCTCCAACTAACTCTTCTCTTGTCCCCACAAAGGACAGTTATTGCCATCTTTAATACCATCTAAGAGAATGTCAAACAGGTTTGTTTGCCTTGTAAAAACTCTCTCCACCAAAGGGAACGGGAACAAGGGAGGTTGTTACAATCAAAGTCTCACTTAACACTTTTCATTTAAATTGTTTTGACTCTTTTCCCTTCTTTTTCCCCCCTGTATCTTTAATAAAAGGTAAAAAAGGATTTTAATGGCAGGGGTCAGCAATGTGTCCGTAAATGGACACCATTGTCCCTGGTAAAAATGTTGAGGTCCATGGTAATTTTTCAAAAAATTCAATGACTGAATGATATAACCGCTCCCCCCCCCCTCAATGTCCGCCACTAAGTACAGTAATTTTATCAATTGTCCATCGCGCAACATGGTGGTGCCGACCCCTGTTTAATGGTGTGTTGCCCTGGTACTAAGCAGGCCATGGTCTCTGTACTCTAAACCCCAAATCTGTTCAGTGTTGTCTGGTGACAGGGTCACATCAACACCTTTGACTCTTTGGGCCCATTTGATCCATCAAATTTAATACAAGTCCCACTGCTGGAGGGTGCAGAGCCATAAAACTGGCAAAACTCTGCTCCACAGGGACAGCTGCAGGCTGCAGCACCAATGAGTAAAGACCAGTTTGGAAGCAACTTTTATCATGTCCCTTCATATCTGTCTCCTTGCTAAGGTAACAATCCCAGTTATTCCAATCTCCCTTCCTGTGAGGGTTTTCCAGGCCCTGGATCATTCTCATGACCCCTTCCCTGAACCCCTTTAATTCTGCAATCTGTTTTCTGAGATAGCATGGCCAGGCCTGTCCCAGTATCCAGATTAATGCAAAGATATTTTCCATACAATTCACCATCCTTTTCTTTATGCAGCCAATCATCATTAGCTTTTTTGACCTGGAGGTGACCAAAGTTCCTCATGGCCTAAAGTTCTGCCATTTATGTCCCCTAAGCACCAACTTTTCTGCCCTGGGCCATGCGCACTGCTGCATCAGCAGGCAGCCAGACACCTATCCCACACCTAAGCCCGAGAGTGACCCTTATGCCAGGGAAACTAGGCGCTGACTATGGGATATTCTGAGCTGGGTCTCTCTGTGTCTTTCCTGTGGAAGCTGTTCCACTGGGTAGAAATAATTAAATACACATTGAGCCAGAGAGAGACTCTGGAGCCCAGCAGTTTGGGCAGTCATCTGAGAGCTGGGAAACTGAGCCTCAAACCCCTGCTCCATATCATGCAGACAGGGGAACTGAACTGGTGCCTCCTGCGTAGATTCCAAGGCTGGAAAGGACCTGCTAATCAGCTAGTCTGATGTGAGTAACACAGGCCAGGTAACTTCCCCATAATAATTCCTGTTTGAACTGGAGAGGCTCTTTTGAGAAAAACACCTAATCTTGAATTAAAATGGCCAGTGATGGAGAACCTGCCCTGTCCCTAAGTGAGTTGTTCTAATGGTTAATTACCCACAATGTTAAAAATTTACCTTCAGCTTCCAGCCATTGGATCACGTTATACCTTTGTTCCCCAGGTAGGTAATTACAGACTTTAATCAAGACACCCTCAACCTTCTGTTTGTTAAGCAACAGATTGAGCTCCATGGGTCTATCACTATAAAGCAGATTTTCTAGTCCTTTAATGATTCTCAGGGCTCATCTCTGACCCCTCTCCAAGTTACCAGCATCCTTCTTGAATTGTGGGCACCGGAACTGGGCTAGGGTGACCAGATGTCCCTATAAAATAGGGACAATCCCAATTTTTGGGTCTTTTTCTTATATAGGCTCCTATTACCCCCCACCCCCTTTTTCACACTTGCTGTCTGGTCACCCTAAACTGGGCACAGGGTTCAAGCAGGGGTGGCAACAGTGCCAGATACAGAGATAAAATAACCTCTCTGCTCCTACTTGAGATTCCCGTTTGTGCATCTCAGGATGGCATTAGCTCTTTTGGCCACAGCATCACACAGGGAGCTCAAGTTCAGCTGATTATCCCCCACAACCCCCGCATCTTTTTCAGAGTCCTCCATCCTGTCAGTAGGGTTGCCAACTTTCTACTTGCACAAAACCGAACACCCTCGCCCAACCCCTTGCCCCGCCCCTCCTCTGAGCCCCCCATGCCTCGCCCCTTCTGTGAGGCCCCTCCCCCAGTCACTACATCCCCTCTCCCTCTGTCGCTCACTCTCTCCACCCTCACTAACTTGCTCATTTTCACTGGGCTGGCTCAGGGGGTTGGGGTGCGGGAGAAAGTGAGGGGTCTGGCTGGGGGTGTGGACTACAAGGTGGGGCCAGAAATGAGGAGTTCAGGGTGCAGGAGGGGGCTCCAGGCTGAGACAGGGAGTTGGCATATGGGAGGGGGTGAGGGCTCCGGCTGGGGGTGCGGGCTCTGGGGTAGGGCCAGGGATGAAGGGTTAGGGGTGTAGGAGGGGGCTCCAGGCTGGGGGGTGGAGCTGAGGGGTTTGGAGTATGGGAGGGAGCTCCAGGCTGAGGCAGAGGGTTGTGGTGTGGGAGGAGGTACGGGCTCTGGGATGGTGGTGAGGGTTCTGGGGTGGGGCCAGAAATAACTGGGTGTATGAGGGGGCTCTGGGCTGGGGCAGGGGGTTGGGGTGGGGGGTGAAAGCTCTGTTTGGGGGTGCAGTCTCTGGGGTGGGCTGGGGATGAGGGGTTTGGGGTGTAGGAGGGTGCTCCCAGCTAGGACTGAGGGGTTCAGAGGGCAGGAGGGGGATCAGGGCTGGGGTAGGGGTTGGGGTGTGGGGGCGTGTGAGAGCACCAGCTGGGGGTGTGGACTCTGGGAAGGGACTGGGGATGAGGGGTTTGGGGTGAAGGAGGGGGCTCTGGGTTGGGGCCGGGGGTTTAGAGTGTGTGAAGGAGTACAGGCTCTGGGCTGGGGGTGCAGGTTCCGGTGTGGGACCAGAAATGAGGGGTTCAGGGTGTGAGGGGGGCTCTGGGCTGGGGCAAGGTATTGGGTTGTGAGGGGTGAGGGCTCCAGGTGGGGATATAAGCTCTGGGGTGGGGCTGGAGATGAGGGTTTGGGGTTCAGGAGGATGCTCCGGGCTGTGATCAAGGGGTTTGGAGGGTGGGAGGGGGATCAGGGCTGGGGCAGGGGGTTGGAGCATGGGAGGGAGTCAGGGGTGCAGGCTCCGGGCGGCGCTTACCTCAAGCAGCTCCCGGACATGCAGCTCCCAGAAGCAGAGGCATGTCCCCCCTCTGGTTCTTATGCAGAGGTGCAGCCAGGCGGCTCTGCATGCTGCCCCATCCGCAGGCACTGCCCCCACAGTTCCTGGCCAAGAGGAGCTGCAAAGGCAGGGTTTGGGTCAGGGGCAGTGTGTGGAGCTCCCTGGCTGCCCCTACGCATAGGAGCCAGAAGGGGGACATGCTGCTACCTCCAGGAGCTGCACGGAGCCATGGTAGGCAGGGAGCCTGCCTTAGCCCCACTGCACCACCAACCAGACTTTTAACGGCCCGGTCAGCAGTGCTGACTGGAGCTGCCAGGGTCCCTTTTCGACCAGAACACCTGGTTAAAAACTGGATGCTTGGCAACCCTACTTGTCAGTGTGGCCTGCACTTTATGGGCCTGTGTGTATGCATTTACACATAGAGTGTTTGCTTGCATCCAGTCTACCAAATGATCGAGATCACTCTGTATTATCCAGGGTGAGTGACCTAACTGGTGGGTTAAAGTTTATGTGGGTGGCCACATGCTACTCCTCCTCCCCAGCCATGTTGTGTGGCCTGAGATGTGCCCCACAGCCTTTTTTTCAATAATCACCTAAGGCGCCTGGCTCCAGAAGAGGCTTCTCAGCTGTGGGTCATACACAGAGACAGGCATCTCCCTCCAGCCCAGACTTGGGTGCCAAAGTCCCAGGAAGTATCACACCCCTCTTCTGCGCCTCTCCCATCGCCTAGCTGAGACAGCTCCCTGTCCCCATGCTGGATTGTGTGGATCACATTCATAGGCCTCATGTTGCCCCTAGCATGGTACGGGAGCCTAGGTGCCTGACTCAGGCTCTGTAGATGCCAGGGGGTGGCTAGCTGAAAGTTAGGCATTGCAGCACTGAGTCCCCAAGTGCCTTTGTGGCTCTGGGCCTGAGTGCAGAAGGGCTGTGGGTGTGTTACATTTCACCCACACACAAGGGTCTGCACTAATGATAATTCTTTCAACTGCATCTGAGACCTTAGTCCCACAATCTTGTTTGTTTCCTACATCAGTCTGAGGTGCACTTAGAGCTTGCTTCTGGACTTCAAAGTGAATTTAGTGCCAGGGATAAAAGTGGGATTCAAACACCTTTGAAATCCCCAGGCACAATCCCAGATAATCTCAGTACCGGGTCAGTTTCTTCCACTAACAAAGTAGATCTCTGCAAGGGCAATGCTTAGAGCAGGGGTGGGCAAACCATGGCCCGCGGGCCTGCCCTGGCTCCAGTGCATGCCGCTGCCACCCCGGAGCCGCTCCAGGTAAGCGGCACCGGGCCGAAGCCTGAACCCTTCCTGCATCCCTCACCATAACCCCCTGCCCTGAGCCCCCTGCTACACCCCGCACCCCTCCTGCACCCCAACCCCCTGCCCTGAGCCCCCTGCCGCACCCTGCACCCCTCCTGCACCCCAACCCCCTGCCCTGAGCCCCCTGCCGCACCCTGCACCCCTCCTGCACCCCACACCCCTCCTGCACCCCAACCCCCTGCCCTGAGCCCCCTCCCACACCCCACACCCCACCCACACCTCAACCCCCATCCCTGCATGCAATTTCCCCACCCAGATGTGGCCCTTGGGCCAAAAAGTTTGCCCACCCCTGGCCTAGAGAAAGGTTTCTCTCCCAAGTCACTTTAGCAAAAGAAACATACCCTTATTCTGCAAATCAGTTTGATGTCTAGTTCTTTGCTCCTCCTACCAGTTAAATAGTTATATTTACCCTATTTCTGTTGACATAACTGTGATGCTGACAGACCAGGTGTCAGCTCAGGTCAGAGCCAGGACAATTTACTTGTTTGTTAGTGTCGATTAAAGCAATTTGATGTTTAAACTTCATGAAAACTGATGAGGTGTATTTGTACCGTTTTCACTTATCTGTACTTGTTGTAACAGCAAACATTTGCATGGCGTATATCCCTGTAACTAAATAACTCATCAAAAAAACCTTGTGAACTGATAATGAAGGACTTAAGGACTTTAACAGAAAATGCTAATTTCAAAGCAAGGGTCATTATGGTGATGACTGGAGGTCAATGACTCACATTGCATTCCTCACTCCCACATCAAAGGAAAAACCCACGTGAGTAGAGACCCTGTCAGCTTTAACTTGAGACTATAAATATGGATTCAAAGGAAAATCCTTTATCTCTGACTCTTTGGACTCTTACAGTGAAGGGTGCCAGATGCAAAGCGGAGATACCCAGATACAAGCTGGGTACCCCTGAAAAGACTTTGCGAACTGGCAGCTTATTACATCACTGCCACCATTTGGATTTACAAATTGTAACTCACTTGTTATTATACTTAACCGGCTTTAACCTCTCAATAACTCTCATTTCTTTTTCTTAGTTAATAAAATTTAGTTAGTTCACTATTGAATTGGCTGCCAGCATTGTTTTTGGTGTAACATCTGGAGTACCAATTGATCTGGGGTAAGTGACTGGTTCTTTGGGACTGGGAGCAATCTGGTCTGCTGTGATTTTTGGTTTATGTGACAATTATCACTAATTTCTATTTGTCTGGGTTGCAGGATAGGCTGGAGGGACTGAGATGACTATCTGTGACTCCATGGTAAGATTGGTATAGTGATCCAGGAGTTCACATTTGTTACTAGATGGTGAAATATAATTATATACCACATCTCCAGTTTGGGGTGTCTGCCTGTTTTTTTCAACAGTTTGCCCTGAGATTGGCACTCACGGTTGTAAGCCACTCTAGACAGTGTAAAAACAATGAGGAGTCTTGTGGCACCTTAAAGACTAACAAATTTTATTAGAGCATAAGCTTTCGTGGGTTATGACCCACTTCTTCAGATGTATGGAGTGAAAATTACAGTAGGCAGGTATAAATATACAGCACAGGAAAAGATGGGAGTTGCCTTACCAAGTGGGGGGGTCAGTGCTAATGAAGCTAATTCAATCAGGGTGGATGTAGCCCATTTCCAACAGTTGACAAGAAGGTGTGAATATCAACTTTGTAGTGCTAATGAGGCCAATTCCATCAGGGTGGATGGCCCATACTCAACAGTTGATGGGAAGATTACTTTTTGTAGTGACCCAGCCATTCCCAGTCTTTATTCAGGCCTAATTTGATGGTGTCCAGTTTGCAAATTAATTCCAGTTCTGCAGTTTCTCCTTGAAGTCTGTTTTTGAAGTTTTTGTTGTTGAAGAATGGCCACTTTTAAGTCTGAAATTGAGTGTCCAGGGAGATTAAAATGCTCTCCCACTGGCTTTTGAATGTTATAATTCTTGACGTCTGCTTTGTGTCCATTCATTCTTTTGCGTAGAGATTGTCCGGTTTGGCCAATGTCCATGGCAGAGGGGCATTGCTGGCACATGATGGCATATATCACATTAGTAGATGTGCTGGTGAACGAGCCCCTGATGGTGTGGTTGATGTGGTTGGGTCCTATGATGATGTCACTTGAGCAGATATGTGGACAGAGTTGGCAACGAGGTTTGTTGCAGGGATTGGTTCCTGGGTTGGTGTTTCTGTGGTGTGGTGGGTGGTTGCTGGTGAGTATTGGCCTCAGGTTGGGGGGCTGCCTACTGTAATTTTCACTCTATACATCTGAAGAAGTGGGTCATAGACCAAGAAAGATTATGCTCTAATAAATTTGTTAGTCTTTAAGGTGCCACAAGACTCCTCATTGTTTTTGCTGAAACAGACTAACACGGCTACCACTCTGAATCTAGACAGTATGACAACAACACTGTTTCATTGTACAAGGAAAGGGATTGGGGAAATTTAAACATTATTAAAATAACAACTTAACTTACCATAATGTCCTGTGCCTATGCTTATCCCTGAAACAAGGACAAAGTGAGAGATGAGAAGTCCCCTGAACACAGACGCTCTGAATAGTATGTGCTGTCATACAAAGTTGATATTAGGAATAAATGAGAATTACAAAATGTAGCAGGGGACCTCCCTACAAACAAACAAGCAGAAATGAATAGAGTATGGGGTGTTAGCCATATGGGAATGGGGAATGTAGGAACACGTGGGGGTGACAAAAGCCCCTGCAGACAGATGGCCACCCCCAGTAGTAGCCAGTGAAGCAACAACAGTCTGCGGCCTTACAGCTTCTGGCATCCATATTTTTCACTTTGGAAACAGCACATAATTGTCTGTTTGCTCTGCTCTGCTCCCTGCCTCCCTCTGCCCTCCATGGTCCTAGGCAGAACCTGAATTGCTAATGTATTGAACAAGCACGTTTAAAACAAAACAGAATTTCAGGCCTCCTTCATTCATCTTAAAGAAGCAAAGAAGAGCACAAGCTGTGTATGTTTCCCCTTTGCTTGTCCGTTCAACACACCCCATTGTTCCCAGAAATTACCTTGGTCTTTCTTCATTTTGGATTGCACAGTTGCTAGAGGGAGAAAAAGGCAAATTATGAGCTTTTAACCTGCCATGTTTAGAGTGATAGTCCAACAGTTTAACACCATATTCTGTAGTTGGAAAACAGAAGGAACAATTTACAAGGAGAGAGAGGTTTCTATGCAGGCCAGATTACAACTAGTCTGATTCAAGAAATGTTAAATTAAGGCATGTCTGCATGATGGAGACTATACAGGCACAGTTATTCCAGCATAACCCTGTTTCGGGGGTAGACCAAGGCTTAACTACACTCTTATTATTATTATTTTTTGTTTGGTAGAGATATTCACATACATATGTTTTTGTAGTTTTATGTTTTATTTAAAATTGGTATGGGAGCATTCATCCTATTAGCTAAACTTTAACCAGGTGCTTGTGGAAAAAGTGGAAATATGCCTTTCATTCATTTATTCAATCTCTCACACATTTACAAAAACATAACAATGAATACATTTTACATATTGAGCCTCAGAAGAGGTGTCAGCAAATATTTTTAAAAGGCCTTTCAAAATTATTTATTATTTTTTTAACTCAAATTCTTAAATGTGTGGAAATTAAACTTTAAATTCCCACATTAAAAAACATTTTTAAAAGAACCCCCAGTGGAAGGTGTTTCTCTGGACTCCAGGAACAAGTAAGAGGAGAAATGGAACTTACCAGTTTTATCAAAAATTTCCCCTAAAAGAAAAAATAATGTGTGAAAAATGACGATAGTTATTAAGAAATTGCATTACAGTGGTATTTTTGCAAAGTCAAACATTGGTTGTTTTGTTGCTTGTTCAGTCCCTCCTCCCTCCACCCTTGTTTGCACTTTTCTGCCATTCTTGGGCACATGAGCTGGATAAAAAATTTTGGCTGAAACATTTTTGCTGGGAAATGCAGGTTCAGGTCAACTGTAACATTTCATTAATTCCTGTTGCTTTTGGTCAATTGTTTCAGTGGGGAACAAAACAAAACAAAACAAAAAGAATTTATTTGGGAAAATATTGAAATCTTCCTCTTGATATTTGCAAAATGAAACATCAATTTTGGGGCTAGGTTCACAAGGGAATTACACACCACACCAAATAGCAGTGATGGCTGCTTCCTTACAACAAACACAGCAGTGGTTAAGGAGTGCACCTTGGATGTGGAGACCCAAGTTTCAACCCAGTTTTCCTCCTCCTGCTTTGTAGGTGCACTGGTCACCAGCCTGTTGGATATTCTGCTATAGAGTCCCCATGTTGGAGCTTAATCTCCCCTGTTGGAGCTGTTCAACTTCGTAGATAGTTCAAGATTCCCAGCAATAGCTTATTCCCTTCCAGAATGCCAAACTCAGCAAAACTCAAACTTCAAAACTCCAGGAGATACAGAGTTAAGGTAAATGCCCCCCTCCACACACACACCCTATTTTCTGCTCAAAGAATACTACTTCTTTGGCTTATTCTGCAGTACTCAGATTACATTAACCCAAGATAAAAAAACCCATCGATAGACACAGATTGGAGCAACATGCCTGTTGTTTGTTCACATTTCTCCCTCAATTTG
Organism: Glyptemys insculpta; assembly: GCA_032172135.1. Lineage (NCBI taxonomy): Eukaryota > Metazoa > Chordata > Testudines > Emydidae > Glyptemys > Glyptemys insculpta. Next base: position 138,437,614 of record JAVMKA010000006.1, on the reverse strand, counting down.
GATTTAAACTCACACTGCCTAGGACATGGCTCAGATTCAACGACTGTGACATTCCTTCAGATACACCCAGACACAGTAAAAATGACAGTTTTCCAGATAGTTAGCCTGTCAGCACGTATTCAGTTTAATCCCTTTAGCACGTCATTTAGCACCAGAGACAACTGACGAGCTAAGCTAGAGCTGTCAATTTTTTTCAAATATTTTTTTTCTTTTGATTTTCTGCAAAGGGCTGGCAAATGCCAATACTCTCTGGTGAGATGCCCCTTGAGCTTTGGAGACCTTTGGAGACCTCTATCTATGAGCAAAAAAAGGTTGCCAAAATCAATGAACTTTAAGAAAAGCTGAGGCTAGAGGGGGACTGTGATGGGCTGGTGGAGTTGGGAGGGGGAAGCATGAGGTAAGGGACGAGACATAGCAGTGCTTGCTGGGAGGGGAGTGCATGGGACAGCAAAATGCCACCCCTTAGTGGGAGGTGTTTCAGGGGACTCCAGGAACAAGGAAGAAGGAAAATGGAACTTACCAAGTTCAGCAAGAATTTCCTCTAAAAAAACAAAAAAGAGAAATTAGTAATGTCTGATAGCTGTTAAGAAGTTGTAGTACAGAATTCCCTTCCCCGCCCCACCCTCTCTCTACCACATGTTCCATTTTGTTATTTTTGAAAATCAAACACTTTTTCTGTTTGTTTGTTTGTTTGTTTCCTGGTTTTGGAATGCTCTCTTCTGACATTGTTTATCACTAGAATGGGGCAAAAATTGTTGGCTGAAATATTTTTTACTGGAAAATGCGTATTTGATCAAACAAAACGTTTAATCAATTTGTGTTGCTTTTGTTGAATTGTTTCAGTTGAAAAAAAGAGCTTTGTTGTGGAAAATATTTAAATGTTCCTTTTAACAGTTCCAAAAATGAAATATCAATTTGGGGACTAGATTTACAAGGGGATCTATGCACCATTCATAAAATAGCGGTGACAGTGGCCCCTTTATACTGAACAGACCTGTGGTTACTGAATGCACCTGGGATGTAGAGACCCAAGTTTGAATCCACTTCTTCCCATTCCACTGTTTAACTGCCCTGACCACCAGGGTACAGGATATTCTGCTAGAGAGTTGTTTTAATCTCTCCTGTTGGAGCTGTTCAACTTCATATCAATTAAAAGGCAAAAAACATGATTAATGCAGATTTAAAGTTGCCCGGTGTTGTGGAAAATTGGACCACACAGTTGATTTTGGGTCAGACAGCCTGAGGCTCCTTTATTGATCAATCGAACATGCATGGGGGAGTCAGCCAAGGCAGCCGAACCCCCCCAACAGATAAAATGCGAGAGCTTATATAGGATAAAACCACAAAAATTACATATACTTCCTTGAAGTTTTACACCCATATAAGGAATAAAGCAAAGCAAGCCTTTTCTGTTTTTCCTTACTTTTGCCCTTTGCGGTTTCTTGCTCTGTCACCTGGCAGCTATTAATCATAAGCTGTTACAAAAGGTTAATTCTACTTTTATAGTTTCTACAGTTAGTTCTGCTTTTATGATTTCTCTTTACCCTGCTTTTTCTATCTCCCCACCCCGCTTCTACCTTCAGGCCATACTATACAAACTGCTTAACTAAGTTTAGGTCCTGACAGCTCGTGCCTTTCCAGAATGTCAAGCTCAGCAAACCTCAAACTTCAGAAACCCAGGAGATACAGAGTGAAGGGAAACACCCCACAGCCCCCTCACAAGGGCCACTGGGAATCAGGGCTGGCTCTAGGATTTTTGCCGCCCCAAGCAAAAAAATTTTTGGCCGCCCCCCCCTTTTTTTCATGCCCCCCTGCCCCGCCCCAACTCCACCCCTTCCGAACCCCTTCCCCAAATCCCCAGTCCTGCCTCCTCCCCCGGACATGCCGCATTTCCCCCCCCCCATTGCTTCCTGCGGGCCCCCCGTGACCTCACGCCCTAGCTCACCTCCGCTCCACCTGCTCAGGCGAGGGAGGGGGGAGAAGTGGAGCAGCGGCGCGTTCAGGGGAGCAGGCGGAGCAGAGGTGAGCTAGGGTGGGGGGCGCAGGAAGTAACGGGGGGTAGAGGAACCGTTCCCCGCTCCAGATCACCTCCGCTCCACCACCGCTGCCTCCCCTGAGCGCCCGCTGCTCCGCTTCTCCTCCCTCCCTCCCAGCCTTGCTGTGCGAAACAGCTGTTTCCCGCGCGGCAAACCTGGGAGGGAGGGGGGGAGAAGCGGAGCGGCGGCGGCGCGCTCAGGGGAGCGGGCGGAGGCAGAGCGGAGGTGAGCTGGGGCGGCGAGGGCACTTTTTCCCCATGCCCCGGAGTCGGCGCCGATGATGGCCGGTGCCAGAATGCCGCCCCTAGAAATGTGCCGCCCCAAGCACCTGCTTGTTTTGCTGGTGCCTGGAGCCGGCCCTGTTGGGAATTTATCTATACACAGTCCAGCACCATTCACCATGCTAGGTGTAGCTGTGTTGAATGGTGGAGGGGGAAGCCGCAGCAGACTGGAAATGCTGGGATTGTGATATGAGGCGATCTGGGTGTAGCTTGTGACAGGAGCAGGCACTGGGGTCGTCTTGCCATGGGGACTGTCAGTAGTGATTTCGGATAGGAAAGCAGGCGGTGGGTTTAATGATGGGTAGGGGAAAGTACAGGTTTAGGTGGTATCCTGTGTGCAAGTGTGAGGGGGCTGTAGAAAGTTATGAAGTGGGTGTTAAATTTTACCAGTGCGGTGATGTTCTGTGGGCAGAGCAGGCTCAGTGTGTGAACACAGGGCGAGTGCAGGTAAGGCCTGTCCATTCCACTGACAAGGCAGAATGGGAGTGTGCATGTTATGGGCATATGGGACATCACACCAAGAGGGCAGAGTTAAGGCTGTGCGAGTGTTCACTGTTATGCTCTATTTCCTGGTTTTCTGACGTTTGAGTTTTGCTGAACTCAATGTTTTGGAAGGGCAGAGCTGTCACCTGGTAACCTTAACTCTGCATTCGTCAGAGAATCATAGAAATGTAGGCATGGAAGGGACGTTGAAAAGTCATCAAATCCAGCCCCTCATGCTAAGGCAAGACCAAGTAAACCTAGACCATTCCTGACATGTGTTTGTCCAACCTGTTCTTAAAACCTCCAATTATGGGGATCAACAACGTCCATGGGAAGCCTATTCCAAAATGTAACTACCCTTATAGTTAGAAAGCTTTTCCTAATATGTAACCTAAATCTCCCTTGCTTCAGATTACGCTCCTTGCTTCTCCTCCTACCTTCCGTGCACATGGAGAACAAATTGTCTGCCATACCCCTTATCATATTTGAAGCCTTGCATCCTGTCCCTCCTTAAGTTTTCTTTTCTCAAGACTAAACCTCACCACTTTTTTACCTTTACTCATAGGTCAGGTGTTCCAAACCTTTTATCATTATTGCTGATCTCCCCTGCACTCTCTCCAATTTGTCCACATCTTTCCTAAAGTGTGGGGCCCAGAACTGGACACAGTACTCCAGTTGAGGCTTCACCAGTGCTGAGTAGAGTAGGACAATTTTCTCCCATGTATTATACTTGGAATTATCTGTACACAGTCCAGCACCACTCACCATGCTAGGTGTAGCTGTGTTGAATGGTGGAGGGAGAAGCAACAGCAGACTCGAAACGCTGGGATTGTGATATGAGGAGATCTGGGTGTAGCTTGTGTCATGCTCTAAATTACTCTTGTGGGAGAGTAGAGCTTCATAGAATATCAGGGTTGGAAGGGACCTCAGGAGGTCATCTAGTCCAACCCCCTGCTCACAGCAGGACCAATTCCCAACTAAATCATCCCAGCCAGGGCTTTGTCAAGCCGGGCCTTAAAAACCTCCAAGGAAGGAGATTCCACCACCTCCCTAGGTAACGCATTCCAGTGCTTCACCACCCTCCTAGTGAAATAGTGTTTCCTAATATCCAACCTAGACCTCCCCCATTGCAACTTGAGACCATTGCTCCTTGTTCTGTCATCTGCCACCACTGAGAATAGCCGAGCTCCATCCTCTTTGGAACCCCCTTCAGGTAGTTGAAAGCAGCTATCAAATCCCCCCTCCTTCTTCTCTTCTGCAGACTAAACAATCCCAGTTCCCTCAGCCTCTCCTCATAAGTCATGTGCTCCAGCCCCCTAATCATTTTTGTTGCCCTCCGCTGGACTCTTTCCAATTTTTCCACATCCTTCTTGTAGTGTGGGGCCTAAAACTGGACACAGTACTCCAGATGAGGCCTCACCAATGTCGAATAAAGGGGAACGATCACGTTCCTCGATCTGCTGGCAATGCCCCTACTTATACAGCCCAAAATGCCGTTAGCCTTCTTGGCAACAAGGGCACACTGTTGACTCATATCCAGCTTCTCGTCCACTGTGACCCTTAGGTCCTCTTCTGCAGAACTGCTACCTAGCCATTCGGTCCCTAGTCTGTAGCAGTGCATAGGATTCTTCCGTCCTAAGTGCAGGACTCTGCACTTGTCCTTGTTGAACCTCATCAGGTTTCTTTTGGCCCAATCCTCTAATTTGTCTAGGTCCCTCTGTATCCTATCCCTACCCTCCAGTGTATCTACCACGCCTCCCAGTTTAGTGTCATCTGCAAACTTGCTGAGAGTGCAGTCCACACCATCCTCCAGATCATTAATAAAGATATTAAACAAAACCGGCCCCAGGACCGACCCTTGGGGCACTCCGCTTGAAACCGGCTGCCAACTAGACATGGAGCCATTGATCACTACCCGTTGAGCCCGACGATCTAGCCAGCTTTCTATCCACCTTACAGTACATTCATCCAGCCCATACTTCTTTAACTTGGCGGCAAGAATACTGTGGGAGTAGTAGGAACAAATGCATCTGATGCAAGTAGTGAGACCCAACCAGCATTCCCCTGACCACAGGGGAACCAACCCATGGGAGTCGGGTAATGAAGGCAAGGGAAGGCATTGCCTACCCAAACAGACATAGGTGGCCCCGCCCATGCTCTGCCCCAGGTTAAGCCCCCTCCTACCTGGCAGGCTGCTCTTGGCCCAGCACTGGGGCTGGAGGGGGAGGGGACAGCCGGGGGCGTGTCTAGCAGCGGGGCTGGGAAGGCTGGCTGGGAAGGCTGGGGTCACGTAGCAGCCTGGCCGCCCTGTGCTCCGGGGCCGGGAAGGCTGGGGGTGCGGGCAGGCCAGTGGCTACAATGCCCTGTATTTTGGGATGGGGGGCATGCTAGCCTTGGGCAGTGGCCAGCCAGTGACCACAATGGGAGGGGCTGGGGGAGCAGGACAGGGGTCAGTGGGTACAATGGTGGTTGGGTGAGCATGGAAGGGGCAGGGCCTTGGGGGCGGAAGGAGTGGGGTTGAGGGGCTTGCATCCCCAAGCCAACTGTTCACCCACCACCAGGGCCGGCTCTGGCTTTTTTGCCGCCCCAAGCAAAAAAAAAAAAAAAAAAGCACGGGGCGGCAAAAAACGGCAAAGCAAAAAAAACCAAAACAAAACCTGGCACGGCCGGAGCCAGGGTGCAGGGGGACTCCCTGCGCTGCAGATGTGGGGGGTGGGGGGGAGAAGGAGGGAGCGGGGGGGGAGAGAGAGAAGGGGGGCGCCCAGGGCTTCAGCGGGGCACTACCACGCAGCCCCGACCACCGCGCCGCCTGCCGGGAGGGCTCTGCGCTGCGGGCGGCTGGGAGGGAAGGACTGCCCTGCTGGGCTTGCTGCAGGGTGCTCCTGTCCTCTGCGCCGCCGCCCACTACAGGGCGGCGGGAGCAGAACAACAACAACAACAAAAAGCGGCCGTGCCGCCCTAGGATTGGGCGGAATGCCGCCTCCTACAAGCTGCCACCCCAAGCATCAGCTTGCTCGGCTGGTGCCTGGAGCCGGCCCTGCCCATCACCCATGAACCAACCCTATGTAACCTCCTTCCCCAGCCACATGGCCATGGGGGAAATGAAAACAGGAAAAGTTGGGGAGGCGGTGTGCAAGCCCCTGCAGCCAGAAGGATCCCTCCAGCAGTAGCCAGAGAAGCAGCAATTGCTGGCTGTCTGGGCAGCCTCTGGCTTCTTCAGTTTGCTGTTTTCCTCTTTGCTTTACTCTGCTCCCTGCCTCCCTCTTCCCTCCATGGTCCTAGGCAGGACCTGAATTGCTAATGCATTGAACAAGCACATTGTAAACAACAGTATTTCAGGCCTTCCTAATTTGTCTTAATGAAGAAAAGCAAACTACAAGCTGTGTTTGTTTCCCCTTTGCTTGTCCCTGGGAAACACCCCTTTGGTCCCAGAACTTACCTTTGTCTTTGTTCATTTTGGATTGCACACTTGCTAGTGGGAGAAAAAGGCAAAATATGAGCTTTCATTCTGCCATCTTTATGTGTGATGGGCTGGGGGAGTTTGGAGGGGGAAGCATGAGGAGAGTGAGGCGTGTTTGCAGGGAGGGGGTTGCATGGGTCAGGACAGCCCCATCCCTTAGTGGGAGGTGTTTGTGGGGACTCCAGGAACAAAGGGGGGTAGAGGCGACTTGAAATATAGCACGTTCAAAAAGGAATTAAAAGACAAATGAAGAGAAATTAATCACGTATGAACAACGATGATTGCTTTTGGAAATTGTATTACTGATATTTGTATTCTGTTTTTTGTCTCCTTTTTGATAATTTTCCAAAGTCAAATCCTGGTAGTTTTTTGCCATTTTGCAAATACAAAGTGTGCTATTCTTTGTGATTAAGACTGTGTTTAACAAACCAGTCTGGTGCAGACCAGTGACAAGTTGATTTAAATTGGAGAGGGAGTGATTGAGAGCCCCTTTGATCTTTGTTACATGTGAAAGCTATTAGCGCTTTGTATATGAATGGCCTATGGCTATTCCTTCACTGCAAGAAAGGTGTGTTTTTACATTGAGATGGCAGCTAAGTGGAGATGCTATCTCACTATCTTTACCTCAGTGTAGCTTGGGTTTGACTAACTGTATTGACTAGGTACAAAGTGTTGTCAGTTGTGGCATGTGTGTGTTCTCTTTGTGTGCTGTACCGGCTCTGGCCAGGGTCCAGCAGACCTTGACTGAACTGCCCAAAAAGACCACAGGCTCAATTTGGTGGCAAAGGCGCTCTGCCAGGTTTATTATTGTTAACAAAGCACAGTCCTACTTCCCTATTCCTGCTACAGGTACACGAACACATGTATGCCTGTTACACTGGACCAGCTCAGTAAGCGGCTGGACTTTCTGCTCCCCTCAGGCCAGACAAATTCATAGATTCATAGATTCTAGGACTGGAAGGGACCTCGAGAGGTCATCGAGTCCAGTCCCCTGCCCGCATGGCAGGACCAAATACTGTCTAGACCATCCCTGATAGACATTTATCTAACCTACTCTTAAATATCTCCAGAGATGGAGATTCCACAACCTCCCTAGGCAATTTATTCCAGTGTTTAACCACCCTGACAGTTAGGAACTTTTTCCTAATGTCCAACCTAGACCTCCCTTGCTGCAGTTTAAGCCCATTGCTTCTTGTTCTATCCTTAGAGGCTAAGGTGAACAAGTTTTCTCCCTCCTCCTTATGACACCCTTTTAGATACCTGAAAACTGCTATCATGTCCCCTCTCAGTCTTCTCTTTTCCAAACTAAACAAACCCAATTCTTTCAGCCTTCCTTCATAGGTCATGTTCTCAAGACCTTTAATCATTCTTGTTGCTCTTCTCTGGACCCTTTCCAATTTCTCCACATCTTTCTTGAAATGCGGTGCCCAGAACTGGACACAATACTCCAGCTGAGGCCTAACCAGAGCAGAGTAGAGTGGAAGAATGACTTCTCGTGTCTTGCTCACAACACAAGAGGGGGGATTTGATAGCTGCTTTCAACTACCTGAAAGGGGGTTCCAAAGAGGATGGAGCTCGGCTGTTCTCAATGGTGGCAGATGATAGAACAAGGAGTAATGATCTCAAGTTGCAGTTGGGGAGGTTTAGGTTGGATATTAGGAAAAACTTTTTCACTAGGAGGGTGGTGAAGCACTGGAATGGGTTACCTAGGGAGGTGGTGGAATCTCCTTCCTTAGAGGTTTTTAAGGTCAGGCTTGACAAAGCCCTGGCTGGGATGAATTAGTTGGGGATTGGTCCTGCTTTGAGCAGGGGGCTGGACTAGATGACCTCCTGAGGTCCCTTCCAACCCTGATATTCTATGATTCTATGATTCTGACAGGGCCTTACTTTTGCTCATTGTATAACTTTTGCTGACCTTGGTTCAGGCCTCAGGTCTTGCACCAGGCCCCGTGCTCCAGGCTCTTTCTACTACACAAAGTACAGTACTCTTCTACACTAAGGAAATATATGAAGTTTAGCTACCTCGCTATACATCTTTTTCCTAGTGCAGCTCACATCCACCTCCCTGACTGACACAGTGGAACACCCCACCAAGGCCAGGCAGGAGAGCAGCCACTCTCACAAAGCACCCTTCTGCTGTGTTATTTAAACAAATGAAGCCCTCATTTTGTGTTGTCATGCAGTACTGAAAACACAGTCCTTGGAAACACCCATTTAAGGAACTTGACAAAGCAATTAATCTATGAGACCAGCTGAGTGACCAAGACATGGTAATCTGAGGCGTATGCGCATCTTGATTAACGGTATTCACAAAATAGCATCACCTGGTGAACATACCTGGCATTGCAGGGAATTGAGTGACAGTCACAATGTCTCCTGCTTATGACATTTGCTGGTGGTGAGCACTTTATAATGTTTAGAGCAGAACACAAAAGTTTAGTCATTGAAAACAGAACAACTTTCTAAGTGTGCCCCCCTCTCCCCCCCATCTATAGTTATAGTTCATTTCGGAATCACTCAGAAAGGATGTAATTCTTCCCATCACAGAAAATGTGGAAATGTGCCTTTCAGTTATATAGCTTCCTATTTACAACCAATGCGAAAAAAAATATAACTAATTATTGTTATTGTTACACACAAACAATCTCTCTCAGTGTCAGAGAAGGTTGAGAAGATGTGCCAGACATTTTTTTTCCCAAAGAGCATTAAAATCAATTTCAGATTTTAAGAAATCAAAATTTTAGAACCAAGGAAATTGTAAGTTAAGATTCAGCTTTAACTAAAACCACCCAGAAGTTTAACTCTTACAAACTGAGCCAGGGGAGGGATAGCTCAGTGGTTTGAGCATTGGCCTGCTAAACCCAGGGTTGTGAGTTCAATCCTTCAGGGGGCCACTTGGGGATCTGGGGCAAAATCAGTACTTGGTCCTGCTAGTGAAGGCAGGGGGCTGGACTCGATGACCTTTCAAGGTCCCTTCCAGTTCTAGGAGATGGGATATCTCCATTTATTTCTATTTCTAAACCACTACTGTAAACCACATTTAAGATCACCCAAACAACTGTAACTCCATCATAACAGCACTACCTAACTCAAGGTGGGCAAACTATGGCCCGCGGGCCACATCCGGCCTGTGGGACCATCCTGCCCGGCCCCTGAGCTCCCGGCCGGGGAGGTTAGCCCCCCGCCCCTCCCCCGCAGCCTCAGTGCACCGCGCCGCCAGCGCTCTGGCCTGCCGCTCCTGCCGGGCAGTGCGGGCGGCTCTGGCGGGGCTGCAAGCTCCTGCTTCTCTGAGCAGCATGGTAAGGGGGCGGGGGAGTTGGATAAGGGGCAGGGAGTCCCAGGGGCAGTCAGGGGACAGGGAGCAGTTGGATGGGGCGGAGGTTCGGGGGGGGGGACAGGTCAGGGGACAGGGAGCCAGGGGGGTTGGATAGGTGTGGGAGTCCTGGGGGGGCATGTCCTGGGGTGGTGGATAGGGGTCAGGGCAGTCAGGGGACAGGGAGTGGGGGGGTTGGATAGGGACTGGGGTCCCGGGGGGGGCGGTTAGGGGACAAGGAGCAGGGGGGGGTTGGAGGGCCAGGGGTTCTGAGGGGGGCAGTCAGGGGGCGGGAAGTGGGAGGGGGCGGATGGGGCGTGGGGGGCCAGGCTGTTTGGGGAGGCACAGCCTTCCCTACCCTGCCCTCCATACAGTTTTGCAACGCCGATGTGGCCCTCGGGCCAAAAAGTTTGCCCACCCCTGACCTAACTCCCATCTTCCCTTCTAATATTAATTTGCAGTGGGCACAGTGGTTGTACAGTTTGCAGACAGAGTATTGAAATTGTTGCCCCCACCTGTTTAGGATTAAACACACATCTCTGGTACTAAGCAGAATACTACGACAGGAGACTGGCACCAGCACCAGAAGAGTTCATACTCTGTTTTAGGTACCTGTATGGCCCTCATTACCACAGTGTCTGGGCACCTCAGCATCTTTAGTGTATTTATCCTCACAGCCCCTCTGGGAGGTAGGGCAATGCTATTATCTGCATTGTACAGATGGGGAACTGAGTCTCAGAAGGGACAGGTTTTCTAAAGGAACTGATGTACTCAAAGATTCAGAGAGGTGTCTAATGGGATTTTCAAAAGGATCTTGGCACCTAACTCCTATTGAAATCACAGGGAGTTCAATCCCCTTGGCACTTTTGAAAATCCCTCTAGACTCTAATCTGCATCTTCAGGCATCTCCCCAGCTTTAATAATCTGGCCCTAAGTGACTCACCCAAGGTCTCACAGGACATCTGTGGTGGAGCACACTAGTGCTGAAACCAGAGGTGGTTTAAGATTTATTGGGGCCATGTTTCTGTCTCCACAGACTGGTGATGAGCAATTTTAACAATAATTTCACCTAATAACAAATCAGGCTTAATCATGCTGGAAACATAATGCATTCATTCATATTTGTAGGTGTTAAACAAGGACCTCTTCTGTTGTTTTAAAACATGAGTTAATACCTGAACATTCCCAGATAGTACCCAAAACATTTCATGTTCAAGTGATGCTAAACTAAGAATTTGCATTTCAGTACATCCAAGGCAGTTTTATTCCCTAATTCTATTTGTTGTTTATACAGCAGCCAGGAGGTGGTGTTTAGCCACCACCACATATTCCATGTGCTTTTAGGTTTCCCAGACCTATTTGTACCAAGTCCACAGTATTATCTGCCTGCTTGTGAATGAGACTATCTTGTAGTTGTGACAAGAAACTTAACTTATTCTTAATTATCTCCAGGTCTATAGTATTCATAATTCCTGCTCCAAATCCAACTCCTCCTAATATGGTGTCTGCTACATCTCGTTTTGCTCAGCCATTGACATGTTGATGTGTTTTTATCCAGGCTGTTATAATAGGAAGGGAGTAGGGTGAACATTTGGATTTCAATTTAGACACGTTCAACTGAGTCCAGTCCATACCCATTTTTATTTTTCTAATAGTGGGTTTAACTAAACTTTTACTGGATCACTTTGAGTCACAAACAATTTTGGTTTCTTCATCTCTGGAGGCACTGGGAGGGAAGGGGGAGGAGTAGATCAGCCCCAAATGTGAGTCATGACCCCCTGGAGTACCCCAGTTTGAGAACAAGTGATTTAGTCCAGTCCCCTGCACTCAAGGCATGACTAAGTAATAACTAGACCATTCCTCACAGGTGTTTGTCTAAGGTTTGGGGGAAGTTCAGGACTGGCAGTGTGCTGGGGTCATCTTGCTGGTTGTAACCAAGGCTGGCAAAATTCAGAGTGGGGCTGTGGACAGGCTGCTGGGGTCAGAGCTGCTGGACCACGGCTGTGTAGGGTAATGACACTGGTGGTGTGACCTGTATGCTGGTAGGCTGGTTTGTGAGCATCCCAGGCTGGGATCTCCAGCAGCAAAGCACCATGAGGCACCCAGGGTTGAAGGGCAAGTGGGGACACAACCCCTCACTGGTCTGGATTGCACCCTGAGCCCCATGACAGTGATTCCACGCCCATTCATCTGGCAACAGCTGCTTGTCAACCCTGCCTGGGACACAGATTCTAAACATATTTTCAGTACATGCATAGAACTTCTTCATTAAAACCCGTCCACACAGTTCACAATGCTTAGGATGCCCAGCATGACATAAGCTGTCCTTTGATACCTTACTCGTTATTCTTTATACATAAATACTATGACAGCTATGTATTAGGTGTGGTGAGTTTGTCAGGCCTGAGAAGAGCTACTAATACAGAGTACTGAACTGCCAATGGACCCGTGTGTCAGACAAGCTCTTGTATTCCACTTTCCATCCGTAGAGCTCAAAGCACTTTGCACATTTTTAAATAAATTTATCTTCAAACACCCCTGTGAGGTAGGGAGCTGCTACTACAGAGATGGGGAATTATTGTGGTAATTGTGTCTACAAATTTACCCTACTTGTGAGGTCAACTGTAAAAAGTGACTGAAAGTTTATAAAGTGTCAAAATAATGAATGATAATAAATATTGATCAGAAAAAGATGAAAAAAAAAAAAGTAAGAAAGACAGACTGAATTAGTTCAGACACAAAGGCCTACTGCTATAACTCAAGGACTATGGAAAGATCAAGTCTGGTGCCTGGTAATCAAGAAGTGCGAGACTGGAAATCAGGGGACCAAAACTGGTGTGTGTGATGGGGTGCACTCACCCCGCACTGGATGGGGAAGGGTTAACCCTACATTGCGGGCTAAGAAATCCACCCCCATCATCTCTACAGGGCATGCTCCAAATGCACGAGTATAAAAGGGAGCGACTCAGCTCAAATGGGGCTGACTGTGGGAGAGGAAGGATGCATGTTGCAGGCTCCAGCTGAGGAGCAGCAGAAGCCTGGGGCTGTGGGAGCTGGAGACACCACAACCCAGGCAGACTCCAGGGAGGCCCTGCAGAGTCCAGAGTTGCCTAGGACAGTGCAGACCGAGGAACCTGGAGACAACAGAGATGCCCAAACTGCAGCAGCCAGCGGGAACCGTGATAGGAAGCAGCCATGGGGAATTAGACTGTGGCCAGGTTAGTGAACTGGAACTTTGAGACAGTGTGTTTCAGTTGGCTCCCCCACTGACTCAGTGGCACATGCTTTTGCCACTACCAGGGCCCTGGGCTAGGACCTCATTGACTCATAGACTTTAAGGTCAGAAGGGACCATTATGATCATCTAGTCTGACCTCCTGCACAACGCAGGCCACAGAATCTCACCCACCCACTCCTGTAATAAACCCCTGACCTATGCCTGAGCTATTGAAGTCCTGAAATCGTGGTTTAAAGACTTCAAGGTGCAGAGAATCCGCCAGCAAGTGAACCATGCTCCATGCTGCAGAGGAAGGCGAAAAACACCCAGGGCCTCTGCCGATCTCCACTGGAGGAAAATTCCTTCCCAACTCCAAATATGGCGATCAGCTAAACCCTGAACATGTGAGCAAGACTCACCAGCCAGACACCCAGGAAAGAATTCTCTGTAGTAACGCAGATCCCACCCCATCTAACATCCCATCACAGGCCATTGGGCATATTTACCGCTAATAGTCAAAGATGAAATTGATTGCCAAAATTAGCTATCCCATCATACCATCCCTTCCATAAACTTATCAAGCTTAGTCTTGAAGCCAGATAGGTTTTTTTGCCCCCACTACTCCCCTTGGAAGGCTGTTCCAGAACTTCACTCCTCTGATGGTTAGAAACTTTCTCCTAATTTCAAGTCTAAACTTCCTGATGGCCAGTTTATATCCATTTGTTCTTGTGTCCACATTGGTACTGAGCTTAAATAATTCCTCTCCCTCCCTGGTATTTATCCCTCTGATATATTTATAGAGAGCAATCATATCTCCCCTCAGCCTTCTTTTGGTTAGGCTAAACAAGCCAAGCTCTTTGAGTCTCCTTTCCTAAGACAGGTTTTCCATTCTTCGGATCATCCTAGTAGCCCGTCTCTGAACCTGTTCCAGTTTGAATTCATCCTTCTTAAACATGGGAGACCAGAACTGCACACAGTATTCCAGATGAGGTCTTACCAGTTCCTTGTATAATGGTACTAACACCTCCTTATCTCTACTGAAAATACCTCACCTGTTACATCCCAAGACCGCATTAGCTTTTTTCACGGCCATATCACATGGGCGGCTCACAGTCATCCTGTGATCAACCAATACTCCGAAGTCCTTCTCCTCCTCTGTAACTTCCAACAGATGCTTATAACAAAAATTCTTGTTATTAATCCCTAAATGCATGACCTTGCACTTTTCACAATTAAATTTCATCCTATTACTATTACTCCAGTTTACAAGGTCTTCCAGATCTTCCTGTATAATATCCCGGGCCTTCTCTGTATTGGCACTACCTCCCAGTTTTGTGTCATCCACAAACTTTATTAGCACACTCCCATTTTTTGTGCCGAGGTCAGTAATAAAAAGATTAAATAAGATTGGTCCAAAAACCGATCCCTGAGGAACTCCACTAGTAACCTCCCTCCAGCCTGACAGTTCACCTTTCAGTATGACCCGTTGTAGTCTCCCCTTTAACCAGTTCCTTATCCACCTTCCAATTTTCATATTGATCCCCATCTTTTCCAATTTAACTAATAATTCCCCATGTGGAACCATATCAAATGCCTTACTGAAATCGAGGTAAATTAGATCCACTGCATTTCCTTTGTCTAAAAAGTCTGTCACCTTCTCAGAGAAGGAGATCAGGTTGGTTTGGCACGATCTACCTTTTGTAAAACCATGTTGTATTTTGTCCCAATTACCATTGACCTCAATGTCCTTAACTACTTTCTCCTTCAAGTTTTTTTCCAAGACTTTGCATACTACAGATGTCAAACTAACAGGCCTGTAGTTACCCCGATCACGTTTTTCCTTTCTTAAAGATAGGAACTATGTTAGCAATTCTCCAGTCATACGGTACAACCCCTGAGTTTACTGATTCATTAAAAATTCTTGCTAATGGGCTTGCAATTTCATGTGCCAGTTCCTTTAATATTCCTGGATGAAGATTATCTGGGCCCCCCGATTTAGGCCCATTAAGGTGTTCGAGTTTGGCTTCTACCTTGGATGTGGTAATATCTATCTCCATATCCTCATTTCCATTTGTCATCCTGTCATTATCCATAAGCTCCTCATTAGCCTCATTAAAAACTGAGGCAAAGTATTTGTTTAGCTATTGGGCCATGCCTAGATTATCCTTAACCTCCACTCCATCCTCAGTGTTTAGCGGTCCCACTTCTTTCTTCGTTTTCTTCTTATTTATATGGCTATAGAACCTTTTACTATTGTTTTTAATTCCCTTTGCAAGGTCCAACTCTACATGGCTTTTGGCCTTTCTCACTTTATCCCTACATGTTCTGACCTCAATAAAATAGCTTTCCTTGCTGATCACTCCCATCTTCCATTCCTTGTAGGCTTTCTGCTCTTTCTTAATCACCTCTCTGAGATGCTTGCTCATCCAGCTTGGTCTACAACTCCTGCCTATGAATTTTTTCCCCTTTCTTGGGATGCAGGCTTCTGATAGTTTCTGCAACTTTAACTTGAAGTAATTCCAGGCCTCCTCTGTCTTTATATCCACAAGTTCTTCAGTCCAATCCACTTCCCTAACTAATTTCCTTAATTTTTTAAAGTTAGCCCTTTTGAAATCAAAAACCCTAGTCACAGATCTGTTTTTTATTTATCCTTCCATTCAGTTTGAACTGAATTAGCTCATGATCGCTCGAACCCAGGTTGTCCCCTACAACCATTTCTTCTATGAGATCCTCACTACTCACCAAAACCAAATCTAAAATGGCATCTCCTCTTGTTGGTTCAGCAACTACTTGGTGAAGGAATCCATAAGCTATCACATCTAGGAAAATCTGAATCCTATTGTTGTTGCTAGCACTTGTCTTCCAGTCTATATCTAGGAAGTTGAAGTCTCCCATGATCACACAATTCCTATTAGTATTTACTTCATTAAAAACATTAAAGAGGTCTCTATCCATATCCAGATCAGATCCCAGTGGTCTATAGCACACCCCAAGCACTATCTCAGGGGCGGCTCTAGTAGCTTTCTTCCCCAATGTGATTTTTGCCCAGACAGACTCTGTCTTATCCATTCCATCCCTTCTTATTTCTTTACAGTCTACCTCATCATTGATATACAATGCTACTCTACCACCTTTGCCTTTATTTCTGTCTTTCCTAAACAGCACATAGCCTTCAATACCTGTACTCCAGTCATGACTACTATTCCACCATGTTTCTGTTATCCCTATAATATCCGGTTTCACTTCCCGCACCAGTAGCTCTAGTTCCTCCATTTTGTTACCTAGGCTCCTCGCATTGGTGTACAAACATCTTAATTTTTGCTGTTTGGCTTCGCTCACATTCTTTACCCGATCAGACACATCCACTTCTTCTTCCTGGTTAGGTGATCTGCAGTAGCCCCCTACTAGGACGTCCCACTTGTTTTTTGCCCCTTTTATCCTTACCCAGAGACTTTCAACAAGTCTGTCTCCCATTTCCATCTCAACCTCAGTCCAAGTGTATACATCTTTGATATACAGGGTAACATCTTCTTTTTCCCCCTGCCTGGCCTTTCTGAGCAAGCTGTACCCTTCTATCCCAATATTTCAGTCATGTGTATTATCCCACCAAGTCTTTGTGATACCAGCATGTCATAGTAATGATTATTCACTAATATTTCTAATTCTTCCTATTTCACCATACTTCTTGCAATAGTAAACATTAATGCATGTGGTGAAGGAAAGTGCATGATGCACACATCTTTCAGAACACTAGACTGTATAGAGAGCTGCATGCTGGGACTTGCTTTCCATACCAGAAGATTCCAGTGGGTGATGCACAGGCTCAGCAGGCACTGAATGATTGTTGAATGTGCCTTAGGCAGATTAAAAGGTTGCCAGCACTGTGTTTTTGGCCAGTTAGACCTGAATGAGGATAATATTCTGATGGTCATTGTAGCATGCCTTACTCTGCTTATTTGCGAAGCCAAGTGGGAAAAGTTTCCCCAAGATAGGCCACTGAGGCTGATTGGTTGGCTGCTGATTTTGAGCAGCCAGATACAAAGGCAATTGGAGGTGTGCAGCAGGAGGCTATTCAAATCAGGGAGGCTTTGAAAGAGCATTCTGACAATGATTCCCAGTAATGTGTCTTTATGTGATGCATTCAGCAAGGCAATGTTTACCCCTTGAATTACCCCTGTTGCTTCCTGACCATTAATTGTACTAAGCAAATATTCCTACCTATAGCCACTGTCTTTGAATGGTATCACAGACCATGTGTATGACACAAATAAAGACACATTTTATTTCAAAGACTCAAGTTTAATAATAGGACAAAAGACCAATATTTGGTCAAACATGGGTCATGACAATGAGGAACAGTCTTGTGGTTAGGGCTCTCACAACTGTGTGAACTCCAGCTTTCATTGTGAAACCAGCTCCTAATCATGGAGTGCATGGGGCACTGTGAGGGACTGGGAACACATGAGGAATGCAGTGGGGGAGTTTAGGGAGGGCATGGAACAGAGTTCTGTATTGGCTGCAGGGAGAGTTGTGCATGTATGTGCTCAGAAGGGTAATGAGGGAATGGAGTGTCTCTGTCTGGGCCTCCAGGATCTTTATCATCCACCCCTGTCCATTTGTAGCCCTAATATTAATAATTAGTATCAGTGTAATGAATATTGTAATACATTTTTTAGTTTAGGTCCTTTGATTAAAGTTTGTAATGCTAATGTGTAAGTCTCAGACGGGCTGCAGATGTCTGCCTTAGTTTCTAACGTTAAGAATAGAGGTAAATTAGAGGGAATGGAATCTTATGGAAGGCCTTGTAATAGCTAAAAGAAGTGTTAGTGTTAGAAGTAGCTTGGTACCAAAAGTGATTTTTTATGCCATGCTGTAAATATATACTTTGTTTGTCTGAATGTAAGTGAGAATGTTTTAAGAAAAATAAGCATGAAAGCCACTGCACATCCAGATGGCCAAAGGAGTGGCCGAGACTCAAAGGCACCAACAGCTATCAAATGGGCCCATTGTGGGGGGAAAAACCAGACCAGAGCAAATTGACGATCCCAGAAGCTAGAGGCAGGCACCTCTTGGACCAGGAACAGATAAGGACTCCCCCTCCGAACAACACCACCCAGGGGGAATCGTCAGCATACTAATAATGGATAACTGCCTAAACAACTTTGTTATATTAAGCATATGTCGCAAAAAGACTGATTGTAATGCTAAGGGACTAATTAAAAGCCTGATAAGACAAAATGCCTTCTATACCTACATAAAAAGACTCCTATAAAGGTTGGGCTGTCCTGCATGATTCTCCGGGTTCTGTCCTGCTATGACATGGAGCATCCTTCTGGGCCGACAAAGCCCGGCTCCTTCCCTCACTCTTAGTCTAACTGGCTGTTAGGTTAATTCAAGCAACAGACTGGTAACTATAACATCTACAGGACTGTTGTGTATATGTAAATGAATGCATATGCTACTTTGTTATATTATCAATAAATGTGGCATTTTGCCTTATCCCCCTGAAAAATATCTCACATGCTTCTTTTAAGCATAACCCATTTATCATCTGCTCCTACCCTTGTGTCCTTTCCAGACTATCCAGCCTCAGTCTTTCATTAGTTTTCTCCCTTCACACTCTTGTTTCGCTATGTGCTGCATCTGTTGACTGCAGCACTTTGTGAAACATCCTCCTTCCTCCTCCTGGTTCACTGCCTACTTGGATGGCGGTGCTCTGGGGTCAAGATGGGCAATGTGGGACATCTACAGGAACTCAATTAGGGTGACATAACCAAGAGCAGTGTCTACACTGATGCTGCATTGCTCTAGAAGCAAAAGCTTTATGCTGCTTGTTCAGGTGGCTTTATTATGTCAGCATAGCAGCGGAGTTACGTGAGTGGGAAGAGCATTGCTGTGTTTAGACCTCCACTGTTTTGCCAACAAAACTGTCGTGCAGACAAGGCCTCAGTGTGGATATTCACTCAGTGACAGGAGGAGTTCTCCCACTGCTTTATTTAATCCACCTCTGCGAGAGCCAGTAGCTAGGTTGATGGAAGAATTCTTCCATCAATCTAGCACTGGTTACCTTGGGGTTAGGTTGGCATAGATACATCTCTCAGGCATGTGGCTTTTCATACCCTGGAGAGACACAGCTAAGCTGCTGTAAGCGTTCAGGGTTGACAAGTCTTGTTTTGTCTTCTAGGAAATGGGATCGGACTTTAACAGCAGCAGCAGCATACAATGTTCCCTCTAATTTTTGACAGGCCGTGTGTGCAAAAAAATTCTGTGCAAATTTTTGTGCTTCTGTGCAAATTTTTGTGCGCGCGGTGTTTCACCATGTGTGTGGGGTTTAGGATCTGTGTGCGGGTGCACACGCGCACAGCTTAGAGGGAACAGTGGCAACAACCTCTCCAGACTACCTCAGCTTTCTCTCTTTTCCCCACAAGGACAGTTATTCCTGTCTTTTATACCATCTAAGAGACTGTCTGAGGAGGGTTTTTCCTTCTAAAGACTCTCTACAGCTAAAGGGAACAAGGGATTTTGTAAAGATGAAGGTCTTATTTCATACATTACATTTCAAAGGCTTTGACTGTTTTTCTTTCTTTTCTGTATCTTTAATAGAAAGGTAAAAAGGCTATTTAATGGTGTATTTGCCCTGGTATTAAATTAATGGAGCTATCCTATCTCCTAGAACTGGAAGGGACCTTGAAAGGTCATCAAGTCCAGCCCCCTGCCTTCACTAGGCAGGACCAAGTACTGGTTTTGCTGTTGCTGCTCCTTAAGTGGCCCCCTCAAGGATTGAACTCACAACCCTGGGTTTAGCAGGCCAATGCTCAAACCACTGAGCTATCCCTCCCCCCAGTTAAGCAGGCTAAGGTCTCTGTAGACACAGTCCCATACATTGTTTAACACTGGTTTACTGTTGGACAGTTTCAGGGTCATGTTAACAACTTTGCCTCTTTGGCCTATTCATTCCATCTAAATGAACACAACGGAACTAAGGCTCGGGGAGAGGAAGTGACTTGCTCAAGGTTGCACAGGCTGTTTGTGGTGGGGCACAGAAATGAACTTGGACAGCCAAAGGCCCAGGCAGTGCACGATTCCCCAGGCAATCCTTTGTCTCCAGCACACCCCTGAAGTGTCTGAGCAGAGCCTGGAATGGGTTTTCAGGTCAGACCCCCACTGTTTGAGGAGACAAACAGATTGGGAATAAATATTAGGCAACCAGTGGGATTAACTGAAGTTCCCCCACAATGAGAGAGTCGGCGTCAGTGTGGGAACTTACAGAGGGGAGCAGTGTGAGGATATGGCATGGGTCTGAGTGGGACGCTTTCCTCACTCTCTGCCATGTCCCAGAGACAGCCTGATCTCAGAGTATACCCCAAAGAAAGGGAAGACTCATGGACTTGTTGGCCACCCCAACTGCCCAGAGTCTCCCCTTCCCCACCTCTGCCTCCCAGCAATGTCTCCCTGCAGTGATTGTCTTACAGCCCAGCACGCAAGGGTCACAGTCAAATCTCTCGGGGCTGTCAGGCATGTCCAGCTGTGAGACTCCATTTCACACTTTTCCCATCCTCTGTCTGGCACACAGAGTTGGGGACTTGCTGTGTTTGGATCCAGAGTCACATCCACTGGGTGGGGAGCGAGAATCTGAGCATTAGAGGCAGACCATAGCCCAGGAAACCCTGGGACCATTTGTCATGATTCCCCAGCCTTTTCCTGGCTGCGACATTCCCTGATTTCCTGTGTCTCTGTCCCAAGGGGAAGCAGAACTAGGGTGTGGAGGAAAGACCACTAACTCCTACCCATAAGGAATGGAGGTAGAGGTGCAAGAAGAAAAGCCTCTCCAGCACATACAGCCTGTGCAGCCGCCAAGGAAGAATAAAAAGGGGAAACCTTTTGGGAACAGTGTGTGTATGGGGGTAGTGATTCTCCACGGGGATACTCAGGGAAAAGCAGACTGGGCACCCACCACTTCAGTATGAAGTGGGGGAAGATGTGATCCTGCCAGCCATATCAGGTGGGGCAGACGATACCAGGCATTGCCGCTTACCCAGACAGCAAAAGTTCTGGGAACAGGCAGTGAGGCAGAGAATAGAATTTGCACTCTCACATGAGGGGGTGATGCTGGACAGAGACCCCCAAAGCTCCTATTGTGACATGCTGCCCTCAAGGTGCAAGAGACAGTGCTGGTCATCAAAGTACTGCTCACTTAACCATAGCAGAGTCCCTGAGGTCAAGGGCCAAGTGAGTTTGCTATTCAATGTGTTCCTCACAAAGGAGTTCCTCAGGAAACAACAGTTCACACAGCTGTGAGCTGTCTATGAATGTGCTAAAGCCTTTGTCATGCAATAACTTTTGAAATATCATGATTCCAAACTGGTTCTTGAAATACTCGAGGGGCAGATCTTCGGGACCAGTGATGTAGAAGTTGGGGCAGAGGCCCACTCGCTGCTAGCTCAGTGTGCACTAACAAGGCTCTAGCCTCCTGTCCTTTGATCACTTTTGATTCTGCTTGTGATCACCCTTCCCCTGTGTGTTAATGAGGGGGTAGGGCTGACCTAGGAGAGAAGGTCTCAAAAGCCAGGCACTAAGGGTTTGTCTACACACCAGTAAAACACCACGGCTGTCCTGTGTCAGCTGACATGGGCTCATGGGGGGTGGATTGCAGGTCTATAAAACTGCAGTGTAGACATTTGGGCTTGGGCTGGAGCCTGCGCTTTGGAACCCCGCGGGGGGGTGTCCCAGATCCTGGGCTCCAGCCCAATTCCAGCCATCTACACTGCAATTATATAGCACCCAACCCAAGCCCTGTGAGCCCGAGTCAGCTGATGTGGGTCAGCCCTGGGTGTTTTATTGAAGTGTAGACATACCCATAGAGATCAAAGGGAGCTAGCAAATGGAAGTTTGAGAGAGAACTAAAGTGACCAAGCTCAGAAAGGACACATCACCAGTGCCAACACTGCTCCTGGCTCCTCCACCTGCACCTGTGATCAGACACAGAACCTGACCATGAGTGCCTCTACCCTGGTGCTGGTGTGGATATGCAGACACTGGCCTGCATTTCCCGATCATAGAAAGCCAGGTGGGGGAACCATCAAATGTAAGAGGTGCCTACTGGCAGAATCTCTCAGGAAGCAGGTGGGAGAGTTGCAGGGGGAGGTGGCTAGTCTGAGGGACACCCATGCACACAAGCAATTCAGTGAAAATATTCACATGGAGACCTCCAAGGTTGAGGAAGAAATCCAGCTGGAGAGGACTGCCGTCATACCACCAGGGAAGGAGGAAACAGCTCCTTCACAGGGATGAAGCTGGCTGCTGGTTACTTCTGGCAGAAGGTGGGTGAAAATGGTCATGGAATCACGGGGTTCATGAGTCTAAGGAATGATAGGAGGGAAAACAGCAGAATAAAGACAATGGATTTCAAAAAGACAGACTTGAGCAAACTCACAGAACTGGTAGGTAAGATCCTGGGGTCTAAGGGGAAAACAAGAGAACAGGAGAGCTGGCTGTTTTTTTATTAGAAACATTATTAAGGGCACAAGAGCAAACTATCCCAACATATAAGAAAGCTAGGATATCTTCCTGGATTAACACAGGAGATCTTCTACCACCTGAAATTCAAAAAGAGTCATTAAAATAATGAAAACTAGGTCAAATTGCAAAGGATTAATATAAAAAAGCAACATAAGCATGTAGGGGCAAAATTAGAAAGGCCAAGGCTTTGCCTACACTAGTATTTTTGTCGGTAAAACTTTTGTCAGTTGAGTGTGTGAAAAAACACCCCTCTGACTGACATAAGTTTCACCAACAAAAGTGCCAATGTGGACAGCATTATGTCAGCAGAAGAATCTTTCCATCAACTGAGAGATTCCTTTACAAAGTTGGGTATGGAAAAAAGCATGTTTAAATTGTCTGCTTGGTGACAAAACTTTCCTGAGCCACCCTTGAAGGCAATGCATGTATACTCGTGCATGATCTGTAACAAAAGTACCAGCTGTCATATGCCCCAGTAGCGGAAGACAGTTCCTGATAGGGGTTTGAAGGCTGATCTGGATCGTATTGACTAAGTTGGATAGAGACATAAAGATGTGAATTGGGAGGAAGGTTCTTATTGCTGCTATTGACTCAAGATCAGCTTCCATGAATTCCAGCTTTTGGACAGGGGTTTACGTGGACTTATGAATGTTCTCTTGCAGGCCTAACTTGAGGAAGAAGTCGATAGCCTGATAAATTGCCTGTGGAGTCACCTCCACAAAGTGTCCTTTCAGAAGCCACTACTACCAACATGATCTTTGGAAAGACCCTAATGGCAGATGAAAGGCCTGTGCTGAAAATCGTTCTCGCAATGGTAAAACATAGGATTCATTTGTGAGATGCCTGACTAACCTAATTGTCTTCTACGAGGCGATAACTGGGTCTGTGGCTGAGGGGAAAGCAGTGGATTTGTTATTCCTTGACTTCAGCAAAGCTTTTGATACGGTCTCCCACAGTATTCTTGCTGGCAAGTTAAAGAAGTATGGGCTGGATGAATGGACTACAAGGTGGATAGAAAGCTGGCTAGATTGTCAGGCTCAACGGGTAGTGATCAATGGCTCCATGTCTAGTTGGCAGCCGGTTTCAAGTGGAGTGCCTCAACGATCGGTCCTGGGTCCGGTTTTGCTCTTCATTAACGATCTGGAGGATGGTGTGGACTGCACCCTCAGCAAGTTTGCAGATGACACTAAACTGGGAGGAGTGGTAGATACGCTGGAGGGTAGGGACAGGATACAGAGGGACCTAGACAAATTAGAGGATTGGGCCAAAAGAAATCTGATGAGGTTCAACAAGGACAAATGCAGAGTCCTGCACTTAGGACGGAAGAATCCCATGCACTGCTACAGACTAGGGACCAAACCGCTAGGCAGCAGTTCTGCAGAAAATAACCTAGGTGTTACAGGGGACGAGAAGCTGGATATGAGTCAACAATGTGCCCTTGTTGCCAAGAAGGCTAACAGAATTTGGGGCTGTATAAGTAGGGGCATTGCCAGCAGATCGAGGGACGTGATCATTCCCCTCTATTCGACATTTGTGACGCCTCATCTGGAGTACTGTGTCCAGTTTTGGGCCCCACACTACAAGAAGGATGTGGAAAAATTGGAAGGAGTCCAGCGGAGGGCAACAAAAATGATTAGGGGGCTGAAGCACATGACTTATGAGGAGAGGCTGAGGGAACTGGGATTGTTTAGTCTGCAGAAGAGAAGAATGAGGGGGGATTCGATAGCTGCTTTCAACTACCTGAAAGGAGGTTCCAAAGAGGATGGATCTAGACTGTTCTCAGTGGTAGCAGATGACAGAACAAGGAGTAATGGTCTCAAGTTGCAGTGGGGGAGGTTTAGGTTGGATATTAGGGAAAACATTTTCACTAGGCGGGTGATGAAGTACTGGAATGGGTTACCTAGGAGGTGGTGGAATCTCCATGCTTAGAGGTTTTTAAGGTCAGGCTTGACAAAGCCCTGGCTGGGATGATTTAGTTGGTGTTGGTCCTGCTTTGAGCAGGGGGTTGGACTAGATGACCTCCTGAGGTCCCTTCCAACCCTGAGATTCTATGATTCTATGATTGCAATGTGGAAATATGAATCCTGAAGGTCAAGGGCCTTGGTCCAGTGATGGGAGTATTACTGCAAGTGTCACTATTCTGAATTTCTGTGCTTTCACAAAGGTATGGAGTAATTAATTTAGGATGGGTCTCCAACCACAGCTCTTTTTTGGAACCAGGAAATACCTGGAATAAAACCCCATCCCTCTGTGTTGCATGGAACTGGTTCTATAGCTTCTAAGAGTAGAAAAGAGTATTTCCTAACATAGCAGATTCTCATGGGAGTGGCCCCTGAAGAGAAATGGAGAAGGAGGGTTGGTGAGCAGAAAAGAAGTGAAGTCGATGGGTACCCTGTGGAAATAATCTTCAAACACACTTGTACGTAGTGATGGACTCCTAAGCCCACTGGAAGTGGTAAAGGTGGTTTCCGAAGGGAGGAAGGCAGGTGAAACATAGCAGCTGGTAAGAAAGTGAGCAGATGAGGAGCTCAACATTCTCATCGTAATTGATGTTTCAAGGTAGAAAGTTGTGAGGGCTGGGAGGTGGGTGGTTTTGTCCTCCGGAACCTCTGACTTTTGCATTGAGGTTCATATGGCCTCTGTGAGCTCAAGAAATGGGAGGGATGGGATCTCTGTACTGTTTGGGGCCTACTAAACTTTCTCTTCTGGGCAGGTGTGTGGATCCCCAGAGATTGTAAAGTGGCCCTGGACTCTTTTAATGCATGCAGACATTAGTCTGTGTTGCAAGTGAACAATTTAGTGACATCAAAATGAAGGTCTTCTACGGTATTCTGGGCATCCTTTGGAAATCCTAAGAGCTGAAGCCAGGAGGCCCTCCTCATAACTACTGCCATAGATATTGAAAGAGCACCAGTATCGGCTGTGTCAAGAGGCCAGCAGAGATGTTCTGGAGATGGGGTGACCTTCTGCAATAGTTGCCTGGAAGTGCTCTCTCTATTCTCTCAATAGATGTTCAATCAACAAGTTCAGTTTCATACAATATGTGTGGATGGCGATTCTAAACTGTAAAGTAGCCAGAGAATGACTTTCTTATTTTCATAGATGTAACATAGTGCTGCCTTCCATATTCGTTAACTGTCTCGACCACCAAGGAGCTAGCAGAGGGATGAGAAAATAAAAATTCTGACTTCTGAGAGGGAACATAATATCTTTGTCCACCCTCTTAAATGTGGGAGGAATTGAGGCTGGAGTATGCCAGATGACCTTTGCAAAGTCTGCGATGATAGAATTGTTCTGTCCTGTTAGAAGTTTGCTTTTGAAATCATTTGTACTGTGTGTGTATGAATGAGGCATGTTTGGTAGGCAAAGAGATAACAGAATAGATGCCAGCAAATTACAAAACGGGGAGAGCTCAGCACTGCTCCCAGCTTCTCTGGCCCAGCTGGGTGTGTCTGATTCCTCTGAGCCGTGGGTCAGGTCTCGAGGGGTGTCCCCAGCTCAGCTCCTTCAAACTGAGCTGTTACCCTCCCGGGCCCAGCGGAGCAGTGCAGCCCTAGCTGCAGGCAGGAGTGTCGTCGTGACAGAGTGCAGCACTGACACAGGCTGGCTGAAGGACTCCCCTCGCTGGGTCCTGGCTGGCAGACATGTGTCAGGAGTCCTGACTCTCAGCTTTCTTGGCTGCATTCTCCACAGTATCTACTAGAGGGTAGCAGTGTATCCCCTACCTCAGCAGCAGCCCCAGAGCTCCCTGATCTTTTAGATCCCAAGAATCTAATGATGCATCTGATGAAGTGGGCTGTAGCCCAAGAAAGCTTATGATCAAATAAATTTGTTAGTCTCTAAGGTGCCACAAGTACTCCTGTTCTTTTTGTGGATACAGACTAACACGCTGCTACTCTGAAACAAGACTAGTTTGACCGTCTTTTTCTGGCAAACAAGGGCAATGCAACCCTTGGCTGTATAAAGAGGTGGGGGAGGGAGCAGGACCAGGAAGGGGATACTAGAAAGCTGTGTCCATGTTTTAAACAGCCCACTAAAAATTGGGGAGGGTGAAGAAAAGAGCCACAAATATGATCAAAGGGCCGGAGAAAATTTCTGACATCAAGAGATGTACAGAGCTGAATCTATTGAATTTCTCGAAAAAACGATTAGAGGGGACTTGATTACAGAGCATAAAAACCCCCACAGGGAGAGACTCCCAAGTATGAAAAGGCTCTTTAGTCCAGCAGAGACCGTCGGAACAGAAACCAATGGCTGGAAGAAATGAGGCACAACATTGTAACACTGTGGGTGGTTAACCACTGGAACAAGCGACCAATGGAAGCATTTGATTACCCAGCTTTTGATATCTTCAAATCCAGCCTGGATGCCCTGCTGTCCCAGGGGTGGATTTACCATTAAGCACAGGGTGCCCTGGCACGGGCCTCACCCCCAACAACAGGGGGCCCCAGGGCCGGGCACTCGGGCAGCTCAGCACCGGCGCACACACCCCGCGTGAGGGCACGCTGGGCAGGGGAGCAGGCGGGAGGTGCGGGTGGCGGGAGCGCCACGGACGCGTGCAGAGGATTCAGGAGGAGCACTGGTGGGCCGCGCAGCCAGCTGGAGAGAAGCGACGCTTTGAAGGGGGAAACCGCTGCTTCTCTCCAGCTGCGTGGCTGCCCCTGCTCCTCCTGAGTCCTCCGGCCCGTGCTCGCAGGGCTGCATTCCGATAGGGGCTTTAGAGCTGCAGCCCAGGGCCCCAGGGCCCCCAAAGCCCCTGCAGCCCCTGCGTTCCGGGTGGCCCTGCCTGGCAGGGGTGGGGCTCCCAGAATCGCGGCCATGGGGACGGTGCTGTGCTGCGCAGAGCCACCCGCACACTCCCTGCACCAAACAGGAGCTGCCCCAGGTAAGTGCTCTGCACCCCCTGCCTGCCCCAGCCCTGAGCCGCCTCCCACACCCCCACCCTGAGCGCCCTCCCGCACCCTAACTCCCTCCCAGACCCCGCACCTGCACTCTGAGCCCCAGAAGGAGAATGGAGAAAAAAAGAATGAAAAACAGGGGGTGGGGGGAGTTAAAGAGAATGCTCCCCTGTGGGGGGAGGGGGGGCCAAAAATGAAGCTGAGCACAGGGCCCCACTAACTCTAAATCCGCCACTGCCAGGTAGGGCTGGAGTCAGTCGGTGGCTGCAGCATTACTGGATCCCATACCAGGACAGATGGGTGAACGCAAGTAAAATCAAGCTCCTGAAGTAGTCCCTTTAGTCTTGCTCATGGGGAGCGAGTGGGACTCTTTTGTGGGGGGGAAATTAATTTCACGGTAGTGTGTAAAATCCCTCCCTGGTGAGGCAAAGGCTATTTGAGTCACATGTTCCATCTGCCACATTCAAACTGTTGCAGCTCCTGGCCTTTTCCTGGTGCTTGCTTGGGCCTTGCAGTGAAAATGAGTGAGTGAGCAAGTGGCGGGGAGAGCAAGTGACGGAGGGAGGGGGATGGAGTGAGTGAGAGGCGGGGCCTCGAGAAAGGGGCAGGGCCTTATGGGCAGGGTGGGGCAGAAGTGTTCCGTTTTTTGCAATTAGAAAGTTGGCAACCCCAATTGCTGGAGGTTTCATCACGTAACATAATTTTTTATTAAAGATGAATCTTTAATTCCTGGAGACTCCCAGACAGTCATGGAGGGTTGGCACCCCTATGTCAGACACACACACCCCACCCCAAAATCATGAGATTGGTTTAAAACTATAAGATTTTGCATTTTAAAAAATAATGTTATATAAATAACAAAATTGAGTTCTTTCCATTCACCTTCTGATTTCTGAGCCAAGTCTGGCGATTTCATGGCAAATCTTGTGATATTTGCTGTTTTCCTTAAAACCCCAGCTCCCAGGGTCCTGTGATGACAAAAGAATCTCACCCCTCATTTAAAAAAAAATGAGATTTCTGTTCCTCACAATTGTTTAAAAATGTGATCTCTAAAGCCTTAGAAACCAGAAGAGTCTCGTACTCTATAAGTGAGAACTGAAATTTCCATTTCATGGGAAATTCTGCAATTTCAAAGTTTATTTTCACTCCAGATCAGAATGATTTTTTTTAATTGAAATTTCTTGCAAAACAACATTTAAAAAATGGTGGAACTCAATCAAAATGTTTCATCTGATAAAATCCAAATGTTTTCTTCTGATTAGCACTTTAAAAAATTTAAAATGAAAACTTCACAATGAAAAATTGAAACGTTTCACTCCACTCAAGCTGACAAACTTTCAGTCAGGAAAATTCCAAATGCAGCATTTTGACGTTGTTAAAACAGGATATTTGGCTGCAATGCAGATGCAAGTGATGAGCTCACGCTCAGTCTGTGCTGGGGGCAGGGGAAGGCACATGCAAGTCAAATGATGGGGGATGGACTAGTTCAGGCAGAGGAATCCATCCCTCAAACTTGGACCTATTAATGACCAGTGGGGTCTTCTTGTCCTTGGTGTAGAAGAAGGGGAAGATTTCCTCCATGAAGGAGGCAGTGAAGGTGTAGAGATGGGCCAAGGTGTCGGCATTGTAAAAGGCCACCTGCCCCTCCCTGCGGTCCAGGCAAACCCTAACCCTGCGAAGCCTCCTGCAGTACACACGGGCCGGAGAGGTATTGAGAGCCCAGTATCTGCCCATGTGCATCTCCATGCTCCAGAAGCCATGCTCAGGTGTGAGTCTGAGAGGTCCTTTCCGCTTCACAGACCCTTGGCCACCCCCACAGCCCAGCAGCCAGCATCCCCCACGTCCACTTCCGAGTAATAGCTCCCAGATGAGAACCCTTCAGAGGCCAGGACGCAGGGATCGGTGTCAAATCTCTCATAGTAGTTGGGCTCTTTATGCCGCTCGTCACCCAGACGCACACTCCTTCGGTCCCTGGACACAACGAGCTCAGGGTAGGCTGTTTTAAGATCCAGAGTCACCTCCACTGCAGAGAGAGAGACAGAGAGAATGGGAGATAGATTATATTAGACAAAGAGAGTGTTTACATCTGGGCTGGGGGAAAAAGAAGAGGTCAGACCAGTGCAAGGAGAGAAAAATTACTTAGAAAAAATAACATAACATGTCTCTAACTACTACTCCCCACCAGATGTATATCACACCCTGAGTTTTTCAGAGTTTTCTGAGATGGAGTTTCCTGAGATGGAGACCTGGCTGTCTCAGGGGGTGAGGGGAATGGGACATGGCCCGTTTCCCTTCTAGTGGCTGCCAGCTCTTATCAGGCAGCAGGGAGAGGGGACTGCCTGGCTCAAAGGGGTGGGGACATGGAGAGTTTACCCTTCAGGGGTTGCTAGCTCTGATCTGACTCCAGGGTGGGGGAACCGGCTGACTTTGGGTTTAAGGGATAAAGGGCCTTTTCCCTCTGAGGTGTCAATTCCAGTGTGACTGGGATGGCAGTGACTTGAAGACATTCCCACTGATAGGTCTAGTTGCATGGCTGATACGAGCAGGTGGATAAGAACATAAGAACGGGCATACTGAGTCAGACCAAAAGACCATCTAGCCCAATATCCCCTGGTCCTTGTGTTATGTGAAGGGGTAAACAACACTTCCCTATTCACCTTCTCCACACCAGTCATGACTTTATGGATCTCTGTTGTATCCTCCCTTGATGTGACTCCATCTTTTTTCCTGGATCTGACTCTTAGTCCTTTTCTCATTGGTCCTGGAGGCCAGAATACCCTGTAACCCCCACAGGAGGCTGACCCAAGGTGGGACAGCATGAGGGAAGCTCACCCTGCTGCCCAGGCCCTATCTGTTCTGTGGACTGAGGTCTAGTCCCTGGGGCTGTGAGTACGGGGGCCTCTCCCCACCATGTAATCAACACAGGGAACGTTATGTGATTGCTCGGGTACAGAACACCATAGGGATCCATCCCCCTGCATTTCCTTCTACTGAGCCTCTGTCTGGGGCTTCCTGCAGCCCCATGGTTGTCTTTCGGCCAGGTCCATAGCTGATGCAAATTGCCACAGCCAACGAAACCCAGCTGATTTACTCCAGTCCTGCAGGACCCAGCCCCATGTGTTGTCATGCCTGGCCTAGCCACAGCAGTGAGAGGAAAAGGAGTGGGATTTGCTCCGGCTTCACCTCTGCCACCCTTCGTCTGTATCCTCTGGGCACCATGCAGCAAGGGCAGCTGGCAGTCACATGACTCCAGTGATTGCGAGTGGGACTTCAAGGGCTTCTCAGTGCTAGACCTGCAACCCACCAAGAGAGGCGTAGTTAGAGATCTCTGAGCCACAGGACACCGGGAGCGTGGCCCCTGCTAACCTCTCCTTGGGGCTGTTGGATTAAGCATGCTAAGCCCCTGGGCTCCCATTGCTTCCCGGGGAGCCCTTTCCCCTGCTCACAAACTTTCATTCAGGAAAAAATCCAAACCGTTCTTCCAGGGTGTCAAAACGGGACATTTGGCTGCAATGCGGATGCGAGCGACATGCTCACGCTCAGTCTGTGCTGGGGGCAGTGGAAGGAAAATGCAAGTCAAGTGATGGGGGACGCACGAGGCTGCGTCTGTTCAGTCCGAGGAATCCATCCCACAATCTTGCACTTATTAATGACCAATGGGGTCTTCTTCTCCTAGGTGTGGAAGAAGGGGAAGATTTCCTCTGTGACGGAGGTGGTGAAAGTGTAGAGATGGGCCAAGGTCTCGGCATTTTGAAAAGCCATCGGCCCCTAGTAGTCCAGTTAAATCCCAACCCTGCAAAGACTCTCGTTGCAGTACACGTGGGTCAGGGAGGTGCTAAGAGCCCTGTATCTGCCCATGTGCCTCTCCACAGTCCAGAAGCCATGCTCAGAAGTGAGTCTGAGAGGTCCCTTCCTCTTCACTGACCCCCTGGCTACTCCCACAACCCAGCAGCCAGCGCCCCCCACCTCCACTTGCCAGTAATATCTCCCAGATGAGAACCTTTCAGAGGCCAGGATGCAGGAATCGGTGTTGGATCTCTCACGGTAACTGGGCAGGTCCTTTCGCTCGTCTCCAAGATGCTCACTCCTCCGGTCACTGGACAGGATGAGCTCAGGTTTGGCTCTTCTAGAATCCAGAGTCATCTCAACTGGAGAGAGAGAGAGAGAGAGAGAGAGAGAGAGAGAGAGAGAGAGAGAGAGAGGGAGTGTTTTCATTTGGGCAGGGGAGAGAGAAGAGATCAGACCAGTGGAAGGAGAAAAAATTTACTTAGAGAAAATAACATAAGATGTCCCTAACTACTACTCCCCGCCAGATGTATATCTCACCCTGAGTTTTTCAGAGTTTCCTGAGATGGAGTTTCCTGAGATGGAGACCTGGCTGGCTCAGGGGGTGAGGCGAATGGGACATGGGCCCTTTCCCTTCTAGTGGCTGCCAGCTTTGATCAGGCTGCAGGGAGAGGGGACTGCCTGGTTTAGAGGGGTGGGGACATGGGGCGTTTCCCCTCCAGGGGTTGCTAACTCTGATCTGGACCCGGGTGGAGGTACTGGCTGACTTGGGAGTTAATGGGATACGGGGCCTTTTCCCTCCGAGGTGTAGGTTACTGTGTGACTGGGCTGCCAGTGACTTGAAGCCATTCCCATTGACAGCTTTAGTGGCATGCATGAGATAAGCGGGTGGATAGGAACATAAGAACGGCTATACCGGGTCAGACCAATGGTCCATGTATCCCGTCTTCTGACAGTGATAAATGCCAGATGCTTCCAAGGGAATGAGCAGAACAAGGCAATTATCAAGTGATCCATCCCCTGTCATCCACTCCTAGCTTCTGGCAGCCAGAGGCTCGGGACACCCAGAGCATGTGGTTGCATCCATGACCTTCTTGGCTA
The DNA here is from genome assembly GCA_032172135.1 of Glyptemys insculpta. NCBI lineage: Eukaryota > Metazoa > Chordata > Testudines > Emydidae > Glyptemys > Glyptemys insculpta. The sequence goes on along the minus strand of JAVMKA010000006.1, from coordinate 138,405,521 downwards.
ATAGCCATTGATGGACCTGTCCTCCAGCCACTTATCTAGTTCTCTTTTGAACCCCATTATATTTTTAGACTAACAAATTTATTTCAGCATAAGCTTTCGTGGGCTACAGTTCACTTCTTCAGATGCATCTGAAGAAGTGAGCTGTACCCCACGAAAGCTTATGCTCAAATAAATTTGTTAGTCTCTAAGGTGCCACAAGTACTCCTGTTCTTTTTGCGGATACAGACTAACACGGCTGTTACTTTGAAATCGTTATATTTTTGGTATTCACAACATCCTCTGGCAATGAGATCCACAGGCTGACTGTGTGCTGTCCTTTTGTTTGTTGCAAACCTGCTGCCTTTGCTTCCATAGGGTGACTCCGCATCGTTGTGTTATGTGATGGGGTAAATAACACTTGCCTATTCACTTTCTTCACACCAGTCATGAATTTATGACTCTCTATCATACCCCCCTTGATGTGACTCCGTCTTTTTTCCTGGATCTGACTCTTAGTCCTTTTCCCATTGGTCCTGGAGGCCAGAATACCCTGTAACCCCCACAGGAGGCTGACCCAAGGTGGGACAGCATGAGGGAAGCTCACCTTGCTGCCCAGACCCCACCTGTTCTGTGGGACTGAGGCCTAGTCCCTGGGGCTGTGGGTGCAGGGGCCTCTCCCCACCATCCAATCGACACAGGGAATGTGATGTGATTGCTCGGGTACAGAACACCATAGAAATCCATCCCTCTGCATTTCCACCCCTTGCTGGATCCTTCTGCAGCCCCACGGTTGTCTTTGGGCCAGGTCCACAGCTGATGCAAATTGCCACAGCCAGTGAAGCTAGCCGATTTACTCCAGTCCTGCAGGACCCAGCCCCATGTACTGTCATGCCTGGCCTAGCCACAGCGGTGAGAGGAAAAGGAGTGGGACTCGCTCTCGCTTCACCTCTGCCATCCTTCATCTGTATCCACTGGGCACCATGCAGCAAGGGCAGCCAGCAGTCATATGGCTCAGGTGACTTTGAGCGGGGCTTCAAGGACGTCTCAGTGCCAGACCTGCAACCCACCAAGAGAGGTGTAGTTAGAGATCTCTGAGCCACAGGACACTGGGAGTGTGGCCCCTGCTAATCTCTCCTTGGGGCTGTAGGGTTAAGCGTGCTAAGCCCCTGGGCTCCCATTGCTTCCCTGGGAGCCCTTTCCCCTGCTCACAAACTTTCATTCAGGAAAAAATCCAAACCGTTTTTCCAGGGTGTCAAAACGAGACATTTGGCTGCAATGCGGATGCGAGCGACATGCTCATGCTCAGTCTGTGCTGGGGGCAGTGGAAGGCAAATGCAAGTCAAGTGATGGGGGACGCACGAGGCTGCGTCTGTTCAGTCCGAGGAATCCATCCCACAATCTTGCACCTATTAATGACCAGTGGGGTCTTCTTCTCCTAGGTGTGGAAGAAGGGGAAGATTTCCTCCATGACAGAGGTGGTGAAAGTGTAGAGATGGGTCAATGTCTCGGCATTGTAAAAGGCCACCTATCCTTCTGTGTAGTGTAGGTAATCCCAACCCTGCAAAGACTCTCGTTGCAGAACACGTGGGTCAGGGAGGTGCTAAGAGCCCTGTATCTGCCCATGTGCATCTCCACAGTCCAGAAGCCATGCTCAGGAGTGAGTCTGAGAGGTCCCTTCCTCTTCACTGACCCCATGGCCCACTCCCACATCCCAGCAGCCAGCGCCCCCCACCTCCACTTGCCAGTAATATCTCCCAGATGAGAATCTTTCAGAGGCCAGGACACAGGGTTCAGTGTTGGATCTCTCACGGTAGCTGGGCAGGTTCTTCCACACTTCTCCCAGAGGCTCACTCCTCCTGTCACTGGACAGGATGAGCTCAGGTTTGGCTCTTCTAGGATCCAGAGTCACCTCCACTGGAGAGAGCGAGAGAGAGAGAGAGAGACAGGGAGAATGTGAGATTAGATAGATAGATAGATAGATAGATAGATAGATAGATAGATAGATAGATAGATAGATAGATAGAATGTTTACATCTGGGCGGAGGAAAGAGAAGATATCAGAACAGATTAAGGAGAGAAAAATTACTTAGAGAAAATAACATAAGATGTCCCTAACTACTACTCCCCACCAGATGTATATCACACCCTGAGATTTCAGAGTTTTCTGAGATGGAGTTTCCTAAGATGGAGAACTGGCTGGCTCAGGGGGTGAGGGGAATGGGACATGGGCCCTTTCCCTTCTAGTGGCTGCCAGCTCTTATCAGGCTGCAAGGAAAGAGGACTGCCTGGTTTAGAGGGGTGGGGACATGGGTGTTGGGGCTGATCACAAGTTACCTTGGCCTGTTGTTACAGAATGGTTCGGGGGGAGCTAACAGTGAACTGGCTTTAACTGGCCGGGCTGGCTTGCAGCCACTCGACTAACTAAATAAGTAAAAAAATAAGAAGGGCCTAAAAATATTAAGTATAAAAATAAAAAGCAGTAGTGTTTCCTGCCAAAGCCTGCTTGTGGGTAAATACGCCCTGTGACGTTGCACCCCATAATGCTTTATGCAAATATGCTTATGAATGTAAATATGACATATGTTTTATGCTACATATGCCATGTGCCATATCTCTGCAAAGGTTATGATCTACTGAATATATTCATCCCATTTGTCTGCATGTATCATTTTAATATTCAAAGTTATGAATATTGGCTGTGTACTTGTTTGAGTTTAAGTAGCCATTTGGTCAGCTTCTTGAGAAAGGAGTGTGCAAATTAAGTGCCCAGTCAAGAAACACTTAACTGACAATGGATCTTGTGAGACTTCAATCTACATAAGAAGTCTTCCTGAAGACATTCTAGATAGCATGTGGGCAATGGCTGCTGCCTGTAAAAACTGAGTCATGCATGGACATGTGACTTGCCCATGTGACTCCAAAACTCCATCTTGGAGCTGGATTTTGCATAGGAGATAGGAGGGGTCACCACCCACAAGAAGAAGGCTATTTAAGTCCCTGGGAGACCCCTCCATTTTGTCTTCAGCTGGCTCAAGAGAGAGCCTCTCCACCCCCAAAGGATACCTGAAAGAAACTGGAACAAAGGACAGTAACCATACGGGTGTGAGTGATTGCTGGACCCAGACTAGAAGGAGGCTAGTCTGTAAAAGAAGCTTACTGGAACATCTCTGAGGGTGAGATTTGCATCGGTAATCACTTATTTACTGTATTAGGTTTAGACTTCCATGTTTTATTTTATTTTGTTTGGTAATTTACTTTGTTCTGTCTGTTATTAACTCCACCAGAGAGGTCCTTTGGGGCCATCTGCCTGTCCCAAGTCAGGATAAAGGAGGAGGGTTGGGCATGGGGCTAGCAACTCCACCCCGTAAAAAAATCAACCTGCTACAGAAACGCCAACAATAGAGATAACAGAGACTTTTAGCCTGGAAAAAGAAGGGTCTTCAATTCGAAGACGCATGACGCTGGGTGGTGAAAGTCGTGAGGAAGCCACTAAGCCGACTAACCTTCTTGCAACCAGGAGGATTCTATACCTGGAACCAGCTAGAGCAAATGGCCCAGGATAAAGGACTCTGGAGATCTGTGGTTGGCGGCCCATACCCCGATTGGGGTGACGGGCATGAGTGAGTGAGTGTCTGTTATTACTTGGAACCACTTAAATCCTACTTTTTGTAATTAATAAAATCACTTTTTACTTATTAATTAACCCAGAGTATGTATTAATACCTGGGGGGGGGGAACAGTTGTTCATATCTCTCTATCAGTGTTATAGAGGGTGAACAATTTATGAGTTTACCCTGTATAAGCGTTATACAGTGTAAAACGGATTTATTTGGGGTTTGGACCTCATTGGGAGCTGGGCATCTGAGTGTTAGAGACAGGAACACTTCTTAAACTGTTTTCAGTTAAGCCTGCAGCTCTTGGGGGACGTGGTTCAGACCTGGGTCTGGGTTTGTAGCAGGCTAGGGTGTCTGGCTCAAACTGGCAAGGTTCTGGAGTCCCAAGCTGGCAGGGAAAACCGGTTAGAAGTAGTCCCAGCACATCAGTTGGCAGTTCCCAAGGGGTTTTCTGTGATCCAACCCGTCACATGCCCCCCCTTAAAAAAATAATAAAAGTGGCTATAAAAATTGCTTTAAATAAACAGTCTCACCTACTAACCTAGGCCTTGTGGGTGCCCAGGAATTCCCCACGCTGAAGCAGCGCCTGCTACAAGCCCTCAAGGATAAGGCTGGAGGGTCTGGGACTGTCCGTAGCAAAAGGGGCATAAGCATTAATTTTTGCTTGCTTGTTTTGTTGCTGAAAAGCACGTATTTAATAACACGTAAATGCTGAAAAGCTTATTATACTTTGCTAATAAACCCAGTTATACTGATGCACGTGGTATGGCTTCATTAAGTGTATCCAAGCTCCCCTCCTCCCCCATTGGCCCGACAATGGGGTGTTTCCCCTCCAGGGGTTGCTAGCTCTGATCTGGACCCAGGATGGGGGCACTGTCTGACTTGGGGTTTAATGGGATACAGGGCCCTTTCCCTCTGAGGTGTAGGTTCCCATGTGGTCAGGCTGACAGTGACTTGAAGCCATTCCCACATAGTGGCATGTGTGAGATAAGCAAGTGGATAGGAACATAAGAACGGCCATACCGGGTCAGACCAATGGTCCATGTATCCAGTCTTCTGACAGTGACCAATGCCAGATGCTTCAAAGAGAATGAGCAGAACTCGGCAATTATTGAGTGATCCATCCCCTGTCGTCCAGTCCCAGCTTCTGGCCGTCAGTGTTACAGGGATACCCAGAGCATGGGGTTGCATCCATGACCTTGGCTAATAGCCATTGATGGACCTATCCTCCAGCAACTTATCTAGTTCTTTTCTGAACCCCGTTATACTTTTGGCATTCACAACACCCCCTGGCAATGAGTTCCACAGGCCAATTTACTCCAGTCCTGCAGGACCTAGCCCTGCGTGTTGTCACGCCTGGGCCTAGCCACAACGGTGGGAGGAAAAGCAGTGGGATTCGCTCCTGCTTCATCTCTGAAATCCTTTGTCTGTATCCTCTGGGCACCATGCAGCAAGGGCAGCCGGCAGTCATATGACTGTGAGCGGGGCTTCAAGGGCATCTCAGTGCCAGACCTGCAACCCAACAAGAGAGGCGTAGTTAGAGATCTCTGAGCTGCAGGACAGCAGGACCGTGGCCCCAGCTAACATCTCCTTGGGGCTGCAGGGTTAAACATGCCAAGCTACTGGGCTCCCATTGCTTCCCTTGGAACAATCGTCATGAATGCTGCTATCCAGCCTGAAAGGGCCTTTGCCCCGCCTCACGCCTGTGCTACCCTACAAAGTTAGGTCAATGTTAGCTGCCTTACCTCAACCCATTTGTGCATGTGTCTACACTTACATTTGTCCCCCACTGGTGTAGGCACCCATTAAGCCAACACAGTAACACCGGCTCCCCAAGTGGTGTTGAGCTGTGGTCGATGTATGTAGGCCAATGCAGTAGAAATGTAGACACTGTGTTACCTATGTTGGCCCTAACAGTCCTCCTGAACCCATCCCACAATGCCTGATACTCACCACCCTGGTCACAATGGTGAACTCCACTACCCTGGGGTCACACAGACCGGAAGCCCTCCCTCGCCTTTAAAGCCACATTACTTTTTGCAATGCCTTGTCTTGATTGTCCAGCGTTGTGAGCACACCTAGCTGCTCTCCATTGTTGTATGCAACTGCCCAGCTGACCAGTGGCGGTTTTAGAATTAGTGGGGCCCTGTGCTCAGCTTCATTTTTGGAGCCCCCCCCCCTCGGGACCCAGCCAAGAAAAAGAACATTCTCTCTTATCCCCACCCCCCACTCTGTTTTTCATTCTTTTTTTCTTCATCCTCCTCCTGAGGCTCAGGGTTGGGAGTGGGGGGGGGGGTCTGGGTGGGAGTTAGGGACTTAGGGGGCAGGAGAAGGCTCAGGGCTGGGGGTATGGGGTCTGTGATGGAGTTAGGGACTTAGGATGTGGAAGGAGGCTCAGGGCTGGGTATGCGGTGTCTGGAAGAGAGTTAGGGTGCAGGAGTGGGCTCAGGGCTGGGGCAGGGGGTTGGGGTGTGGAGCACTTACCTGGGGTAGCTCCCATTTGGTGCTCAGGGTTGGGGTGGGGATGTAGGGGGTGCAGGAGTCAGGACGGGGGGCTGCGTGTGTGTGTTGGGGGCGCAGGAGTCAGGGAGGGCAGGGGGATGGGTGGGTGTGGTGGCCAGGGCAGGGGAATGGGGATGTGGGGGGTGTGGACCAGGTGTGGGGGGGCTGGGGTGTGTGTGTAGGGGGAGTGCGGGGTGCGGGGGGGGGGGCTCGGGGCTGGGGCAGTCCCGTTTGCAGACACTGGGTTACTTTACCTGGCTGGTGGACGCCTCCCTGTCCCACCGCTGCTCCTGTTTGCTGCCAGAGGGAGCTGTGGCGGCAGCAGCATGTGAGAGCTGAGACCCCCTGGCCTGCCGCTCCCTTCCCCTGGCCTTTTTCCAAGGGCCGCCAGCAGCAGGGCACGACAGGGACTGCACCTCCGCTGCCTGGCATCCAGAAGAGCAGGGCAGCAGGACAGGCACGAACGGATGCCCCACCAGGGGAGCGTGCCCGCCTCCTCTACAGCACGCCCCCAGCTAGCCCCTCACCTGCCTGCCTCATCTGGATGCCTGCAGGGCCGCCAGCACCAGCCTGCAGCAGGAGTCCCAGGAACCGGCAGGAGCCCAGCTCACTGGCTGGGAGAGTGCACCACATGCCGCGCCTCCAGCAGAGTGCCCCAGCCGGCTCTTACGGCTCCCTCACTGCTCCCCCCTGCAGGAGGGACCGGACAGTTCTGGGCTGCCCAGCCCTGGGCCCCCCTGTCATTGGGGGGCCCCGTACCAGAGCACTGTGTGTTTCACTTTATATCTACCTCTACAGCTAATTACATGCTGGCTACATGCTCCAGACCTGCTCTGGTTTGGAGTAGACCAGAGACACCGGATCTCCTGGGCCTGTGAGCAGAAGAGGCTGTGCAGGCACAGTTATGGACTGGACATAGAAACATGGACATCCACAAGCAGATTGCAAGGGGGGTGCAGGAGAAGAGGTATGACAGGAACCTGCAGCAGGACCATGTGAATACCAAGGAGCTGCATCAGGCATATCAGGAGGCCGAGGAGGCCAACATTCAATGCAGTTCCAAGCCACAGACATGAAGCTTTTACAAAGAGCTGCATGCCCTACATGGTGGAGAACCCACCAGCACCCTTCACGCCACCATGGAACCTCCAAGGAGTCCAAGTCACAGATCTCTGCTGTGAACAGAAAAGAGGAGGAAGAGGTGGACAAGAAAGAGGAGGAGGCATATGGAGGACAGGCGACGGGAAGGACCATTTATGCAGTGAGGCAGGACTAGTTTGAGACCACCACAGTCCAGTCAGTCCCCAAGTCAAGTATGGCCTCACCTTGGGTATAGTGGTGGCACCTCAAATTAGAAGGACACAGCTAATTTTCATTAATTGACTCATACTAGAAGAGGTAGTGGTACCACAAAGAGAGCTAGAGTTCCTCTCTGCTTTTCATTTTCATTCGGTAGACTTAGGCAGGGGGGCTGCTATGCGGAGCAGTTTGTTTGTGTACACAGGGATGTTCCTTGAATCCTCCTGAGAGATCTCAATGACATGTCCATGGAGACACTCTGCAATCCTCTCCCAAAGGTTTCTAGGGATGGCAGCCTAATTTCTGCCTCCGTGGTAGGACACTTTCCCATGACAGTGGCGATAACTTTGGCAGGCACCATTGCCATAAACTGGCTAGCAACATATGGGCCCGGATGACTTTGGGATGCCAGCAGCAGCAGCTGTGCTCCCTGTGCCTTTGTTACCCTCAGGAGTGAGAGATCAGCTTAAACCACCAGCACCAACTGCGGAAAATGGTGCCAGTGTTCAATGCCATTGTCCTAGGCTCATAGTTTCATGCAACCGAGCAATTCCCTCCTCATTTCCCTAAGGTCACACTCACTATGGCTGAGGCTGTGAGTGCGCGGTGCACAAGCACACTGAAGCAGAAGAGTCCATAAGCATGTCTTGGTTAATACCTAAGGGGAGCAAGGGAAGGGGGCAGTTCTGAATCTTCAGTTTCACTTTCCATTTCTACTGTATTGGCAAACCTCCGTGTGTTTTATCTGCAGCTGCAGCTGTTATGGCCTTGAGGAGTTCCCCCTCCACACGGGTGGAACAATTGACCCAGATAAGAAGGAGGAAAAGGAGAATGTGGGAGGACATGTTCTGTGAGATCCTGCAAGCCAGTACTACACCAGACCTTGAAGAAAGGTCATGGAGGGTGAACATTGCAGACTGTACGGAGAAGGAAAGTGTGGACAGGAGAAAGGCACTGGAAAAGGAGAAGGAGATGCACCAGGACATAATGGAGCTTCTTCATCGGCAAATGCAGATGCTGCAGACTCTTGTGGGCCTCCAGGTACAACAGTCCCAAGCTCGACTCCCATTGCAGTCAGTGGAGAACTGCAGCATAGCACCTCCCTACACACACACCCCTCAGCATTCCTCATGCCAGCACGCCTGCCCTTACCACTCCACACTGGGGGAAAGCATGGACAACCAGAGCTTCACATACACTGATCTTTAAGAGCCCCAGATGATGGATATGTAGCTTCAATGGAGATCAATGTTCCTTCCTCTTGTTGTTCATTAAGGTTCCCTAATTTTAAGTTAAAATGTATTTACTGTTCTTTAGATTAGGTGTTGGGAGCTATTTTTGTATGTGAATAAAACTCTTTTGTTTTGCAAGTGATAACTGGTTTACCACACATGGTGTATAATGCCTTGTAGCAGTGAAAGTGGTGCTCCTGTGCACTCACAACCCAGTGGATCAGCAACAAACCCTGCAGTCATTATAAATGTACAGCAAGTGCCCCAGTGTTAATATCTGCACTGGCAGTGATATGTGCACAGATGTGCAGCAAGCACCACAAAGGCCCACAAACTGCAGCGCCAGGTTGAGCCCAGTCCACCACAGCACATTACCATGACTCATTGTTACAGTGCTCTTTTAAAGCCTCCCTTAGCTACACAGAGCCTCGCTGAGCTCATCTGATAGCCATTGTGTCTGGCTGTTCAAATTCAGCAGACAGCCCCTCCTCCTCCAGCTCTGCAGCAACATTTCCCCCTTTGCCTCACAGTTATTATGCACAACACAACAGGCAGCTAAAAGTGGTGGGATATTTTTCACACTGAGATCCAATCTGGTGAGTAAACACCGCCAGCGCCCTTTCAGTCTACCAAAGCACATTCAATTGACATCCTGCACCTGCTGAGCAGGTGGTTGAATCTCTCCTTGGTGCTGTCAGTGTGGCCGGTGTATGGCTTCATGAGCCAGAGGAGCAGGGCATAGGCTGGATCCCCCAGGATCACTGGTGGCATTTCAACATCACCAATGGTGATCCATTGGTCAGGAAAGAAGGTCCCTGCCTGTAGCTTTTTGAAAAGTCCTGTGTTCTTAAATATGTGAATATCATGCACCATCCCTGACCAGTTTTCAGAGTAGCAGCCATGTTAGTCTGTATCCGCAAAAAGAACAGGAGTACTTGTGGCACCTTAGAGACTAACAAATTTATTTGAGCATACGCTTTCGTGGGCTACATCCCACTTCTTCTTCCTTGACTAGCCAACAGTGAAGAGTCCCTGATGATTTGCCAATGCTTGCATAACCATGGAAAAATAGCCCTTTCTGTACTCTGTGACAAGGTGATCTGAGGGCAAAATAGGGATGTGCTCTGTCGCAGTTCAGGAACCCCATAGCTGAAAATTCATCCACTGTGTCCTGCACATTTCTAAGAGCCACAGTCCTGCGTAGCAGGAGATGATTAATGGCCTTGCACACTTGTATGACAATGGACACCACAATGGATTTTCACACTCCAGAATGACTTTCCATTGACTGGTAGCAATCCATCTCTGAACGTTTCCACTATGTAATTGCCACTCACTTCTCTGCTGTCAATTCAGCTCTGATTTTAGTGTCCCTGCGCTAGAGGAATGGGGTCAGCTCGGCAAACAGATCCACAAATGTGGCCTTGTGCATCTGAAAGTTCCGCAGCCATTTTTCATCATCCCGAACTTGCATTACAATGCAATCCCACCAGTCAGTGAGCTTTAAGTGGCACTCCATCATCTGCAGCTACTCCATGAATGCCACTAACAAGCTTGAGTTAGTTCTTTGCTATTTCCCACAGCAATCTGGCCTCCACGAAATCATCATGCTCCTCATGGTTCTTCCAGCACCTCTACAAAGAACAGTGAATCATGTGTCCTGTGCTTGCAACGCTCATGACAATAGTGCAGAGATGTGCAGGCTCCATGCTTCTGTTAGAGATGGCAGACAGCAACAAATCCCTTGCTTGTTTCTTGGGAAATTGAAAATAGGTGCAAAAATTATGGGATAGAGATGATATTATGGAATGGAGAACATTGCAGTAGGGGAAGTTGACCCCTTGCTCCCAATCATCCCTGTGCGATTTGTTTCTGCCTCACCATGCATTGCCAAAGCTACCCAAAGGACAGTGCTCTGGATGGTAGCATGTGACACACTGGGATACCTACCCATTGTGCACTGCACTGTGCATTGACACAAGCGCCGCTGGTGAGTACATGCACCGCCAACCAAGGATCGTCGTATGCATGTGCACAAGCGATGTACTAACTGTGGCAGCTGTATGCCAGCATAACTCACATTGGCAAAACTTTGTAGTGCAGACATGCCTCAGCATTTCACTCTTCGGGGGTCACCTGGAGAACTCCTCTCCTGCATAGGTGCTCTCCAGGTACATATAGATATGCAGTTATCCACCCCCTACCCCCTAGCCTGAGACACCCAGAACACATACAGGGCCAGATGCCCGGCTGGTGTAAATCAGGGTCACTGCATTGGAATCAATGGGGCCCGATCCCCAGCTGGTGTCAATCAGGATTCCTCCGTTAGAGTTAATGTGGCTTTGCTGATTTGCCACCAGTTGAGGATGTGGCTCATAGCTTAGAGAAGCAGATGTAAAATGAGATGCTGTTACCTCACGACCTTCCTCTGAGGGCTTTCACTGGGCTCAGACATCCACAAGGGGTAGCTCTTCCAAGCTCTCTTGGCACCTTGGCTGATCCATGAAAACGAGACCAGTTAATGAGCCGAGTCTAGTCCTCAGTCCCAGGGGCAGGTCACTGGATTCTGCAGCTAATGGTGCTGCCCAGAAAGTTCCAAGTAGCAATGGACTGACATTGATCCACCTCACTCAATACCATTTGTGAGAGCAAAAGGTCCAGGCACTGCTCAGTCCGAATGGATCCAGCAACACCATCATGGAGTGCTGAGACAGCACCATCTATCTCATCCCGGCATCCGCACAGCTCAGGAGACCCCAACGGGCACCTGCATCAAAGGCTTTCAGACAGTCCAGGCTATGTCCACATGTTCACATCTCTCTCTCTCTCTCTCTCTCTCTCTCTCTCTCTCTCTCTCTCTCTCTCTGTAAGCAGGGTCTGAATGAATGCTTCCCTGACAGCTAGCTGGGAGGGGAGAGACTTGGGTGTGTTTATGTAAATATAGTTTGCTCCTACTTTGCTTACATGTTTAGTAGATGCAGAAGTGTCAAAATGATCAACTTTGGCTGGTGTTGGGTACAAATCACCTTAGTACTGAATGCAGGGGTAGTGAAATATGGTTACCAATGTTGTAATTATTCTGAGAATACAGAAAATCAGGACTGTGCTTAACCTGTCCCAAAGGAGGGGGTCACCCTCAGTTGAAAGAGGCAAGCCAAAGGCTCGAATGTCAGAGCCCTGTGAAAGTGTGTGGGGGTTGGGGGAAAGACATCTGAGTTAGGAAAGTGCATCACTTTCAACAAGGGTCTGCTCTGGCCTGGTTCAATGTGCCCCTCTTGATTTTTCAAAAAATAGAGCTAAATAGACTTCATTGAGAACCTCTTTTGTTATTTTAAGTTGCTCAATCAGAGTGAAAACCAGCTGTGGTAGGAGTGTGTTTCTGGCCTACTGGCCCACAGCTGGAAATCACTGAGAACTGAAATTACTTGTGGCAGGCCTGTGTTTCTGCCCAGCCTGTGCAGAGCTAAAATCACTTGGGGTAGCTGGTGGTAGCAGTGAGTGGGTGGGAGTGGCCAGTGGGAGCAGCGAGCAGATGGCCTGTAAGGGTGGCTGGAGGGAGCTTGGACAGCAGAGCGAGTGTGGTGGTGTTTAACCTCCACACACACACACTCATGATGGGAGGAGAATTCACACAGATGTACCTATGAGCTCTCGGTCTGCCCTGACCAGGCACAACAAGGGTGAGGTGGGGAACACTACAAGAACTTTGGTGTTGGACTCAAGAACCTGAAGCAAAGTACGTGGCCCAGCATTCTCTCTGGGGCAGGCGTCTTGCTCCTGCTTTTATGTTTATGAATACCACTTGTGCTGTTTTCTCAGATTACTGCTAGGTTACTTTTATTAAAGAAACTCTACCTCGGATTCTGTGCTTGCAAGAGGGGAAGAATTGCCTCTTAGAGGTTCCCAGTGGATAGAGTGAAATTTCCCCAGGTTTCTGGGTGGGGGCTCAAGTTGGTTTTGGTTATACTGTTGAAAAGGAGCCTCCTAGATATTGAACCCGGCTCTTCTTGCTGCCCACTCTAACTGGCAGACGGGCTACATATCTATCTATCTATCTGCTTACACTTCTTTCTATCTATCTTTCTATCCCTTCCTTCCTTCCTCTGGAGCATGTGGATAGATAGATATCAAAGTGAAAGTTGCTTTATAAATACCAAAGATAAAGAGCAGATCTCTGGTTTATGAAGGCTGTTAGGGGTTGCATGCATTAAAGGATTGTGCTGTCTGAGAAGGGGAGAGCACTTACCTGCTCAAGGTGATATTTTCATCCTGAACCAGACGAGAGAGAGGAAGTAAGACAGATTACATTGTAGGGTTTTTTTTCCACATGTTAAGTAAAATCTTTCCCTTTCATTTGGCTCTGCCTTTCTAATGGCTTCCAATGCTCTGGGGGCAGCCTGGCCATGAGGAGAGAGAGCCCCCAACCCTGCTCCCTGCACCACAGGCCCCCTAGTTCTGCATTGACTGACAGCAGAGAGCGCCCCCTGCTAAGCCCCCTCCCTGCACCACAGCATCCCATAGCACTTCAATGAGCCATCGGGGCCAGCACTGGCTGCAAAGTCCCCTTGCTGAGCCATCCCTGTCCCCAAATTGCATTTAGAATCCAGGGGACGATTCTGAACAGATGTTGGCTGCCCTAGGGTGAGTTGAGGTCTCCCCTTGTCCCTTAGATCTGGGCTGTGACTCTGTTGCCATCTCACCTGCTGCTCTGGGTCGGTCTTCTCTTCCCTCTCTTCCCCCTCCTCCCTTGTGCCATTTCCCTCCTCCACCTCCTGTAGCTTCTGGAGGGTCATCTGCTGCCCGTCGTGCAGGAAGTGGAGCAGGTGCTGCAGGGCAGACAGTGGGTGGTCAGAGGTGCCAACTTGGGGATCTCAGTGCTGCATTGGGGACACAGCTCTAGAGAGGTCCTGGGACATGGCTGAATAACTACAGTGTTACCAGAGCTGCCCAACCTGCTTAAAATGGGGAGTTCAGGTGCCAAAGGGCTACCGGAGAAGACCCTGGAAAGGATCTGTGTGGGGGATGATGGACAAGCAACCAATGTGAGATCCTAGGATGATGCTGTGGAGCAAATGCTAAGGTGATGCTAGGATGAATCAACAGGGGCGCAGTGAGAAGAAATAGGGAGGTGATTTTACCTCTGCATCCATACTGCAAAATGTCAGGGCTCGGACCTACAATGGGACCCGAGATCTGACCGACTGCCTAGCAAGGTGCTAAGACCTGGGCCCTGCGTGATGGCTGACCTGAGTCAGAGCGATTGGTGTGAGGGCAGACAGGGGGGTTGCACTCAGCCCTGGAGCAGAGGCTGGGCTCAGTGTGCAGTGTAGACATGTCCCCATAGTGCCACATGCCTAACCCAGACAGAGATTGACCCGTGGGCCTGGGTGTGGGCTGTCCAGCCCTGGGGTGTGCAGGGCTGCCACAGAAGTCATGGAGCTGGGATGATAGGGATACCTGCCTCTCGCATCTCTCCATCACACGGGAGGCTCAGCATGATCTCCAGATCCATCTTCAGAGTCTCCAGGCATTGCCTGAAACTCTCCTGGAGGGGAGGGAGGTCTGGTTTGTGAACAGGTCAATCCCAATGAGCATCAGAGGCAGAGAGAGTCCCTGGGGTATCCGGGGGGGGGGGAATCATTCAAAGGACATTAGGGATGGATTAGGGAATAGCATCTTCCCCATCCTGTCCCCTCCCAGTTCCAATCGTGCAGCCTTAGTGTTAGACATCTCCAACCTTACAGCAGGTTTCCCTTCCTATGCAGCCTAAAGGGACCCTCAGAGGAAGGGAGACCCAGTGCTGGGACTCAGGAGGTCTGGGTTTTGTTCCCAGATCTGGCAGAGATCCCTGGCAGACCCTTGGGTCAGGTTTTCACAAGAGATCAGCTCCCATTTGGTGAAGGCCAGATTTTCAAACATGCTCAGTGCTCAACTTGCTGAGCTCTGTGGCAACTCTGGCCATTTAAAAAAAGGCTCTTCAGGCCTCACTTATTTAGGTGTAAAATGGGGATAATTGTCAGTTCAGACTCAGGGCAGAGACTGTCCCTCTCTGGGCAGCGCCCGGCCCAACGGGGCCCTGATATCAGCTGGGCAGGGCCTGTCTCTCGCTGTGTGTCTGTGCAGCGCCTGGCACAACGCTGTGTGTCTGTGCAGTGCCTGGCACAATGGGGCCCTGATCTCAGCTGGGCCAGGGCCTGTCTCTTGCCGTATGTCTGGGCAGTGCCTGACACAATGGGGTGCTGATTTCAGATGAGGCTTTATGTGCTACCATAACACACATAACAATAACAATAAACTCTCCCTTTGTTAATTTCATCCCATGCCTTCTAGTTTATTTCCACCCTTCAACCCTGCACATCTTAATAACACCTCCCGCTCCTTGGTCTTTGCACCTCTCATGTCCTCACCCTATCAGCTGGCACAGATTTTTCCTCATTTACTCTTTCCTTATTACAATCCACTCCCTGCCACACTCTGGATTTCATGGCACTAATATCTCATGCTGCAGACCTTTTATGTGCACCTCCACCCCAGGATCCCATCTGTCCTGTAATGGGGAAGCCTCAAAGGGAAAGCTGCAAGTGCAATGCAATTTGGGACAGTCCCATAGGGTATGTCTACAGCTGGCCCGTGCTAGGAGACTTGGGGTCATAGGGCTTGGACTAAGGGGTGGTTTAATTACAGGTCAGGCTGCAGCCCCAACTCTGGGACCCCCCCCCCCCCACATTGCAGTTGTGCTGCTGCAGTGTATCAAGCATAGACAAGCCTTTAGACAGGCCTGACTGGCAGCAGGATTCTGCATGTTTTCTTTGCAGCCTTTTGTAGACACACAAGCTGTGCTGGTTTAACTTGAAATCTGGTTTTAAACCACTTGAGTTTAAAACCCGTGTGGACTCTTACTTTGATTTAGCTTAAATCAAAAACTTAAATTGCTAAGCCAGAATAAGAGTGTCCACACTGGGGCTTGGTTGAACTAGAAAAATCCCACCTCTGTCTACATTACGGAGCTGTCATAAACAGATAGTTAAGGGTTAATGCCTCTTTTACCTGTAAAGGGTTAAGAAGTTCACCTAGCCTGCCTGACACCTGACCAGAGGAACCAGTGGGAGGAGAAGATGGTTCAAAAGGAAGAAGGGAAGTTCCCTTTGTCTGGGTCAGTTTCACTTTTGACCAGAGTGGGAAAGCTCCAGAATTCAGCCTCTTATCAAGTAGTGAGTATTAGTGAAGGGAATAAATAGGTTTGTGTTTATTTTCTTTTGTAATTTGTCTTGTGCAATTAGGGAATAATCAAATTGGGTATTCTTTTGTGTACTAAGTTTTGCCCCAGGGGAACATCCTCTGTGTTTTGAATCTGTTGTCTGTGAGAGTAGCTGGTATGCTAATCTCTCCCAGAGGGTTTTCTTTTACCTTTCTTTTCTTTAATTAAAAGCCTTTTTTTAAATAACCTGATTGATTTTTCCTTGTTTTTAGATCCAAGGGGGGTGGATCTGGATCCACCAGGAGTTGGGGGGAGAAAGGAGGGGGGATGGTTAATTTCTCCTTGTTTTTAAGATCCAAGGGGTTTGGATCTGTGTTCACCAGGGAATTGGTGAAGAAGTCTCTCAAGGCTACCCAGGGAAGGGAATTAGTGCTTGGGAGTGGTGGCAGCAGACCAGATCTAAGCTGTTAATTGAGCTTAGGGGTTCACATGCAGGTCCCAATATCTATACTCTAAAGTCCAGAGTGGGGGTGAAACCTATGACAGGAGCGTATACCAGTATAGCTCTGTTGGCTTAGCTGTGCTGGCATGCGCCTGTAGTATAGTGGGGTGGGTGCAGGACTTGTGGCAGAGCGGGGAGTTGAGCACCCCCCTGGACCCGGAGGAATCCGGTGCCTATGAGTGCAAGAGAACCTTGAAAAAAGCCAGGAGACTCAGAAAGTTTGGTGTACTCGGCATAGTGAAGAAAGATCTTTGATAGTGGTGATTTGGTGTTAGTGCTGAAACAAAATGCAGGATTATTGGGAAGGACCTTTTAAGATGATAGAGTGAATGAAGTAGCATATGATGTAAGGAAGTCCCATGGCAGGGGAGCTGTGAAGACAGTGCATGTCAATAGAGTAAAAGCTTATCAGGAAAGGGAGATGGCTGTGAATATGATTTGTGCTGACGAGGGCATTTTTACTGCTTAATTGATTTGGTCAGAGAGAGCATGGAAGAGACTCCCCTGGACATCCTTGAGTTTGGCGAGGGTTTAACTCAGAGGGGGGCAAACTATGGCCTGCAGGCCACGTCCGGCCCATCAGACCCTTCAGTCCGGCCCCCGAGCTCCCGCAAGGGAGAGGGGTCAGGACAGCCTTGCCAGGAGGAGCCAGCCCAACTCCTGGGCACTGCAGTGAGTAGGGGCAGCTGGTGATCCAGCTGCCTGGGGAAGCCAGTACCCAGCCCCTTCCCTTCTGTCCCCGCTAGGGTTACCAACCCTCCAGGATTGGCCTGGAGTCTCCCGGAATTGGCATCGAGCTCCCAGT
Source organism: Glyptemys insculpta (assembly GCA_032172135.1). NCBI lineage: Eukaryota > Metazoa > Chordata > Testudines > Emydidae > Glyptemys > Glyptemys insculpta. The sequence goes on along the minus strand of JAVMKA010000006.1, from coordinate 138,388,390 downwards.
GACTATTGAGAGCAATCCAGGAGATTTCAATAGGATATTTTAAGAAAATGACACTACATCGTATTGGGGGGGGGGAATCTCCCGGATCTTCAGTCATAGTTGGTAACCCTAGTCCCCCCTCCCCCGCAGCCTCAGCTCCCCCAGCACATGGGCAGGGCGGTCAGGGGGCCGAAAACAGGAGGGGTCAGATGGGGGGTGGGAGTCCCAGGGGAATGGTCAGGGGGTGGGAAACAGGGGGGGTCAGATGGGGGCAGGAGTCTCAGGGGAGTGGTCAGGGGGTGGGGAACAGGGAGGGTCAGATAGGGGGTGGGGGGCGGGTTACGCCTAGCTGTTTGCGGGGGCACGGCGACACCTGGCTGTTTGGGGAAGCACGGCATCCCCTAGCCTTCCCTACTCAGCCCTCCATACAATTTCTGTACCCCGACGTGGCCCTCAGGCCAAAAAGTTTGCCCACTTCTGGTTTAAGTCCAGCCCAAAAGCAGGAAATGCTGGCCCTTTTAAAGCACCACAAACAAGTATTTTCCAGACAGCCAAATTTAGCTGACAAGACTGCACATTCCATTGTAACCTCAGGCCTTGCCCTGCTCCTAGCAGAACATACCAGTCTAAAGGGGAAATGCAGAGACAAATCCAGGAGCAGGGGGAAAGCGTGCTTGAAATGGGGGTAATCACTGAGTCAAAAAGCCCTATTTTTCTGACAGGCTGCCCTGATGCAGGTACTCATGGTACCAGGCAGAATGATACCTGCCACCCTGGATCTGACCCATGGGGCCATCTAGCCATAGGTGCTGGAACTATGGGTGCAGGGGGTGCAGCTTCCTTCCCCACACCCCGGCTTGAAGTGGTTTCCATCATCTACCGAGTTTACAGTTTGGTTCAATGGCTCTCCGCACCCCCAGTATACACATTGTTCCCTGCATCTAATCACCCTGCATCCCTGTCACCCAGGATCAGGCCCATGGGCCCATCTAGCCCAGGATGTTCCCCCTTTCCCTACACACACACACACACTTCATGCCATGTGAGATCAGATCAATGGGTCCTCAGGTATCCTCCTCCCTGTCAGCCTGGATCAGACCCATGGGCCCATCCCGCCTATTGTCCTGTCTCTGTGAGTGGCCAGTGGCCAGTACAGAGCATTTCAGACGAAGGAGCAAGAAACATCACAACGGTTTATCCATCTTTCATCCATGCCCTCTGTCTGTCTGTCCAATTCCACATCTCCCCATAGTCCTCTAACACTCCAACCTCCATACAGCTCCATCTAGCTATCCAGTCTCCACACACAGCCCTCTGCCCGCCTCCCTGATCTCTGCATAAACCCCTCTGTCTGTGTGGTCACCCACCTCCTTGCCTGTGGTTTTGGACCACTGCCTTCCCCCTGCTAATGCAAGTTCAATGCTAACCAGCTGTGAAACTCTGCACAGCCTCTTCTTTCCCAGCCCCAGCTCCGAAGTTGTGGGAAACTCCCTGAGTCTCGTGAAATTAGCCCAGCATGGAATGCGACAGGTAGCAACCCCGTCCCATCTGCCCACTGCCTGGCAGGGTGGGAAGCACCCAATGGCTGCCCCATTACAAGTGGGGTTGGGAATGAGGTCATGGTGTGGGGCTGCAGGGGGCCCTGTGTCAGGGTACCTCAGGTACCAGTATCACCTTAATCCAGCCCCGCCTAGTGGTGCTACTGCCCCTCAGCCATGCCCAGCTGCAGGGCTATCTAGGCCCTCCAAGTTCTGGTGAGAACCCTCCCAATTGCCTCTGGGTCCCCCTCTAGCCACCAGTCTCAGCCTGCCCCTGGAGATCTCAGGGCACAGAACCGCACCACCCAGCTGTGGGGGCTCTCCCTCCCCCACTGCCTCCTGCTGTGCTGAGCTCTCGCCATTTTACCTGCTGCCTCTGGTGGTCCTGTCCCATGGTCTCCATCCCACCCAGTGGGCTGGATCTGGAGCACACGTCTGGGGCCTCGTCCTGGGAGGGGAACCTCTTTGCGATCGCCATCACTTTGGCTAGCAGCTTGTTTGGGCGGAAGCTGCGCTGTTGGAAGGACCGGCGGCACTGGGGGCACTGCTTCAGATCCTCTTCCTCCTCCTCTACCCTGTCCCAGTACTGGAGGATGCAGGCCTGGCAGTAGTTGTACCCGCAGTCCAGCGTCACCGGCACCTCCATGTACTGGGTGCAGATAGAGCAGGTAACTGTCAGACCCAGCCATGCTGGGAGGCTCACAAGGGGCGGCTGCACTGCTGGGATCTCTGCACAGCTCAGTTCAGTTTCCTGGTAGCCAGCTCCTTGCCCTACGGAGGTCCCAGACAACCACACACATGCGGCTGCTGAGTCTATGCAGAGAGGAAGCGGGAGGTCAATGCACTAAGCTAATGAACAAAACTGCATGAACTGAGCGGCGGGGGGGGGGGGGGCACGTTTAGTGGCTTGGAAGCCCTGAGCCAATGCCCTGAGCTCTGAGGGCAGGAAGCACAGGACCAGGCTCCACTTCCCCCTCACGCCTCCATCTTCATCCAGTGCCCTGCCAGGGCAGCCCCGTAGAGGGAAACCCAGTCTCGGGGGTACAGTACCCCGTCTGCTGATGGACCCTGTCGGTGCCACTTGCCATAGAATCACAGAGCTGGAAGGGACCTCGAGAGGTCATCAAGTCCAGTCCTCTGCACTCATAGCAGGACCAAGCACCATCTAGAACATCCCTGACAGGTGTTTGTTCAACCTGCTCTTTAAAATCTCCAATGACAGAGATTCCACAACCTCCCTAGGCAATTTATTCCAGGGCTTAACCATCCTGACAGTTAGGAAGTTTCTCCTAATGTCCAACCTAAACCTCCCTTGCTGCAATTTAAGTCGATTGCTTCTTGTCCTATCCTCAGAGGTTAAGGAGAATAATTTTTGTCCATCCTCCTTGTAACAACCTTTTAGATATTTGTATACGGTTATCATGTCCCCTCTCTGTCTTCTTTTCCAGACTAAACAAACCCATTTTTTTCAATCTTCCCTCATAGGTCATGTTTTCTAGACCTTTAATCATTTTTGTTGCTCTTCTCTGGACTCTCTCCAATTTGTTCACATCTTTCCTGAAATGTGGTGCCCAGAACTGGACACAATACTCCAGTTGAGGCCTAATCAGCGTGGAGTAGAGGGGAAGAATTACTTCTTGTGTCTTGCTTACAACACTCCTGCTAATACATCTCAAAATGATGTTTGCTTTTTTTGAAACAGTGTTACACTGTTAACTCTTGTGATCCACCATGACCCCCCAGATCCCTTTCCACAATACTCCTTCCTAGGCAGTCATTTCCCATTGTGTATGTGTACATCTGATTGTTCCTTCCTAAGTGGAGTATTTTGCATTTGTCCTTATTGAATTTCATTCTATTTACCTCAGACCATTTCTCCAGTTTGTCCAGATCATTTTGAATTTTCATCCTATCCTCCAAAGTACTTGCAACCCCTCCCAGCTTGGTATCATCCACAACCTTTATAAGTGCACTCTCTGTGCCATGATCTAAATCGTTGATGAAGACATTGAAAAGAACTGGACCCAGAACTGATCCCTGTGGAACCCCACTTGTTATACCCTTTCAGCATGACTGTGAACCATTGATAACTACTCTCTGGGAACGGTTTTCCAACTAGTTATGCACCCACCTTATAGTAGCTCCATCTAGGTTGTATTTCCCTAGTTTGTTAATGAGAAGGTCATGTGAGACTGTATCAAAAGCCTTAATAAAGTCTAGATATACCACATCTATCACTTCCCCCCTATCCACAAGGCTTGCTATCCTGTCAAAGAAAGCTATCAGGTTTGTTTGACCTGATTTATTCTTGACAAATCCATGCTATTACTTATCACCTTATTATCTTCTAGATGTTTGCAAATTGATTCCTTAATGATTTGCTCCATTATCTTACCTGGTACAGAAGTTAAGCTGACTGGTCTGTAACTGCCTGGTTTTCCCTTATTTCTCTTTTTATAGATAGGCAGTATATGTGCTCTTTTCCAGTCTTCCGGAATCTTCCATCTTCCATGACTTTTCAAAGATAGTAGCTAATGGCTCAGATATCTCCTCAGTCAGGTCCTTGAGTATTCTATGATGTATTTCATCACCCCCTGGTGACTTGAAGACATCTAACTTGTTCAAGTAACTTTTAACTTGTTCTTTCCCTATTTTAGCATCTGAACCTACCCTATTTCAATGGGATGTTGTATTATAATCATATAACATCACAATGACTGATACAAACAAATCAAAATCAAGTGCTTTTACTTAAAGTCTTCACTTTATTAGTCTTCAGCACTCTCAGTCTTTTCCTTTACTCAAAGTCTCTGCTTTATGTAGTCTCAAGCACATACAAACACAATAGATTATCGAGCATCTCCAAACAATAGTTACCCATGGTCTGAAGGGCTGTTGAGTGGTTAAACAACATGGTTCAAGTGGCCAGCTATCTGCCTGTTGCTGGGGATTCCATGAGATGTCAAGAAGATCAAATATAAATTCCTCAGACCTGTCCACGCCTTTTATGTTAGTAACTACTGCACTTACTTCAACAACATGTCAATCAAAAAAACCCATTCAGCAAGCACTTTTTAAGCAGTTCGTGATACAGATCTTTTTGCAGAGTCTGCAGTCTCATGGGCCCTGACACCCAAACCAGAAGTCAAATACAGATAGACTTCCTCTTTTTCATAGATGCTAACTCCAGCATATCAGGGAAAACCTCGTGATTGCTCCTCCCTCCTGGCTTTGCCTTAGTGATGCTATGGCTGGTACTAAGGCCCTACAGGTGCTACTCTTGGCAACAGTCAAAACAATCGACATTCCATCCCAATAATTGGCAGTGGATTGAGCACCTGGCTGGTTGCTAAAAATGCCCCTCATCAGGTCAGGCCAGGTGCGGCAAACCAGCTGGCTTTTGGTCTGGAGCCCCTTGCTGATGGTCACTCCATCACTGCAGTGGTCTCTCTTGCAGTAACTTGCCCCTCCAGCCAGGTCGCAAGTTATTTCTCCGCTTCTGGGCTAACAGCAAGCCTAATATAAAGTGGTCCAGTGTCCTCACAAGAAGGTCTTTGGCCAAACTCCGGGCTCATGCACCTTGCCAACAGCTGGTAGGGGAACCCAGGTCCTCCCACTACACTGGGTTCCAGCCAGCAGCTGATCTATGTGCAGACTCTGGGCTCCTTCCTACCCAGCCTCCCACAGGCCTTCTTCTCTTCAACTTCTTGAGATAGACTGACCCTTCCTTCAGGGCTGGGCATCTTAGAGTCCTCCCAGGCTTCCTCCTACCAACCTCCCTCTTCCCAGAGAGAGACTGCTGACCCTCTGCCCTGGCAGCCCCTTCTGCTCTCCACTTTCTGGCTTTAGAATCACCACCTAGCCCCTTCATCATCAATTAATCCTGCCTTTCTCTCTCTAGATGCATCCAGACATGATTGGCCTCTCAGGCCCACATTAACCCATTCAGGGCCTGCCTGGGGTATGCACCCCATCCCATTCATCTTTAGAAATCCCACCTGGTTTTGAAATTCCTTTTCTGATTGCCCGCCTTGGCAAGCATGGCTAGCAGCTCTCCATTGTTGTGCGCACTGCCCAGCTGACCAGGCCGGCTGCACAAACTAGACATGCTCCTGACTGGAGAACACAGGAGGTATTGGACCATGTAAGGGTGCATGGCTGTCTCTGCTTGTCAATCTCTGAGGGAAGCCTCTTCGCAGTCCCGCCCTGGTTGTGGCGCTCACTCAGCGGGGAATTAGCTGTCTTTAAAGCTGAGGCCACCTGAGCTGGGCCGAGCAGTAACGAGTCTAGGCACCCAGGCCCTCAGCCAGGGCAAGGCACCATCCAGTTGGGGGCTCTTGCCTGCAGTCAAGGCAGGGGAGCCAAGTCTATGATCTCAGGCTTTTGATACAGTCTCACAGGACCTTCTCATTAACAAACTAGGGAAATACAACCTAGATGGAGCTACTATAAGGTGGGTGCAAAACTGGTTGGAAAACTGTTCCCAGAGAGCACTTATCAATGGTTCACAGTCATGCTGGAAGGGCATAACGAGTGGGGTCCTGCAGGGATCCGTTCTGGGTCCGGTTCTGTTCAATATCTTTATCAGTGAAGTGGCATAGAGAGCACACTTACAAAGGACACTTATAAAGTTTGTGGGTGATGCAAAGCTGGGAGAGGCTGCAAGTGCTTTGGAGAATAGGATGAAAATTCAAAATGATCTGGACAAACTGGAGAAATGGTCTGAGGTAAATAGGATGAAATTCAATAAGGACAAATGCAAAGTACTTCACTTAGGAAGGAACAATCAGTTGCACACACACAGAATGGGAAATGACTGCCTAGGAAGGAGTACTGAGGAAAGAGATCTAGGGGTCATATTGGATCACAAGCTAAATATGAGTCAACAATATAACACTGTTGCAAAAATAAACAAACATCATTCTGGGATGTATTAGCAGGAGTGTTGTGAGCAAGACACGAGAAGTAATTCTTTCGCTTTACTTCGCGCTGCTTAGGCCTCAACTGGAGTATTGCATCCAGTTCTGGATCACAAAGAGGTTCCCCTCCCAGGATGAGGCCCAGGATGTGCACTCCAGATCCAGCCCACTGGGTGGGATGGAGCCCATGGGGCAGGACCCCCAGGGACAGCAGGTAAAATGGCTGGAGGGAGTGGGGGAGGGAGCGCCCTCAAAGCTGGGTGGTGCGGTTCTGTGCCCTGAGATCATCAGGGGCAGGCTGAGACTGGTGGTTGGTGTGGGACCCAGAGGCAGTTGGGAGGGGTCTCACCAGAACTTGGAGGGCCTAGATAGCCCTGCAGTGGGGCATGGCTGAGGGGCAGTAGCACCACTAGGCAGGGCTAGATTAAGGCGGTCCTGGTGCCTGAGCCATACCCTAACATGGGGTCCTCTGCAACTCCACACTATGACCCCAACCCCCACTTGGCACAGGGCAGCCGTGGGGCTCTCCTCACCCTGCCAGGCGGTGGGTGGCTGGGATGGGGTTGCTATCTGATGTATTCCATGTTGGGCTGATTTTACAAGACTCGGGGAGTTTCCCACAACTAGGGTGACCAGACAGCAAATGTGAAAAATTGGGATGGGGGTGGGGGGTAATAGGAGCCTATATAAGACAAAGCCCCCCAAAATTGGGACTGTCCCTATAAAAGTGGGACATCTGGTCACCCTACCCACAACTTTGGACCTGGGGCTAGGAAAGAAGGGGCGGGAATAAACTAGAAGGCATGGCATGAAATTAACAATGGGAGAGTTTATTGTTATGCATGTTATGGTAGCACTTAAAGCCTCATCTGAGATCAGCACCTCCCTGTGCCAGGCACTGCACAAACACACAGTGAGAAGTAGGATTCAAGTGGTTTCAAGTAATAACAGAAAGAACAAAGTAAGTCACAAAGCAAAATGAAATAAAGCATGCAAGTCTAAGATTACTACATTAAGAAACTGATTACATGTGATATCTCACCCTCAAAGATGTTCCAATAGGCTTCTTTCACAGACTAGACTCCTTCCTAGTCTGGGCCCAATCCTTTCCCCTGGTACAGTATTTGTTAGTCCCAGCAGACATCTCAAGTGGTAAGCAGAGGTTTTCTTATGACTGCAGCCCCCTTTGTCCTGCTTCATCCCCTTCTATAGCTTTGGCACAAGGCGCAAGTCTTTTGTCTGTGCTTGTCCCCCACCCCTCCTTCTAAATGGAAAAGTACAAGATTTAAGATGGGTTTCAGTATCAGGTGACATGGTCACATGTCCCTGTGAGACCTCATTCCTCATTACCCATGGGCTGGCCCACACTACACAGGAAGGCTTGCTGGTAAACAAGCCATTTACAACTGATTGTTTCTGGAGCACCCTTAATGGCCTCCACTTAATCTGACTACATCAGTAATACAGGTTTATATCTTATTCCCCTAACTCCAGACATAGAAATAATACATGCAAACAAATAGGATGAACACACTCAGTAGATTACAAGCTTTCTAATGACACCATACAAGGGGTAGTTAGTGTAAGGCATATTCCAGTTACATCATATTCACATTCATAAGCATATTTTCATAAAGCATATGGAGTGCAATGTCACAACAGTCCTAGCCCCAGCTGAGACCAGAGCCCCGTTGTGCCAGGTGCTGCACAGACACACAGCCTGGGACAGTCCCTGCCCTGAGTCTGAACGGACAAAGGAAGGATAATTATCCCCATTTTACATCTGAGGCCTGGTCTACACTACGAGTTTAGGTCGACTTTAGTCGCATTAAATCGAATTTAGCCTGGACACATTCACACGACGAAGCCCTTTCTTTCGACTTAAAGGGCCCTTTAAACCGGTTTCTTTACTCCACCTCCGACGAGGGGATTAGCGATAAAATCGGCCTTAGGGGGTCGGAATTGGGTTAGTGTGGACGGAAATCGACGTTATTGGCCTCCGGGAGCTATCCCACAGTGCTTCATTGTGACCGCTCTGGACAGCACTCTCAACTCAGATGCACTGGCCAGGTAGACAGGAAAAGCCCCGCGAACGTTTGAATTTCATTTCCTGTTTGCCCAGCGTGGAGAGCACAGGTGACCACGCAGAGCTCATCAGCACAGGTAACCGTGATGGAGTCCCAGGATCGCAAAAGAGCTCCAGCATGGACAGAACGGGAGGTTCGGGATCTGATCGCCATATGGGGAGATGAATCAGTGCTGGCCGAACTCCGAAGCAGTAAACGAAATGGCAAAATATTAGAACAGGTCTCCAAGGCCATGAAGGACAGAGGCCATAACAGGGACACACAGCAGTGCCGCGTGAAAATTAAGGAGCTAAGGCAAGCCTACCACAAAGCCAGAGATGCAAACGGAAGGTCCGGGGCTGAGCCGCAAACATGCCGCTTCTACGCGGAGCTGCATGCCATTCTAGGGGGTGCAGCCACCACTACCCCAACCGTGTGCTATGAGTCCCTCAATGGAGAAACACACAGGGAAGCGGGTTTGGGGGACGAGGAAGATGAGGATGGAGATAATGTAGATAGCTCACAGCAGCAAGGAAGCGGAGAAACCGGTTTATCAAACAGCCAGGATATGTTTATCACCCTGGACCTGGAACCAGTAACCCCCGAACTCACCCAAGACCCTGCGGGCACACAGGGGACCTCCGGTGAGTGTACCTTTGTAAATATTACACATGTTTTAAAAGCAAACATGTTTAATGATTAATGATTAATTTGCCCTGGCAATCGCGGCCAGTACAGCTACTGGAAAAGTCTGTTAACGTGTATGGGGATGGAGCGGAAATCCTCCAGGGACATCTCCAGAAAACTCTCCTGGATGTACTCCCAAAGCCTTTGCAAAAGGTTTCTGGGGAGGGCTGCCTTATCCCGTCCGCCATGGTAGGACACTTTACCACGCCAGGCCAGTAGCACATAGTCTGGAATCATTGCATAACAAAGCATGGCAGCGTATGGTCCCGGTGTTTGCTGGCATGCAGACAACATCCATTCCTTATCGCTCTTTGTTATCCTCAGGAGAGTGATATCATTCACGGTCACCTGGTTGAAATGGGGCAATTTTATTAAGGGGACATTCAGAGGTGCCCCTTCCTGCTCTGCTGAACAGAAATATTCCCCACTGTTAGCCACGCGGTGGGGGGGAGGGGTGAAGTGATCATCCCAGAGAATTGGGTGTGGGGGGGAGGGGAATTAGTTGGGTTTGTGCTGCATGTTAACCCTGAAACCGCAGCCCCTCCTTTTACATTGCAAACCCATTTTAAATGGCCAACCAAACGGGTGCTTGGTATGGGAAATGAGGGCAGTACTGTTTGAAACCATCCCCACATGTTAAGAATGTTAAAAAAGCCCAAAGACTGTATGTCTTACCATGGCTGCCTGCAAGCTGAAATCTGTGTCCTGGGACTGCGTGAGTGATCTCTCACAGCAAACCAGGAGGCTTTCAATATAAGAGGAAAAATGCGACCTTGTAACGAAAGCACATGTGCTGTTTTATGTGAACAGCAAAATTTAACGTGAAAGAGTGTACCCATTGTTCTCTAAAATGTATCTTTTTTAACCACCTCTCCCCTTCTACTCCACCAGCTGCAAATGTGTCTCCTTCACAGAGGCTCGTGAAGATTCGAAACCGAAAGCGAAGGACACGTGATGAAATGTTTACAGAATTACAGACTGCCTCCCACGCTGATAGAGCACAGCAGAATGCGTGGAGGCAGTCAATGGCTGATTTTAGAAAAGCCCAATATGAGCGAGAGGAGAGGTGGCGGGCTGAATCGCGGGCAGAAGAGCAGAAGTGGCGTGCTGAATCGCGGGCTGAAGATGAGAGGTGGCGTCAGCTTGCACACAGAAGGCAAGAGTCGATGCTCCGGCTGCTGGAGCATCAAACTGATATGCTGCAGCGTATGGTTGAGCTGCAGGAAAGCCAGCAGGAGCAGAGACCACCGCTACAGCCCCTGTGTAACCAACAGCCATCCTCCCCAAGTCCCATTGCCTCCTCACCCAGACGCCCAAGAACACGGTGGGGGGGGCCTTCGGCCACCCACTCACTCCACCCTAGATGATTTCCATAGCAATAAATTTTAAAGTTTTAAATTGCAGTGTGTCCTTTTCCTTCCCTCCTCCCCCACCCATCCCGGGCTACCTTTCCAATTATCCCCCTAAGTTGTGTGATGAACAATAAAGAATGCATGAATGTGAAGTAACAATGACTTTATTGCCTCTGCAACTGGTGCTTGAAGGGGGGAGGGTAGGGGAGGGTGGGGTGGTTGGTTTACAGGGAAGTAGAGTTAACCGGGTGGGGGGGGAGGGGCGGAGGGTTCATCAAGGAGAAACAAACAGAAGTTTCACTCCGTAGCCTGGCCAGTCACAAAACTGGTTTTCAAAGCTTCTCTGATGCGCACAGCGCCATGCTGTGCTCCTCTAACCGCCCTGGTGTCTGGCTGCGCGTAATCAGCGGCCAGGCGATTTGCCTCTACCTCCCACCCCGCCATAAATGTCTCCCCCTTACTCTCACAGATATTGTGGAGCGCACAGCAAGTAGCAATAACAATGGGGATATTCTTTTCGCTAAGGTCTGAGCGAGTCAGTAAGCTGCGCCAGCGCGCTTTTAAACGGCCAAATGCACATTCCACCACCATTCGGCACTTGCTCAGTCTGTAGTTGAACAGGTCCTGACTCCTGTCCAGTCTGCCTGTGTATGGCTTCATGAGCCATGGCATTAAGGGGTAGGCTGGGTCCCCAAGGATCACGATAGGCATTTCAACATCCCCAACGGTTATTTTCTGGTCCGGGAAGAAAGTCCCTTCCTCCAGCTTTCTAAACAGAGCAGACTGCCTGAAGACGCGAGCATCATGTACCCTTCCCGGCCAGCCCACGTTGATGTCGGTGAAACGTCCCTTGTGATCCACCAGGGCTTGCAGCAGCATTGAAAAGTACCCCTTGCGGTTTATGTACTCTGTGGCTTGGTGCTCCGGTGCCAAGATAGGGATATGGGTTCCGTCTATCGCCCCACCACAGTTTGGGAATCCCATTGCAGCAAAGCCATCCACTATGGCCTGCACGTTTCCCAGAGTCACTACCCTTGATATCACCAGGTCTCTCATTGCCCTGGCAACTTGGATCACAGCAGCCCCCACAGTAGATTTGCCCACTCCAAATTGATTCCCGACTGACCGGTAGCTGTCTGGCGTTGCAAGCTTCCACAGGGCTATCGCCACTCGCTTCTCCACTGTGAGGGCTGCTCTCATCCTGGTATTCTGGCGCTTCAGGGCAGGGGAAAGCAAGTCACAAAGTTCCATGAAAGTGCCCTTACACATGCGAAAGTTTCGCAGCCACTGGGAATCGTCCCACACCTGCAGCACGATGCGGTCCCACCAGTCTGTGGTTGTTTCCCGGGCCCAGAATCGGCGTTCCACGCCATCAATCTGCCACAGGAACACCATGATTTCCACATTGCTGGGGCCTGTGCCTTGTGAGAGGTCTAGGTCCATGTCCATTTCCTCATCACTCTCGTCGCCGTGCTCTAATCGCCACCTCCTCGGCTGGTTCCGGTTTTGCTTTGGCATGTCCTGGCTCTGCATATACTCCAGGACAATGCGAGTGGTGTTCATAGTGCTCATAATTGCCGCGGTGATCTGAGCGGGCTCCATGATCCCAGTGCTAGCTATGGCGCCTGGTATGAAAAAAGGCGCGAAACTAGTATCTGACGGACTAGGGGAGGGAGGGAGGGAGGGGCGAGTGACGACATGGCATACAGGTACAGGGAATTAAAATCAAGAAAGGTGGCTGTTTCAGGGAGAAACACAAACAACTGTAACACAGAATGCCCCCCCCCCAAAGATTGAACTCAAAAGCCTGGGTTTAGCAGGAGGGAGGGGGGAAGCAAATGAATACAGAATAAATCTATTTTTTACATCTTAAGACGACAGTGCAGCATGACTGATAGCCCTCAGCATTTTCTGGGTGCTTGGCAGCAAATACTGGGCGCTTGGCAGTTAGCCTTCAGGCCTATTGCACGATCTGATACCCACTGCAGTATGACAACGATGGATACCAGTCGTAAAATACTATCTACTGCCCAAAAGGCAAGGGGTTGCTGCTCTGTAGCAATGTAGTCCCATCCTGCGAAACTACGTCTGATAACCATCATCATCAAGGCAAGGGGTTGCTGCTGTGTAGCAATCTAGCCCCATGTCTGCCAGCACCCAGATTGCCCTCGGCCTCTTCTGGGTGCTTAGCAGAAAACTGGGTGCTTGGCAGAAAATAGTATACTACGACTGATAACCATCATTGTCTGCCCAGGTGCCCATCATCGACAGCCACTGCTGTACAATGAGGATGGTTACCAGTCATAATAAACCATCTACTGCCTAAAGGCAAAAGGCAAGGGCTGGTGCAATGCAGCCCTACAGCTGCCAGCCCCACGGCTGCCTGCACCCAGATCACCAATGAAGGCTACCAGTCATGCTGCACCGTCTACCACCAAAAGGCAGTTAGCTGCTGCTGCTGTGTAGCAATGCAGTCCCACGTCTGCCGGCACCTAGATGACATATGGTGACGGTGAGCTGAGCTGAGCGGGCTCCATGCTTGCCGTGGTATGTTGTTTGCACAGGTAACCCAGGTAAAAAGGCGCGAATCTATTGTCTGCCGTTGCTGTGACGGAGGGGGAGGGGCCTGACGACAGGTACCCAGAACCCCCCGCGGCACTGTTTTGCATCATCCGGGCATTGGGGTCTCAACCCAGAATTCCAATGGGCGGCGGAGACTGCGGGAACTGTGGGATAGCTACCCATAGTGCAATGCGCCGGAAGTCGACGCTAGCCTCGGTACTGTGGACGCGGTCCGCCGAACTAATGCACTTAGAGCATTTTATGTGGGGACACACACAATCGGCTGTATACAATCGATTTCTATAAAACCGGCTTCTATAAATTCGACTTATTTTCGTAGTGTAGACATACCTTGAGTAAGTGAGACCTGCAGAGACTTTTGTTTAAGTGGCAAGAGTTGCCATAGAGCTCAGCTGGTTGGGTGCTGAGAGCATGTTTGAAAATCTAGTCCGCACTGAATAGAGATGTTCGAACCTGCCCAAAGAGTCAGCCATTGAATTGTGGCAGATCTAGGAGCTGAACCCAGACTTCCTGAGTCCTGGCATTGGGTCTCCCTTCCTCCGAGGGTCCCTTTAGGCTGCATAGGAAAGGAAACCTGCTGGCAGTGAGTTCTCTAGGGCTGGAAATGTCTAACACTAAGGCTGCACGATTGGAACTGGGAGAGGACAGGACGGGGAGAGTGATATTTCCTAATCCGTCCCTAATGTCCTTTGCATGACACCCCAGCTGGAGATCCCAGGGACTCTCTATGCCTCTGATGCTCATTGGGATTGACCTGTTCACTAACCAGACCTCCCTCCCCCTCCAGGAGAGTTTCAGGCAATGTCTGGAGTCTTTGAAGAGGGATCTGGAGATCGTGCTGAGCCTCCCGTGTGACGGAGAGATGCGAGAGGCAGGTGTCCCTATCATCCCAGCTCCATGACTTCTGTGGCAGCCCTGCACACCCCAGGGCTGGACAGCCCACACCCAGGCCCACGGGTCAATCTCTGTCTGGGTTAGGCATGTGGCACTATGGGGACATGTCTACATTGCACACTGAGCCCAGCCTCTGCTCCAGGGCTGAGTGCAACCCCCCTGTCTGCCCTCACACCAATCGCTTTGACTCGGGTGCTTGTGTAGCTTGTCTACACAAGCTACACAAGCTTGTGCCCTTATTATTTCTCTGAGCTCCCCAGGAGAAGTCTGGATGCTGTTCAGAGCACATGGTTTTGGGGAAATTCAGGACTGGGAGTGTGTTGGGATCATCTTACTGGTTGTAACTAAAACTAGTGGAAGCCAGAGTGTGAGTGGTGTGTTGCTGAAGGCTAGAGGGGTCACAGTCAGCTGGACCAGGACTGCAGCTATTCACAGACATTCAGAGTGTGACTGGCAGGCTGCTTGTGAGAGGCCAGGTTGGAAACACAAGTAGCAGAAGCATTTTGGGTCACTCAGGGTTGTAATACAAGCAGTGACACAAACTCAGAATATCACAAATGGCATTTGAGTTGGTACCTGCTGACATTTTGATTAAAAACTAGATACAAAATTAACATAGCATGGTGGCTAAACCATCAAACAAGATGTTGGTTTAATCCAACTCTCTGCAACACAGAGGAGGGGGGTAAATAAAAGCAAGTTAAGAAGATAAAAAGAACCAAAACAACTTGAAGCCACAGATCTGTTCCCTAGCCCCTCCACTACCCCAGCCCTGGAGCCAGTTTTGGGGGGGGAAAGAAAAAAAATGAAGCGAACTGTCAGCTCCAGTCCCAGAGAGCAGCCTCGGGGAGAAACAGTCCAGCAGCAGCAGAATCCAGTGCCAACAGCCTATAGAAAATGACTCTGCAGGCTTGGAGATATTGGCCTGGACCCTCATTATCCTGTAAAAAGAGAGTGAGTGAGTGCAATGAGATTTAAAAATAAAATTGTACTATTGTGGCTGGAGGGAGGAAGTGTGTCTGTAAAGGTGAGACAAAAAATGGGGAGTGTGATGGCAGCCATCTTGAGAGAGGCCCAACAATTTCTCTAAGGTGCCATAAGTGCTCCTCGTTTTTTTTGCTGATACAGACTAACACGGCTACCACGGGTTTTTTTTATGCATTATTTTGTTATTCATAGATTGAAATGATTTTTGTTTCCAGCTATAAGAAACCAGGGGCATGGAACTCGGGTCTGCAGGAAACAGCTGTTTTCTAGTCACCACCAGAGGCCCGGATAAAACTGTCACCAAAGGAACTGAGAGGCTAAGCCCTGCAGGAAGTCCTGCCCTAAGGAGCATGAGTGACAGCTCCGCCTGGTTGGCTGACACTTCACACATAAACCAGGAAGTGATTTCTGGGAGTTGTTTGAGCAACACAGACATCCAATGTGTGCTTCCCTTATACCCTGCTTGCTGCTCAGCACTGCAAATTCCCTTGATTACAGATTCCCAGCTATTGACCTTGGTTTGGCTCCTGACACTGATCCTGGTTTACTGTTGCTGCTCTGGGCCCTGGCCAGGGTGCATGACACATTCGGGGTGTGGACAGGTGAATTTCAGGGGACAACTGAGCTTCGGAGGGATGAGAGTGAACAGTTATGTTCCCAACATGTTTTACATTGGTTCAGAGCGGGGTTACTGTTGGTATGCGGGACAGCCTAAGGCCTGTTTCAGCTGTGGCTCATACAAGCACTTCCATTATGGGTGCTCTAGCCTGTGCTGTGAGACCCTGGAGTACAGGATGGAACACTGCTGGCAGGGGCTCCATTGTAATTTGTGTGGGAGGCGAGGGCACAGGTACTGCACCTGTCCAGAAACGAGGCATATGCAAGAGGAGGTGCGCTGGTGACAGCGTAGAGCACGCACACAGATGCAGAGTGGTCAGGCAGCAAGGATACTGGAGTGGCCAAGCAGACACCAGCCTCAGATTTGGAGAGTTCATGCCCCATGGATGGGGGGAGCAGAGGACCCAGCAGTAGCATAGCAAGCCTGGAGGAGCTAGTGCAGAAGAGTGAGGAAAGCAGTGGGGTAGGCACAGAAGTACAGTCAGGTGAGGCTGGTGGTGATGTACCGGCTGGAGTAACAGGGCCGGAACAAACTCCATGTGACCAGGATGACGGGGCCCAGCTGCGTTGTGAGTTGCCTGACCTCTGCACGGACAGGCAGGAGGAGATCAGAGTCATTGGGGAGATTTTCACGAAGGTTTCCCAAAGGACGAGGTGGGAAGGAAAGTGTTCTGTAGTTATTAATCTCCCACTGGCTATGTTAGGGTCATGTGACTGCACCTCAGTCCCCAAAGAAAACAGTTTTGAAGCATTGGGCCAAGAAGAGACAGAAGGGGAAGGGATGGAAGAGGAATCTGCAGCAGTAGAAGTGGCCTGCTCAGAGTGGGGTGAGCGTTTGTCTACAGAGAAAGGCACTCGGGCAGATCAGAGGAGTCGACGGGAGGCTCCTCACATCAGTGTTTTTCTCCCATGCTTTTGGAGGGCAATGCAGAGGGTTGTGAGGTGTCATTCTTCCCACGTGACTCTTTGGTTGACCCAACAAAGTGGGAAGTGAGTGAGGCAGGGCGGCCCTTTGGGACAGTGCCAGAGGGAGTGCTGGGCAATGCAGGGAGGGTTTTGGGGAGGAAAGCTTCTCCGCACAGCTACTCAGCAGTATGGGAGAAGTTCCATCTGTCACAGTAGCCACATGGAATGTGGCAGGGATTCAGGGCCCTAGGAGGAGGCGCTTGATTTCCAGTGCCTTGGAGCCTCTGGACCTAGATATGGTGAGCATGCAGGAAATGCACATGAATGATTTTAGGGAGCTCGTTGGGCAGAGGGAGACTGGAGGAAGGGCCCATATAATGGGGCTGGAGTCTTGTTCTTCACATTGACGGTGCAAGTACAAAAGGTGGTGGAGCTCCGACCAGGGATGGCATAGTTGGCAGATTTTGTGCTCTGCGGCACTGGTTACCACTATATTTGTGTGTCTGGTCACCAGTTAAGATGTCAAAGGAAAAAGAACTATTGAAGGACTCGGATCCCTTCTGATGGGCCTCATGGTGTTTGGGGTTTTGAGGGGGGGAGGGGAGGGAGGAGGTTAATTGCCTCAGCTGGGCTGAGGACTGATAGTCCTGCTTTCCTGACCAGCAGGGGAAACTCTTCAAAGATGAGCACTACCTAGCTCAGGTCTGGAACGAGGTTGGCTTAGGGATGTGTTTCTGCACAGTGGAACCAGTGAAGGGCAGGTGGTAGCCTCCTACTCTTCTTCTCCAAGCTCAAACCAGACGCAGATGGGGTTACACCTTTCTGCGGGGACAGGCGTGGAGTTGCATCGACCGGATTTATGTGAAAAAGAGCACGTCGACAGCCCAGTGCCAATGGACTGTTCCGATCATGCTGCACTCACCGTATGCCTCAACGCGGGCAACTCCTTGATCCATGGCAGAGGATGTTGGAAGTTGGAACATCCAGAACTTGCAAGATAAAGGGGTGGTGCAGACAGCACAGGCAGTGCTGGCAGAACGAGACACCATCAGACAGTTCTATGGCAACCAAGGGGATAGGTGGGAGTCAGTAAAGAAGGAGTTGGTCGGGTAAACATCACAATATTAAAGAATACCAAAAGTGCCAAGTCCTGCAGCATTTCCTGTGGGATTTCCACAAGACCATCCAGGCAAGGGAGCCAGTCAACGTGTGATTGCACGACCATATCAAGTGACAACTGGCTGCTGTCTGGGAGATGAGGTGGCAGCGGGCCCAATTTGAGCGAGACCATTGAGTGAAGAGAGAGGCAGCCTCCCAAGATATCTTAGCAGCCTACAGGGAACGGAGACAAAGCAGGGAGATGCGGGGACTCAGGGCGGGACCCGCGGATCTGGTAGTGCAAGACCACAGTAGAATGCTGGCCATCGTGGAGGCCTGTTATGCGGAGCTGTTCCAGGGCTGGGACATTGCTCAGCCGGCGCAGGAGCAGTCTCTCTCCTTAGCCAGGGACTGCTCACAGCTGCTGTCAGGAAACAACCAGAGGAATTTTATTGAGCCAATCCAGGAACATGATGTGAGGAAAGCGAGTCCATCACAATATGATCCTATCCTGGTCTTGCTGGCCAAGATGGAAGACCTGGCTGAAATGCAAAACTGGAGGCCCATTGCCCTATTAGATACCAACTACAAGATCTACTCAAGAGCAGGCTGGGATGGGTAGCAGACGGGATGGGTAGCAGACTGACTGGTGCATTGTAGCCAGTCCAATGTGCTGCAAGATCAGACTGTCACAGATTCCTTAGGCAGCATGTGGGAGGTTTGTGAATTTACATGTTGGAGGCAGTGGGATGGGTACCACTTGGCCCTGCAACAATTCAAGGCCCTTGCTCGAGTCAACCTAAACTATTTGTGCAAGTACTCCAACAGTATGAAGTACCTGGGGACTTTATCGGATGGCTGCAGGTGCTGTACAAACAGGCCTTGATCTGCTCGTTAGTGAACGGTTGCCAAGGGAACAAAATCTCTGTGCCCTCGGGGCATACAACAGGGCTGTCCCTTGAACCACCTTCTGCATGTGTTCTCCTTGAACCTTTTTCTGAGAGTTCTCCACAGCAGTAGGGCAGTGCAGGGCATGGTTTGCCCTGACCCCAGAGCCTGGTGGGACTGAGTGATGGAGCTGACACATTGAAGGTGGTTGCTCATGCAGATGATGTGACTATAATAGTAAGTACCCCAGGTGACTGCTGGACTTTGGTGATACTGTTGGAGGGGTATTAGGCTGCAGCCAGAGCCATGGTGAACCTAGAAAAGAGTAGGGCCCTGGGGGTGGGATTGGACCCTGGTGGGGGGTTGGATTTGTGAGCAGTAGCCAGACAAGATGGAAACACCCCCACAGTAGTTAACATCTTGGGGGTATTGTTTGGGGTCAGCAACAACATGGGGAACATGACCTGGGAGAGGTAGCTGTTGACCTCTGAGGAACAGTTTGGTCAATGGCGTAAGTGGACTTTGTCATTATCCCAGAAGATTGTCGTGCTCAAGACCTATCTTTTGGCTGCAGGAAATTTCCTCTGCCATGTAATTCCTCCTGCTCCATGAGTACTGCTGCTATTGAACACGATGGCCTCCCACTTGTTGTGGGGCAGTCGGGCGACTTTAGTTAGAATCCGGAGATCCTGATCACCTGCAAGACAGTGGCAGCAGGGTGCAATGGCCCCAGAGCACTGGGCCATACTACTGGCCCCACATCTGACACGCCTGGCCCAGACTGTATATCTGTA
This sequence comes from Glyptemys insculpta, assembly GCA_032172135.1. Classification (NCBI taxonomy): domain Eukaryota; kingdom Metazoa; phylum Chordata; order Testudines; family Emydidae; genus Glyptemys; species Glyptemys insculpta. The sequence goes on along the minus strand of JAVMKA010000006.1, from coordinate 138,369,081 downwards.
TCTAGACCGAGAAGAAGTGCAGAACTACACCAGATTTAAACCACCATCTTGGATGCCTTTGCAATCACCCCTGAAATGCAGCACCAATCCTACTATCAAGAAATATTCCCTGCAGGTGCCGGATCCCAGGCCATGACTCAGCACCTCAAAGAACATTATTGGAGGTGGCTGCAACTGGAAAGGTAGACAGGGGAACAGGTCCTGGAACAAGAGGCCCTGGAACCATTCACCCAGCTACCCCAGATGGAAGTAGGGATACTGGCTCAGAACATTTGGCAGAAGGCACCATAGGAATGGCCACCCATGTCAGTGGCCCTAAGACTAGAAGTGTCACACCTGAGGGGTCCCAAGCAGTGGCGTAGCCAGGTTCTAACATCAGGGGGAGCGAACACATAAAAAAAGGTGCCACCCGACATATCAAATTACAAATTACATCCACTCCCTCCCACTTCCTGCCCCCCCCCAAGAATCCCCAACACCCCCCCGCTCCTTGTCCCCTGACTGCCTCCTCCCGGGACGCCTGTCCCTAACTGCCCCCCAGGACCCCACCCCCTACCTAAGCCTCCCTGCTCCTTGTCCCCTGACTGCCCCCTCCTGAGACCCCACCCACCCTAACTGCCCCCCTAGGACCCTACCTCCTACCTGTCCCCTGACTGCCCCGACCCTTCTCCACACCCCTGCCCCCAGACAGACCCCCAGGACTCCCACGCTGATCCAACCTCTCCCCGCCCCCTAACAGGAACCCCAATATACACCAAGAAACCCCGTAATCCAAAGGGGGGGGAGAGGGACCACACACAGCTCCTGCCATTGAGGGTACATGGGCAGCTGCTTCTGCCCTAGCACCTGGCTTTAGTGTTTAGCCAGAAGCCATTGCGAGCAGGCAGAGGGATACTGCTAGAGTCTGGTACAAACAGACCTAGCAGAGAACACAACAATAGCACTGCCTCTGCCATCCCAGCACAGAGCCCATAAACAAGAGAGGCAGAGACGTGCTTAATACAGTGCATGGGGTGGGGAGGGAGTATAGGCAAAGGGACGGGGCATGGAGAAAAATCGCAGAGATGGAGAGAAGGAGAAAGTGAGGAAGAAGGAGAAGCCAGGAGGCTGTGTCTCTGGAGGGAAGGCCTGGGGGAGGGGCATTCGGATGCAGCATGTTAATGAGACCCTTGCAAACACAAGGGAAAGAAGCAGGGAAGGGGTTGTGTCTGGGCAGAGGACAAGCGGGGCTATTCATTCAGTCTCCCTGTGAGGCCCTGTGGCATTGGGTAGCAGGGCCCAGGAAATGAAAATCTCTTAACCACACAGAATTGTTAACTGCTCCCAAATCCTTTTGTGCCATGGCTGCAAGTTTAGAAGAGCATTGTATTCATAGAGTATAGAATATCAGGGTTGGAAGGGACCTCAGGAGGTCATCTAGTCCAACCCCCTGCTCAAAGCAGGACCAATTCCCAACTAAATCATCCCAGCCAGGGCTTTGTCAAGCCGGGTCTTAAAAACCTCCAAGGAAGGAGATTCCACCACCTCCCTAGGTAAAGCATTCCAGTGCTTCACCACCCTCCTAGTGAAATAGTGTTTCCTAATATCCAACCTAGACCTCCCGCACTGCAACCTGAGACCATTGCTCCTTGTTCTGTCATCTGCCACCACTGAGAACAGCAGAGCTCCATCCTCTTTGGAACCCCCCCTCAGGTAGTTGAAAGCAGCTATCAAATCCCCCCTCATTCTTCTCTTCTGGAGACTAAACAATCCCAGTTTCCTCAGCCTCTCCTCATACCTCATGTGCTCCAGACCCCTAATCATTTTTGTTGCCCTCCGCTGGACTCTTTCCATTATTTCCACTTCCTTCTTGTAGTGTGGGGCCCAAAACTGGACACAGTACTCCAGATGAGGCCTTACCAATGTCGAATAAAGGGGAACGATCACGTTCCTTGATCTGCTGGCAATGCCCCTACTTATACAGCCCAAAATGCCATTAGCCTTCTTGGCAACAAGAGCACACTGTTGACTCATATCCAGCTTCTCGTCCACTGTGACCCCTAGGTCCTTTTCTGCAGAACTGCTACCTAGCCATTCGGTCCCTAGTCTGTAGCAGTGCATAGGATTCTTCCGTCCTAAGTGCAGGACTCTACACTTGTCCTTGTTGAACCTCCTCAGGTTTTTTTTGGCCCAATCCTCTAATTTGTCTAGGTCCCTCTGTATCTGATCCCTACCCTCCAGCGTATCTACCACGTCTCCCAGTTTAGTGTCATCTGCAAACTTGCTGAGAGTGCAGTCCACACCATCCTCCAGATCATTAATAAAGATATTAAACAAAACCGGCCCCAGGACCGACCCTTGGGGCACTCCGCTTGAAACCGGCTGCCAACTACACATGGAGCCATTGATCACTACCCGTTGAGCCCGACAATCTAGCCAGCTTTCTATCCACCTTACAGTCCATTCATCCAGCCCATACTTCTTTAACTTGGCGGCAAGAATACTGTGGGAGACCGTATCAAAAGCTTTGCTAAAGTCAAGGAATATCACATCTACTGCTTTCCCCTCATCCACAGAGCCAGTTATCTCATCATAGAAGGCAATTAGGTTAGTCAGGCATGACTTCCCCTTCGTGAATCCATGCTGACTGTTCCTGATCACTTTCCTCTCCTCTAAGTGCTTCATAATTGATTCCTTGAGGACCTGCTCCATGATTTTTCCAGGGACTGAGGTGAGGCTGACTGGCCTGTAGTTCCCCGGATCCTCCTCCTTCCCTTTTTTAAAGATGGGCACTACATTAGCCTTTTTCCAGTCATCCGGGACCTCCCCCGATCGCCATGAGTTTTCAAAGATGATGGCCAATGGCTCCGCAATCACATCCGCCAACTCCTTTATCACCCTCGGATGCAGCGCATCCGGCCCCATGGATTTGTGCTCATCCAGTTTTTCTAAATAGTCCCGAACCACTTCTTTCTCCACGGAGGGCTGGTCACCTCCTCCCCATATTGTGCTGCCCAGTCCAGCAGTCTGGGAGCTGACCTTGTTTGTGAAGACAGAGGCAAAAAAAGCATTGAGTACATTAGCTTTTTCCACATCCTCGGTCACTAGGTTGCCTCCCTCATTCAGTAAGGGGCCCAACCTTTCCTTGACTTTCTTCTTGTTGCTAACATACCTGAAGAAACCCTTCTTGTTACTCTTAACATCTCTTGCTAGCTGCAACTCCAAGTGTGATTTGGCCTTCCTGATTTCACTCCTGCATGCCTGAGCAATATTTTTATACTCCTCCCTGGTCATTTGTCCAATCTTCATTATTACCCAGATGAAAGGCCCAGCAGAGAAAGCTTGCAACTTTCCCAACTCTTCCAGCAGTGTTTGGGGCCTTTGAATCACTCGGGATGCATCTTCCAGCCCCTTGTCACACCCCCACCCCCAGAAAGTCCCCCCCACCATCCAACCCTCTCCCTGCTCCCTGACTGCCCCCCGGGACTCCCCTTACCACCATGCAGCTCCAGCCGCTGGCTGCCCCTGGAGCCAAAGTTAAACATGTTGCCAGCACACAGCCCCACCCCCACAGCGTGCTGAGGCGGGGGTTGAGGGAGGAGGGAGTCTGGCTGCTGGAGGCCAAATGGGAGTGGCTCAACTCGGCCCAGGCGGCCAATCAGCAGTGCCGCACTCTGCATGGGGGGAAAGGGGAGGGGGGGAAATCCCGGACCTTTTCTACTAAGGCTCCATATGCTCAGTGGGGGAGCGGCCGCTCCCCCTGCTCCCCCCCCCAGCTATGCTACTGGTCCCAAGGCTATTGGGGATGATGCGCATGTGGGTTACCAGGCTCAGGTCTTGACCCATGGCCCAGCAGGGGCCTGGACCTGATCACTGGCACAAAGTCCCAGATTTAAGAGACCCAGAGTCCCTCACCCGACATGAGAGAAGAGGCCCCTGATCAGCCCGAGCCCCAGATGCCATGGAGGGAGAGGGGGAGCCCCTTGGCCAGCCCCTGCTACTCTTACGGATGCCCTGGTAATTTCTGGTATAACTGCCCCTTTATGGATTGCTCATATGAACAAACCTGGATGGCAGACAGCTGGGCCAGGAAGAGAGGGGCTGCCAAGCTTACCATTAAAGTGTTGGTCAACGGAAAGTCTGCGATGGTGCTAATAGACTCGGGGTATAGCCAGACCATGGTCTGACAACAGCTGGTAGATGCAGGAGATGATGTGAACACAGTTTACCTCAAGTGTGTCCATGCAGATGTACACCCATGTCCTGTGAGAGAAACTGAACTCAAGATAAGTGGGCACACTAGGATGGTGTGTGTTGCAGTCTCGCAGACTCTCACAGACCAGTGATTCTGAGGTGGGATTTAGAGGAGTTTAAAGGGATCATGTAAACTTGGGGCAACTGCTGCTTTCAGGGAGAGGGAGGTCTCCAGGGGCAGGACCCCAATCCCCCAGAGATGGAGACCCTGAATCAAGCAAGGAGTGATGATGATGACCCTGGAAAAGGCCCCTCTGTACAAGGACTGACAGGGGGGAGGAAGGGGAATCCTAATCCCCAAGCCTCGGGTGCTCTGATAATGGAGGTGGATTTTATCAGCATCCAGAAGAAGGACCCAACACTTAGCCAGACCTACGAACAGTTTGTCAGTGTTAATGGAGAGGTGGTCAATCCCCGTTTGGGGAAGCTATGGCCCCATTTCAATCTGCAGGAGAAGACATTGTATCAGGTGACCAGAGACACACAGAAAAACTAGACTAGAGTCCAACTCGTGGTCCCCAAGAGGTTCCAGGGGCAGGTATTACAGCAGATCCATGCAATACCCGCTGGGGGCACCTCAGATGTTAGAAGACCCTGAGCTAAGTAACACTCAGGTTCTATTGACTGGGGGTACATGCCTAAGCCAAAAGCTATTGTGTCTCCTGCCCCAACTATCAACTAGCAGGGACCAAGAAACTCCTAAAGACACCACTGGTCCCTCCCTTGTTGGTCGGGTTGCCATTCAAGAGGATCGGGATGGACCTGGTGAGAACCATGGAGGAGACAACGACTGACTACCAATACATACTGGTGATATTGGATTATGTCATCTGATACCTTGAAGCCATACCTCTCCAGTTGGCAACTGCTGCCCACATCGCACCCAAGTTGCTGAAGGTGCTTGTGAGGGTGCTTAAAGAGATGCTGATGGAGCAGGGGACCAATAGTGATGGAAAGATGTGCCCCTTTAAAAAATAAAAAAATAAAAAAGACATCCACCTACCACCCCCAAATACACAGCCTGGTGGAATACTTTAACAAGACCCTGAAGGAGATGCTGCAAAAATCTGTAGACGGGGTGTAGACAGTTGGTTCATTTTCTCATTAATCATAACATCACACAATCAATGAACTAACATTTCAAGTCATATATAATAATTGTATGGTAAAGAGATTTAAGTTTTAGGAATACAGGAGTATAAAACTGATCAGTACAGAAGGAAAAAGTATGCATTAGGTATCTATGTAAGGAGGGCTGAAATGCAAGTCCTACAGGTTGAGGTCTGTAAAATGTCGACTTAGCCATACTAGGGCTTAAGAAATGCTTGACATAAGTAACCACAGAATGACACTAAATTGCAAGATTACGGGAAATGATGTGCCAATGGGTGGTATTGCAAAACATTAAACATCAGAGTAATTTTGAATACAAGATACCTGGTAGTTACGGCTAATGAGAATAAAAGGAACTATAAACAACTTATGAAAAATGGGGTGCCCCAATATTTTTGGGGGACACAATCCAAATAAAGAAAGAGAGGCTGGACATCTCCATGCATGTGCACAGTGCTAGGTATAGTCAGAATCACAAGATAAAAGAGGGCTCCTAAATAGGGTAAAATGAGTTCCCCATAGGAAAACTCCAGTAGAAACCATCCCTCTACTGATGATCAATTGGCAAGGCATCCATCAAACCTGAAGAATATCGCTAAGATGTGAGTAGGACTATTTTTTAAACTTGTGCATAGGTCTTTATAGAATTTCTATATTGTTTGGTAATCATAACCTTCATTGTAACTTTAATAAAACTTGTAAGACAGACTAGACCTTGTGTTTGTGAATGTATATGTGGTCACTATTCTAGAGACTCTAAATTTGAAAGCCACCTCTGCTACTTGCTTCACTCTCTAAAGCTTAAGCCTATACCCACCAAAGCTGAACCCACCATGGTGTAATACATAATTAAATTCATTTTAAATAAAATAAAAGGCTACAGGGGACCAGCAACATTGCAACCGGTTGCTCTCACCACTCCTATTCACCATCCATGAGGTGCCACAAGCCTCAATGGGGTTCCCTTTTCAAGCTCCTCTGTGGACAGCAGCCCCAGGGCATGCTGTACCTTCTATACAAGACCTGGGAGGAACAACCACCCCTAAAGCCCAGTATAGACTAGTATGTGATCCGCCTGCAGGAAAACTTGGGGAAGCTAGGGGTGTTCACCCGGGAAAACTTGCAGGAAGCTCAGCAGAGGCCCAAATGTACCTGTAATATTGGGGCTCAGATGAGGGAGTTCGCACCCAGGGACAGCATCCTACTACTCCTTCGGACATCCGAATCAAAGCTGATGGTGCAGTGGAAGGGCCCGTTCAAAGTAATAAGAAAGGTAGGGGCTGTGGATTAGGAAATATATCAGCCCAGGAAGCAGAAGGAATCTCGGATATATCACGTTAACCTGCTCAAGGCCTGGGGTGAGTAAGAAGACCTCCAGATAACACCGGAGCCAACAGATCCAGAGTTGGGTCCCCAAGGGATTGCTGACAACTGGTGGCCATTGATGGAGAGCTCCTGCCTGGACAAAGGTGCCAGCTTTGGCGGCCGGTGGAAGCCTTCCCTATGATCTTGGGGCGACCAGGCACACTCATGTAGCACAGTAGCAGAAAGCCAATGAGTCAGGGAGGAAAGTCTGGAGGAACCCCATCCACTGCTGCAGAAGATGTGGAGAATGGTCCAACAGGAGCTGCCGCTGATGTTGAAGATTAGGATCATAGAAAAATCACAAAGTGAGTGCTGCAGCCCCATCCTTTTTGGTTAATGCATTTTTGTATAGACTTTTGGAAGGTTACCATAGAAGGCAAAGGGGAAGGGATGCAGATAGGAATAAGTAAAGAACACAGATCTTCTGACCAATTTGAATGGATTCAAATCAGCAGGGCTGGATGCTATTCACCTGAGGTGTATTGAAGGAATTAGCAGAAGAAATCTTGAAGCCACTGGCAATAATATTTGCAAACTCATGGATGACAGGAGCGGTCCTCAAAAATTGTCCATCCATAAAAAAGGGGGGAAAGGAGGAGCTGGGAACTATAGACCAGTCAGCCTGACTTCGATAGCTGGGAAGCTACTTGAGTAATTGTGATGGGGTGGACTAAGCTCCGAGGCCCCCTGCTAGAGGCTTTGAGGCCCTGCCACACCCCACCCCAGAAAAGAGCAGTAGAAAAGTCCTCCAAGCTTCCTGGAGTGGCTGAATGAGAAGCAGCCAATCAGGGCCCAGCAAGCTGGTATAAACGGAGCAGCTGGGGCAGAGCCAGTCAGTTCTTCACTGGAGCTGTAGGAGCATGGTTGGTGTGGCTGGCTGGCAGAGCTTCAGAGCCCCAGACAGAATGTCACTGCCAAGAGCCAGAGAGAATGAGAAGAAGCCCTAAATTGGTGCTGCGACTTTATTGAGACAAAGCCCTGAGGTAAGGGCAAAGATGGTGCAGGGCCACGGGGAAGTGGCCTAGGGAACTAGAATAGCAGTGGAACTTGAATGAATGGACACAGCAGACAGCTGCTATCAATTCTGAAGCACTTAGAGGAGAGGAAAGTGATCAGGAACAGTCAGCATGGATTCACCAAGGGCAAGTCATGCTGACTAACCTAATTGCCTTCTATGAGAAGATAACTGGGTCTGTGGATGAGGGGAAAGCAGTGGATGTGTTATTACTTGACTTTAGCAAAGCTTTTGATACGGTCTCCCACAGTATTCTTGCCAGCAAGTTAAAGAAGTATGGGCTGGATGAATGGACTATAAGGTGGATAGAAAGCTGGCTAGATTGTCGGGCTCAATGGGTAGTGATCAATGGCTCCATGTCTAGTTGGCAGCCGGTTTCAAGCGGAGTGCCCCAAGGGTCGGTCCTGGGGCCGGTTTTGTTCAATATCTTCATTAATGATCTGGAGGATGGCGTGGACTGCACTCTCAGCAAGTTTGCAGATGACACTAAACTGGGAGGAGTGGTAGATATGCTGGAGGGTAGGGATAGCATACAGAGGGACCTAGACAAATTAGAGGATTGAGCCAAAAGAAATCTGATGAGGTTCAACAAGGACAAGTGCAGAGTCCTGCACTTAGGACGGAAGAATCCCATTCACTGTTACAGACTAGGGACCGAATGGCTAGGCAGCAGTTCTGCAGAAAAGGACCTAGGGGTTACAGTGGACGAGAAGCTGGATATGAGTCAACAGTGTGCCCTTGTTGCCAAGAAGGCTAACGGCATTTTGGGCAGTATAAGTAGGGGCATTGCCAGCAGATCGAGGGACGTGATCATTCCCCTCTATTTGACGTTGGTAAGGCCTCACCTGGAGTACTGTGTCCAGTTTTGGGCCCTACACTACAAGAAGGATGTGGAAAAATTGGAAAGAGTCCAGCGGAGGGCAACAAAAATGATTAGGGGGCTGGAGCACATGACTTATGAGGAGAGGCTGAGGGAACTGGGATTGTTTAGTCTGCAGAAGAGAAGAATGAGGGGGGATTTGATAGCTACTTTCAACTACCTGAAAGGGGGTTCCAAAGAGTATGGATCTAGACTGTTCTCAGTGGTACCAGATGACAGAACAAGGAGTAATGGTCTCAAGTTGCAGTGGGGGAGGTTTAGGTTGGATATTAGGAAAAACTTTTTCACTAGGAGGGTGGTGAAGCACTGGAATGGGTTACCTAGGGAGGTGGTGGAATCCCCCTCCTTAGAGGTTTTTAAGGTCAGGCTTGACAAAGCCCTGGCTGGGATGATTTAGTTGGTGTTGGTCCTGCTTTGAGCAGGGGGTTGGACTAGATGACCTCCTGAGGTCCTTTCCAACCCTGATATTCTAAGATTCTATGATTCGACAGGGTCCCTGAGCTGGGACTCAGAGTAGTGGGTAGGCCTGGGTCATCCCCTCCATTAGCCACTGAGGGGAAGAGGCCTGTGTGATGGGTTGGGTCACAGAGATCCCCTTGGGACTGTCACCTGATGTGCTGGAATTACCTCTGAGCCAGTTTTCCCTGCCAGCCTGGCCCCCTCAGAACCCTATCTTGTCAGCCAGACACACTAGCCTGCCCAACACAGACTCAGGGTCTGAGCCATGCCCCCAAAGCTACAGGCTTCACTGAAAATAACCCAGCACCCAGACATCCAGCTCCCAATGGGATCCAACCCCTAAATAAATCTGTTTTACTCTGTATAAAGCTTTATACAGGGTAAATTAGTAAATTGTCCACCCTCTATAACACTGATAGAGAGAGATGCACAGCTGTTTGCTCCTCCAGGTATTAATCACTTACTCTGGGTTAATTAATAAACAAAAGTGATTTTATTAAGTATTAAAAGTAGGATTTAAGTGGTTTCAAGTAATAGACAGATCAAAGAAGGTCACAAAACCAAAATAAAATAAAACGCAAGTTTAAGCCTAATACATTAAGCATCCCATCACAGGTAATGTCTCACCCTCAAAGATGTTCCAATAAGCACACTTCACAGACTGAATTCTTTCCTAGCCTGGGCCCAATCCTTTCCCCTGTACAGTCCTTGTTAGTTCCAGCTTAGATCTCAGATGATAGACAGGGGTGTTTTCCTGGCTGGCAGTCTCTTGAGTCAGCTGAAGACAAAATGGAGGGGCTTCCAGGGCCTTTCATATCCTCTCTTTTGTGGGTGGAGGCCCCTTTGTTCATCTGTGCAATATCACAGCAGCAAGATGGAGTTTGTAGCCACATGGGCAAGTCACATGTCCATGAATGATTCAGCTTTTTGCAGGCTGAAGCCATTGTTTACATGTTAGCTCAGCAGATGTGGATTGGCATCTCCCAAAGTCCATTGCTGTTGTGAGCATTGTAAACACCTCATGCATTATACTGGAGTATGTGCAGAACCAGGCTAAGAGACGCCATCACGAGGATGATTGTGATGAGGACATGGTCACAGACATTCCTGAAACACGGGCTGTGGCAATTGGGACATCATGGTGGCAGTGGGGCTGGTTGATACAGTGGAACACTGATTCTGGGCCCAGCAAACAAGCACAGACTGGTGGGACCGCATAGTGCACTTGGTCAGTGGGAAAGTCTACTGTGGGGACCGCATAGTGTTGCAGGTATGGGATGATTCACAGTGGCTGCGAAACTTTCGCATGTGTAAGGTCACTTTCCTGGAACTCTGTGAGTTGCTTTCCCCCACCCAGAATCGCAGGAATACCAAGATGAGAGCAGCCCTGACAGTTGAGAAGCGAGTGGCGATAGCCCTGTGGAAGGTTGCAAAGCCTGATTGCCAGTCGGGAATCAATTTGGAGTGGGCAAATCTACTGTGGCGACTGCTGTGATTCAAGTAGCCAATGCAATCACTGATGTTCTGTTATCAAGGATAGTGACTCTGGGAAATGTGCAGGTCCTTTGCTGCAATGGGTTTCCCTAACTGTGGTGGGGTGATAGACGGAATGCATATCCCTATCTTGGCATCGGACCACCAGGGCAGCCAGTACATAAACCGCAAGGGGTACTTCTCAATGGTGCTGCAAGCACTGGTGGATCTCAAGGGACATTTCACCGACATCAACATGGGATGGCCAGGAAAGGTGCATGACGCTCGCATCTTTAGGAACTCCAGGCTGTTCGAGCAGTTGCAAGAAGGGACTTACTTCCCAGACCAGAAAATTACTGTTGGGGATGTTGAAATGCCAATAGTTATCCTTGGAGACCCAGCCTACCCCTTGCTCCCATGGCTCATGAAGCCATACACAGGCAGCCTGGACAGTAGTAAGGAGTTGTTCAACTATAGGCTGAGCAAGTGCAGAATGGTGGTAGAATGTGTCTTGGGACGTTTAAAAGCTCGCTGGCGCTGTTTGCTGACTAGGTCAAACCTCAGCTCAACCAACATTCCCACTGTTATTGCTGCTTGCTGTGTGCTCCATAATATCTGTGAGAGTAAGGGGGAAGACGTTTATGGCAGGGTGGGAGGTTGAGGTAAATCACATGGCGGCCGATTTTGAGCAGCCAGAAACCAGGGCGATTAGAAGAGCCAGCTAGGCGCGCTGTGCATCAGCGAGGCTTTGAAAAACAGTTTCATGACTGGCCAGGCTGTGGTTTGACAGTTGTGTGTGTTTCTCCTTGATGCAAACCCACCCCCTTTGTTGATTTTAATTCCCTGTAAGCCAACCACCCTCCCCCCTTTGAAATAAAGTAACTATTGTTTTGAAACCATGCATTCTTTCTTTATTCATTTACAAAAAAAGTGAGATAACTGACAAGGTATCCTGGGTGGGGTGGGGTGTGGGAGGAGGGAAGGACAAGGCCACATTGCTTATTGTAGCCACACTACAAATCAAAACTGTTTGAATGACAGCCTTCTGTTGCTTGGGCCATCCTCTGCCGTGGAGTGGCTGGGTGCCCGGAGCCTCCCCCCGTGTTCTTGGGCATCTGGGTGAGGTGTATATGGAACTTGGGGCGGCGGTTATACAGTGGATGTCTGTGCTCTTGTTGGCTTTCCTGCAGCTCCAACAGACACCTCATCATGTCCATTTGTGCCCCCATTAGCCTCAGCATTGCATCCTGCCTCTGCTCTTCGCGCTCACTTAATGCTTTCCTGGCCTTTGCCACTGAATATCTCCATGCATTAAGCTGTGCCCTATCAGTGCAGGAGGACTACATGAGCTTGGAAAACATGTCATTGCGAGTGCGGGTTTTTTTTGCCTTCTAATCTGTGATAACCTCAGGGACGTATATGATAGGGGTAGTGTAGAAACATTTGCACCTGGGGGAAGATAAAAAGGGAGAGTACAATTTAAGAAGATACATTTCTGAGAACAAAAAGGAGACTCTTTCACAGTGAATCAAGCAATTCACAGCAGACAGCACATGTGCTTTAGGTACAAGGTCGCATTTTGCCTTTTATATTGAGCGCCTGCTAGTATGGTGACACATCACAAACGGCTGGGCAACAGAATTTGGTTTCCAGGCAGCCATGGCTGCGCCAAAGTGTACACGGGTTTGGCTTCTAATGCCTTGATAATATGTCGGAATGGTTTCAAACTGCAGCGCTCTCCTTTCCCATACCAAGCAATGCCGGTTGGGTTTCACATTTAAAAGGAGGGGCAGTGGTTTTCGGGTGGATGTGCAGCACACACCTCCCCACATCTCACCGCGTGGCTATTCTCTGGGATGATCCCTTTTAGCCAAGTGCAAACAGCCCAGGATGACCGGGGTCTAATGTGCCAGGAATCACCAAACAGAGGGGATTACTGTTCCCTTACAAAACTTCCCCTATTTCAACCAGGTGACTATGAATGATATCACTGTCCTGAGGCTTACACAGAAAGATAAAGTCCTACCATAGAGGATGAAATAAGGCAGCCCTCCCCAGAAACCTTCTGCAAAGGCTTTCAGAGTACCTCCAGGAGAGCTTCAGGGAGATGTCACTGGAGGATTCCCACTCCATCCCCAGACACGTTAACAGACTTTTCCAGTAGCTGTACTGGCCGCGAATGCATCCCAATTCTTCAGGGCAAATCAAACATTAAACACTATTGCTTTTAAACCCTGTAGTGTAGTTACAAATGTGCACTCACCAGAGCTGCCTTCTCCGGCTTCAGGGTTGGGGATCCTGCCTTGAGAGGGTATTGATTTAGTTGGGATTAGGTCCTGCTTTGAGCAGGGGGTGGGGCTAGATGACCTCCTGAGGTCCCTTCCAACCCTGATATTCTATGATTCTATTGGCTCCAGGGTGATGAAAAGGTCCTGGCTGCTGTGGAGAACGGATTCACCGCTTGCCTGCTGCACATTCTCCTCCTCCTCTTCCTCATCCACAAAATCCTCCTCCCTGTTTCATGAGATTCCCCCCTTGCAGGTGTCCACAGACAGTGGTGGGGTAGTGGTAGGGTCCCTCACTAGAATGCCATGCAGCTGATCATAGAAGCGGCATGTATGGGGCTCTGACCTGCAACGACCGTTTGCTTCCTTTGTCTTGTGGTAGGTTTGCCTGAGCTCCTTAACTTTCACACAGCACTGCTGTGTGTCCCTGGTGTAGCCTCTGTCCAACATGCCCTGTGTGATTTTGGTATATATATTAGCATTTCTTCTTTTTGATCGGAGTTCGGCCTGCATAGATTCTTCTACCCACACAGCAATCAGATCCAGTGTCTCCCTTTCGGTCCATGCTGGAGCTCGTTTGCGATTCTGGGGGGACTGCATGGTCACCTGTGCTGCTGAGCTCGCCACACTGACCAAACAGGAAATGAAATTCAAAATTTACCGGGGCTTTTCCTGTGTACCTGGCTAGTGCATCAGAGTTCAAAGTGCTGTCCAGAGCTGTCACATACCATCGAATTGCGTCTGCAGTACCCCAAATTCAACCCAGCAAGGTCAATTTTAGTGCTACTCCCCTCGCCGGGGGGGGGAGGGGAGTACAGAATTCGATTTTAAGAGCCCTTTAGGTCGATGGAACGGGGTTGGTTGTGTAGATGCATTCATTTTAAAATTGACCTAACGCAGCTAAATTTGACCTAACCCCATAGTGTAGACCAGGGCTTAGGCTTAGACTTGCATGTTTTTGTTTTATTTTGCTTGGTAATTTACTTTGTTCTGTCTGTTATTACTTGAAACCACTTAAATCCTACTTTTTATATTTAATAAAATGACTTTTTGCTTATTAATTAATCCAGAGCAAGTAATTAATACCTGGGGGAGCAAACAGCTGTGCATCTCTCTCTATCAGTGTTATAGAGGGTGGACAATTTACAGTTTACTTTGTATAAGTTTTATACAGAGTAAAACAGATTTATTTGGGGTTTGGATCCCATTGGGAGCTGGGTTTCTCGGTGTTAGAGACAGGAACACTTCTTAAGGTGTTTTCAGTTAAGTCTGCAGCTTTTGAGTGACATGGTTCAGACCTGGGTCTGTGTTTGCAGCAGGCTAGCGTGTCTGGCTCAACAAGACAGGGTACTGAAGTCCCAAGCTTCTATATATGGATAATTAAGTGTGCAATCAGCTCAAAACCACTTGCTGGGGTAGCTCTAACTATGGTTTAGAAATGTATATTATTGAGCAAAGTAAATTCATGTGCCGGTGGCTTTAAATCTTTATCACTTAAATATGGATGAATTTGGCTACTGTGTAAAAGCAACTGTCTTATTGCTGTATACTTCTCTGTAAACTGATATACTAGAATTTTATCAGAAATATGCACAACACCAAGGTCTGGGCAAGAGACTATTCCACAGTCTAGCATCTCTCAAAATATGAGACTCCAAAATCTAGATGGAATTATGGTTACATATCAAGATTATCTGAATCTGGAGACCTATTTGGAACAGGAGTAATATGATAGATAGATGATAAAACTTAACTATTTTGACCACCAAGCAGTGGAAACTGTCTCTGTAATTTATGGTATTAAGGGTCTGACTGCTAAATATTTTAACCAAATACTAGTAAAAAGTAACAAACTAATTGCAGCAAACAATACAAAAAATAAACTGGTAAAGAAATGTTGAATGTTCTTGCAAGAAATTAAACTGTAAAATTAACTTGCTAACTGATGGGTTAGGTCAAGCCATTAAAAAGGAGGAGGGATTAGTACTTTAATCATGCAGCCAAAGGCATTAATTATTAGTAATATGCACTCCATTATGCAAATTTTAAAATGGATTACTATAGTTATAAATACTATAATTGATTTATTGAATAATGATTTTTTCAGGCAATTGCAAGCAGCAACAATTGTACGAAATTTGTTATGCATCTAATGCCCATTGCCCAATTGATAGCCAAGCAACAAGCAATTGGTGATGATATTGTTTAGGCAGTGGAGACACCCTGGCAGTGGAGACACCTTGAAGCCTAATACTATTAATGATAGTTCAAATAATTACCACCACTGTGGTCTTGGGATGTGCTGTGGAGTAAGAAACTTGAAAAAGAAAGCACACCAAAAAAAAAAAACAGGAATATGATAGATGAACAGCCTCCCCATAAAAAGATATAAAGCAGGGAATGTAGTAGGAGAGAGAGAGAGAGCGCCTGGAGCACTGGGCCTGGTGCAAGTTCTGAGGCCTGAACCAGAGGCTGTGAATGGACAAATTTACCATGAAACGAAAGGGGCTGTGACACGGCATGTACACGAATGCAAGAAGCCTGGGAAACAAGCAGGAAGAATTGGAAGTCCTGGCACAATCAAGGAACTATGACGTGATTGGAATAACAGAAACTTGGTGGGGCAGTTCACATGACTGGAACACTGTCATGGATGGGTATAAACTGTTCATGAAGGACAGGCACGGGAAGAAAGGTGGAGGAGGAGTTGCACTGTATTTAAAAAGGGCTCTAGAGGTGATCCTGGCAATTACAGACTGGTAAGTCTAACGCCAGTAAAGAATAAAATTGTCAGACACATAGAGGAACATAAATTGTTGGGCAAAAGTCAACATGGTTTCTGTAAAGGGAAATCATGTCTTACTAATCTATTAGAGTTCTTTGAAGGGGTCAACAAACATGTGGACAAGGTGGATCCAGTGGACATAGTGTATTAGATTTCCAGAAAGCCTTTGACAAGGTCCCTCACCAAAGGCTCTTATGTAAATTAAGTTGTCATGGGATAAGAGGGAAGATCCTTTTATGGATTGAGAACTGGTTAAAAGACAGGGAACAAAGGGTAGGAATAAATGGTTAATTTTCAAAATGGAGAGGGGTAACTAGTGGTGTTCCCCAAGGGTCAGTCCTAGGACCAACCCTAGGGGTAAACAGTGAGATGACAAAGTTTGCAGATGATACTAAACTGCTCAAGATAGTTAAGACCAAAGCAGACTGTGAAGAACTTCAAAAAGATCTCACAAAACAAAAATGGCAAATGAAATTTAATGTGGATAAATGGAAAGTAATGCACATTGGAAAAAATAACCCCAACTATACATACAATATGATGGGGGCAAATTTAGCTACAACTAATCAGGAAAGAGATCTTGGAGTCATCATGGATAGTTCTCTGAAGACGTCCACGCAGTGTGCAGCGGCAGTCAAAAAAACAAACAGGATGTTAGGAATCATTAAAAAAATCATTAAAAAAAAAAAGGATAGAGAATAGGACGGAGAATATCTATTGCCCTTATATAAATCAATGGTACGCCCACATATTGAATACTGCATACAGATGTGGTCTCCTCATCTCAAAAATGATATATTGGCATTAGAAAAGGTTCAGAGAAGGGCAACTAAAATGATTAGGGGTTTGGAATGGGTCCCATATGAGGTGAGATTAAAGAGACTAGGACTTTTCAGCTTGGAAAAGAGGAGACTAAGGAGGGATATGATAGAGGTATATAAAATCATGAGTGGTGTGGAGAAAGTGAACAAGGAAAAGTTATTTACTTGTTCCCATAATATAAGAACTAGGGGCCACCAAATGAAATTAATGGGCAGCAGGTTTAAAACAAATAAAAGAAAGTTATTGTGTTCTAATGTTCTTATGTATGTAAGGGAGCAGTATGATTGCTTAGAGATCCAGTTTGAAACTGGAGAAAAGCCTATTGAGTCTTTGTGTTAAGTTTAGAGGCAAGAGCAACAAGGGTGATGTCATGGTGGGCGTGTGCTATAGACCACCGGATCAGAAGGATGAGGTAGATGAGGCTTTCTTCGGACAACTAACTGAAGTTTCCAGATCACAGGCCCTCGTACTAATGGGGGACTTCAATCACCCTGACATCTGCTGGGAGAGCAATACAGCAGTGCACAGACAATCCAGGAAGTTTTTGGAGAGTGTTGGGGACAACTTCCTTGTACAAGTGCTGGAGCAACCGACGAGGGGCCATGCTCCTCTTGACCTGCTGCTCACAAACAGGGAAGAATTGGTAGTAGAAGTGGGTGGCAACCCAGGCAGCAGTGAGATGGTTGAGTTCAGGATCCTGACAAAAGGAAGAAAGGAGAGTAGCAAAATACAGACCTTGGACTTCAGAAAAGCAGACTTTGACTCCCTCAGGGAACTAGTGGGCAGGTTCCCGTGGGAAGCTAATATGAGGGGGCAAGGAGTGCAGGAGAGCTGGCTGTAATTTAAAGAAGCCTTAGTGAAGGCGCAGGAACAAACCATCCTGAAGTGCAGAAAGAATAGCAAATATAGCAGGCGACAAGCTTGGCTTAACAGTGAAATCTTCGGTGAGCTTAAACTCAAAAAGGAAGCTTACAAGAAGTGGAAATTTGGACAGATGACTAGGGAGGAGTATAAAAATATTGCTCGAGCATGCAGGGGTGTAATCAGGAAGGCCAAGGCACAACTGGAGTTGCAGCTAGCAAGGGATGTGAAGGGTAACAAGAAGAGTTTCTACAGGTAAGTTAGCAACAAGAAGGTCAGGGAAAGTGTGGGACCCTTACTGAATGGGGTAGGCAACCTAGTGACAGAGGATGTGGAAAAAGCTGAAGTACTCAATGCTTTTTTTGCCTTGGTCTTCACAGACAAGGTCAGCTCCCAGACTGCTGCACTGGGCACCACAGTATGGGGAGGAGGTGAGCAGCCCTCAGTGGTGAAAGAGCAGGTTAAGGATTATTTAGAAAAGCTGGATGTGCACAAGTCCATGGGTCCAGATCTAATGCATTCGAGGGTGCTGAGGGAGTTGGCTGATGTGATTGCAGAGCCATTGGCCATTATCTTTGAAAATTTGTGGTGATCGGGGGAAGTCCCGAACGATTGGAAAAAGGCAAATATAGTGCCCATATTTAAAAAAGGGAAGAAAGAGAACCCAGGGAACTACAAACCAGTCAGCCTCACTTCAGTCCCCAGCAAAATCATGGAGCAGGTCCTCAAGGAATCCATTTTGAAGCACTTGGAGGAGCGGAAGGTGATCAGGAACAGTCAACATGGATTCACCAAGGGCAAGTTATGCCTGACCAACCTGATTGCCTTCTATGATGAGATAACTGGCTCTGTGGATATGGAGAAAGCAGTTGTTACAACCCAATTGCCCCCTCTCTCAGGGGGTCCTCTGGGGAGGCAGATCAGCATTGTATGTTGCTAAGGCCTGGTCTACACTAGGACTTTAATTCAGATTTAGCTGCCTTAATCCGAATTAACCCTTCACCCGTCCACACTACAGAGCCAGTTAATTCGAATTAAAGGGCCCTTTAAATCGATTTCTGTACTCCACCTCGACGAACGGAGTAGAGCCTAAATCGATTTTGTTAATTCGAATTAGGGTTAGTGTGGACGCACACCACCGAATTACTGTGTTTAAGTTAATGGGGTAGTGTGGCCGCACACCACCGAATTAATGTGGTTTAAAACCGAATTAAGGTGCTTAGTGTGGCCGCGCACAATCGAATTTATACAACCTGTTTCCCAAATTCGAATTATCTAAATTCGGATTAATCCTGTAGTGTAGACATACCCTAATGCTGTTGCAGGCATTGCAAGGCATTTTGGGAAGGGTTAAAGGAGTGAGTGTGGAGTGTGAGTGCAGGGTACAAAAGGCCGTAGAGGGAGGAAGGAAAAAACAAACAAACAAAACACAGTTTAACTCGATGCCTCAGCTCAGTCCAAAAATAAAATGCTGAGTCCAATCCAAGGTCACTGCGGTTGAACAAACTCTATGCAGCCAAAAAGCCTGCAGCCGTCTCTGTATCTTACCCAACCCCAGCCAACCATATAAAAAAAAAAGTAAGCTAAACCAGACTGCAGGGAAATGAAAAAATGCAAAAAAACTAGTAAAACAGTGAAGGCCAGCGAGGGGGACAACAACAAATTCATGTTGTGACACCAGTGTGTTTTGGGAAAGCTGAAAAAGCCACAAAAAACTGGTTTGAACTGGTACAAAAAGCACGGGGGACAAAGGTCCCTAAACAAAACGCCCCCAAAAAACCCCAAAACTTAAAACCCTCCTAAAAGCTAAAGCAAATTGGAGATTAACAGCGAACCCTAAACAGCCTGTGCACAGGACAGAGCTCTCATCCACCCTTCCCCCTCTTCTTCTTACATTACACCCAGGGTTGGCCAGCCTTGGGTTGTGCGTATGCGAGTATGAAAGTGGGTTAGGGCACGGGCACTAATGCGGTCTTCCTTCCTCTGAGTGACGTGGGGAGCATCCTGCACTCACCACTGTTATTTAATTAATAAAGCTTTAAAACTTAGACACTTGGTGTGCTCATTCATCTCCTCCCATAACAATCCTGCGGCCTCAGCCTAATCACCTGACACCTCAGACAAATTGGTAACAAATCTGTCACACAGTGGATGTGATAAAACTTGACTTTAGCAAAGCTCTTGATACAGTTTACCACAGTATACTTGCCAGCAAGTTAAAAAAGTATGGATTGGATGAATGGACTATAAGGTGGCTAGAAAGCTGGCTACATTGTCAGACTCAATGGGTAGTGATCAACGGCTCAATGTCTAGTTGGCTGGAGGGTAGGGATAGGGTCCAGAGTGACCTAGACAAATTGGAGGATTGGGCCAAAAGAAATCTGATGCAGTTCAACAAGGACAAGTGCCGAGTACTGCACTTAGGAAGGAAGAATCCCATGCACTGCTACAGGCTGGGGACTGCAGAAAAGGACCTGGGGATTATAATGGACAAGAAGCTGGATATGAGTCAGCAGTGTGCCCTCATTGCCAAGAAGGCCAATGGCATATTGGGCTGTATTCGTAGGAGCATTGCCAGCAGATCGAGGGAAGTGATTATTCCCCCTCTATTCAACAGTGGTGAGGCCACACCTGGAGTATTGCGTCCAGTTTTGGTTCCCCCACTACAGAAGAGATGTGGACAAATTGGAGAGAGTCCAGCGGAGGGCAACAAAAATGATTAGGGGGCTGGGGCACAGGACTTATGAGGAGAGGCTGAAGAAACTGCGGTTATTTAGTCTGCAGAAGAGAAGAATGAGGGGGGATTTGATAGCTGCTTTCAACTATCTGAAAGGGGGTTCCAAAGAGGATGGAGATCGGCTGTTCTCAGTGGTAGCAGATGACAGAACAAGGAGTAATGGTCTCAAGTTGCAGTGGGGGAGGTTTAGGTTGGATATTAGGAAAAACTATTTCACTAGGAGGGTGGTAAATCACTGGAATGGGTTACCTAGGGAGGTGGTGAAATCTCCATCTGTCATAACTATAAAGGGAAGGGTGACAGCTCTCCTGTGTACAGTGCTATGGAATCCCTCCTAGCCAGAGACTCCAAATCCTTTTACCTGTAAAGGGTTAAGAAGCTCGGGTAACCTGGCTGACACCTGAGCCCAAGGACCAATAAGGGGACAAGATACTTTCAAATCTTGGGGGGGGAAAGGCTTTTGTGTGTGCTCTTTGTTTTAAGGGGTGGTTCGCTCTTGGGACTGAGAGGGACCAGACATCAATCCAGGTTCTCCCCATCTTTCTAAACAAGTCTCTCCTATTTCAAACTTGTAAGTAAAAAGCCAGGCAAGGCGTCTTAGATTTACTTTGTTTTCTCAACTTGTAATGTACCTTTTATCAGAGTGTTATCTTTGTTTGCTGTACTTTGAACCTAAGACAGAGGGGGGTCCTCTGTGCTCTTTAAGTTGGATTACCCTGTAAAGTTATTTTCCATACTGATTTTACAGAGATGATTTTTACCTTTTTCTTTAATTAAAAGCCTTCTTTTTTAAGAACCAGATTGATTTCTCCTTGTTTTAAGATCCAAGGGAGTTTGGATCTGTATTCACCAGGAGTTGGTGAAAGGAGGGTGGGAGAAAGGAGGGGGGATGGTTAATTTCTCCTTGTTTTAAGATCCAAGGGGGTTTGGATCTGTGTTCACCAGGGAATTGGTGAAAGGTTTCTCAAGGCTTCCCAGGGAGGGAATTCTGGAGATGGTGGCAGCGGACCAGAACTAAGCTTGTAGATAAGCTTAAAAGTTTTCATGCAGGCCCCTACATTTGTACCCTAAAGTTCAAAGTGGGGATACAGCCTTGACATGGTGGCACAGCGGTGGAGATCGTTTTAACCCAAAAGCCAGTAAGAGATTTTTTTCCTTCTAGCTGCTTGGAAAGCAGAGCTGAAGGTAGATGCATATCTTATCTCTCCTTGCCTGAAGGCAGAGGTGTTACGTTTTTTTTAACAAGGGGCTTTGTTAAGAGAAGGGTTCAATCAGTGAGCAAACTTTGAACTGGTAAAGGTAATTTACAAGTTGAATTGTTTTTTCTTTTTTTCTTTTTACATCCTCGGAAGTAGCTAGTTAGAAAGTCTCTGTTAACTCAGCAGCACTCAGCAGGAGCCTGAGCTAAGTACACCCCAGTTTCAGTCAACTGCAGAGGGTGTGACCCAGCACAAGAAAACAGGAAAATGACTACCAAAGAAGCAGCTAACAAACTAGAACTAGCCAGACTAGAAGCAGAAGAAAATGAGAAAAAACATCAGAGACTGCTTGAAATTAAAAAACTCGAGGAAAAAGCCAAAGAGGAGGCCCACAAGAGAGAAATGGAGCTGGAAAAAGCCAAACATGAAAGAGAAGAAAAAGCCAAACAGGAGGCCCATAAAAGAGAGATGGAGCTGAAAGAAAAAGAGATGGAACTGGAAGCAGCAAGGACTAGGCAGGATGCATCAGACCATCCTAACAACTCCTCTCCAGGTACCACTTCCCATCCCAGGAAATTCCCCACCTACAAGGCAGGAGATGATACTGAGGCCTTCTTAGAAAATTTTGAAAGGGCCTGCCTTGGATACAGCATCCCTCCACCCCAGTACATGGTAGAGCTGAGAGCGCAGCTCAGTGGACCCTTAGCAGAGGTGGCGGCTGAAATGCCTAAGGAACACATGAACAGTTATGAACTTTTTAAAAACAAGGCCAGAATCAGAATGGGGCTAACACCTGAGCATGCCCGTCGGCGGTTCAGAGCCCTAAGGTGGAAACCTGATGTGTCATTTACCCGACATGCCTACCACATTGGAAAAAATTGGGATGCCTGGATATCAGGAGCAAATGTTAAATCTATGGAAGAGTTGCCCTTCCTATTGAAAATGGAGCAGTTTTTAGAGGGTGTTCCTGAGGAAATAGAAAGGTACATCCTAGATGGGAAGCCCAAAACTGTAACCGAGGCGGGGGAGATTGGAGCCAAATGGGTGGAGGTGACAGAAAAGAAAAAAGCTAGTAGCAGTTGGAGCGAATATCAGAAGGGGCAAGCCGAAACAAAACCTTATCACCGGGGACAACCCAAGGCCCCACCCACATCCCAAGGGAAACCCCAGACGCCTTCTCACCCCACCACACCAGTCTCCACCAACCAACATCGCCCTGGTGATACCTTAGCAGGGCGATGTTTTAAATGTAATGAACTGGGGCATATAAAGGCTCACTGCCCCAAGAACCCCAACCGATTACAGTTCATTACACCCCAGTCACACCAAAGAGCCCCAGACCCAGATGCCTCTCTCATACCCTCGGAGCGAAGGGAAACCTTGAGAGTGGGCGGAAAGAAGGTTATCGCTTGGAGGGACAAAGGGGCACAAGTGTCAACTATCCACCAATCCCTAGTGGACCCCAAACTCATCAACCCGGAGGCTACAGTGACAATTCAACCCTTCGTGTCACAGTCTGTAACCTTGCCTACAGCCAAGTTGCATGTCCAGTACAAGGGCTGGTCAGGAATGTGGACTTTTGCAGTCTATGACAATTATCCCATCCCCATGCTACTGGGGGAAGACTTGGCCAACCATGTAAAGCTAGCCAAGAGGGTGGGAATAGTTACCCGCAGCCAGGCTAAGCAAGCTTTCACCCCCATCCCAGTTCCTGAGCTGTCCACCAGGGCCCCGTCTGTGTTACCGGAGACCCAAACACAGGTGGTGGAACCGGATCCCCTGCCAACGACTGCAACAGCCGTAGTGGATCCAATCCCAGAGACCCCGCCAAAGCCAGTCCCGGAACCGGAACTGGCAATGCAACCAGCACCAGAACCATTGCCAGCACTGAGTCCAGCGCTTGCAACCCCGTCTACAACTCCAATGCCAGAGGACACCAGCGAGCCTGAACTGGCAGAAGCAGCAGATAACCTTACCCAAGAGGCTCAGCCAGAGCCTGAGATACCACATAGTGCACCAGCGGACAGCGGTTCACAGTCAATGGAAAAAACCCCAGCCCCTACATCGCTTCCAGAGGGACCAAGCCCCAGTCCACAGTCCAAGGAGGAACTGATGTCTCCAGCATCAAGGGAACAGTTCCAGGCCGAGCAGGAAGCAGATGACAGCCTTCAGAAAGCTTGGGCGGCGGCACGGAGCAACCCACCGCCTCTCAGCTCTTCTAACCGATCCCGGTTTGTTGTAGAACAAGGACTTTTATACAAGGAGACTCTTTCTGGTGGGCACCAGGAAGACTGGCATCCTCAAAGACAGTTGGTGGTTCCCACTAAGTATCGGGTAAAGCTCTTGAGCTTAGCCCATGATCATCCCAGTGGCCATTCTGGGGTGAACAGAACCAAAGACAGGTTGGGGAAGTCCTTCCACTGGGAGGGAATGGGCAAGGACGTTGCTAATTATGTCCGGTCTTGTGAGGTGTGCCAACGAGTGGGAAAGCCCCAAGACCAGGTTAAAGCCCCTCTCCAGCCACTACCCATAATTGAGGTCCCATTTCAGCGAGTAGCTGTGGATATTCTGGGTCCTTTCACAAAGAAGACACCCAGAGGAATGCAGTACGTACTGACTTTCATGGATTTTGCTACCCGATGGCCGGAAGCTGTACCCTTAAGCAACACCAAGGCTAAAAGTGTGTGCCAGGCATTAGCAGACATTTTTGCCAGGGTAGGTTGGTCCACCGACATCCTTACAGATTCGGGAACTAATTTCCTGGCAGGGAACATGAAAAACCTGTGGGAAGCTCATGGGGTGAATCACTTGGTTGCCACCCCTCATCACCATCAAACCAATGGTCTGGTGGAGAGGTTTAATGGAACTTTGGGGGCCATGATACGTAAATTCGTAAATGAACACTCCAATGATTGGGACCTAGTGTTGCAGCAGTTGCTTTTTGCCTACAGGGCTGTACCACATCCCAGTTTAGGGTTTTCACCATTTGAACTTGTGTATGGCCGCGAGGTTAAGGGGCCATTACAGTTGGTGAAGCAGCAATGGGAGGGGTTTACGCCTTCTCCAGGAACTAACATTCTAGACTTTGTAAGCAACCTACAAAACACCCTCCGACACTCTTTAGCCCTTGCTAAAGAAAACCTAAAGGATGCTCAGGAAGAGCAAAAGGCCTGGTATGATAAACATTCCAGAGAACGGTCCTTCAAGTAGGAGACCAAGTCATGGTCTTAAAGGTGCTCCAGGCCCATAAAATGGAAGCATCGTGGGAAGCACCATTCACGGTCCAGGAGCGCCTAGGAGCTGTTAACTATCTCATAGCCTCCCCCACCTCCAACATAAAGCCTAAGGTATACCATGTTAATTCTCTTAAGCCCTTTTATTCCAGAGAATTAAACGTTTGCCAGTTTACAGCCCAGGAAACAGATGACGCGGAGTGGCCTGCAGGTGTCTACTACGAAGGAAAAAGGAATGGTGGCGTGGAAGAGGTGAACCTCTCCACGACCCTGCGACGTCTGCAGCGACAGCAAATCAAGGAGCTGTGCACAAGCTTTGCACCGATTTTCTCAGCCACTCCAGGACGGACCGAACGGGCATACCACTCCATTGACACAGGTAATGCTCACCCAATTAGAACCCCACCCTACCGGGAGTCACCTCATGCCCAAACTGCTATACAAAGGGAGATCCAGGACATGCTACAGATGGGTATAATCCGCCCCTCTAGCAGTGCATGGGCATCTCCAGTGGTTCTAGTTCCCAAACCAGATGGGGAAATACGCTTTTGCGTGGACTACCGTAAGCTAAATGCTGTAACTCGTCCTGACAACTATCCAATGCCACGCACAGATGAGCTATTGGAAAAATTGGGACATGCCCAATTCATCTCTACTTTAGACTTAACCAAAGGGTACTGGCAAGTACCACTAGATGAACCCGCTAAGGAAAGGTCCGCCTTCGTCACCCAGGCAGGGGTGTATGAATTCAATGTACTCCCTTTCGGGTTGCGAAATGCACCCGCCACCTTCCAAAGACTTGTAGATGGTCTCTTAGCGGGATTGGGAGAATCTGCAGTTGCCTACCTCGATGATGTGGCCATTTTTTCTGATTCATGGACAGAACACCTGGAGCACCTGGAAAAAGTCTTCGAGCGCATCCGGCAGGCAGGTCTAACTGTTAAGGCTAAAAAGTGTCAAATAGGCCAAAACAGAGTGACGTACCTGGGGCACCAGGTGGGTCAAGGAACTATAAATCCCCTACAGGCCAAAGTGGATGCTATCCAAAAGTGGCCGGTTCCAAAGTCAAAGAAACAGGTCCAATCCTTCTTAGGCTTGGCCGGATTTTATAGACGATTTGTACCACACTACAGCCAAATCGCCGCCCCGCTGACAGACCTAACCAGAAAGAAACAGCCAAATGCAGTTCAGTGGACTGATAAGTGTCAAAAGGCCTTTAACCAGCTTAAGGCAACACTCATGTCTGACCCTGTGCTAAGGGCCCCAGACTTTGACAAACCGTTCCTAGTAACCACAGATGCTTCCGAGCGAGGCGTGGGAGCAGTTTTAATGCAGGAAGGACCGGATCAAGAATTCCATCCTGTCGTGTTTCTCAGCAAGAAACTGTCTGAGAGGGAAAGCCACTGGTCAATCAGCGAAAAGGAATGCTACGCCATTGTGTACGCGCTGGAAAAGCTACGCCCATATGTTTGGGGACGGCGTTTCCAACTACAAATAGACCATGCTGCGCTACAGTGGCTTCATACTGCCAAGGGAAATAACAAAAAACTTCTTCCATGGAGTTTAGCTCTCCAAGATTTTGATTTTGAAATACAACACATTTCGGGAGCTTCTAACAAAGTGGCTGATGCACTCTCCCGGGAAAGTTTCCCAGAGTTAACTGGTTAACAATTGTTCTTGGAATAAAACATATTGTTAGTTTTTATATAATCAGTAGTATGTCTAAAGGTACATGTGTTTTATTAACTCTGTTTTCTCCTAGAGCTCCAGGAAGAAATCACAGCCAGTGTGAAACCGAACGTCCAACACTATCTGTGATTTGGGGGGCGTGTCATAACTATAAAGGGAAGGGTGACAGCTCTCCTTTTACCTGTAAAGGGTTAAGAAGCTCGGGTAACCTGGCTGACACCTGAGCCCAAGGACCAATAAGGGGACAAGATACTTTCAAATCTTGGGGGGGGAAAGGCTTTTGTGTGTGCTCTTTGTTTTAAGGGGTGGTTCGCTCTTGGGACTGAGAGGGACCAGACATCAATCCAGGTTCTCCCCATCTTTCTAAACAAGTCTCTCCTATTTCAAACTTGTAAGTAAAAAGCCAGGCAAGGCGTCTTAGATTTACTTTGTTTTCTCAACTTGTAATGTACCTTTTATCAGAGTGTTATCTTTGTTTGCTGTACTTTGAACCTAAGACAGAGGGGGGTCCTCTGTGCTCTTTAAGTTGGATTACCCTGTAAAGTTATTTTCCATACTGATTTTACAGAGATGATTTTTACCTTTTTCTTTAATTAAAAGCCTTCTTTTTTAAGAACCAGATTGATTTCTCCTTGTTTTAAGATCCAAGGGAGTTTGGATCTGTATTCACCAGGAGTTGGTGAAAGGAGGGTGGGAGAAAGGAGGGGGGATGATTAATTTCTCCTTGTTTTAAGATCCAAGGGGGTTTGGATCTGTGTTCACCAGGGAATTGGTGAAAGGTTTCTCAAGGCTTCCCAGGGAGGGAATTCTGGAGATGGTGGCAGCGGACCAGAACTAAGCTGGTAGATAAGCTTAGAAGTTTTCATGCAGGCCCCTACATTTGTACCCTAAAGTTCAAAGTGGGGATACAGCCTTGACACCATCCTTAGAGGGTTTTTAAGGCCTGGCTTGACAAATCCTTGGCTGGGATGATTTAGTTGGGGTTGGTCCTGCTTTGAGCAGGGGGTTGGACTAGATGACCTCCTGAGGTCCCTTTCAACCCTGATATTCTATGATTCTATGGGGCCCCCAACGACAGGGGAGCCCCAAGCTGGAGCAGCACAACAAAGAAAACAAATGCCTCATTCTCCAACTTTGTGCAGTGTGTTTATGTTTGCTCTTGTGGTAATGCCTACGAGGTATTTAGCCAGCACATGAAGGCAAGGGACAAGTTAAATAATGGAATTGAATGGCTGAATGGCCCATTAAGGAACGCAATACACCCTGGAAAATGCCAGCCCTTTCTACACTTGACTTAATGGATTTTTCCTCACACAGAAAGGGAAGGGGCAGGCAGAGTTGCTTGAGGACCCCAGAAAGACGAGCCACCCAGGGAGGGGCCAGACGGGGGGAAGAGAATGGAGCAGTTCAGCCTGGGTTGGGACTGCCCCTTTCTGGGGTTCATATCAGATGTCTCCCAGCCCAGGAGGTGCTAGAGTCCAGTTTCCTCTTGGTCAGTGACTCAGTGCCTGCCCAGGGGAGCCCCCCCCCCATCACCTCCCGCTTGCTTCTGGAACTTCAAAGGTGGCAGCACTGGAAATTTTACTCCTGATGCACCAAGGAGCACAGATGCCCAAGGGCTCACTTTCAAGCGGTTCAAGAGGGAACATTACCTAATCCATACTGTAGAGTGCATGCCACCCTTGCTATGTGACTGTGCTTACTGTGGCAAAGTTCCTCCTCTATCTTGGTGGGTCCTGCGCTTATTGGCGGATTTTCTTGCCTCAAAGATTCACCATGTGGGTCAGGGAACAGCCCAGAGACCTTCCCCTCTGGAAGAACCCACAGTCCAGGTCAATTGGGAGGTTTGGGGGGAACCCTGGCCCGCCCTCTACTCCGGGTTCCAGCCCAGGGCCCTGTGGACTGCAGCTGTCTATAGTGACTCCTGTAACAGCTGCATGACAGCTACAACTCCCTGGGCTACTTCCCCATGGCCTCCTCCAAACACCTTCCTTATTCTCACCACAGGACCTTCCTCCTGGTGTCTGATAACACCTGTGCTCCTCAGTCCTCCAGCAGCTCTAGCTCTCAGCTCCTTTCACCTCTTGCTCCCAGCTCCCACCACAAACTGAAGTGAGCTCCTTTTAAAACCCAGGTGCCCTGATTAGCCTGCCTTAATTGATTCTAGCAGCTTCTTCTTAATTGGCTCCAGGTGTCCTAATTAGCCTGCCTGCCTTAACTGGTTCTAGCAGGTTCCTGATTACTCTAGTGCAGCCCCTTCTCTGGTCATTCAGGGAACAGAAACCCTGTCTGACCTGGGACTAATAGATCACTCTCCTGTAGCCCTCTGGCCTGGAGGAAGGGAGGTGGGGTGCTGCTCCTCCTCTTTCTCTGCTACCTGCTTGCTGGCTGGCTGCTAGACCCACCCACACCCTTGGATGCTGCTGCTCCGGCTGCAGCCCCTGGGGGGGGGGGCCTGCTGGCCCGCTGGCCCGCTCCCCGGGGGAGGGGAGGGAGAGACCCCAGCCATTGCTCCTGCTGTTGGGGATGCCACCGCCGTTGACCACCACCTGAGAGGGGTCCTTCCTGCTGGCCACCGGACTGCCGCCTGGGGCTGCTGCGTTTGCTGCTGGGGAGCTGCTGGAGCCCTGAGGAGAGGAAGGGGACCATCTGCCAGTGGGGGAGCATTTAGGAATTCTACAGACCACCGTGGAGGGGGCCCTCCCGGACTGAGTAACTTTTGAACTGTGCTCTTGTGGTGGGGATCTATACTGTGTTTGTGGGGACACAGGGGGTGTGGCGTGGAGCCTGCCCCCTGGTCCATCTGTGTCCCCCCCCGATCCCCACCACCACCATCATCGTTGCCCCCTCCACCACCCCCACCGGCTACTCACCATCTGCCTCAAGCTCCTGCCTCTGGGACTCAGCTGTTCACCTAGGCTTGCCAAGCCCTGTTGCCACCATTGGGCCTGATACAGCAGCCAGCTTACAAGGACTTTCTTTTTGTTACAAGCGCACGTGGGTGCACGTGCCCCCCCCTTTTGGACTGACCCCCTCCCCCCTGCAGCAAGCCCCCAGCTTTGCCCCTGCTGCCTACCGATTTGCCCCTTGCTGCCTTTTGCCCCTCCCCCTTGCCCCAGCCCCTCGCTAGCTCCAGTTTGTTTGCCTGCCCCGCCCTTTCCCTCTGCAGCCTTTGTTTGTTTGACCTGCCCCAGCCTCTGAAGCTAGCCTTGTGGTTCCTCTGCCCCATTCCCCGCTGGTTGTTCCTTCCCCCTGCGGTCCCCTTGCCCTGATTAGCCCCTCCCCTCGTGCGCCCATGTCCCCTCCTATGCGCTTGTGCCCCTCCCTGTTTTAGTTTGAACCTGACTCACTGCACCCCCCCCACTGCTGTTATATCCCCCCTTCCTTGGTGCAACTAGAGGAGCCGGAAACCCTCCCCGAGTTGGTGACTGACCCCTAGCCCTTAATAGCACCCCCATCCAGTCCACCTCCTTTTTTGGCGCCCTCCTCCCCTGCCTGCAGCCTAGCGGAGAGGAGTGGTCGACCTGCTTCCCCCTTCCCTACCCCCCCTCCGGTGTTTGTTCTCCCCCCGTCCTCATTATGGCAGGGGACAAGGCGAGTGGGACCCCTCGGGCAGACCCTGCTGCCCCTCCTCCACCTGCCCCACCATCGTCCCCCCTAGCCTCTACCTCGACCGCTGCTGCCGAGCCACCTGCTACCACCCCTGCTGGAGCGCCTGCAGCGGCGGGTAACGAGGTGACCTCCGCTGCTGCCACGTCCCTCGCACCCTCTGACCCTGGGGGAGTCCCCCCAGCCAGCAGGAAGGGCCAGGGCACAAAGAAGGGTAAAGGCCCCGCTAAAAAAGCCAGACCCTCCATGGCAGGGGGTGCCCCCACTGCCGCGGCCCCGCAACCGGCCGCAGCATCCCTCCCTGTTGTTCCCTCCACTAGCTCTGTGGGAGTCCGTCCCCTGGCCCCCAGGGCATACGCCCAGGTGCCGGTGGCCCCCGCACCTGCCGCTACGTCATCTCCCCCATCCACCGCCTCCGCTACCATCTATAGCGGCCGGGGCCCCTTCCCCACCTTGACCAGGAAGCACGGCGTCCGTTGCCTCCTGGTACCCGCCTCGCCCCACGTGGAGACCTACGTGCGGGCGTTGGCGAGGGTGGTGGGTCCCACGGCCATTGTGGCGGCCTCCAAGATGTACGGAAAGGTCGTTTTCTTCCTAGCATCGGAGGCCGCCGCCCAGGAGGCAGTGGAGAAGGGCCTGGCGGTGGGGGGCGTGTACGTCCCCCTGGAGCCGCTAGAAGACCTGGGCGCCCGACTGGTCCTGACTTCTGTCCCTCCCTTCCTTCCAAATGCCGCCTTGTTACCCACCCTCTCTACCCTGGGGAGGCCGATCTCTGTGGTCAGCCCTCTCCCATTGGGATGCAAAGACCCCGCCCTCTGTCATGTCCTCTCATTCCGCCGGCAGGTACAGTTACAACTGCCACCAGCGGCACGTGACGGTGAGGCACTCGAGGGGTCCTTCTTGGTCCCCTACCAGGGGGCCCGCTACCGGGTGCATTATTCAACGGGGGAGGCCCAGTGCTACCTCTGCCGGGCGATGGGACACGTCTGGAGGGACTGCCCCCTGGCCCGGCACGGAGGGACATCCGGGACCCCCGAGGCCCAGCAGGGCACCGGCCCTGTCATCGCCGGCGCACCTAGCTGCCCGGCGCCCGAAGCCGCCCCTCCTCCTTTCCGGCCCACCAACGCTCCCGCTCTGGCACAAGCGGTTTCTCCCCCAGTGCGCCTAGACGAGCGGGAGGGCCCCGCCTCTGCCACCTGCAATGTGGCGGGGCCTGTGGAGGAGGGTGAGGTAGGGATATCGCCGGGCATAGAAGAGGGCATGCCCCAGGGAGAATCCTCCCTCCTACATGCTACCCCACCATTGCCTCCCCGAGTCCCTAAGCCTTCGCTCTTGCTCCCTGACCCGACTCCTGTTAGCCAGCCCCCGGATGATGCCATGGAGGGCTTGTCCTTAGTACAGGGGAAGCGGGGCAAGTGGAAGGCTCGAGCTCCGCTCCTTCCATCTGATGCGGTAGCCCCCCGGAAGACCAGGAAGGGGGGCACCGATGCTGAGCCTTCCGCTTTGCCCCTGGGTGGGTTTTGTCCACCGTTGCTGGTTGGGGAAGACGTGGCAGCATCGGAGGATAGCACTACCCCTCCTCCGGAGTCCCTGCCTATGGAAACCCCTGATGGAGCCCCTCTCGCCCCCTTACAATCTGAAGCCCCTGCAAGCACCAAGGCGAGCGTCGCTTCGGGTACAGGCGGGGAGAGCCCTGGGGTGGTGGAAGGTGATCTCCCTTCCATTTATGAGGAGATCGAGGCCCTGGGTCTGACCCCGGTTACCCAGGGGGAGGACGACCCTCTGCCGGCGGGCCTCGATCTGAGCGACCTCGCCTCGGCCCCCCTTTCCCCATGTTCTGTCCCCTTACCCACTGCTTCCGCTCCCGCCTCCGAGGAGCCCCTGGACTCTTCCACCAACCTGGCTGCAGATGGCACCCCGCTAGTGGCCGCCGAGCCTCTTGAGGCGACGGCCAGTGCCATGCAACTGGGACCCTAGTCACCAGGGGACTCCCTCATGGCTGAGGGGCAGCTGACTTCCTTTCCGGGTGGGGGCCCCATCGTTGATTCTCCACCTACGGATGCCGTGGCCTTACCATCTGCCTTGGAGCACAAGTCCGGCATCGCCGAGGGCCCACCTCCCTCCCCGCAAATCCCTGAGCCCACGAGCAGCGGCACCCAGGAGCCGGCACCCAGGGCTGCTAACAGGGGAGTTTAAGTGGGAGTGAGTCTCATTGGAGGAGAAGGTATCTGTACTTGCGTCTGTCTTTGTAGTGCTTGTATGTGTAGAGGCCTGTAGGGGCAGTGTGCTGGGAGGGCAGCTGAGCCCTGAGCCCTGATTAGGGGGCCTATAAAAGCGGCCTCCCAGCCAAGCAGCAGCACTAACAGCGAGCAGCGGCACCCAGGAGCCGGCAAACAGGGCTGCTAACAGGGGAGTTTAAGTGGGAGTGTACAGGAGGAGGTGGAAGGGGAGGCAGGAAGGCGCGGTGTTCGGTGTGGTGTGTTTCCCCAGAGGCAGTGGGCGCAGACAACAGCAGCCATGAGCCAAGCAGCAGGGGACACAATGCAGATGATTGCATGTGGCAGCTGTGGTATGTACATGGTTCTAGCAGGAGCACCTGAACAGAGGTATGTCTGTATGAAATGCCGCCTCATAGACCTGCTAGAAGAAAAGATCCGAGGGTTGGAGATGCAGGTAGATACCCTGGTAGAGTTTAGAAGGGGATTCGAGCAGCTAATGGAGCAGAATCAGGGTGTGGCAGAAGGGGAATGCTCAGGGGTGCAGGTGGAAGCGGGGCTATGGTCTGTGAGGGGGGAATGTCAGGGGGAGAACAAGAGCAATGGAAGCATGTGACCGTGAGAAGCAGGCCAAGGAAAAGGAGGGCTAGTGAGGGGGAAATAGAACTCAGGAACAGGTTTGGGTGTTTGGATAAAGAGGAGGGGAGGCAGCAGGTGGTAACTGATGGTGGGAGGGTGAGGAAGAAGAGAAGAGCAGCTAGTCCCATAGAAAGAGAGGAGGAGTTGATGGAGACAGCACCAAATCTGGGCCCCGGAAGGATACAGGATGGCACTGGGGGGACTATAAGGGAAAATAGAAACAGACAGGGGTTACGACTACAGGGAACAGGGGATAGATTAGCAGATCGCACTGTCACCAGGCAAACGCAGGTTTATGTGATTGGGGACTCCTTACTGAGGAGGTTAGACAGGCCTGTGACCAGGGCGGACCCAGAGAACAGAAGGGTATTGCTGTCTGCCGGGCGCTAAGATACGGGATGTGGACCTGCGGTTGAAAAGAATTCTAAAAGGAGCGGGTAAGAACCCCTTGATCATCCTTCACGTAGGAACTAATGACACGGCTAGGTTCTCGCTAGAGAGAATCAAGGGAGATTATGCCAGACTGGGGAAGACGCTTAAGGAAGTCGAGGCTCAGATTATCTTCAGTGGGATTCTGCCTGTTCCTAGAGAAGGACAGCAAAGGGCTGACAGAATTATGAGGATAAATAGCTGGCTAAGGGAGTGGTGCTATAAGGAGGGCTTTGGGATGTATGGCCACTGGGAGGCTTTCGGGGACAGACAGCTGTTCTCACGGGATGGACTTCACCTGAGTAGGGAAGGAAATAGACTTCTGGGAGGGAGGCTGGCTCATCTCATCAAAAGGGCTTTAAACTAGGAATTTCGGGGAGACGGTTGGGAGATGTCCAGTTAATCTCCATGCCAGATTCCAACACTGAAAAGGAGGGTGAAGAGATAAGCACAGATATAGGTAGGGGTGAGGGATCAGACATAAGAAGGAGGGGGCGGATGGACAGTACGGGGTCCGTACCAAATTGCATAACTAATGGGAGAAAGGATAAACAGCATACGGTAAGATGTTTATACACCAATGCAAGAAGCCTAGGTAACAAAATGGAGGAATTGGAGCTCCTGGTCCGAGAAATGAGACCGGATATCATAGGTATAACCGAAACGTGGTGGAACGGTAGTCATGACTGGAGTACAGGTATGGAAGGGTATGTGCTGTTTAGGAATGACCGGAACGAAGGTAAAGGTGGGGGAGTGGCATTGTATGTCAATAATGAGGTAAACTGTAAAGAAATAATAACTGATGGAATGGATAAGACAGAGTCAGTCTGGGCAATAATTACACTGGGTAAAATAACTACTAGAGCCTCCCCTGAGATAGTGCTTGGGGTGTGCTATAGACCGCCGGGATCTAGCCTGGATGCGGACAGAGAACTATTTAATGTTTTTAGGGAAGTAAAAACTAATAAGAACTGTGTCATCATGGGGGACTTTAACTTCCCAGATATAGATTGGGGAACAAATGCTAGTAACAATAATAGGGCTCAGATGTTCCTAGACGTGCTAGCAGATGAATTCCTTCATCAAGTAGTAACTGAACCGACGAGGGGGGAAGCCATTTTAGATTTGGTGCTGGTGAGTAGTGAGGACCTCGTTGAGGAAATGGTTGTAGGGGACAACCTTGGCTCGAGTGACCATGAGCTAATTCGGTTTAAACTAAATGGAAGGATTAACAGAATTAAAACTGTGACTAAGGTTTATGATTTCAAAAAGGCCAACTTTAAGAAATTAAGGCAACTACTTAGGGAAGTGGATTGGGCTAACATACTTAGGGATCTAAAGGCAGATGGCGCCTGGGATTATTTTAAGTTGAAGTTGCACGAGCTGTCCGAGGCCTGTATCCCGAGAAAGGGAAAACGGTTAGTAGGCAGGAGATTTAGACCTAGCTGGATGAGCGAGCGTCTAAAAGGGGCGATTAAGAAAAAACAAAAAGCGTACAAAGAATGGAAGAGGGGAGGGATCAGCAAGGAAACCTACCTTATTGAGGTCAGAGAATGTAGAGATGCAGTGAGAAAGGCCAAAAGCCGTGTAGAGTTGGACCTTGCGAGGGGAATTAAAACCAATAGTAAGAGGTTTTATAGCTATATAAATAGGAAGAAAACAAAGAAAGAGGAAGTGGGACCGCTGAAGAATTTAGATGGAGTGGAGATTAAGGAGAATCTAGGCATGGCACAATATCTAAATGAATATTTTGCATCGGTCTTTAATAAGGCTAATGAAGGGCTTAGGAATAGAGGCAGCAGGACAGAGGGGAATAAAGGAGGGGGGGTTGACATTACCGTATCAGAGGTGGAAGCCAAACTTGAACAGCTAAACGGGACTAAATCGGGCGGACCGGATGATCTTCATCCTAGAATATTGAAAGAACTGGCACGAGAAATTGCAAGCCCCTTAGCGATAATTTTTAATGAATCTGTTAACTCGGGGGTGGTACCGTTGGACTGGAAAATAGCTAATGTGGTTCCTATTTTCAAGAAAGGGGAAAAAAAAGTGACCCGGGTAACTACAGGCCTGTTAGTTTAACATCTGTAGTATGCAAGGTCTTGGAAAAAATTTTGAAGGAGAAAGTAGTTAAGGACCTTGAGGTGAATGGCAATTGGGACTAATTACAACATGGGTTTACGAAAGGCAGATCGTGCCAAACCAACCTGATCTCCTTCTTTGAGAAAGTAACAGACTTTCTAGACAAAGGAAATGCAGTGGATCTGATATACCTTGATTTTAGTAAAGCGTTTGATACTGTACCGCATGAGGAATTACTGGTTAAATTGGAAAAGAGGGGGATTGATATGAAAATCCAGAGGTGGATTAAGAACTGGTTAAAGGGGAGACTGCAGCGGGTAGTACTAAAGGGTGAACTGTCAGGTTGGAGGGAGGTCACCAGTGGGGTTCCTCAAGGTTCGGTTTTGGGTCCGATTTTATTTAATCTATTCATTACTGACCTCGGAACCAAATGTAGGAGTGGGCTGATAAAGTTTGCGGATGACACAAAGTTGGGAGGTATTGCCAATTCGGAGAAAGATCGGGATATCCTGCAGGGAGACTTGGATGACCTTGTAAATTGGAGTAATAGTAATAGGATGAAATTTAATAGTGAGAAGTGTAAGGTGATGCATTTAGGGATGAATAACAAGAATTTTAGTTATAAGCTGGGGACGCATCGGTTGGAAGTGACGGAGGAGGAGAAGGACCTTGGAGTCCTGATTGACCGCAGGATGACTATGAGTCGGCAATGTGACGTGGCTGTAAAAAAAAGCTAATGCGATCTTGGGATGCATTAGGCGAGGTATTTCCAGTAGGGACAAGGAGGTGCTGCTTCCGTTATACAAGGCACTGGTGAGACCTCATTTGGAGTACTGTGTGCAGTTCTGGTCTCCTATGTTTAAAAAGGATGAACTCAAATTGGAACGGGTACAGAGAAGGGCCACTAGGATGATCCGAGGAATGGAAAACCTTTCGTATGAAAAGAGACTCGAGGAGCTCGGTTTGTTTAGCCTAACCAAAAGAAGGCTGAGGGGAGATATGATTGCTCTCTTTAAATATATCAGAGGGATAAATACCAGGGAGGGAGAGGAATTATTTCAGCTCAGTACTAATGTGGACACGAGAACAAATGGTTATAAACTGGCCGTGGGGAAGTTTAGGCTTGAAATTAGACGACGGTTTCTAACCATTAGAGGGGTGAAATTTTGGAACAGCCTTCCGAGGGAAACGGTGGGGGCAAAAGACCTGTCTGGCTTCAAGATTAGGCTAGATAAGTTTATGGAGGGAATGGTTTGAGGGGATAATGTGATTTTAGTCAATTAGGCAATAACGTGCCATTGCTGGTAAAATGAGGGTCCGGCTGGAGAATCTTGCCTATATGCTCGGGGTTCTACTGATCGCCATATTTGGGGTCGGGAAGGAATTTTCCTCCAGGGTAGATTGGCAGAGGCCCTGGAGGTTTTTCGCCTTCCTCCGCAGCATGGGGCAGGGGTCGAAAGCTGGAGGATTCTCTGCGACTTGAAGTCTTTAAATCACGATCTGGAGACTTCAACAGCTGAGTTAAGGGAAACTGGGTGGGTCAGCTTATGTGGCCTGCATCATGCGGGAGGTCAGACTAGATGACCATAATGGTCCCTTCTGACCTTAAAGTCTGAGTCTATGAGTCTATTTGTGGGGAGCCACCCCCCCCACCCAGTGGCCTGGCTGCTGGGGCCCCCGATCCCACTATCGCCCCTTCCCCTGTCCCTATTCCTAACTCTGACCCTGCCCCTGACACCGACCCCGTCCCTGTCCCCTCCACTTCCCATGATGCTATTGCCGCCCCTGGGGCTGTCTCCTTCCATATCCCAGAGGATGACCCCCAAAGAGCGGCCTTTGTTTTTCCCTGTCCCGACCCACCAGGGGCTGCTGTTTTCCCTCCGCTGCCCCCCATTGAGCCAGGGTCTGAGGCAGACCACGTGGCGCCAGCCCATCGGACGCCACGTTGAGGGTCTGCCCCCTGCTTGCCCATCTCGGTGGGCCACGGGGCTGTGACAGGGGCCCCGCTGGGGGATACCCATAGATCGGTAACCCCACCCACCCATACGCTGAGAGAGGAGCTACGGGAGTTCCTTGAGGACGTCCGTGGCTCCCGCAACAAGGTACAGCTTGCACTCCAGCAATGGGGGGATTTCCATCAGATCCTCCGGGCCGCGAGGGCCCTCATGGGGGAGGGTAAGAGAACCGGGAGGCAGGCCGCCGCGGCCTACCAACGGGTCCGCCTCTTCCGTGACTCCTTAATCGCCTACGGGGTAGGTCACGGATTGTTGCGCAGCCCGACGGAGGCCATGGGCGTCTCTGCCGGCGAGGATCCCCCCCAGCCCTCCTCATGGCACCGATCATCTTCGCAACATTGAACACCCGGGGCTGTAGGATGGGTCTCCGCAGGAGCCAGGTGCTCTCCTTCCTTCGGGAGGGAGGGTACTCTGTGATTTTCCTGCAGGAGACCCATACGGATCCGGCCGCTGAAGCTAGTTGGCGGCTGGAGTGGGGGGACAGGGTCTACTTTAGCCACCACACAGTTCGTACGGCTGGAGTGGCGACCCTGTTCTCCCCCGACCTACGGCCCGAGGTGCTGGGGGTCGCCGAGGCTGTGACGGGCCGCCTGCTGCACCTCCGGGTCCGCATGGAGGGGCTTGTGGTTAATCTCGTCAACATTTACGCCCCGACATTGGGCCCGGAGAGGTTGTGTTTTTATCAGCAGGCGTCCGCCTTCCTTGGCACCTTGGATCCTCGCGAGTGCCTGGTCCTGGGCGGGGACTTTAATGCCACCCTTGAGGAACGGGACCGCTCGGGGACCGAGCAGCACCCGGCCGCCGCGGATGTCCTCCGGGAGATCGTCGAACATCACTCCCTGGTGGACGTCTGGCGCGACCACCACCCGGATGACGTTTCGACATTCACTTTTGTCCGGGTGGAGGTCCATCGGTCGTACCACTCCCGGTTGGACCGCATCTATATGTCACGCTTCCATCTTTCCCGGGCCCACTCCTCCAGCGTCCGGCTGGCCCCTTTTTCAGATCACCATCTAGCCACCGTGACAGGCTCTCTCTGTGCGGAGAGGCCGGGGCCGGCCTATTGGCACTTTAATAATAGCTTGTTGGAGGATGTGGGCTTCGTGGCATCCTTCCGGGAGTTCTGGCTGGCCTGGCGAGGGCAGCGGCGTGCCTTTCCCTCGATGCGGCGGTGGTGGGACCTGGGGAAGGTGCACGCCCGGCTCTTCTGCCGTGACTACACCCGGGGCGCTAGCCGACGGAGGGATGCGGCGATAGGGCAGTTGGAACGGGAGGTCTTAGAGCTGGAGAGGCGTCTGGCCGCCAGCCCTGGTGATCCATCCCTCTGCGGAGCGTGCCGGGAGAAGCGGGAAGAGCTCCGGACCCTCGAGGACCATCGGGCCCAAGGTGCCTTTGTTCGATCCCGCATCCGCCTCCTTCGGGAGATGGATCACGGCTCCCGCTTCTTCTATGCCCTGGAGAAAAA
Source organism: Glyptemys insculpta (assembly GCA_032172135.1). Lineage (NCBI taxonomy): Eukaryota > Metazoa > Chordata > Testudines > Emydidae > Glyptemys > Glyptemys insculpta. The sequence continues at coordinate 138,330,477 of JAVMKA010000006.1, read as the reverse complement.
GAGGGGGGCCAAGAAGCACGTCACCTGCCTTCTAGCAGAGGACGGCACCCCCCTCACAGATCCGGTGGAAATGTGCGGGAGGGCCAGGGCCTTCTACGCAGGCCTTTTCTCCCCGGATCCGACCGATCCTAACGCTTGCAGAATGCTCTGGGATGAACTCCCGATGGTCAGCGCGGGCGACCGAGACCGGCTGGAGCTGCCTCTCACTCTGGCCGAGTTCTCGGAAGCCCTCCGCCGCATGCCCACCAATAAATCTCCGGGCATGGACGGGCTGACCGTGGAGTTCTACCGCGTGTTTTGGGACGTCCTCGGCCCGGACCTTGTCACCGTCTGGGCCGAGTCATTGCAGGGCGGGGTCCTCCCTCTTTTGTGCAGGCGAGCCGTGCTCGCCTTATTGCCGAAGAATGGGGACCTCCGCGATTTACGGAATTGGCGTCCCATCTCACTCCTCAGCACGGACTATAAAATCGTAGCAAAGGCCATCTCGCTGCGGCTAGGGTCCATGCTGGCGGACGTGATCCACCCAGACCAGACCTACACCGTCCCGGGCCGCACCATCTTCGACAACTTGTATCTGGTCCGGGACCTCTTGGAACTCGGGTGTAGGGATGGTCTGTCGTTCGCCCTCCTGTCCCTGTATCAGGAGAAGGCGTTCGACGGGGTGGACCACGGGTATCTCCTGGGCAGTCTGCGAGCGTTTGGCTTCGGGCCCCAGTTTGTGGGTTTTCTCCAGGTGCTGTACGCCTCCGCAGAGTGTTTGGTCAGGCTCAACTCGAACCTGACCGAACCGGTCAGCTTCGGGCGAGGAGTACATCAAGGGTGCCCCCTCTCGGGCCAGCTGTATGCTCTGGCGATCGAGCCCTTCCTCTGTCTCCTTCGTAGGAGGTTGGCAGGGTTGGTGCTGCGGGAGCCGGAGCTACGGCTGGTCCTGTCGGCGTACGCCGACGACGTGCTCCTTGTGGTCCAGGACCCGGGCGACTTGGTGCGGGTGGAGGCTTGCCAGACCATCTATTCGGCGGCCTCCTCCGCCCGGGTCAACTGGGTCAAGAGCTCTGGCCTGGTGGTAGGGGACGGGTGGCAGGCGAGCTCCCTCCCACCCGCGCTTCAGGTCATCCGGTGGAGCGCGGGTCCGCTGCTCTACCTCGGCGTTTACCTTTCTGCCACGCATCCGTCTCCGCCGGAGAACTGGCTAGGTTTAGAGGGCAGGGTGTCGGAGCGGCTCCAGAAATGGACAGGACTGCTCCGGTGTCTCTCCCTTCGAGGGAGAGCACTGGTGCTCAATCAACTAGTCCTGTCCATGCTCTGGTACCGGCTCAACACCCTGGTTCCGGCCCCGGGCTTCCTGACCACCCTCCGGACGTTGATTCTGGAGTTCTTTTGGTCAGGACTGCACTGGGTCTCTGCGAGGGTTCTCCATCTACCCCTGGAGGAGGGAGGGCAGGGCCTGAAGTGTCTGTACACTCAGATCCACGTCTTCCGCCTCCAGGCCCTGCAGAAGCTCCTTTATGGTGCAGGTAGTCCAACATGGAGCGTATTGGCGCATGCCTACCTGCGCCGCTTCCGAGGGCTCCGATATGACCGGCAGCTCCTTTGTCTCCATCCGAGAGGTCTTCCGCGAGACCTCTCCGAGCTGCCGGTCTTCTACCAGGACCTCCTCCGGACCTGGAAACTGTTCTCAGTGACCAGGTCCGTGGCGGCCACCGTGGGGGCAGATCTCCTCGCGGAGCCCCTGCTACACAACCCCCAGCTCCATGTGCAGGTGGCGGAGTCCCCCATGGTGCGCCAGAGGTTGGTCCTGGCAGAAGTCACCAAAGTCGGAGACCTCCTGGACTACGACCGGGGAGACTGGCTGGATCCCCTGACGCTCACTCAGCGCATGGGGCTCTCCAGACCTCGTACTCCCCGGCGCGTCCTTCAGGAAGTGAGGGCCGCTTTGCCACCCGCTGCTCGGGACTATCTGGACCGGGTCCTGCGAGAGGGCACGCCCCGCCCACCCTCCACTCCGAGCCCTCCAGACTTTTTCATCGGGCCCCTGCCCCGTGGACCCAACCGGCCCCCACCCCGTCATTTCACCATGAGCCAGCTGCACGATCTGCAGCCGGTTCTGTTCCGGACCGCGCCAAGGAAACATCTATACACGCTCATGCTCCATGTTCTTCATGTCCTCACCCTCGCGTTCCGCCCCGATACGAAGTGGTGGAACCTTTTGCCACCTCTGGAGGGTGAGGAGCCCCAGTGGGCCAGCCTTTATTGTACTCTGATCCCAAAACCCACCGGGGACATCGGTTGGTGGCTCCTTCACGGAGCCGTGAGCACGGGTGTGCACTTGGCACGGTTTACCCCTATCCCAGACACCTGCCCCTTCTGCGGCGTGAGGGAGACCCTGGCGCATGTTTACTTGGAGTGTGCCAGGCTGCAGCCCCTATTCCGGCTCCTCACGGATATTTTGTTAAGATTTTGGTTGCACTTTTCTCCTCACCTTTTTATTTATGCACTCCCAATCCGTCGCCCCACAAAGTCACGGGACCTCCTGGTCAACCTCCTCCTGGCCCTAGCGAAACTGGCCATCTATAAAACCAGAGTGAGGAGGTTGGCCGATGGAGTCTCCTGTGAGTGTGGGTCCTATTTCGGTCCTCCGTTCATTTACGTATCCGGGCAGAGTTCCTCTGGGCGGCGTCCACTGGCTCCCTTGACGCCTTCGAGGAGCAGTGGGCGCTGTCCGGGGTTCTCTGCTCGGTGTCCCTGTCTGGTTCCCTTCATTTGACCCTTTGACTTCACTCCTGTCCCTGTTCTTTTATTAGTTGTCCCCCATAATTTTTTGGTCTCCAGGTCCTGTGGATTCCCCCCTTAGGCTGGGGGGGATCCTTTAGCAGTGGGCTTTGCCCGCCCACATCCTGGATCCCAATAGGACCAGACTCCTGTATCCCACTGGTCTGGGTCTGTCACATTACCCATAGAATGGATCTGTTGACTGTATGCATCTCCATAGGTATTTTCACATTGAAGGCTGTATTTACTAAAGAGTGAAGGTGTCTATGGGATGAAGAAGGAAAGCCCATTCCGACCTTCTGGAGACACAGGTTATGATGATGTAGGACATGGTGACTCTGGGGGATCAGTATCAGAACAAACTGATGAGATCAAATAATCTTGTGAGGATGTAAAAGCTTTGCCTCTTTCTCTCAGAAATGCTTCTTCTGGCACAATGGGCTTGCCTGATAAATAGACAAAGCAGGCATTTTTATAGTGTGAGTACTGACCAGTGGAGAAGTCAGCAATGTTCACTGGATGAATCCTTCATGAAATTAATACTAGAATGTAAGCAGAGCACATCACTATTTCACAGAAAGGTCTTTACTTTGAAATGCTGCACACAAATGCTGCATTCTGGTTTGGTCACTTCATCTCTAAATAATAAAATGGAAATAGAAAAGGTTCAGAGAAGGTGAATGCAGATTATTGGAAGCAACAGTGCAAGGACTCATATGAAGATAGATTAGAGATAAAATAATGTATTTTTGAGAGGAGAAAAATAAAGTCAGTACACAGGCCTGCAACAGGGTGTACTGACCCTCAGAGACTAAGGATGGAAGTTGCTGTGATCATGCTAACCTTTCTGAGGTGTTGCATCCTCAAGACAGATCTTGGGACAAAGAAATCAACCATTCAGAGAGAGGAATAGGTCACAGGGTGGACGTTTGTGTTTTGGCAGCAACCCATGCTGCTGACTGTGCCTAAAGTCTAGGGTTGAAGCCTTCAAGTGTGAATGGGTCAAGGCTCCCCTCTTCTTTAAGGATGAAGGAAACCTGGCAAATGTACTGTCAGGGGCCACTGGGATTTGGATGCGTCCACAGCCAGGCATGCTGAGAAGGGAGCAAATTAAGCAGCTTTCTTCTTTGTAATGGAGGACACTGCAGAAGGATCGGTATCTGGAGCTGCTAACAGTCTCTTGTGCAGATGGGGAACCCTATTGTTTAATTTTTACTTTATCCATCAGGTCTCCGGGGATAGTGTGTAACCCCAGCAGGAATGCTGGGAGGCAGAAACCCGAGGGAAGGGCTATTTGTTTTTATTTGAACTTTATTTCAAGACTGTCAGATTATTTATTTGGACTGTGCCACCAGATTTCTGGAGAGAGTCTGGTTCTCCAAAGAAAGTGGTATTTTTAAGAGAATTCCAGAGGTGTGGTGGCTTTCTGCAGGTGTCACCCTGCTACACAGTCCATAAAATAACATATTCTGATTACCCCTTGGGAATTTAGATTCACCTTTGCCTGTATAGCACATTAATACAGAGACACTCAGTATGGCATCTGTTGACATCAGCACAACTATAGCACTGGAATCTTAATTTAGTTTACATCTGCTCAGATTTATGTTGTTGATTTAATGCATGGAAGGGAACTAGCTGTCTTGGTGCAGTTTGAGAAAGAAAGTTTTTTTAAGTAGTTTACTATTTCACTGATAATCAGGGTTATATTTTTAAAACTCCTGTGTACAGTAGCCAGAATCTCTGAGTAGGCTCTTGTCCCTAATAATATTTTTGAAAGTGTCTGTGTCTACATCTGAGTGTTAGAAATTTCTTACATTTGCTGAAAGTTACATTATTTTGTGTGGAAAAACTAATTCAAGTAGCTCTCAAAACCTGAGAATCTAGGAGGAGTCTGATGAGTGAAAAGATTGCCCAGTGGTTAGAGCATTATATTTTGGGAGACTCCAGTTCAAGTCCTGCTCTGCTGCTAACATCCTATATGACTCTGAGCAAGTCACTTAGGCTATGGCTACACTTGCAGATGTAGAGCGCTTTAAGTTAAACCAGCCTTTGGAGACCGCAGCAGGGAAAGCGCTGCACTCTGTCCACACTGACAGCTTCAAGCACACTGGTGTGGCCACATTTGTAGCACTTGCAGCTGCATTGGGAGCGGTGCATTGTGGTAGCTATCCCAGCAGTCAAGAGGCTGCAACATGCTTTTCAAATGGGGTGGGGTGGAGTGTGACAGGGAGTGTGTTGTGTGTATGTGGGGAGAGAGAGAGTGGGTTTTTGGGGTGCTGAGAGTGTGTCAGCATGCTGTCTTGTAAGTTCAGCACCCCTTCTCCCGCCTGTCTCTCACTCACTCAAAGCAAACAGTAGCGGTTTGTTTGTTTTCTCGGACCAGATAAGCAGCCGCTCTCGGAACCGGAGCTTTGAAAGGGTACTTCCACATCCAAGTTCACAACAAAGACAAGAGAGACCACTTCAGTTAAGAGGAGTATGGGGTGTTTCCTGCGGTCAGTTAGTGCGTAATAACATTACTCCTCATTTACACTGGAGCTGCAGCGTCTCACCCAATATGCAACAACTGTTAATCCTCTCGGGGAGGTGGAGTACCAAGACCACTCTAGCCAGGGAGTCAGAGCACTCTCCCTGCCTTGCCAGTGTGGACGGGGAGTAAGGTAGAGTGCTCTGGGAGGCTTTATTGCGCTATAACATGCAAGCATAGCCAAGCCCTTAATCTCTGCATCTCAGTTCCCCACCTGTAAAATGAAGATACCATCACTTCCCTATCTCATTTGGGTTTTGTGAAGACATTAGAGGTTCTCAGATACTACAGTAGTTAGGGACACACAAGAACTTAGAAGAATAGATAAAATTCACAGGGACCTAGGAATTGCTAGATGGATCAGAGCAGGGGTCCATCTAGTGGCCAGTACCAGCTGATTCAGGGGCAGGTGCAAGAACTCCTTGCAGATAACCTGGCCCCAGGGAAAGTTTCCTCTTGACCTCCAATAGCTAGATATTAGCTCCTGCCCTGTGTTGCCTTCATGACAATTGAAATTAGCAGAGAGACTTTTGCTTACACATTCTCAATTTAAATTAATTCTATGGGGCTGGGATTTGACCCATAGATTGTGGATGTTTCCCCTATATGTCAGACAGAGCCAAAGTTTGCTGACCAGCAGGGCAAAGAATAAGACTTGGCTGTATACTGATAATGGAACCTGAAGAGACTGTATTTTATAGCGATAATCTCATTGTGTTATCATTTGTTAATAAATTATGTCTCTGTTAATTTCTTCTCTTGTCCCTGGAGCCTGGGCAATAGAAGCATTTTATACCTCTGGGGAAAAAAATAAATGCAGAGGTTAATACCTGCCCCGTCTATCAGTAGGGATGATTGCAACGACACCTTTATTTACACAGACAGGAGGCTATGAAATGACACAGTTGAAATCAAACACACACATCCAGAGATATTGCTTAAGGCATTTAAAAATGAAGTCTCAAACAATAGCTTCATGTTGTGATCATGTGATTAAATCAACTCAAAGTTTGGATTCCAGATTCAGAAGCCACAGTGTAAAGCAATTTACCAACATAAGACATGAACTCCCTCCATCAGGGCCAGAACAAGGAAAAAAGTGGTTTCACTTCTGTGATGGGTTGTCACCCCAGGGGTGCATCCTGGGAGCCGTGGGAATTGCTCTGCCCCTCTAATCTCCCATCTGGGCTCACCTTTTTCTCACACTGCCTGGTTGGAGACAGAGTCAGATGCACCAGGCCCTGCTTTCATCCAACACAACAGCAGGTGGCACCACCCACCCAAACTTAGCTACATGAATTCAATACACCAGCCAATTTCCCACCTCCCCAGGCATGCACCTCCTCCTGGATTATAAACCTGAAATTATACCACCTTGCACTGCACAATGTAAGCTCATAAATAGTGCACTCTCCCCTCAATGTGGAAAAGATATGCAACAATCATAGAATCATAGCACTGGAAGGGACCTCGAGAGGTCATCAAGTCCAGTCCCCGGCAATCATAGGGAGAGGGATAGCTCAGTGGTTTGAGCATTGGCCTGCTAAACCCAGGGTTGTGAGTTCAATCCTTGAGGGTACCATTTAGGGATCTGGGGCAAAAATCTGTCTGGGGGTTGAACCTCCTGAGGTCCCTTCCAACCCTGACATTCTATGATTCTATAGCAGGATTAGCACCGTCTAGAACATCCCTGATAGGTGTTTGTCTAACCTACTCTTAAAAATCTCCAATGATGGAGATTCCACAACCTCCCTAGGCAATTTATTCCAGTGCCTGACAGTTAGGAAATTTTTCCTACTGTCCAACCTAAACCTCCCTTGCTGCAATTTAAGCCCATTGCTTCTTGTCCTATCCTCAGAGGTTAAGGGGAACAAATTTTCTCCATCCTCCATGTAACAACCTTTTAGGTACTTGTAAATGGTTATCATGTCCCCTCTCAGTCTTCTCATTTCCACATTAAACAAACCCAATTTTTTAAATCTTTCCTCATAGGTCATGTTTTCCAGACCCCTAATCATCCTTGTTGCTCTTCTCTGGACTTTCTCCAAGTTGTCCAAATCTTTCCTGAAATGTGACCCTCAGAACTGGACACAATGCTCCGGTTGAGGCGTAATCAGCACGGACTAGAGCAGAAGAATTATTTATCGTGTCTTGTTTTCACCACTCCTGCTAATACATCCCAGAATGACGTTTGCTTTTTTTTTTTTGCAACAGTGTTACACTGTTGACTCATGTTTAGCTTGTGGTCCACTATGACCCCCAGATCCCTTTCCATGGTACTCCTTCCCAGGCAGTCATTTCCCATTTTGTATGTGTGCAACTGATTGTTCCTTCCTAGGAGGAGTATTTTGCATTTGTCCTTACTGAAGTGAATCCTATTTACTTCAGACCATTTCTTCAGTTTGCCCAGATCATTTTGAATTTTCATCCTATCCTCCAAAGCACTTGCAACCCCTCCCAGCTTGGTATCATCCGCAAACTTAATAAGTGTACTCTCTGTGCCATGATCTAAATCGTTGATGAAGACATTGAAAAGAACCGGACCCAGAACTGATCCCTGCGGAATCCCCTCGTTATGCCCTTCCAGCATGACTGTGAACCATTGATAACTACTCTCTGGGAACGGTTATCCAACCAGTTATGCACCCACCTTATAGTAGCTCCATCTCGCTTGTATTTCCCTACTTTGTTAATGAGAAGGTCATGTGAGACTGTATTAAAAGCATTACTAAAGTCTAGATATACCTCATCTACCACTTTCCCCTCATCCACAAGTCTTGTTACCCTGTCAAAGAAAGCCATCAGGTTGGTTTGATATGGTTTGTTCTTGACAAATCCATCTTGACTTTTACTTATCACCTTATCATCTTCTAGATGTTTACAAATTGATTCCTTAATTATTTGCTCCATTATTTTTCCTGGTATAGAAGTTAAGCTGACTAGTCTGTCATTGTCTGGGTTGCCCTTGTTTCCCTTTTTATAGATAGGCACTATATTTGCCCTTTTCCAGTCTTCTGGAATCTCTCCTGTCTTCCATGACTTTTCAAAGATAATTGCTAATGGCACCGATATTTCCTCAGTCAGCTCCTTGAGTATTCTAGGATGCATTTCATCAGGCCCTGGCAACTTGAAGACATCTAACTTTTTTTAACTTGTTCTTTCCCTATTTTAGCCTCTGATCCTACCTCATTTTCACCAGCATTCACTATGTTAAGTGTCCAGTTGCCACCAAACTACTTGGTGAAAACTGAAACAAAGAAGTCATTAAGCACTTCTGCCATTTCCACATTTTCTATTATTGTTTTTTCCCTCTTCATTGAGTCACAGGCCTACCCTGTCCTTTGTCTTCTGCTTGCTTCTAATGTATTTGTAGAATGTTTTCTTGTTACCCTTTATGTCTCTAGCTAGTTTGATCTCGTTTTGTGCCTTTGCCTTTCTAATTTTGCCCCTACATACACATGTTGTTTGTTTATATTCCTGTGCTGGGTTGGATCACAGAAACCCCCTTGGGAACTGCCACCTGATGTGCCAAGACTACTTCTGCTCCTGCTTTCCTGCCCAAGCAGCTTAGGAATTCAGATCCCTGCCTGGTTTGAGCCAGACCCGCTAGCCTGCTGCACACTGAGACCCAGGTCTGGACCATGTCCCCTAACAGCTGTAGGCTTAATTGAGAGCAGCTTGGGAAGGGTTCTTCCCAATCGGGTCTAAACCCCAAATAAATCCGTTTTACCCTGTGTGAAGCTTATACAGAGTAAACTTATAAATTGTTTGCCCTCTATAACACACAGAGAGATGCACAGCTGTTTGCCCCCCCCCCCCCCCCCCCCGCGGCATTAATACATACTTTGGGTTAATGAATAAGTAAAAAGTGATTTTATTAAATATAGAAAGTAGGATTTAAGTGGTTCCAGGTAGTAACAGACAGAACAAAGTGAATTACTAAGTAAAATAAAATAAAACATGCAAGTCTATGTTTAAGAAACTGAATACAGATAAAATCCTCACCCAGTAAGCTTCCTTTCACAGACTAGTCTTCTTCTAGTTTGGGTCCAGCAATCACTCACACCCCCTGTAGTTACTGTCCTTTGTTCCAGTCTCTTTCAGGTATCCTTGGGGATGGAGAGGCTCTCTCTTTAGCCAGCTGAAGACAAAATGAAGAGGTCTCCCAGGGGTGTAAATAGACTTTCTTTTGTAGGTGGAGATCCCCCTGCTCTCTCCTATGCAAAGTCCAGCCACAAAATGGAGTTTTGGAATCACCTGGGCAAGTCACATGTCCATGCATGACTGAGTTCCTTACCAGCCAAGCCACATTCCTGGGAAAGCCCAGATGTGGATTGGCGTCTCCAAGTTCATTGCTGGCTTAAGGGCTTCTTGACTGGGCACTTACTGAGAATAGTCTTTTCTCAGGAAGCTGATCTGTCCTAGGGATGGGGGTTCCACGACCACCACTCCCAAGAGGAGGAGGAGGGTGGTGGTGGTCGGGGACTCCCTCCTCAGGGGGACTGAGTCATCTATCTGCCGCCCCGACCGGGAAAACCGAGAGGTCTGCTGCTTGCCCGGAGCTAGGATACACGATGTGACGGAGAGACTGCCGAGACTCATCAAGCCCTCGGATCGCTACCCCTTCCTGCTTCTCCACGTGGGCACCAATGATACTGCCAAGAATGACCTTGAGCGGATCACTGCAGACTACGTGGCTCTGGGAAGAAGGATAAAGGAGTTTGAGGCGCAAGTGGTGTTCTCGTCCATCCTCCCTGTGCAAGGAAAAGGCCTGGGTAGAGACCGTCGAATCGTGGAAGTCAATGAATGGCTACGCAGGTGGTGTCGGAGAGAAGGCTTTGGATTCTTCGACCATGGGATGGTGTTCCAAGAAGGAGGAGTGCTAGGCAGAGACGGGCTCCACCTAACGAAGAGAGGGAAGAGCATCTTCGCCAGCAGGCTGGCTAACCTAGTGAGGAGGGCTTTAAACTAGGTTCACTGGGGGAAGGAGACCAAAGCCCTGAGGTAAGTGGGGAAATGGGATCCCGGGAGGAAGCACAAGCAGGAGAGCGCAAGAGGGGAGGACTCCTGTCTCATGCTGAGAAAGAGGGACGATCAATGAGTTATCTTAAGTGCCTATACACAAATGCAAGAAGCCTGGGAAACAAGCAGGGAGAACTGGAAGTCCTGGCACAGTCAGGGAACTATGATGCGATTGGAATAACAGAGACTTGGTGGGATAACTCACATGACTGGAGTACTGTCATGGATGGATATAAACTGTTCAGGAAGGACAGGCAGGGCAGAAAAGGTGGGGGAGTTGCGTTGTATGTAAGAGAGGAGTATGACTGCTCAGAGCTCCGGTATGAAACTGCAGAAAAACCTGAGAGTCTCTGGATAAAGTTGAGAAGTGTGAGCAACAAGGGTGATGTCGTGGTTGGAGTCTGCTATAGACCACCAGACCAGGGGGATGAGGTGGATGAGGCTTTCTTCTGGCAACTAGCAGAAGTTGCTAGATCGCAGGCCCTGGTTCTCATGGGAGACTTTAATCACCCTGATATCTGCTGGGAGAGCAATACAGCGGTGCACAGACAATCCAGGAAGTTTTTGGAAAGTGTAGGGGACAATTTCCTGGTGCAAGTGCTGGAGGAACCAACTAGGGGCAGAGCTTTTCTTGACCTGCTGCTCACAAACAGGGAAGAATTAGTAGGGGAAGCAAAAGTGGATGGGAATCTGGGAGGCAGTGACCATGAGATGGTCGAGTTCAGGATCCTGACACAAGGAAGAAAGGAGAGCAGCAGAATACGGACCCTGGACTTCAGAAAAGCAGACTTTGACTCCCTCAGGGAACAGATGGGCAGGATCCCCTGGGAGAATAACATGAAGGGCAAAGGGGTCCAGGAGAGCTGGCTGTATTTTAAAGAATCCTTATTGCGGTTACAGGAACAAACCATCCCGATGTGTAGAAAGAATAGTAAATATGGCAGGCGACCAGCTTGGCTAAACAGTGAAATCCTTGCAGATCTTAAACGCAAAAAAGAAGCTTACAAGAAGTGGAAGATTGGACAAATGACCAGGGAGGAGTATAAAACTATTGCTCAGGCATGCAGGAATGAAATCAGGAAGGCCAAATCACACTTGGAGTTGCAGCTAGCAAGAGATGTTAAGAGTAACAAGAAGGGTTTCTTCAGGTATGTTAGCAACAAGAAGAAAGTCAAGGAAAGTGTGGGCCCCTTACTGAATGAGGGAGGCAACTTAGTGACCGAGGATGTGGAAAAAGCTAATGTACTCAATGCTTTTTTTGCCTCTGTCTTCACGAACAAGGTCAGCTCCCAGACTGCTGCACTGGGCAGCACAATATGGGGAGAAGGTGACCAGCCCTATGTGGAGAAAGAAGTGGTTCGGGACTATTTAGAAAAACTGGACGTGCACAAGTCCATGGGGCCGGATGCGCTGCATCCGAGGGTGCTAAAGGAGTTGGCGGATGAGATTGCAGAGCCATTAGCCATTATTTTTGAAAACTCATGGCGATCGGGGGAGGTCCCGGATGACTGGAAAAAGGCTAATGTAGTGCCCATCTTTAAAAAAGGGAAGAAGGAGGATCCGGGGAACTACAGGCCAGTCAGCCTCACCTCAGTCCCTGGAAAAATCATGGAACAGGTCCTCAAGGAATCAATTATGAAACACTTAGAGGAGAGGAAAGTGATCAGGAACAGTCAGCATGGATTCACCAAGGGGAAGTCGTGCCTGACTAACCTAATTGCCTTCTATGATGAGATAACTGGCTCTGTGGATGAGGGGAAAGCAGTGGATGTGTTATTCCTTGACTTTAGCAAAGCTTTTGATACGGTCTCCCACAGTATTCTTGCCGCCAAGTTAAAGAAGTATGGGCTGGATGAATGGACTGTAAGGTGGATAGAAAACTGGCTAGATCGTCGGGCTCAACGGGTAGTGATCAATGGCTCCATGTCTAGTTGGCAGCCAGTTTCAAGCGGAGTGCCCCAAGGGTCGGTCCTGGGGCCGGTTTTGTTTAATATCTTTATTAATGATCTGGAGGATGGTGTGGACTGCACTCTCAGCAAGTTTGCAGATGACACTAAACTAGGAGGCGTGGTAGATACACTAGAGGGTAGGGATCGGATACAGAGGGACCTAGACAAATTAGAGGATTGGGCCAAAAAAAACCTGATGAGGTTCAACAAGGATAAGTGCAGAGTCCTGCATTTAGGACGGAAGAATCCAATGCACTGCTACAGACTAGGGACCGAATGGCTAGGTAGCAGTTCTGCAGAAAAGGACCTAGGGGTCACAGTGGACGAGAAGCTGGATATGAGTCAGTGTGCTCTTGTTGCCAAGAAGGCTAACGGCATTTTGGGCTGTATAAGTAGGGGCATTGCCAGCAGATCGAGGAACGTGATCGTTCCCCTTTATTCGACATTGGTGAGGCCTCATCTGGAATACTGTGTCCAGTTTTGGGCCCCACACTACAAGAAGGATGTGGAAAAATTGGAAAGAGTCCAGCGGAGGGCAACAAAAATGATTAGGGGTCTGGAGCACATGACTTATGAGGAGAGGCTGAGGGAACTGGGATTGTTTAGTCTCCAGAAGAGAAGAATGAGGGGGGATTTGATAGCAGCCTTCAACTACCTGAAGGGGGGTTCCAAAGAGGATGGAGCTCGGCTGTTCTCAGTGGTGGCAGATGACAGAACAAGGAGCAATGGTCTCAAGTTGCAGTGGGGGAGGTCCAGGTTGGATATTAGGAAACACTATTTCACTAGGAGGGTGGTGAAGCACTGGAATGCGTTACCTAGGGAGGTGGTGGAGTCTCCTTCCTTGGAGGTTTTTAAGGCCCGGCTTGACAAAGCCCTGGCTGGGATGATTTAGTTGGGAATTGGTCCTGCTTTGAGCAGGGGGTTGGACTAGATGACCTCTTGAGGTCCCTTCCAACCCTGATATTCTATGATTCTATGATCACCTGCTTCACTAAAACCTACTTAGAATCAAACAAGTATGCAGCCAATATTCGTAACTTTGAATACAAAAATGGTACATGCATACAAATAGGATTAATAGATTCAGTAGATCATAACCTGTACAGAGATATGTTACATGGCATATGTAGCATAAAACACATTCTAGTTATGTCATATATACCTTTACAAGTATATTTCCATAAAGCCTTATGGGGGGAACCATCACAATTCCTCCTATGTAATTTGATTTGTTTCCACTTTATGTAGGACTCGATTTTTAGATCATTCAAGATCTCCTGGTTAAGCCAGGGTGGTCTCTTGCCACTTCCTGTCTTTTTTGTGCAGTTGGACAGTTTGCTCTTGTGCCCTTAATAATGTCTCTCTGAAAAACCACCCCTTCTTCTGTTGTTTTTCCCCTTAGACTTGCTTCCCAAGAGATCTTACCTACCAACTCCCTGAGTTTGCTAAAGTCTGCCTTCTTGAAATCCACTGTCTTTATTTCACTGTTATCCCTCCTACCATTCCTTAGAATCATGAACTCTCTCATTTCATGATCACTTTCACCCAAGCTGCCTTCCACTTTCAAATTCTCAACCAGTTCCTCCTTCTTTGTCAAAATCAAATCTAGAACAGCCTCTCCCCTAGTAGCTTTCTCCACCTTCTGGAATAAAAAATTGTGCCCTGCAGTGTTATTTTCCCAACAGGTGTCTGGGTACTTGAAATCCCCCATTATCACCAAGTCCTGTGCTTTGGATGTTTTTGTTCGTTGTTTGACTTACCTGTGGGCTTTGGTCTTCTGCCCCCTTCGAACCTAGTTTAAAGCCCTCCTCAGTAGGTTAGCCAGTCTGTTTCCAAATATGCTCTTCCTCTTCCTTGATAGGTGCACCCCATGTCTGCTTAGCAGTCCTTCTTCCTGGAACATCATCCTGTCGTCAAGGAAGTCGAAGCCTTCCTGGTGACACCGTCTTCACAGCCAGGCATTCACCTCCAGGATGCCTCTGTCTCTGCCTGGGCCCCTACTCTTGACCAGAAGGATGGAAGAGAAAAACCACCTGCGCTCCGAACTCCTTCACCCGTACTCCCAGAGCCCTGTAGTCACTTCTGATCTGCTGAGGGTCGTACCTCGCAGTATCATTAGTGCCCACATGGATGGGTAGCGTGGGGTAGTAGTCAGAGGGCCAGATGATCCTCGACAATCCCTCCATAACGTCTCGGATATGGGCCCCTGGCAGGCAGCATACCTCCCAGGATGCCCTCTCAGGGTGACAGATGGGTGCCTCCATCCCCCTTAGAAGAGAATCTCCAACCACCACTACTCTATGTTTCCTCCTGGGAGTGGTGGCTGAAGACCTCCCAGCCTTGGGGGTACACAGCTTCTCCTCGTCCACCTTAGGGGGTGTCACTCTGAAATTTAGGGTACAGATGTGGGGGCCTGCATGAAAACTTCTAAGCTTAACTACCAGCTTAGATCTGGTCCGCTGCCACCACTCTCGATGCTAATTCCCTTCCCTGGGTAGCCTTGAGAGACTCTTCACCAATTCCCTGGTGAATACAGATCCAAACCCCTTGGATCTTAAAACAAGGAGAAATTAACCATCCCCCCTCCTCCCTTCCACCAACTCCTGGTGGATCAAGATCCAACCCCAGTGGATCTAAAAACAAAGAAAATCAGTCAGGTTCTTAAAAAGAAGGCTTTTAATTAAAGAAAAAGGTAAAAATCATCTCTGGAAAATCAGGATGGAAAATAACTTTACAGGGTAATCAAACTTAAAGAGCCCAGAGGACCCCCCCTCTAGCTTTAGGTTCAAAGTTACAGCAAACAGAGGTAAACACCCTAGTAAAAGGTACATTTACAAGTTGAGAAAACAAAGGTAAACTAACACGCCTTGCCTGGCTGTTTACTTACAAGTTTGAAATATGAGAGACTTGTTCAGAAAGATGTGGAGAGCCTGGATTGATGTCTGGTCCCTCTTAGTCCCAAGAGCGAACAACCCCCAAAACAAAGAGCACAAACAAAAGCCTTCCCCCCCCCCCCCCAAGATTTGAAAGTATCTTGTCCCCTTATTGGTCCTTTGGGTCAGGTGTCAGTCAGGTTACCTGAGCTTCTTAACCCTTTACAGGTAAAAGGATTTTGGAGTCTCTGGCCAGGAGGGATTTTATAGTACTGTACACAGGAGAGCTGTTACCCTTCCCTTTATAGTTATGACAGGGGGTGATTCCTCATCTCTCGTAGCCAGAACAGCATAACTGTTCTCCATCAATATAGGGCATGAGATGGGTGTAGTGACGGAGCATTGCCTGTTGTCAGAAGTAATCAGCTGCTATTGTCCCCGCTCTGACAGAGTCATATCCTCCTCCCCCAGTGGTGTGACAGCAGTCCTCTGTAGCTGGATAGCTTCCCCTGCCTTGGACATCTCCACATCTATACTCTTGAGGAATTCCTCATGGGCACGGATGCTCCTCAGCCTAGCCACTTCCTCCTGTAGCTCTCCCACCTGCTTCCTGAGAGATTCTACCAGCAGGCACCTTTTGCATTGGATGGTCTCCTCAGCCTAGTTTTCTGTGAGTGGGAAATGCAGGCCACAATCTCTGCAAAACCACACCAGGATGGGAGTAGAGGCATCCATGGTCGGGCTCTGTCTCGCTACAGGCACAAGTGGAGGAGACAGGATCAGTGTTGGCAAAAGGAAGACTGCCCTTCCTAACCATAGTCACTATCTCAAGACTCCCTTCTACAAACTCCCTCTCAAACTGCCCGGTTTGTGGTCCCCTGGTCGCTTAGCCTCTGGCTTTTAAGGCCTTCTCTGCTAGGTCAGTCCTACCCCCTCGTTAATCACACAGGGGGAGGGTGATTGAGGCTGATCAAGGGTGATCAAGGGAATAAAGGCTCAAACAGTCCCCAGAACACAATCCCAACTGACCCAGTAACTGAAATTACTGAAATAAACCTGAAAGTGAAAGAAAGACAGAAACAAACTCAATACTCAAACTCACTCACCCCAAAGTTTGTACTAGCACCTTGTTCGATTCAACAGGGGGATCTCCTTCTCCCCTCTCAAACTTCCCTATTTGTGGTCCTCTGTTCACTAGCTCCCCCTGGTCGCTTAGCCTCTGCTTAACCAAGCTGAGATTTTTCCCCAGACACTTCACTAAAAGGCACACTGGTTTAGATAAAGCAAAAACCAAGTTTATTAACTACAAAAGATAGATTTTAAGTGATTATAAGTGATAGCAAACAAATTGAAGCGGATTACAAAGAAAGCACAAACGAAGCCTAACTTCTCTCCCTGGCTGTTCATACACAGGCTAGAAATCCCTTTAGCCTGTGTCCAGCACTTCCCTCAATTTAGTCTTTGTTCCTCAGGTGTTTCCATGAGTTCTCTTGTCTGGAGAGTGAGGCCCCAAGATGATGTCAAAGCTATATAAGGTGGGGTGTAACATATGGCAGGAACCCTTTGTTCCAAAAACAGTTCCCAGCCCAGTTTGTGGAAAAATACAGGCACACAAAATGGAGTTCAGTGTCATGTGGTCTGGTCACATGCCCTTGCTGAGTCATAGCAGCCATTACTTACAGGCTGGCTAAGCTCTGCCACAGTCCATTGTCTTTGCTGATGGGCCATCAGCACTGTTTAGCTTCTTTATGTTGTACCTGAAATGCTAGCTATGGGTGTTTTCCAGACTGAGCACATTTGAAATACAGATACATAGTCAGTATTCATAACTTCATATAAAAAAATGGTACATGCATGCATATAGGATAATCATATTAATCAAATCATAACTTTTCCAATGACACCTATGACAGGGTCAGGCCAGATGGCTACAGGAGAGTGTTCCTTTTGAGTACCAGGATTTGAGCGAGTGCTAGTTCGCCCACTGCTGAAAGCCCCTCCTCCAGCCTATGGAGGGGCTACTAAACCCAGAACCCAACTGAGTTCGGGGGACAACAAAGGCAACAACAGGAACAGGCGAGGGGGTCAAAGGGCCAAAACTAAGGAACCGGAAGGGGACACCGAGCAGAGAACCCCGGACAGCGCTCACTGCTCCTCGAAAACATTGAGAGAGCCGGCAGACGCTGCCCAGAGGAACTCTGCCCGGATACGTGAACGGATGAAGGAACGAAAAATGGCCCCACAGTCACACCCCCCCCCCACAAACCTCCTCTCCCTGGTGTTACGAATGGCCACCTTGGCCATGGCTAGGAGTAGGTTGACGAGGTGGTCCTGCGACTTTGTGAGGCCTCGGATCGGGTGTGGGTAAAGAAATAAGAGGTTCTGGAAGAGCCAGAAAAGGGGCTGCAGCCTGGCGCATTGAAGGTATGCGTGCGCCAGGGTCTCCCTCATGCCACAGAAGGGACAGGCTTCAGGGACAGTGGTAAGCCACGCCAAGTACACACCGGTGCTCACAGCTCCATGCAAAAGCCACCAGCTGATATCCCCAGCAGGCCGCGGGACTAAGGTGGAATAGAAACTTGCCCATCGGGGTTCCCCACCCTCCACTGCTAGTAGAAGGTCCCACCACTTGGTGTCTGGGGGGGACACAAGGATGGGGTAATGAAGCGTGTGCAGCACGAGCGCATACAGATGGTCCCTTGGCACAGTTGGGAAACGAACCGGCTGCATGATATGCAGCCGGCGGGAGGTATGGGGTGGGGGGGGAGGAAGGCCAGGAAGGCTCACGGGGCCAATGGAAAGATCCGGAGGGCCTGGAGTGAGGGGCAGGCGGGGCGCACCCTCTCGCAGGACCCGCTTGAGGAAAAACCGAGCCACGGGAGACAGGGCTGCCTCCACCTCCTGGAGTATGCGCCGGGGGGTCGTAAGGGTGGAGAGCCCCATGTGCCGACCGAGCACCTGGGGATCCACCCAGCCCCCCAGGTCATAGTCCAGGAGGTCTCTGATTTTGGTGACTCTCATTAGGACCAAACTCCGGCACACCAAGGAGGACTCCGCCACCTGCACACGAAGATGGGGATTGTGTAGCAGGGGCTCCGCAAGGAGATCTACCCCCACAAAGGACCTGGTTGCAGAAACCAGCCTCCAGGTCCGGAGGAGGTCCTGGTAGAAGACCGGCAGCTCAGAGAGGTCTCATGGAAGACCTCTTGGATGGAAAAAAAGAGCTGCTGGTTGTATCGAAGCCCTCGCAGGTGGCGGAGGAAGGTGTGCGCCAACATGCTCCACGCTGAGCCACCTGCACTATAAAGGAGTCTCTGCAGAGCCTGGAGGCGGAAGACATGGACCTGTGTGTGCATGCACATCAGGCCCTGTCCGCCCTCCTCCAGGGGAAGATGGAGAACCCCTGCAGAGACCCAGTGCAGTCCCGGCCAAAAAAACCCCAGAAACAACCTCTGGAGATTGGCCAGGAACCCCGGGGGTGGGCACAGGGTGTTGAGTCTGTGCCAGAGTATGGACAGGACCAGTTGGTTGAGCACCAGTGCTCTCCCCTGGAGGGAGAGGCACCAGAGCAGTCCTGTCCAGCTCCACAACCGCCCAGTCACCCTGCCCTCTAAACTGTGCCAGTTCTCCGGCAGAAATGGATGCGTGACAGAAAAATAAATGCCAAGATAGAGCAGTGGACCCGCGCTTCACCGGATGGCTTGAAGCACGGGTGGGAGGGGGCTCGCCTGCCACCCAGCCCCGACCACCAGGCCAGAGCTCTTGACCCAGCTGACCCAGATGGAGGAGGCCGCTGAATAAACAGCTTGACAAGCCTCCACCCGCACCAGGTCGTCCAGGTCCTGGACCACGAGGAGCATGTCGTTGGCGTACGCTGCCAGGACCAGCCGCACCTCCGGCTCACGGAGCACCAACCCCGTCAACCTCATGTGAAGGAGACGAAGGAAGGGCTCAATGGCCAGAGTGTACAGCTGACCCGACAGTGGGCAGCCTTGATGCACCCCTCACCCGAAGCTGACAGGCGCGGTCAGGGTCCAGTTGAGCCTGACCAGACACTCTGTGGAAGCGTACAGCACCTGGAGAAAACCCACAAACTGGGGCCCGAAGCCAAACGCTCGCAGACTGCCCAGGAGATACCCGTGGTCCACCCTGTCAAATGCCTTCTCCTGATCCAGGGACAGGAGGGCGAACGACAGACCATCCCTACACCCAAGCGCCAAGAGATCCCAGACCAGATAAAGATTGTCAAAGATGGTACGGCCCGGGAAGGTGTAGGTCTGGTCTGGATGGACCATGTCTGCCAGCACGGACTGTAGCCGCAGCGAGATGGCCTTCGCCACGACCTTATAGTCCGTGCTGAGGAGCAAGACGGGATGCCAATTCTGAAGATCGCAGAGGTCCCCCTTCTTCGGCAATAAGGCGAGCACCACTCACCTGCACGAAAGAGGGAGGACCCCGCTCTCCAAGGACTCGGCCCAGACGGTGGCAAGGTCCGGGCCGAGGAAGTCCCAGAACGCACGGTAGAACTCCACGGTCAGCCCGTCCATGCCCGGAGATTTATTGGTGGGCATGAGACAGAGGACTTCCGAGAACTTGGCCAGAGTGAGAGGCAGCTCCAGCTGGTCCCGGTCGCCCATGCTGACCGTCGGGAGTCCGTCCCAAACCACTCCGCAGGCATCGGGGTTGGTTGGATCTGGGGAGAAAAGGCCAGCGTAGAAGGCCCTGGCCCTCTCGCACATCTCCACCGGATCCGTGAGGGGGGCGCTGTCCTCTGCCAAAAGGCAGAAGATGTGCTTCTTTGCCCCCCTCTTCTTCTCCAGGGCATAGAAGAAGCGGGAGCCGTGATCCATCTCCTGCAGGAGACGGATGCGGGATCATATGAAAGCACCCCGGGCCCGAAGATTGTCAAGGGTCCGGAGCTCCTCCCACTTCTCCTGGTACGCTCCACAGAGGGGTGGATCTCTGGGGCTGGCGGCCAGACTCCTCTCCAGCTCCAATGCCTTCCGCTACAGCTGCTCTATCACCACATCCCTCCACCGGCTGGCGCCCCGGGTGTGGCTACGGCAGAAGAGCTGGGCGCGCACCTTCCCCACATCCCACCACCGCCGCGCTGAGGGAAAGGCACACCTCTGTTCCTGCCAGGCCAGCCAAAACTTCTGGAAGGATGCCACAAATCCCACATCCTCCAGCAGGCTGTTATTGAAATGCCAATAGGCCGGCCCCGGCCTCTCCGAAGAAAGAGAGGCCATCACGGCCACCAAATGGTGGTCCGAGAATGGGGCCGGCCGAACGCTGGAGGAGTGGGCCTGTGAAAGATGACAGCGAGAGAAATAGATGTGATCCAACCGGGAGTGGCTCGACGTTGTTCCTCCACCTGGACAAAAGTGAACGTAGAGTCATCGTCCGGGTGGTGGACACCCCAGATGTCCACCAGGGAGTGATGGACTATGATCTGCCTGAGGACATCTGTAGCAGCCGGGCTCGGCTCGATCCCCGTGCGGTCCTGCTCCTCAATGGTGCACTTGAAGTCTCTGCCCAGGACCAGGCACTCGCAAGGATCCAAAGTACTGAGGAAGGCGGATGCCTGCTGAAAGAAGCACGCTCTCACTGGGCCAGATCCTGGGGTATAGACATTGACAAGATGGAACGTCAGCCCCTCCACCCGAACCCGGAGGTGCAGCAGGCAACCCGGCACAACCTCGGTAATCCCCAGCACCTCGGGTTGTAGGTGCGGGGAGAACAGGGTCGCCAACCCGCCCTGATGGGCCAAAAGGTGGTTAAAGTAGACCCTGTCCCCCCACTCCAGTCGCCAGCTCGCTTCTGCGGCTGGATCCGCATGGGTCTCCTGCAGGAAAATAACCGAGTACCCCCCTCCCGAAGGAAGGAGAGCACTTGGCACCTGCGGAGACCCGACCTACAGCCGCGGATGTTCAAAGTGGCAAAGATGGACGGTGACATAAGGAGGACTGGGGATGATCCTCGCAGTCTGGGGCGCTAGCGGCTCCTGTCGGACCCCGCAGCAAACCGTGACCAACCCCAAAAGCCAGCAGGGCGTCACGGAAGCCGCGGGCCCACTGGTAAGCAGCAGCATCCACTTCCCGGTCCCTTTGCCCTCCCCCATAATGACACTCATGGTCTGGAGAACAAGATGGAAATAGCCCCAGTGCTGAAGAGCGAGATGCACTCTGTTCGTGGAACCACGAATGTCCTCCAAGAAAGAGCGCATCTTGCTCCTCTGCATGGCAGGAACCGGGGTCATGGACCCTGGGGCGTCCCTCAATTGGACCCCCCTGCCAGCCCCGTGGCCCATCAAGACGGGCACGCAGGGATCAGAGCCCTGCCATGGCGCCCGTTCCTCCGGCACCGCGCCACCCGATGCAACACTCGGCCCTAGGGACAATGGCGGAGGGAGAACTGCAGCCCCTGATGGGCCAGAAGAGGGAAAAACAAAAACCACCTCCTGGGGGCCCCCATAAAAAGAAAATGAGGCAACCCCGGGGGTGGCAGCAACAGGAGGGGGGAGGGAAAAAAGGTTAAGGGCAGGAACAAGGGCTGGAACAGGGTCAGGGACAGGGACAGGACACAAATCTAGGATGGGAGTAGGGTCAGGGCAGAGAGCGGGGACAAAATCTTGGGCCCGAGTGGCAGAGCCACCGGGGCATGGTGCCTCATGACCCGACATGGTAGTGAAAGGGACAGCAAGGGAGTGGGGCACCTCCACAGCACTAGGCTCAGGTGCCCCACTAAACAAGGCATCCACGATTACAGCACTGGGGGGAGGCGAGAGCTGCGGCCCCGCCTCATGAGGTAGGACACCCGTGGGCTCAGAGCCTAGCCGCTCGGCATCAGCCACCGCCACAATGGGCACAGCGGCGTCAGCCAGATTACCATTCACGGCCGGGCACGTGGTCAGGGTCCGGGGCATTGCAGAGGCCAAAATGGGGGCAACCACCTGAGGCGGAGGGAAGGGGTGGGGGCGTCAGATAGCAATCACCCTTACGGAGGCCCTCTAATAGGGGGGCATCCACCCACTCGGTGGTTGGGGTCAAGCCCAGAACCTCGATATCAGCAAAAATAGAAGCAAAGTCCCCACCCGCCTCTACAGGTTCCCCCTGGACAGCAGCCGGGGCAGTATCCATTGCGGCGCCTACAGGGGGCACAGATGGCAACAGAGCAGTGCGGGCACCGTCTGTAACCCCCTCAGGGAGGGACTCCATAGGAGGGGTGGTACTACCCGCCTCCATGGCTGCAACGACCTCGGCCGACTCCAAACGATGAACGTCAGCAGGGGAGTCAACGGAAGGCCCAGCACCAGCAACCCCCTTCATAGTTTTACAGGGGGTCCCTTATCCCTCACCAACGAGGGGGTGGTGCTGGGCCCATGTCCCCACTTGTGGCGTCTCCCAGCTCCCCGAAGAGGGGGGCTGGCCAGTTGGGTCAGGGCCTGGGAACGAGGGCAATGACGGGAGGGTAAGGAAAGACAAGGGCAGGATAACGGGGAAAGGGACAGACTCCCCCTGAGGCAAGCCCCACTCAAGTCCTGCCACCCTCTCCTCCGCAGGCCCCGGTCTACTACCCACCTCAGCGGTGGGGCCCGCACGCTCATCTGGGCACGTCGGGGGGGCCTCCCCCGAGACCCGAGCCGAGTTGACAACAGTCACAGATGGAGGAGGGGTGACCCCAGGGACCGGGCAATCAGGGCCGCCGGCAATGATAGAGCCGACGCCCTTCCGGGTATCAGGGGTCCCAGATGCCCCTCCAAGCCGGGCCAGGGGGCAGTCCCTGCGGACGTGCTCCGTCGCCTGGCAGAGAAAGCACCGGGCCACCCCCGAAGAATAATAATCCCGGTACTGGGCCCCTCTATGGGGCACCAGAAAGGACCCCTCCAGAGCCTCCCCGTCACATGCCGCTGGCGGAACTTGAACCTGCACCTGCCGGCGGAATGACAAAACGTGGTGGAGGGCAGGGTCCTTACAGCCCAACGAAAGGGGGCTGAGGACGGACGGGGCCTCCCCAGGGTGGAGAGGAATGGCAAAAGGGCGGCATTTGGGGAGGAAGGGAGGAACAGAGGAGAAAACCACCTGTACGCCCAGGTCCTCCAAAGGCTCGAGGGGGTCGTGAATGCCCCCCACCACCAAGCCCCTCTCCACCGCCTCCTGGGCAGCGGCCTCCGATGCCAGGAAGAACACCACCTTCCCAAACATCTTTGAGGCCGCCACCACGGCCGTGGGTCCCACCACCCGTGCCAACGCTCGCACATAGGTTTCTACGTGGGGCGAGGCCGGCACCAGGAGGCAACGCACCCCATGCTCCCTGGTGAGGGTGGGAAAGGGGCCCCAGCCACCGAGAATGGTATTCCAGGAGACGGCTGGAGCAGACGGTTAGGCGGCGAGCGGAGAGGTCGCAGCCACCTGGGTGTACGCTCTGGGGGCCGAGAGAGCGGCACCCCCAGAGCTGGTGGAGGGAACAACGGGCAAGGGAGAAGGGGGAGCTGCAGTCGTTGACGGGGCCGCAGCGGGAAAAGGAACCACTGTCACGGGGGGTTTCACCTTCTGGGCAGGGCCCTTGCCCTTTTGTCCCCCGGCCCTTCCCACCGGCCAAGGGAGCGGTCTTAGAAGTGGATGCGGCCAAGGTCACTGCAGGAGCAGCGGAGTCTCGGGAGCCCCTATTCATGCCCACCGGTGCCTCAGTGGCAGTGATGGCAGGCATCCCGGCAGCGGCAGCCGAGGCGGCCATCACAAGGGAGGGCGAGGGGAGGGGGATGGAAAGGTAACTGCAGGGGCGTCCAGGGAAGTCCCACCCCCGACTCACCCACCACAGAAAGGGAGGGAAGGGGACAGCCACTAGGGCAGGGAAATGGAAGGAAGGGGAGGGAGGAGTGGGAGGGGAGGGAAGGAAAGGGGAGAGGGGGAGAACGGCTACCACACCCCACCCGCTAGGCTGAAAGCAGGGTGGAGAGGCGCCCACAGAAAGGGACAAAAAAAGACAAG
Organism: Glyptemys insculpta; assembly: GCA_032172135.1. Taxonomy (NCBI): domain Eukaryota; kingdom Metazoa; phylum Chordata; order Testudines; family Emydidae; genus Glyptemys; species Glyptemys insculpta. The sequence continues at coordinate 138,306,344 of JAVMKA010000006.1, read as the reverse complement.
GACCACAACACCAGCACAAAATGAAAAAGAAACTAAGGAAAGAAGGGGAAAAACTAAGACATCATGGGGGAGTGTGCATCAGTGGAGTCAATGAAAAAATGGAGTGGGGGAGGAATCTCAAACGCCAACAGCAGAACGTGGGCACGTAGGCAATAAGGGCTGACCTGGAGGGAGGGCAAGAAGCAAGGGGGCGGAATGCAGGGGAGGGCTAAATCAGGTGTGCCTCAGGCACGGAACAAAGAACAGGGTGGGTTCAAAAACAACCAAACCAAAAGACGGGGAAATGGGGCAGGCAACCACGCCTGCACTGAGGGACAAGGACGGGGCAAACAAACTAATCAAGGACCAAAAAACAAAACAGGGCAAACCAGAGCAAACAGGGCGGCTAGAAGGGGGATGGGCGGGGCAGGCAGCAAAGGGAAAGGGGGCAAGCAGCTTCAAGAACTGGGCAGTGGACGAGGCAGAGGAAAAGGGGGCCCCACCAGCCAAATGCAGCAGGGGAGGGAGGACAAAGCCAAAGGAAGGGAAAGGAAACTAGCACCCACGGGCGTCTGAAAAACAAATGCCTGGTTGCTGCCGCTACGTTCTCTAGATGGTTAGAAAGGCAGAGCAAACTGCCGGGCTGGGGAGCAGAGAACAGAGCCAGAAGGCAGGTGGAAAGATGGAGGGGCCAATGGTGGTGGCAGTAGGGGAGCAGGGGGACTAGGGGGAGGGCTCCAGGCCACTCCCCCAGCTCCCCACAGCAAAGGCACCTACCACCACAGAAGAAAGGATGTTACCAACCCCCTCCACAAAACAAGGTCTCCTCTACTCCCTCCTCAGCTCCAGCAACAGTAACAGTTCCCCAGAAGCAGCAGCAGGAAGGGCAGCAGCAACCCAGCCAGGGGAGGCCCCAAAAATGATGGAAAATGCAGGGCCTCACGCTCCCCTCTGAGGGTCACACCAGCAGGGTCCTCCCCACAGCAGCCAGGGGGGCAACTGGCCAGCAGGACAACCTCAAAAGAGTGGATGGCAGGTATCTCAGCCTGCAGAGCCAGCAGATCCCTTTTTCCTGGGTAAGGTAACACGGGCAGTTCCAGAACAAGCAGGAACTTGCTGGAACCAATTAAGGCAGGCAGGCTAATAAGGACACCTGGAGCCACTTGAGAAGAAAGTGCTAGAATCAATTAGGAGAGGCTGGCTAATCAGGGCACCTGAGTTTAAAAAGAACCTCACTTCAGTTTGTAGTGTGCATGTGAGGAGCTGGGAGCAAGAGGCACTAGGAGCTAAGAGTGAGAAGGTGTATTGCTGGAGGATTGAGGAGTACAAGCATTATCAGACACCAGGAGAAAGGTCCTGTGGTAAGGGTAAAGAAGGTGTTGGGAGGAGGCCATGGGGAAGTGGCCCAGGGAGTTGTAGCTGTCGTGCAGCTGTTCCAGGAGGCACTCTAGACAGCTGCAGTCCACAGGGCCCTGGGCTGGAACCCGGAGTAGAGGCGGGCCCGGGTTCCCCCAAGCCTCCCAACTCCTGATCAGACACAGGAGGAGTTGACCTGGACTGTGGCTTTTCCCAGAGGGGAAGGTCTCTGGGCTGTTGCCCAACCCACAAGGTGAATCTCTGAGGTCAGCAAAACCGCCAAGAAGCACAGGACACACCAAGTTAGAGGAGGAACTTTGTTACACACCTTACATGCCCCATTTTGTGCAAAATACATTACAACTATGTCTAAATCATATCATAATGACACCACTATGAAGAATATGGGCTGTACTCCCTCCACTCATTTCTTACTTGCAAAACTTAATTTTTAATGAGCTAGATAACATCAATTGAGCTTCATCTTCCATTCAGACCAGCTGATTGTAGGCATTTCCCTCCTATGGAACAGCAGAGAGTTCATCACTTCACTACACAAGAAGTGTGCTGGCTTCAGCACATAACGTCCCCCTTGTATTATTGCAACAGATTTTATGAACTAATTGTTATCATGTTCAATATTTTGTAAAAGCTTGAATTTATGGATTGTTCATTTGCTGTGAATGTTCATGCAAGTCTCCCCTATAAGTGACTTACTATTCTCATTGCATAACCTGTGCCCAAAGTCAATAGAGTATTGCTTCTGCTCACTGACTTGATGACTGAAATATTTATAAACCACAGGAAACAATGCCAACTTTAAAAAAGGCTCCAGAGGCAATCCTGGCAATTACAGTCCAGTAAGCCTAACTTCAGACCAGGCAAATTGATTATAATAAAGCATAGAATTATCAGACACGAATATGGACACATTATGTTGTGGAAGAGTGAACACGGCTTTTGTAAAGAGAAATCACGCCTCACCAATCTATGGGAATTCTTTCAGGGGGTCAACAAACATGTCAACCAGGGCAATCTGGTAGATATAGGGTACTTGGACTTAGAAAATTCTTAAGGTCTGTCACCAAAGGCTCTTAAGCAAAGTATGATTAGGCGTATGAAACAGCTTCCGTATGAACAGAGAATCAAAAGACTAGGATTGTTCAGTTTAGGAAAAAGAGAAGACTAAGGGGGGATATGATAGAGGTCTACATAATCATTAATGGGGCAGAGAAAGTGAATAAGGAAATTTTATTTATCCCTTTGCATAACACAAGAACCGGAGGTCACCCAATGAAATTAATAGGCAGCAGGTTTAAAACAAACATAAGGAAGTGTTTCTTCACACAAACGTATAGTTGACCTGTAGAACTCATTGCCAGGGGATGTTGTGAAAGCCAAAAGTATAGCTGGCTTCAAAAAAGAATTAGATAAGGAGGATAATTGCATCAGTGGCTATTAGCTAAGATGGTCAGGGATGCAGCCCCATGCTCTGGGTGTCCCTACAGCTCTGACGTCCAGAGGCTCGGACTGGAAAACAAGGGATGGATCCTAGACACACTCATTGTTCCACTACCACCTGTTTGGCCAGTTCTGTGGCTGTGTGTCGCTCCGATTGGAGCCAGCACCAGCAGGGATCCCTAAGCTCCTGGGCCACGACGCAGGGTCGTGCCCCCAGCAGATAAGTCTTCCCATGAAACCTATGCCAGAAGGTTTCGGGTGTTATGTCCAGAGCATCCAAAATAGCAGCCTTAATGGCCCCTGTAGTGTCGGGCCTCATCATTAGGAAGGCCCCAGTAGGCGGCCTGGGCGGCCACCATCAAATATGGGGCTAGGAGCGTGGCCCATTGTTCTGGGGTCCACATGGCAGCCAAGGCAATCCTCTCAAAAGGGATCAAAAATGCCTCTGGGTCATCTTCCGGACCCATCTTTGTGATCCGGATCGGTAGGGTAGGGGTCACCGGGGCTCCTGCCCCTGCAGGACTGGGGTTCTGGGGCAGCAGGGCAGTGAGTTATTGCAGAGAGCATTGCCTCTGTTGGTCCTGCTGCTGGGCCCCCAACTCTCGGAGTAGCTGCTGCTGCTGGGTTTCAGCCCACCACTTCATCAGTTGCCCGAGCTTCATCCTGCTGTTCGGGCCTATCCCAGGTTAGACACACTCATAGTCCCCCCTCTGTCTCAGGGCGTGGTCGCTGACTGCATTCTCCACCACGTGTAGGAGAGGTGTGGGTCTCTCTGCTTCTGGCAGGGCAGGAGACCATGCCTCCTTGCTGTTTCTCAAGCAGGGCCAGCAGCCCACGGGTAGTGCCCTGCTGGTGATCAATCCAGGGACCAGTTAGTCCCTCTGCCCAATCCCTCAATCAGGGCAGGGCAATTAGCAGGTCTGGACGGCAATCAGTCCAGGCCTTAATTAGTCTTTCGGCCCCAGTCCCTCAGTCAGGGCATTTAGCAGTTAGTGGATCTGGCTGGCAATCAGCCCAGGCTGTGAGAAGTCTTTCTGCCCCCGTCCTTCCCTCAGGGCGGGGCAGCTAACAGTCTGTAGCTGGGGCTTGGTCCATACCATGCAGCCCAGTAGTTCAGGGTAGGGGAATTAGCTCCCAGGCGGGAGCAACAGCAACTATGCCTGGCACCCTAGCTCCGGCGGGCGCCAGACCAACCCAGGCCTCCTGGCCTATCAGTGTCGGGAGGTGGCCACCCTTCACAAACGGGGTGGCCAGGGTAGGGGGACACAGGCCCTCCCACTCCACTGCGTCTATCTATTTTACTATAGATGTATAGTCTCATCTATGTACCTCTCTGAGTCCCCCAGCTCCTCCAGTTCAGCCACTCTGGTCTCCAAAGCCTGTACATGATCTCTGAGGGCCAGGAGCTCTAACATTAGCAGGTTCCTAACATTTTGTTAGCTTTGTTCCCTGCTGCTGCACTTTGAGCATATGTTTTCAGAGAACTATGCACAATGACCCAAAGATCTCTTTCTTGAGTGGTAATGGCTAACATTGACCCCATCATTTTGTATGTATAGTTGGGATTATGTTTTCAAATGTGTATTACTTGCATTTTTCAACATTGAATTTCATCTGCCATTGTGTTGCCCAGTCACACAGCTTTGTGAGATCCCTTTGTAACTCTTCACTTGAGTAATTTGGACTTAATTATCTTGAGTAATTTTGTATCATCTGCAAACTTTGTCACCTCACTGTTTACCTCTTCTTCCATACATCAGTTAAGGATATGTTGGACTGCACTGGCCTAATATGGCCTAGTCCTTGGGGAGGGGCACTATTTATCTCCCTCCATTGTGAAAACTGATCATTTATCCCATGACAGCTTAGTTTGCTTAAGAGCCTTTGGTGACAGACCTTAAGAGCTTTCTGAAAGGCAAAAGGAACTGGATCAAAAATAAAGCTAAAATAGGAAGTGAATGTGCACTAGTAATGAATATTCTCCTCATCAAGATGCCTCCTCTCAGTTAGAAAATGCAATACAGGATGCAAAGTTTGCTAACTGCTTTGTGCTGACATTACCAACTTGCTCTGGCCCTGGGCCCCAGGAAACCTTAATTCACCCCTGTTCACTATGTGCTTCTGCATGGAGCCAGGGAACGTGCATGTTAGACAGGAAGGTTTATGCTGCAGTTAATGGCCGTGTAACTGAAATATTTACTTCCAAAACCATTGAAGATTAACTCAATAACTTCTTTGTTCTCACGATCTCATTCTTTTTGATCACATGCTTTGGACCTATGGCTCATGCTAATATCCCAACTCAGTTAAAAACCATAGCTCACCTAAATCTATGTGGGCCTGTATTCCTACAGAACGGGCTCACCCTTAACATCTCATTTTGTACCCCAAATGGAAAAAGATCTATAACTTGATAGGTCAATATGCTCTATTCCACTCTTAGCTCTTAATATAATGTAACCGGAAACAAAAGCTAGGAATACAGGAATACAAGCATGTGCTCAAAAAGAATGAGATCGTGAGAATGAAGAAGTTATTGAATTAATCTTCAATGGTTTTGGAAGTAAATATTTCAGTTACACGGCCATTAACTGCAGCATAAACCTTCCTGTCTAAGATGCACGTTCCCTGGCTCCATGCAGCACATAGTAAACAGGGGTGGATTAAGGTTTCCTGGGGCCCTGGGCCAGAGCAAGTGGGGGACCCTTACCGACCCCTTCCGCCTGCAGCCCAACCTACAGCCCCATCCCTTTCTGCCCCTTCCCCAGGCCACCCCGTTCCACCCAGGGTTCCCCCATACCACCCGCCCACTGCAGCTCCACAAACCCTTTTGCTCCTTTCTGCCCCCCGCCACCCTCCCATGGTCCCATGACCGGAGGAGCTCTGTCCCCATGCCAGAGGTCAGTGCCTCATCAGGGAGTGAGAGCTCCTCAAGTCCCTGGGCCACCCGGGGATCCGGGTGCTGAGGCTTCCCCTGTGACCTTGGGTTTCTGTAGGGGGACCAGGGTCGGGGTGCTGGGGCTTCTCCTCCCTTGCCCATCTGCCGCGTCTTCTGGAGAGTGGGTCCAGCATGGGGGCTTGCTCTGTCACCCCACGGCTTCTGCTGGGAATGGGTTGGGGGTGCTGGTGGGGGCTTCCCCCGTCCCGCGGCTGCTGCTGGGGAAAGAGTTTCTGGGGGGAGCTTCCCTTATCCTTCAGCTTCTGCCAGGGATGGGGTCGGGGGCCGCTGGAGACAGACTTTCCCCATCCCACGGCTGCTGCCGTGTATGGAGTCAGGGGCCGCTGGGGAGAGGGGCTTCCCCTGCCAGCAGTGCTGCTTCAGAGTGGGGTCAGAGTGCAAGGACATCCCCTGTCTTATCCACCCAGCAGATGGGGCTTGAGGTTTATGCTGGTGGTGGCAGATTTTTCTGGTGGCTCACCAGTTGTCCAGGACCTCTGGGCACGGGCCCAGTCAGCCACTAATAGTGAATATTCTAAGCAAACTGCCACTAATAGAGAATATTCTAAGCAAACTCTTTTACAACAGATAGTATTAGAAGAAAATAGGCAGTGGCTATAGATTTCAAAATGGAAGCCAGCTAGAACAATGCCATGCAAATCCCTGTTCTCACTTTCTGGTTACATTGTAAATAAGAAGCAGGCAGCATTATCTCCCATAACTATAAACAAACTTGTTTGTCTTAGCAATTGGCTGAACAAGAAATAGGACTGAGTGGACTTGCAGATTATAATGTTTTACATTGTTTTATTTTTGAATGAAGTTATATATAAAAAATCTACATTTCATAGAATCATAGGACTGGAAGGAACCTCGAGAGGCCATCAATTCCAGTCCCCTGCACTCATGGCAGGACCAAGCACCATCTATACCATCCCTGACAGGTGTGTGTCCAACCTTCTATTAAAAATCTCCAATGATGGAGATTTCACAATCTCCCTAGGCAATTTATTCCAGTGCTTAACCAGTCTGACAGTTGGGAAGTTTCTGCTAATGTCCAACCTAAACCTCCCTTGCTGCAATTTAAGCTCATTGCTTCTTCTCCTATCCTCAGAGGTTAAGGGCTTTCCCAGGAATGTGGCTTGGCTAATAAGGAACTCAGTCATGCATGGACATGTGACTTGCCCAGGTGACTCCAAAACTCCATTTTGTGGCTGGACTTTGCATAGGAGAGAGGAGAGGGGTCTCCACCCACAAAGGAAAGTCTATTTTCACCCCTAGGAGACCCCTCCATTTTGTCTTCACCTGGCTAAAGAGATAGCCTCTCCACCCCCAAGGATACCTGAAAGAGACTGGAAAAAAGGACAGGAACTACAGGGGGTGTGAGTGATTGCTGGACCCAAACTAGAAGAAGACTAGTCTGTAAATGGAAGTTTGCTGGGTGAGGATTTTATCTGTATTCAGTTTCTTAGACATAGACTTGCCTGTTTTATTCTATTTTACTTGGTAATTCACTTTTTTCTGTCTGTTACTACCTGGAACCACTTAAATCACAGAATCATAGAATATCAGGGTTGGAAGGGACCTCAGGAGGTCATCTAGTCCAACCCCCTGCTCAAAGCAGGACCAATTCCCAACTAAATCATCCCAGCCAGCGCTTTTTCAAGTCGGGCCTTAAAAACCTCCAAGGAAGGAGATTCCACCACCTCCCTAGGTAACGCATTCCAGTGCTTCACCACCCTCCTAGTGAAATAGTGTTTCCTAATTTCCAACCTAGACCTCCCCCACTGCAACCTGAGACCATTGCTCCTTGTTCTGTCATCTGCCACCACTGAGAACAGCCGAGCTCCATCCTCTTTGGAACCCCCCTTCAGGTAGTTGAAAGAAGCTATCAAATCCCCCCTCCTTCTTCTCTTCTGGAGACTAAACAATCCCAGTTCCCTCAGCCTCTCCTCATAACTCATGTTCTCCAGCCCCCTAATCATTTTTGTTGCCCTCCGCTGGACTCTTTCCAATTTTTCCACATCCTTCTTGTAGTGTGGGGCCCAAAACTGGACACAGTACTCCAGATGAGGCCTCACCAATGTCGAATAAAGGGGAACGATCACGTTCCTCGATCTGCTGGCAATGCCCCTACTTATACAGCCCAAAATGCTGTTCGCCTTCTTGGCAACAAGAGCACACTGTTGACTCATATCCAGCTTCTCACCCACTGTGACCCCTAGGTCCTTTTCTGCAGAACTGCTACCTAGCCATTCGGTCCCTAGTCTGTAGCAGTGCATAGGATTCTTCCGTCCTAAGTGCAGGACTCTGCACTTGTCCTTGTTGAACCTCATCAGGTTTTTTTTGGCCCAATCCTCTAATTTGTCTAGGTCCCGCTGTATCCGATCCCTATCCTCTAGTATATCTACCACGCCTCCCAGTTTAGTGTCATCTGCAAACTTGCTGAGAGTGCAGTCCACACCATCCTCCAGATCATTAATAAAGATATTAAACAAAACCGGCCCCAGGACCGACCCTTGGGGCACTCCGCTTGATACCGGCTGCCAACTAGACATGGAGCCATTGATCACTACCCGTTGAGCCCGACGATCTAGCCAGCTTTCTATCCACCTTACAGTCCATTCATCCAGCCCATACTTCCTTAACTTGGCGGCAAGAATACTGTGGGAGACCGTATCAAAAGCTTTGCTAAAGTCAAGGACTAACACATCCACTGCTTTCCCCTCATCCACAGAGCCAGTTATCTCATCATAGAAGGCAATTAGGTTAGTCAGGCACGACTTCCCCTTGATGAATCCATGCTGACTGTTCCTGATCACTTTCCTCTCCTCTAAGTGTTTCATAATTGATTCCTTGAGGACCTGCTCCATGATTTTTCCAGGGACTGAGGTGAGGCTGACTGGCCTGTAGTTCCCCGGATCCTCCTTCTTCCCTTTTTTAAAGATGGGCACTACATTAGCCTTTTTCCAGTCATCCGGGACCTCCCCCGATTGCCATGAGTTTTCAAAAATAATGGCCAATGGCTCTGCAATCTCATCCGCCAACTCCTTTAGCACCCTCGGATGCAGCGCATCTGGCCCCATGGACTTGTGCACGTCCAGTTTCCTACTTTCTATATTTAATAACATCACTTTTTACTTATTAATTAACTGTTCTAGCTGGCTTCCACTTTGAAATCTACAGCCACTGCCTGTTTTCTTCTAAGGCCTGGTCTACACTACGATTTTAGGTCGAATTTAGCAACGTTACCTCAATTTAAACCTGGACCCGTCCACACAACGAAGCCCTTTTTTTCAACTTAAAGGGCTCTTAAAATCGATTTCTTTAGTCCACCTCCGATGAGGGGATTAGCGCTGAAATTGGCCTTGCCGAGTCGAATTTGGGGTAGTGTGGATGGAATTTGATGGTATTGTCCTCCGGGAGCTATCCCAGAGTGCTCCATTGTGACCACTCTGGACAGCGCTCTCAACTCAGATGCACTGGCCAGGTAGAGAGGAAAAGGCCCGCAAACTTTTGAATTTCATTTTCTTTTTGCCAAGCGTGGAGCGCACAGGTAACCATGCAGAGCTCATCAGCAGAGGTGACCATGGAGTCCCAGAATCGCAAAAGAGCTCCAGCATGGACTGAACGGGAGGTACGGGATCTCATCGCTGTATGGGGAGATGAATCCGTGCTAGCTGAACTCTGTTCCAGTAAACGAAATGCCAAAACATTTGAAAAAATCTCCAAGGGCATGAAGGACAGAGGCTATAACAGGGACTCACGGCAGTGCCACGTAAAAATTAAGGAGCTCAGGCAAGCCTACCAAAGAGCCAGAGAGGCAAACGACCACTCTGGGTCACAGCCCCAAACATGCTGCTTCTATGATGAGCTGCCTGCCATTCTAGGGGGTGCAGCCACCAGTACCCCAACCCTGTGCTTTGACTCCATCAATGGAGTAGGACGCAACACGGAAGCGGGTTTTGGGGATGAGGAAGATGATGAGGAGGAGGTTGAAGTTAGCTCACAGCAAGGAAGCAGAGAAACCGGTTTCCCCAACAGCCAGAATCTGTTTCTCACCCTGGACCTGGAGTCAGTAACCCCTGAACCCACCCAAGGCTGCCTCCCGGACCCGCCAGGTGGAGAAGGGACCTCTGGTGAGTGTACCTTTGTAAATATTAGACATGGTTTAAAAGCAAGCGTGTTTAATGATTAATTTGCCCTGGCATTCGCGGCCAGTACAGCTACTAGAAAATTCTGTTAACGTGTCTGGGGATGGAGCGGAAATCCTCCAGGGACATCTCCATAAAGCTCTCCTGGATGTACTCTCAAAGCCTTTGCAAAAGGTTTCTGGGAGGGCAGCTTTCTTCCATCCTCCATGGAAGGACACTTTACCACACCAGACCAGTAGCACGTAGTCTGGAATCATTGCATAACACAGCATATGGTCCAGGTGTAGCTGGTATTCAAACAACATCCATTCCTTATCTCTGTGTGTTATCCTCACCTGGTTGAAATAGGGTGATTTCATTAAGGGAACATTCAGAGGTGCCCGTACCTGCTCGGCTGTTTGCCTGTGGCTGAACAGAAATGTTCCCCGCTGTTAGCCACGCGGTGGGGGGAGGGGTGATGTGATCATCCCAGATAATTGGGTATGTGTGTGTGTGGGGGGGGGGGGGGTTAGTTGGGTTTGTGCTGCACGCTAACCCGCAAACCGCAGCCCCTCCTTTTAAATTGCCAACCCATTTTAAATGGCCAACCCTTGGTATGGGAAATGAGGGTGCTGCTGTTTGAAACCATTCCCACATGTTATGAAGGCCCTGCTTGAGTGATTTCTCACACCAAACTGGCAGGCCCTCCCTCAATAAGAGGCAAAATGCGACCTTGTAATGAAAGCACATGTGCTATGTAATGTTAACAGCAAGGTTTATCGTGAAAGAGTCTACCCATTGTTCTCTAAAATGTGTCTTTTTAACTACCACTCTCCCTTTTTTTCCCTCCACCAACTGCATATGTTTCTCCTTCTCAGAGGCTAGCGAAGATTAGAAGGCAAAAAAAACCCACACTCGGGATGAAATGTTCTCTGAGCTCATGCTGTCCTCCCACACTGACAGAGCACAGCAGAATGCGTGGAGGTAGACAATGTCAGAGTGCAGGAAAGCACAATATGAACGCGAGGAGAGGTGGCAGTCTGAAGAGAGTAAGTGGTGGGCTGAATAGAGTAAGTGGCGGGCTGAAGACGATAGGTGGTGTCAGCTTGCTGACAGAAGGCAGGAGTCAATGCTCAGGCTGCTGGAGCATCAAACTCATATGCTCCAGTGTATGGTTGAGCTGCAGGAAAGGCAGCGGGAGCACAGACCGCTGCTACAGCCCCTGTGTAACCAACAGCCCTCCTCCCCAAGTTCCATAGCCTCCTCACCCAGATGCCCAAGAACGCGATGGGGGGGCCTCCGGCCACCCAGCCACTCCACCCCAGAGGCTTGCCCAAGCAACAGAAGGCTGGCATTCAATAAGTTTTAAAGTTTTTAAGTTTTTAAGTTTTAAAGTGCAGTGTGGCCTTGTCCTTCCCTCCTCCCACACCCCACCCAGTGCTTCCCTCCTCCCCCCCCCCAGGCTACCTTGGAAGTTATCCCCCTATTTGTGTGATGAATTAATAAAGAATGCATGAATTTGAAGCAACAATGACTTTATTGCCTCCTCAAGCGGTGATCGGAGCGGGGAGGGGAAGGTGGTTAGCTTACAGGGAAGTAGAGTGAACAAAGGGGGGGGGTTCATCAAGGAGAAACAAACAGAACTTTCACACTGTAGCCTGGCCAGTAATGAAACTGGTTTTCAAAGCTTCTCTGATGCACACCGCGCCCTCCTGTACTCTTCTAACCACCCTGGTGTCTGGCTGCGCGTAATCAGCAGCCAGGCGATTTGCCTCAACCTCCCACCCCGCCATAAACATCTCCCCCTTACTCTCACAGATAATGTGGAGCACACAGCAAGCAGTAATAACAATGGGAATATTGGTTTCGCTGAGGTCTATCTGAGTCAGTAAACTGCACCAGCGCGCTTTTAAACGTCCAAATGCACATTCTACCACCATTCTGCACTTGCTCAGCCTATAGTTGAACCGCTCCTGACTACTGTCCAGGCTGCCTGTGTATGGCTTCATGAGCCATGGGAACAAGGGGTAGGCTGAGTCCCCAAGGATAACTATAGGCATTTCAACAGCCTCAACGGTTATTTTCTGATCTGGGAAGAAAGTTCCTTCCTGCAGCTTTTGAAACAGACCAGAGTTCCTGAAGATGCGAGGGTCATGTACCTTTCCCGGCCATCCCACGTTGATGTTGGTGAAACGTCCTTTGTGATCCACCAGGGCTTGCAGCATCATTGAAAAGTACTCCTTGCGGTTTATGTACTGGCTGGCTTGGTGCTCCGGTGCCAAGATAGGGATATGGAATCCCATTGCAGCAAAGCCATCCACTATGACCTGCACATTTCCCAGAGTCACTACCCTTGATAGCAGCAGCTCTTTGATTGCATTGGCTACTTGGATCACAGCAGCCCGCACAGTAGATTTGCTCACTCCAAATTGATGCCCGACTGACTGGTAACTGTCTGGCATTGCAAGCTTCCACAGGGCTATTGCCACTCGCTTCTCAACTGTGAGGGCTGCTCTCATCTTAGTATTCTGGTGCTTCAGGGCAGGGGAAAGCAAGTCACAAAGTTCCATGAAAGTGCCCTTATGCATGCGAAAGTTTCGCAGCCACTGGGAATCGTCCCAGACCTGCAACACTATGCAGTCTCACCAGTCTGTGCTTGTTTCCCAGGCCCAGAATCGGCGTTCCACGGCATGAACCTGCCCCATTAACACCATGATGTGCACATTGCCAGGGCCCATACTTTCTGAGAAGTCTATGTCCATGTTTATGTCCCCATCACTCTCATCACCGCGCTGCCATCGCCTCCTCGCCTGGTTTTGCTTTTGTAGGTTCTGGTTCTGCATATACTCCAGGACAATGCGCATGGTGTTTACAGTGCTCATAATTGCTGCGGTGATCTGAGCAGGCTCCATGATCCCAGTGCTATGGCATCTGCGCTGAAAAAAGGCGTGAAACGATTGTCTGCCGTTGCTCTGACGGAGGGAGGGGCAACTGACGACATGGCTTACAGGGAATTAAAATCAACAAAGGGGGTGGCTTTGCATCAAGAAGAAACACAAACAACTGTCACTCAGAATGGCCCCCTCAAGGATTGAACTCAAAACCCTGGGTTTAGCAGGCCATTGATTTCACGGAGGGAGGGGGGAGCAAATGAATACAAAACAAATCGGGTCTATTTCTTGTTTTGATCCACTCCATCGATCTTTTACATCTTAGGCTGGAAGCAGACAGAGCAGTACAACTGCTAGCCATGGTCATCTCCTGGGTGCTCGGCAGAAGATGCTGCATTACGATTGATAGCCATCGTCATCTCCTGGCTGCTCACCAGAAGACGGTGCAGTACGACTGCTAGCCATCGTCATCTCCTGGGTGCTCGGCAGAAGATGGGAATGACCTGGTGAGTCACTCCTATGTCTGCCCAGTGCCCCTGACCGACCTCACCGAGGTCGGCTAAAAGAGCACCCAGGAGTACGACGACGATGGCTACCAGTCGTAATGCACCGTCTGCTGCCAAAAGGCAATGAGCTGCTGCTGTGTAGCAATGCAGTCCGACGTCTGCCAGCACACAGGAGATGTACGGTGATAGTGAGCTGAGCGGGCTCCATGCTTGCCGTGGTATGTCTTCTGCACAGGTAACCCAGGAAAAAAGGCACAAGACGATTGTCTGCCGTTGCTTTCACGGAGGGGAGAGAGGAAGGGGGGGGGCCCTGACGACATGTACCCAGAACCACCCATGACACTGTTTTTGCCCCATCAGGCATTGGGATCTCAATCCAGAATTCCAATGGGCAGCAGAGACTGCGGGAACTGTGAGATAGCTACCCACAGCTACCCACAGTGCAATGCTCCGGAAATCGACGCTAGCCTCGGTACTGTGGACGCAGTCCGCCGACTTAATGCACTTAGAGCATTTTGTGTGAGGACACACACAATCGACTGTATAAAAATGATTTCTAAAACACCGACTTCTAAAAATTTGACCTAATTTCGTGGTGTAGACATACCCTAATGCTATCTGTTGTAAAAAAAAAAAAAAAAAGTAAGAACAGGGATTTGCATGGCATTGTTCTAGCGGGCTTCCATTTTGAAATCTATAGCCACTGCCTATTTTCTTCTAATACTATCTGTTGTAAAAGAGTTTGCTTAGAATATTCTCTATTAGTGGCAGTTTGCTTAGAATATTCACTATTAGTGGCTGACTGGGCCCGTGCCCAGAGGTCCTGGACAACTGGTGAGCCACCAGAAAAATCTGCCACCACCGGCATAAACCTCAAGCCCCATCTGCTGGGTGGATAAGACAGGGGATGTCCTTGCACTCTGACCCCACTCTGAAGCAGCACTGCTGGCAGGGGAAGCCCCTCTCCCCAGCGGCCCCTGACTCCATACACGGCAGCAGCCGTGGGATGGGGAAAGTCTGTCTCCAGCGGCCCCCGACCCCATCCCTGGCAGAAGCTGAAGGATAAGGGAAGCTCCCCCCAGAAACTCTTTCCTCAGCAGCAGCCGCGGGACGGGGGAAGCCCCCACCAGCACCCCCAACCCATTCCCAGCAGAAGCCGTGGGGTGACAGAGCAAGCCCCCACGCTGGACCCACTCTCCAGAAGACGCGGCAGATGGGCAAGGGAGGAGAAGCCCCAGCACCCCGACCCTGGTCCCCCTACAGAAACCCAAGGTCACAGGGGAAGCCTCAGCACCCGGATCCCCGGGTGGCCCAGGGACTTGAGGAGCTCTCACTCCCTGATGAGGCACTGACCTCTGGCATGGGGACAGAGCTCCTCCGGTCATGGGACCATGGGAGGGTGGCGGGGGGCAGAAAGGAGCAAAAGGGTTTGTGGAGCTGCAGTGGGCGGGTGGTATGGGGGAACCCTGGGTGGAACGGGGTGGCCTGGGGAAGGGGCAGAAAGGGATGGGGCTGTAGGTTGGGCTGCAGGCGGAAGGGGTCGGTAAGGGTCCCCCACTTGCTCTGGCCCAGGGCCCCAGGAAACCTTAATCCACCCCTGTTTACTATGTGCTGCATGGAGCCAGGGAACGTGCATCTTAGACAGGAAGGTTTATGCTGCAGTTAATGGCCGTGTAACTGAAATATTTACTTCCAAAACCATTGAAGATTAATTCAATAACTTCTTCATTCTCACGATCTCATTCTTTTTGAGCACATGCTTGTATTCCTGTATTCCTAGCTTTTGTTTCCGGTTACATTATATTAAGAGCTAAGAGTGGAATAGAGCATATTGACCTATCAAGTTATAGATCTTTTTCCATTTGGGGTACAAAATGAGATGTTAAGGGTGAGCCCGTTCTGTAGGAATACAGGCCCACATAGATTTAGGTGAGCTATGGTTTTTAACTGAGTTGGGATATTAGCATGAGCCATAGGTCCAAAGCATGTGATCAAAAAGAATGAGATCGTGAGAACAAAGAAGTTATTGAGTTAATCTTCAATGGTTTTGGAAGTAAATATTTCAGTTACACGGCCATTAACTGCAGCATAAACCTTCCTGTCTAACATGCACGTTCCCTGGCTCCATGCAGAAGCACATAGTGAACAGGGGTGAATTAAGGTTTCCTGGGGCCCAGGGCCAGAGCAAGTTGGTAATGTCAGCACAAAGCAGTTAGCAAACTTTGCATCCTGTATTGCATTTTCTAACTGAGAGGAGGCATCTTGATGAGGAGAATATTCATTACTAGTGCACATTCACTTCCTATTTTAGCTTTATTTTTGATCCAGTTCCTTTTGCCTTTCAGAAAGCTCTTAAGGTCTGTCACCAAAGGCTCTTAAGCAAACTAAGCTGTCATGGGATAAATGATCAGTTTTCACAATGGAGGGAGATAAATAGTGCCCCTCCCCAAGGACTAGGCCATATTAGGCCAGTGCAGTCCAACATATCCTTAACTGATGTATGGAAGAAGAGGTAAACAGTGAGGTGACAAAGTTTGCAGATGATACAAAATTACTCAAGATAATTAAGTCCAAATTACTCAAGTGAAGAGTTACAAAGGGATCTCACAAAGCTGTGTGACTGGGCAACACAATGGCAGATGAAATTCAATGTTGAAAAATGCAAGTAATACACATTTGAAAACATAATCCCAACTATACATACAAAATGATGGGGTCAATGTTAGCCATTACCACTCAAGAAAGAGATCTTTGGGTCATTGTGCATAGTTCTCTGAAAACATATGCTCAAAGTGCAGCAGCAGGGAACAAAGCTAACAAAATGTTAGGAACCTGCTAATGTTAGAGCTCCTGGCCCTCAGAGATCATGTACAGGCTTTGGAGACCAGAGTGGCTGAACTGGAGGAGCTGGGGGACTCAGAGAGGTACATAGATGAGACTATACATCTATAGTAAAATAGATAGACGCAGTGGAGTGGGAGGGCCTGTGTCCCCCTACCCTGGCCACCCCGTTTGTGAAGGGTGGCCACCTCCCGACACTGATAGGCCAGGAGGCCTGGGTTGGTCTGGCGCCCGCCGGAGCTAGGGTGCCAGGCATAGTTGCTGTTGCTCCCGCCTGGGAGCTAATTCCCCTACCCTGAACTACTGGGCTGCATGGTATGGACCAAGCCCCAGCTACAGACTGTTAGCTGCCCCGCCCTGAGGGAAGGACGGGGGCAGAAAGACTTCTCACAGCCTGGGCTGATTGCCAGCCAGATCCACTAACTGCTAAATGCCCTGACTGAGGGACTGGGGCCGAAAGACTAATTAAGGCCTGGACTGATTGCCGTCCAGACCTGCTAATTGCCCTGCCCTGATTGAGGGATTGGGCAGAGGGACTAACTGGTCCCTGGATTGATCACCAGCAGGGCACTACCCGTGGGCTGCTGGCCCTGCTTGAGAAACAGCAAGGAGGCATGGTCTCCTGCCCTGCCAGAAGCAGAGAGACCCACACCTCTCCTACACGTGGTGGAGAATGCAGTCAGCGACCACGCCCTGAGACAGAGGGGGGACTATGAGTGTGTCTAACCTGGGATAGGCCCGAACAGCAGGATGAAGCTCGGGCAACTGATGAAGTGGTGGGCTGAAACCCAGCAGCAGCAGCTACTCCGAGAGTTGGGGGCCCAGCAGCAGGACCAACAGAGGCAATGCTCTCTGCAATAACTCACTGCCCTGCTGCCCCAGAACCCCAGTCCTGCAGGGGCAGGAGCCCCGGTGACCCCTACCCTACCGATCCGGATCACAAAGATGGGTCCGGAAGATGACCCAGAGGCATTTTTGATCCCTTTTGAGAGGATTGCCTTGGCTGCCATGTGGACCCCAGAACAATGGGCCACGCTCCTAGCCCCATATTTGATGGTGGCCGCCCAGGCCGCCTACTGGGGCCTTCCTAATGATGAGGCCCGACACTACAGGGGCCATTAAGGCTGCTATTTTGGATGCTCTGGACATAACACCCGAAACCTTCTGGCATAGGTTTCATGGGAAGACTTATCTGCTGGGGGCACGACCCTGCGTCGTGGCCCAGGAGCTTAGGGATCCCTGCTGGTGCTGGCTCCAATCGGAGCGACACACAGCCACAGAACTGGCCAAACAGGTGGTAGTGGAACAATGAGTGTGTCTAGGATCCATCCCTTGTTTTCCAGTCCGAGCCTCTGGACGTCAGAGCTGTAGGGACACCCAGAGCATGGGGCTGCATCCCTGACCATCTTAGCTAATAGCCACTGATGCAATTATCCTCCTTATCTAATTCTTTTTTGAAGCCAGCTATACTTTTGGCTTTCACAACATCCCCTGGCAATGAGTTCTACAGGTCAACTATACGTTTGTGTGAAGAAACACTTCCTTATGTTTGTTTTAAACCTGCTGCCTATTAATTTCATTGGGTGACCTCCGGTTCTTGTGTTATGCAAAGGGATAAATAAAATTTCCTTATTCACTTTCTCTGCCCCATTAATGATTATGTAGACCTCTATCATATCCCCCCTTAGTCTTCTCTTTTTCCTAAACTGAACAATCCTAGTCTTTTGATTCTCTGTTCATACGGAAGCTGTTTCATACGCCTAATCATACTTTGCTTAAGAGCCTTTGGTGACAGACCTTAAGAATTTTCTAAGTCCAAGTACCCTATATCTACCAGATTGCCCTGGTTGACATGTTTGTTGACCCCCTGAAAGAATTCCCATAGATTGGTGAGGCGTGATTTCTCTTTACAAAAGCCGTGTTCACTCTTCCACAACATAATGTGTCCATATTCGTGTCTGATAATTCTATGCTTTATTATAATCAATTTGCCTGGTCTGAAGTTAGGCTTACTGGACTGTAATTGCCAGGATTGCCTCTGGAGCCTTTTTTAAAGTTGGCATTGTTTCCTGTGGTTTATAAATATTTCAGTCATCAAGTCAGTGAGCAGAAGCAATACTCTATTGACTTTGGGCACAGGTTATGCAATGAGAATAGTAAGTCACTTATAGGGGAGACTTGCATGAACATTCACAGCAAATGAACAATCCATAAATTCAAGCTTTTACAAAATATTGAACATGATAACAATTAGTTCATAAAATCTGTTGCAATAATACAAGGGGGACGTTATGTGCTGAAGCCAGCACACTTCTTGTGTAGTGAAGTGATGAACTCTCTGCTGTTCCATAGGAGGGAAATGCCTACAATCAGCTGGTCTGAATGGAAGATGAAGCTCAATTGATGTTATCTAGCTCATTAAAAATTAAGTTTTGCAAGTAAGAAATGAGTGGAGGGAGTACAGCCCATATTCTTCATAGTGGTGTCATTATGATATGATTTAGACATAGTTGTAATGTATTTTGTACAAGATGGGGCATGTAAGGTGTCATTGGAAATGGGGGGAAGCCGGTGGTGGCCCTTGTGGATTCAGGGTGCAGCCTAATGATGGTGCATGGAAGCCTCGTCCCAGCTGACTGCTTGACCTGCAGGCCCATCCAACTCCGCTGTGTACATGGGGATGTGAAGGTGTACCCCAGTGCTCCGCTGTCCCTCACAATTGAGGGACTGACCCAGCGAATGACAGTGGGAGTTGCCCCGAACCTCCCCTATCCTGGCATCCTTGGAAGAGACTGGCCAGAGTTCAGCCGTGTCCTGCATGCAGCAATCCTCCAGACTTGACCGGAGAGGCTGGGATTGGAAGGAAACCCCCTTGAGGGTGACGAGAAAGGACAAAACCCTGGAGACTCTCTAGACTCCCCCGAGGGATTTCTGCCAACCCTCCAGATGAACCCCAGGTGGCGCCCGAAGACCAGGGACCTCTCTGGGGCATAGAGGAGGACTTCTGTCAAGATCAGAGAGAGGACCTCACTTTAAGCTGGGCCTATGACCAGGTGGCATATGTTGATGGCATTGCTACAGACCCCTAGCATGTGACTCAAGGGTGATCGCCTCTGCTGTGTTTACCAGGACCCTCATACCTATGAACGCCGCTCCCAACTGGTGGTACCACGCTGTCACCAGCAGACCGTGTTGAGGATGGCCCATGATATCCCCGCTGCAGGCCATCTGGGCCAAGACAAAAGCCTGGCTCGAATACTAGCCAGGTTCTACTGGCCAGGAGCACACCAGGACAGCAAGAACTTCTGTGCATCCTGTCCCAAATGCCAGTGAGCCACACCGGCCAGAGTCCCAAAAGCGCCACTGGTGCCTGTGCCAGTGGTGGGGACCCTTTTTGAAAGGGTTGCTATGGACCTAATTGGACCCCTTGCGAGGTGCACAGCAGGCTTTCGTTACATCCTAGTCATCATGGACTATGCTACCCTCTTCCACGAGGCCATCCCCATGAGGTCCATCACTGCCTGGAGCATCACGGCGGAATGTCTGAAGATCTTTGCTCGGGATACTAACCTACCAGGGAACGAATTTCACCTCCCGGCTGCTCCGTGAAGTTTGTTGCCTGTTAGGGATCCAGAAGTTGCAAACCTCAATTTATCATCCTCAAACCGATGGCCTCATGGAATGATTCAATCAGACACTAAAGGGGATGATGCAAAAATTTCCCCCAGAAGAGTTGTGCCGATGGGACCAACTCCTCCCACTGTTGCTACTGGCTATTTGAGAGGTACCACAGCTTCCACCCAATTTTTCCTGTTTGAGTTACTGTACGGACACCAGCCATGTGGGCTGCTGGACCTCATGCCGGAGACCTGGGAACAGAGCCCCTCGCTGGCCCAAGGGCTCCTGCAATACATGATGCAATTGCATGAAAACCCGAGACAAGTCGGTGATCTAGCCAAGGGGAACCTGCAGACCACCCAGTGATCCCAAGCCTACAACTGAGGAACCCGAGCCCAAACCTTCAAATCTGGGGACCGGGTCCTGGTATTGCTCCCCTCAGAGGAGTCCAAGCTGTTAGCCCGGTGGCAAGGCCCCTACGAAGTGGTTCACCAAGTGGGGCCAGTCAACTACAAGATACACCAGCCGGGGCATTGGAAGAAACTCCAGATTTACCACATCAATCTCTTAAAGGCCTGGCACGATTGGAGCAGACTCAACATAACCACATATCCCCCGGGACCCTGAACTGGGGCCTCAGGTGCCTATTCCGATGGAGCGAGAGGAGCCCCTCCTTGGCAAAACTCTCACTTCTGAGCAAATAAAACAGACCAGATGCTTGCTGGAAACCTTCTCCCAAACCTTCATGGCTGCGCTGGGGCAGACCCAACATATCATCCATACCCCCTCCCTCCGGGGAGGTGGTATGGGAAACCACCTGACCCTTCCCAGGCCGACTGTGGGAGGCAGTGAGCAAGAAGTACAGGCCATGTTGGAGTTGGGGATCATAGAACCCTCCCAAAGTGAGTGGCAGAGCCCCATCATCCTGGTCCCCAAGCCAGATGGGACCCAAAGATTTTGTATTGATTTCCAGAAAGTTAACGCCATTTCTAAGTTTGATGCGTACCCAATGCCCTGGATAGATGAACTCCTGGACCGATTGGGCGACACCAGGTATATGACCACCCTCTACCTGACAAAAGGATATTGGTAGATCCCGCTCGAAGCCAACTCGAAGGATAAGACCGCCTTTGCTACACCCAGTGGGCTCTACCAATTTACCCGCATGTCTTTAGGGCTCCATGGGGCCCCGCAACATTCCAATGGTTAATGGACCACCTTCTTCAACCACATCTTGAATATGCCGCTGCCTATTTGAACGATGTGGTGATTTACAGCCAACACTGGGAAGAGCACCTAAATTGGGTGGTGGCCATCCTGCGATCCCTCCCAGCCACAGGCCTGACGGCTGTCTCCAAGAAGTGCTGAATTGGCTTCCAGGAGACCACCTACTTAGATTGATCACCAGCAGGGCACTACCCAGGGGCTGCTGGCCTTGCTTGAGAAACATCAAGGAGGTGTGGTCTCTCAACCTGCCAGAAGGGGAGGAAGGATGGGCTCCACCTAAACCAAAATGAAACCAGATTGCTGGCACTTAACATTAAAAAGGTTGTAGAGCCGTTTTTAAACTAAGGGCTGGGGGAAAGCCAGCAGGTGTGGAGGAGCATGTGTTTCGGACATCCCTTAGGGGAGGATCTATTAATAGAGAATCTCTATGTCCTAGTAAGGACGAGAGGATGGAAAATGATAAAATACAGGCAGGGTCTGATCAGAAACAGTCAAATAAAAAAGAGTCTCATTCAATTACATCGTGTAATGGCAGACAGCTAAAAGGAGACAAGTTTTTAAAGTGCTTCTATACCAATGCTAGAAGTCTAAATAATAAAATGGGTGAAGTAGAGTGCCTTGTATTAAATGAGGATATTGATATAATAGGCATCACAGAAACTTGGTAGAATGAGAATAATCAATAGGGCACAGTAATACGAGGGTACAAAATATATGGGAAGGACAGAACAGGTCGTGCTGGTGGGGGAGTGCCATTATATGTGAAAGAAAGCGTAGAATCAAATGAAGTAAAAATCATAAATGATTCAGACTGTACCATAGAATCTCAATGCATGGAAATTCCAGCTCTAATAATAAGAATATAACGGTAGGGATATATTACTGACCCCCTGACCAGGATGGTGATAGTGACTGAAATGCTCAGGGAGATTAGAGAGGCTATTAAAATAAAAAACTCAATAATAATGGGGGATTTCAATTATCCCCATATTGACTGGGTACATGTCACCTCAGGACGGGATGCAGAGATAAAGTTTCTTGACACCTTAAATGACTGCTTCTTGGAGCAGCTGGTCCCGGAACCCACCAGAGGAAAAGCAATTCTTGATTTAGTCCTAATTGGAGAACAAAATCTGGTCCAAGCGATGAATACAGCTGGACCGCTTGATAATAGTGACCATACTATAATTAAATTTAATATCCCTGTGGCAGGAAAAATACCACAGCGGCCCAACACTGTAGCATTTAATTTCAGAAAGGGGAACTACACAAAAATGAGGAGGTTAGTTAAACAGAACTTAAAGGGTACAGTGTCAAAAGTGAAATGTCTGCAAGCTGCATGGAAACTTTTTAAAGACACCTTAATAGAGGCTCTACTTCAATGTATACCCAAATTAAAAAACATAGTAAGAGAACCAAAAAAAAAGCCACTGTGGCTAAACAATAAAGTAAAAGAAGCAGTGAAAGGCAAAAAGGCATCCTTTAAAAAGTGGAAGTCGAATCCTAGTGAGGGAAATAGAAAAGAGAATAAAGCAGTGAGAAGCAAAAAGGCATCCTTTAAAAAGTGGAAGTTAAATCCTAATGAGGAAAATAGAAAGGAGCATAAACACTGGCAAATGAAGTGTAAAAATATAATTAGGAAGGACTAAAAAGAATTTGAGGAACAGTTAGCCAAAGACTCAAAAAGTAATAGCAAAAGTACATCAGAAGCAGGAAGCCTGCTAAACAATCAGTGGGGCCACTGAACGATCGAGGTGCTAAAGGAGCACTCAAGGACAATAAGGCCATTGCAGAGAAACTAAATGAATTCTTTGCATCTGTCAGGGTTCCCTCCCACTCTGAACTTTAGGGTACAGACGTGGGGACCCGCATGAAGACCCCCTAAGCTTATTTCTACCAGCTTAGGTTAAAAACTCCCCAAGGCACAATTTCTCTCTTATACCTTGGATTAAGTAACGCTGCCACCACCAAGTGATTTAAACAAACATTTAGGGAGGGCCACTTGGAGCCCTACCTTCCCCAAATATCCCCCCAAGCCCCTACACCCCTTTTCCTCGGCAGGCTTGAGAATAATCCTCCAAGACCCTACACCCCCTTTCCTGGGGAGGCTTGAGAATAATATCCTCACAAATTGGTACAGGTGAACACATACCCAAACCCTTGGATCTTAAAACGATGAAAAAAACAATCAGGTTCTTAAAAGAATCATTTTAATTAAAGAAAAGGTAAAAGAATCACCTCTGTAAAATCGAGATGGTAAGTACTTTACAGAATAAGACTCAAGAACATAGAGGATCTCCCCTCTAGGCAAAACCTGAAAGTTACAAATCCAGGGATAAACCTCCCTCTAGACAAAACCTCCCTCTAGACAAGGAAAATCACAAGCCAAAAATAAAAGTAAGCTAACGCATTCCCTTATTATTACTTACTAATTCTAATTGAGTTGGATTGCTTGCCTTCTTGATCTGTCTCCGGCAAGCATACAGAACAAACAGACAAAGCCTTCCCCCCCCCCCCCCCAGATTTGAAATATCTTGTCCCCTTATTAGTCCTTTTGGTCAGGTGCCAGCTAGGTTACCCGAGCTTCTTAACCCTTTACAGGTAAAAGGATTTTGTGCCTCTGGCCAGGAAGGATTTTATAGTACTGTATACAGAAAGGTGGTTACCTTCCCTTTATATTTATGACAGCATCAGTCTTCACGGCTGAGAATGTGAGGGAGATTCCCAAACCTGAGCCATTCTTTTTAGGTGACAGATCTGAGGAACTTTCCCAGATTGAGGTATCATTAGAGGAGGTTTTAGAACAAATAGATAAATTAAACAGCAATAAATCACCAGGACCAGATGGTATTTACCCAAGAGTTCTGAGGAACTCAAATGTGAAATTGCAGAACTACTAACTGTAGTCTGTAACCTATCATTTAAATCAGCTTCTGCACCAGATGACTGGAAGATAGCTAATGTAAAGCCAATTTTTAAAAAGGGCTCCTGAGGTGTTCCCGGCAATTACAGGTCTGTAAGCCTGACTTCAGTACTGGGCAAACTTGTTGAAACTATAATAAAGAACAATATGGTCAGACATATAGATGAACATAATTTGTTGGGGAAGAGTCAACATGGTTTTAATAAAGGGAAATCACACCTCACCAATCTACTAGAATTCTTTGAGGGGGTCAACAACCATGTGGACAGGGGGATCCAGTGGATGTGGTGTACTTAGATTTTCAGAAAGCCTTTGACAAGGTCCCTCACCAAAGGCTCTTAAGCAAAATAAGAGGGATAGGATAAGAGGGAAGGTGCTCTCATGGACTGGTAACTGGTTAAAAGAGAGGAAACAAAGGGTAGGTATAAATGGTCAGTTTTCATAATGGAGAGAGGTAAATAGTGGTGTCCCCCAGGGGTCTGTTCTGGGACCAGTCCTATTCAACATATTCATAAATTATCTGGAAAAAGGGGTAATCAGTGAGGTGGCAAAATTTGCAGATGATAGAAAATTACTAAAGATAGTTAAGACGCAGGCAGACTGCGAAGAGCTACAGGAGGATCTCTCAAAACTAGGTGAATGGGCAACAAAATGGCAGTATAGTGGGGCGGTCATCCCGCTCCGGTTTGGAAGGGGTTAAAAAAAGCCCTGGAAAAGGGCTGCCTCAGGGAGCCAATCACGAGTGGGCTTGAGGCAGCCAATCAGGGCCCGGCCAGGCCAGTGATGAGATAACTGGCTCTGTGGATATGGGGAAAGCAGTGAATGTGATATATCTTGACTTTAGCAAAGCTTTTAATACGGTCATAACATTCTTGCCAGCAAGTTAAAGAAGTATGGATTGGATGAATGGACTATAAGGTGGATAGAAAGCTGGCTAGATTGTCGGGCTCAACGGGTAGTGATCAATGGCTCGATGTCCAGTTGGCAGCCGGTATCAAGCGGCGTGCCCCAAGAGTCGGTCCTGGGACCAGTTTTGTTCAACATCTTTATTAATGATCTTGACGATGGGATGTATTGCACCCTCAGCAAGTTCACAGATGCCACTAAGCTGGGGGGGAGAGGTAGATTTGCTGGAGGGTAGGGATAGGGTCCAGAGTGACCTAGACAAATTGGAGAACTGGGCCAAAAGAAATCTGATGAGGTTCAACAAGGACAAGGGGCAGTGGGATAGCTCAGTGGTTTGAGCATTGGCCTGCTAAACCCAGGGTTGTGAGGTCAATCCTTGAGGGGGCCATTTAGGGATCTGGGGCAAAAATCTGTCTGGGGATTGGTCCTGCTTTGAGCAGGGGGTTGGACTAGATGACCTCCTGAGGTCCCTTCCAATCCTGAGATTCTATGATTCTAAGTGCAGAGTCCTGCACTTAGGACGGAAGAATCCCATGCACTGCTAAAGGCTGGGGACCGACTGGCTAAGCAGCAGTTCTGCAGAAAAGGACCTGGGGATTACAGTGGACAAGAAGCTGGATATGAGTCAGCAGTGTGCCCTCGTTGCCAAGAAGGCCAATGGCATATTGGGCTGTATTAGTAGGAGCATTGCTAGCAGATGGAGGGAAGTGATTATTCGGCACTGCTGAGGCCACACCTGGAGTATTGCATCCAGTTTTGGTTCCCCCACTACAGAAGGGATGTGGACAAATTGGAGAGTGTCCAGGGGTAGGCAACGAAAATGATTAGGGGGCTGGAGCACATGACTTATGAGGAGAGGCTGAAGGAACTGGGGTTATTTAGTCTGCAGAAGAGAAGAGTGAGGGGGGATTTGATAGCAGCCTTCAAGTAACTGAAGGAGGGTTACAAAGAGCATCCTCTTTGTAATGGTGACTGGCAGTAGCCACTGAGGCAAGGGGAGGGGAGACCTAGAGTATGGGGACACTGCGGGGCCTGAACTGGTGGAGATAAAGGGACTGCAGAGGGGCAGGTAAGGGCAGGGGAGAAACCGGCCAGAGGATGGCACTCCTGAGCTGGATGAGCTAATTCCCGTATTAACCAGTAGGAGGCACCACAGTCGTGAGTCGCACCCTGCTACAGGCAGATGAAATTAAATGTCGAGAAATGGAAAGCATAATCCCATTCTATACAGATAAAATGATGGGGTCTAAATTAGCTGTTTCCACTCAAGATAGAGATCTCGGAGTCACTGTGGATAGTTCTCTGAAAACATCCACTCAATGTGCAGCAGCAGTCAAAAAAGCGAACAGAATTCTGGGAATAATTAAGAAAGGGATAAATAATAGGACAGAAAATATCATATTGCCTCTATATAAATCCATTTTACGCCCACATCTTGAATACTGTGTGCAGATGTGGTCGCCCCATCTCAAAAAAGATATACTAGAATTGGAAAAGGTTCAGAAAAGGGCAACAAAAATGATTAGGGGTATGGAACAACTTCCATATGAGGAGAGATTAATAAGATTGGGACTTTCCAGCTTGGAAAAGAGACGGTTAAGGGGAGATATGATTGAGGTCTATAAAATCATGACTGGTGTAGAGAAAGTAGATAAGGAAGTGTTGTTTACTACTTCTCATAACACAAGAACTAGGGGTCACCAAATGAAATTATTAGGCAGCAGGTTTAAAACAAAGAAAAGGAAGTATTTCTTCACACAATGCACAGTCAACCTATGGAACTCCTTGCCAGAGGATGTTGTGAAGGCCAAGACCATAACTGGGTTCAAAAAAGAACTAGATAAATTCCTGGAGGATAGATCCATCAATGGCTATTAGCTAGGATCAGCAAGGATGGTGTCCCTAGCCTCTGTTTGTCAGAAGCTGGGAATGAGCGACAGGGGATGGATCACTTGATGATTACCTGTTCTGTTCATTCCCTCTGAGGCACCTGGCACTGGCCACTGTTGGTAGACAGGATACTGGGCTAGATGGACCTTTGGTCTGACCCAGTATGGCTGTTCTTATGTTCTTAACCATTAGGAAAGGAATAGATAAGAAGACAGAAAATATCATAATACTGTGATGGGTTCGGTCACAGAGATCCCCTTAAAACTGCCACTTGATGAGCTGGGATACCACTGAGAATAACCTCCCTGCCAGAATGGGCACCCCTCTGCAGTTCCTTAGACATTGAGATTCACTCAGTCCTGGGGCATCTCAGTTAACAGGGACTTGTCCAGCACCCTGTGTACCACCTTTTTGGGAGCCTGAACCCCAAATAAATCCATTTTACTCTGTATAAAGCTTATACAGGGTAAACTCATAAGTATTTGCCTTCTTTATCACTGAAAGAGAGATTGCATAGCAATTTGCCCTCCTCCCCAGTAACAATTACTTACACTTGGTTTATTAATAAACAAAAGTGATTTTATTAAGTATAAAAAGTAGGATTTAAGTGGTTTTAGGTAATAGACAGAACAAAGTAAGTCACAAAGCAAAATAAAACAAAACACACAAGTCTAAGCCTAATACACTAAGAAACTGATTACATATAATATCTCACCCTCAAAGATGTTCCAATAAGCTTCTTTCACAGACTAGACTCCTTCCTAATCTGGGCCCAATCCTTTCCCCTGGTTCAATCTTTGTTAGTTCCAGCAGAGATCTTAGGTGGTAAACAGGGTTTTTTCATGACTGGCAGCCCCCTTTGTCCTGCTCCACCCCCTTTTATAGATTTGGCAGAAGTTTTGTGTCTCCATTTGACCCCCTCCCCCACTCCTGAATGGAATGGTACAAGGTTTAAGATGGATTCCAGCATCAGGTGACATGGTCACACGTCTCTGTGAGACCCCAGTCTCCATTACACATGGGCTAGGCCACACATACACAGGAAGGCTTTCAGGTAAACAAGGCCATTTGCAGCCAATTGTCCTGGTAAATGTGAGCAATCAAGTTCCTAATGTCCCATTGAGTCCTGTGGCACCTTATAGACTAACAGACATATTGGAGCATAAGCTTTCATGGGTGACTACTCACTTCATCAGATGCATGTAGTGGAAATTTCCAGAGGCAGGTATAAATATGCAGGCAAGAAATTTGCCTCTGGAAATTTCCACTACATACATCTGACAAAGTGAGTATTCACCCACAAAAGCTTATGCTCCAATACGTCTGCTAGTCTATAAGGTGCCACAGGACTCTTTGTCGCTTTTTACAGATCCAGACTAACACGGCTACCCCACTGATACTTAATGCCCCATTGACGACCATCACCTTGCGTGACTACATCAGTAACACAAGTTCATATCTCATATTTCTAACTTCACATATAAGAATGATACATGCATACAAACAGGATGAACACTTTCAGTAGATTATAACTTGTGGAATGATATGTTACAAGAGGTATTTCGCATAAAGCATATTCCAGTTATGTCATATTTATATTCATAAGCATATTTTCATAAAGAAATATGGAGTGCAACATCACAAATCCCACTATATAAATCCATGGTACACCCACACCTTGAATACTGCATGCCATTCTCGTCACCCCATCTCTGAAAAGATGTATTAGACTGAGGAAAAGTTCAGAGCATATTGACCTATCAAGTTTTAGATCTTTTTCCATTTGGGGTACAAAATGAGATGTTAAGAGTGATCCCCTTCTGTAGGAATACAGGCCCACATTAGATTTAGGTGAGCTATGGTTTTTAATTGAATTGGGATATTAGCATGAGCCACAGGTCCAAAGCATGTGATAAAAAAGAATGAGATCTTGAGAAAGAAGTTATTGAGGTAAACTTGTAGGGATCCTTCAAAATACTAGTGTTAACTTATTTAAGGTTTGGGCTGAAGTAATAGAAATAAAACATGGTTAATTGGGTACCAGGTGCAGTAAATAACTGGCTATATAAGAAACTGCTTTCATTGGCCCCAGCTAAAATCTGATAATAGGCAATGACACCACTTATTTGCTCAAGAGTATAAAAAAATAATCTCTTAACAGGTTCATTGTTAATTACTACCTGACCAAGCTGGAGCTGACCAATATTGGTCTAAGCACTCCTGGGTTTATCCTCTTTGTAATTATCTTGATCAAATGCTTATCAATGTTTTTTTCCTGTTGGTGTAGTAAATTGCTTATTATTTAGGCTTTTTAGGCATGTTTAGAGTAATTGTATAAATACAGTTCAGTCTTTTTATTGAATAAAGGGATATATGGCCGCTTCTCGGCTCCTTAGAGCTGAGGGGTGAAAACATTATATACCTTGCATAAATAATAAGAATTCCAACATCTTCCTTTCTCTAAAATCTTGTGGAAACTAGTTCAGTGAAGTTTCAGGCATTTCCCAGAGCACTGCAGTTGGTGTTGGTAATGTCAGTACAAAGCACTTAGCAAACTTTGCATCCTGTATTGCATTTTCTAACTGAGAGGAAGCATCTTAATGAGGAGAATGTCCATGACTAGTGCACATTCACTTCCCATTTTTAGTTTGATTTTTGATCAAGTTCCCTTTGCCTTTTAGGGGCAGTGACTCATATCAGGGTTTCCTGGGCTTCCTTTTCTTTTTTCCTCACTTGAATAAATCTTTCTTTCACGGCAACTGGCAGCTGCCAGGCAGGTAGCTTTCTGCAGAAAATGCAGCATTTTCAGTCATGCAGGGAGGGAACTAGAAGGCTAAAAGAGAAGCCTGCTGGTCTCAGGAGCTCACTCTCTCATTTCTCTCCACATTTGTCACTTGAGGACATAAACATGGTCTTTTTCCAAGGCTCAGTTGCAATGAAACAGATGCCCAAACCCACCATACCTATAGTTATGCTAACGGGTGTTAAGGACAGAGATAGATAATTGCACCCTTAAAGAGATCTATTTTTTAAGTTTTATATTGTGATTTAGATGTTATGATGTGAATGAATTTAAGTTTGTAGTTCTAATACATTCACTTTTGCCTTTTAGCTATAAAAATCAGATGGACTCTGGGCTCCTGCTGCTAACACTAAAGGAAGTCTCTAAGAAATAAATACACAAATGCAAGAAGCCTGGGAAACAAGCAGGGAGAACTGGAAGTCCTGGCACAGTCAGGGAACTATGATGCGATTGGAATAACAGAGACTTGGTGGGATAACTCACATGACTGGAGTACTGTCATGGATGGATATAAACTGTTCAGGAAGGACAGGCAGGGCAGAAAAGGTGGGGGAGTTGCATTATATGTAAGAGAGGAGTATGACTGCTCAGAGCTCCGGTATGAAACTGCAGAAAAACCTGACAGTCTCTGGATTAAGTTTAGAAGTGTGAGCAACAAGGGTGATGTTGTGGTGGGAGTCTGCTATAGACCACCAGACCAGGGGGATGAGGTGGACGAGACTTTCTTCCGGCAACTAGCACAAGTTACTAGATCACAGGCCCTGGTTCTCATGGGAGACTTTAATCACCCTGATATCTGCTGGGAGAGCAATACAGCGGTGCACAGACAATCCAGGAAGTTTTTGGAAAGTGTAGGGGACAATTTCCTGGTGCAAGTGCTGGAGGAACCAACCAGGGGCAGAGTTCTTCTAGACCTGCTGCTCACAAACCGGGAAGAATTAGTAAGGGAAGCAAAAGTGGATGGGAACCTGGGAGGCAGTGACCATGAGATGGTTGAGTTCAGGATCCTGACACAAGGAAGAAAGGAGAGCAGCAGAATATGGACCCTGGACTTCAGAAAAGCAGACTTTGATTCTCTCAGGGAACTGATAGGCAGGATCCCCTGGGAGAATAATATGAGGGGGAAAGGAGTCCAGGAGAGCTGGCTGTATTTTAAAGAATCCTTATTGAGGTTGCAGGAAAAAAACATCCCAATGTGTAGAAAGAACAGCAAATATGGCAGGTGACCAGCTTGGCTTAACAGTGAAATCCTTGCTGATCTTGAACGCAAAAAAGAAGCTTACAAGAAGTGGAAGATTGGGCAAATTACCAGGGAGAAGTATAAAAATATTGCTCAGGCATGCAGGAGTGAAATGAGGAAGGCCACATCACACTTGGAGTTGCAGCTAGCAAGAGATGTTAAGAGTAACAAGAAGGGTTTCTTCAGGTATGTTAGCAACAAGAAGAAAGTCAAGGAAAGTGTGGGCCCCTTACTGAATGAGGGAGGCAACCTAGTGACAGAGGATGTGGAAAAAGCTAATGTACTCAATGCTTTTTTTGCCTGTCTTCACGAACAAGGTCAGCTCCCAGACTGCTGCACTGGGCAGCACAGTATGGGCAGAAGGTGACTAGCCCTCTGTGGAGAAAGAAGTGGTTTGGGACTATTTAGAAAAACTGGACAAGCACAAGTCCATGGGGCCGGATGTGCTGCATCCGAGGGTGCTAAAGGAGTTGGCGGATGAGATTGCAGAGCCATTGGCCATTATCTTTGAAAACTCATGGTGATCAGGGGAGGTCCCAGATGACTGGAAAAAGGCCAATGTAGTGCCCATCTTTAAAAAAGGGAAGAAGGAGTATCTGGGGAACTACAGGCCAGTCAGCCTCAGCTCAGTTCCTGGAAAAATCATGGAGCAGGTCCTCAAGGAATCAATTCTGAAGCACTTAGAGGAGAGGAAAGTGATCAGGAACAGCCAGCATGGATTCACCAAGGGCAAGTCATGCCTGAATAAACTAATTGCCTTCTATGAGGAGATAACTGGGTCTGTGGATGAGGGGAAAGCAGTGGATGTGATGTATCTTGACTTTAGCAAAGCTTTTGATACGGTCTCCCACAGTATTCTTGCCAGCAAGTTAAAGAAGTATGGGCTGGATGAATGGATTATAAAGTGGATAGAAAGCTGGCTAGATCGTCGGGCTCAACGGGTAGTGATCAACGGCTCCATGTCTAGTTGGCAGCCGGTTTCAAGCGGAGTGCCCCAAGGGTCGGTCCTGCGGCCGGTTTTGTTCAATATCTTCATTAATGATCTGGAGGATGGCGTGGACTGCACTCTCACCAAGTTTGCAGATGACACTAAACTGGGAGGAGTGATATATACACTGGAGGGTAGGGATAGAATACAGAGGGACCTAGACAAATTAGAGGATTGGGCCAAAAGAAACCTGATGAGGTTCAACAAGGACAAGTGCAGAGTCCTGCACTTAGGAAGGAAGAATCCCATGCACTGTTACAGACTAGAGACCGAATGGCTAGGAAGCAGTTCTGCAGAAAAGGACCTAGGGGTTACAGTGGACGAGAAACTGGATATGAGTTGACAGTGTGCCCTTGTTGCCAAGAAGGCTAACAGCATTTTGGGCTGTATAAGTAGGGGCATTGCCAGCAGATCGAGGGACGTGATCATTCCCCTTTATTCGACATTGGTGAGGCCTCATCTGGAATACTGTGTCCAGTTTTGGGCCCCACTCTACAAGAAGGATGTGGAAAAATTGGAAAGAGTCCAGCAGAGGGCAACAAAAATGATTAGGGGGCTGGAGCACATGAGTTATGAGGAGAGGCTGAGAGAACTGGGATTGTTTAGTCTGCAGAAGAGAAGAATGAGGGGGGATTTGAGAGCTGCTTTCAACTACCTGAAAGGGGGTTCCAAAGAGGATGGATCTAGACTGTTCTCAGTGGTGGCAGATGACAGAACAAGGAGCAATGGTCGCAAGTTGCAGTGGGGGAGGTTTAGGTTGGATATTAGGAAAAACTTTTTCACTAGGAGGGTGGTGAAGCACTGGAATGGGTTATTTAGGGAGGTGGTGGAATCTCCTTCCTTGGAGGTTTTTAAGGTCAGGCTTGACAAAGCCCTGGCTGGGATGATTTAGTTGGGAATTGGTCCTGCTTTGAGCAGGGTGTTGGACCTGATGACCTCCTGAGGTCCCTTCCAACCCTCATATTCTATGATTCTATGATTCTATTAAATAAATAAATAAATACTAATTAATGCAGGGCAGCTGCAGAACTCCATGGGCAGCCAGATTAGGTTTCAGCACCTACCAACTGGCATTCTGCAAGATGGCATGTTTTGAAGATAAGGGCTGGGAGGACAGAAACACTGGATACAATGTTAAACCTTATAGACAGCAAATGACTTAGGAATGAAAGTTAGATTGTTCCATTTTGCAGGACATCCTGCAATTTTGAACAAAAGGGATCAAAACCCAAAGAATTCAACATTTCCCACAAAACGAAATTCTGGGAGGAAAATCATTTTGGGTCAAGCAAAATGTTTCATTTTGATAAAATCAAAACATTTTGCTCCAATTTAGACTTAAAAAAATATGAAATACATTTAATTGCTAAATGAAAAATTGAAATGTTCTATTCCAAAAATGTCAAATGGGACAGTTCCTACAATATCAGTTATACATGGGTAACATTTGTCTACAGTGTTTTTTAACCATGTAAAAAGAATGGAAAAAATCAACTGTATCATCTTTGATTATAACAGCCGAAGCAGAGTCCCCACCATCGGCAATGTTCACAGCTTAGAAAGGGTAATTGAAGAATTTCTTCTACCTCTGAGGGCACCTGCTATAATTGATAGACATGCGCCATACAAGGAATCTTAAGAATCTCTGTTTCCACTACTGGTCTTCGTGGTCCATGCATGAAGGTCTAACACTACCACAAGTGAAGAAGTGAGGTTCTGACCCACGAAAGCTTATGCTCCCAATACTTCTGTTAGTCTTAAAGGTGCCACAGGACCCTCTGTTGCTTTTTACAGATTCAGACTAACACGGCTACCCCTCTGATACTACCACAAGAGGAGCAGAAGAAATTCCTCTTTTCTGACATAGCTGATCTCAATGGCCAAAAAAAGCTCTAGTTCTGTGATGTGTGTGCAGCTGCAGGTGACCCCTCCCACTGCTCTGTGGGTGTGAGTTTTCAGAAGTTCTGGTTTGTTTTTTCCTGCAACTGACGCCAGCAGCTCAATCTATATATTTCCCTTCCACTTCTTTGTGGTCACATCTCAAACACAGATAAGCCTTGGCAGGGTGTTTAGATGCAACTAGTGGAGTGTCGGAGAAAGACGGGTCAGGGTGACAATGAAGGAACTTCTCTCTATTCAGTTGCTTTGGGTTCTCCTTTCTTTTCACTCCACCATGGGTAAGTACCTGCTTTAGTTCACATGTAGAACTGAGACAAACTGACCCTAAAGGATTGTAATTTGGGGTCCAATAGGTTTCAGTGATTTTTTTTGCTTTCAGTCACCAATGATGTAAAAAGTAAGAACTGTCTTCTCATAGAAAGAAAATTAAACTAAAGTTGTGTCTGTTTCCTGTAGATGAGTACCAGAGAGAAAGTTTATATACTTCAATAATTAGGGACTGTTCTCACTCACAGATTATGCATATTGTACAAAATATCTTGCTCCTGGAGCACTGTGAGCCCAGAGCTGTTTATTAGCTTACCCAATGACTCCAGAACTAATTACCCCTCAAGTAAAAGCATTAGGGCCAGATTCTCTCCTCAGTACAAGACAGAAGAATGAGGAAGGCCTAGGGACTGCTCTGACTTAGACCACCTGGGAAATGGCAGTGCATAGCTGTACTCCAGCAGGTCCTCTTCCATCCCCTATGTGCTCCCCACACCAAGAGTTGGTGTAGGAACCAGGTACACTGGCTTTACTCCAGCTGAGAGCTCTTCCTCTCTGGGAGAATTCTGAGCAGGGCAGTTAGCACCAGACTCTGGCCACTCTGCACTCCCCGAGCGACTGAAAAGGAGCAGACTGGGGGAAGAGAGTCTGGCCTTAAAGGAGGAAGGCCTTTGGCTGGTTTTTCACACTCCAACCGTCTCCCCAACTGCCAAATTCTTCCTGTATGCCCCTCTCTGACCCCCACTAAACCATCCTGTAGGAAACTTCCCAACCTCCTAGCCTGAGTCAAATGTCTGTCCTTTCACTTTGAAAATCTAGTCACCCTACTCTCTGGGCAATGACTGGGGAGGGAAAGGGGCAGCAGGGGTGTGAGGGAGGAGCTGGGTTCCACTGACTGGATACAGGAGGGATGGGTGAGGGGAGAAGAGAGGTTATGCATGGCACTGATTAAGGGAGGGTGGTGAGGGAAACGGGCAGGCTGGGGAGTAGAGGCACCATTTGCAAGTGGAGCAGTTGCCCCCCCCAACTTTTCATATATGTCCCATAATGTCTTCCAGCACCACCCAGCCTTTGCAGGATAGACTATCCCATATAAAGGTCTATAAGCTGACATAACTCCCGCACCCCTTATTTTTTTCTGAAATGCCCCCTTGCTGGGGAGTTCTGTGAGAAGCAAGCGATTCAACAGCTGGTGGTGTGGCTGATGCAGTGGGTAACTGCAGGTGCTCAGGTAAAAGGGAGGTTTGCTGGTTCCCAATGAGAATGTTTTCCAGTGATTTGGAGGGAAAGGAAGGTACTTGGTGTCTGGAGGAATTGGATCTAGTGAAGAGTCTCTTGAGGGCTGCCAGAAACATTGCTGTGTATCTTTCGGCTGTGACTATGCTCAATATGCAACAGCCCAGCTGGATGGTACAGGAGAAGATGAGAGGGATTTGGGAAGGCAACACCTTTCACCAGGGGTTGGCACCACTATGTTGTGTGACAGACATTTGACAAAATTAGCATATTTAGTGACAGACATTGTGGGGGAGGTTGTCATTCAGTCTTTCAATTTTTTTTTAAATTACCCTGGACCTCAATTTTACCACGTGTTTGTGTACGGACACGCTGCTGACCCCTGCCTTCCATCGTCTGATTATAGTGATGGACGTGACTGGGAGACTGGAGATGAAGCCCACTCTGGGATTTGATTCATGATATTGACAGAGCCAGATGGGATAATTGACAACAATAAGGATGCTCTCTCTTGTCACCCTGTTCTGTGTCTGTCTGAAGGTGCTGATGTACTGAGGCTGGTGGATGGAGGCAGCCCCTGTGCTGGAAGAGTGGAGGTTAAACACCAGGATCAGTGGGGGATGGTGTGTGATGCTGATGAAACAGAGCGGCAGTATCATTCAGTCATTTGTAAACAGCTGGGATGTCGATCTGCTGTTGCCATGTCTGAAGCTTTAATTTTTGGAGAACATTCTGGGCTGACTTGGCTCACAGAAGTTATTTGTCGTGGTAATGAGTCAGCTCTCTGGGACTGCAAACATGGAGGATGGGAATTGAAATCTTGCCCCTATCATGCTGGAGTGCTCTGTTCCGGTAAGAAATCAGCCATCCGACTCCCTCAAGGCAAAATGATGTGTATCTATGGGCGGCGGGTAACATAGGCAAGGGAAGGCATTCCGTTCCCAAAAAAACAGGGGCGGCCCCGACCATGCTCCGGCTGGCCAGGAAGGCTGGGGCTGCAGCGTGGATTACAGGTTGCTCCAGGGGCTGGAGCCATGTGGCTGTCTGACCAGCCGGAAAGCTGGAGCCGTGGCATGGCTGCCCGGCTGCTCTGGGGGCTGGAGCAGACCTGGGGCCACGCGACTGCTGGGCTGCTGGAGCAGCTGGGGCTGCCTGGCACTCTGGGGGCTGGGGAGCTGGGGCCATAAGGCTGTCTGGTGCTGCTGGGAGAGGGGGAGGTGCTAGCCTTGGGCAGGGGCCATTGGCCATAATGGGGGAGGGGGGTTGGGGGTGCAAGGCAGGGGCCAGTGGCCACAATGGAGCTGGGCTCTGGTGGGTGCAGAAGGGATATGGACTTGGGCGGAAGGGGCGGGCCAGCCATTCACCCACAGCCCATGTGTGTATCACATTTCTATGGCCTGAGGGAGAAATGAATACAATCTGGATTAACTCCTGTAACTGTTGTTATTTATATCACTGGATAATGAGGAAATCCTGGTGTGACTGCTGTGATTTGTAAAGGTTCTGAATTATGCAAATTCCAGTCTTGGCATGAAAGAGTCCATCATAAGAAGGCAGAGATTCCGAGGTAGACTCCTCCCTAGCCAAATGGTGGTTAATGCCTCTCAGTACTGGTGATTTGACTGTCAGCGCATTCTTCTCTGAACTGTTATGTGGGTGTTTCAGGGATGAACAGCACAGCTCCTCTTACTGCCACCTGCTGGAGAAACAGCTTCACACACTGCGTTGTTTCCAAAGCAATGGCACACACAGCTATCTGATACGCTTATGTCATCCTGAGTCTTCTTGGCCAGTGAATTAAGTTTTCCTTCCTTCCCGTGACAAATGGGCAGAGGTGTTTCACAAAAGGTAGAGCATTTTCCTTTGAACTTAAACACTCAAGAGCTCAATCCTTGTTCCATTAAAGTCAATAGCAAAATTCCCACCGCCTTCAATTAGAGGAGAATCCAGCCCAAAGCTGTACCCTCCGCTACTTCCAGGATGAAGCCTTTTGTATGAAGAGTGAAATTTATTATTCTTTTCTAATCACCTCTATTAAGTCCTTCTATTGCATCTCACCTGATTCCCGTAGGAAACAAGTGGGTTTTTTTAAGCATTGTAAATATTACCTTTCCCATCAGTGTTACAAAAACGGTTCTTTCTCTCCACTGTCTTAACTAGCATTTATGTGAAACTAGTGCTTGAGTCTCTCTATGTAAGTTTGAAATTCTTTTTTTTTAACTGGAAAATTTCCATATTTCTGTCTTTTTCCTCCCCTTCTCTTTAACCAGGAGATTGGTTTCTTTCTCTGCCTCTTCACTCTCTCCAAACTGTACACTTGTTTTTAAATCTCTCTCATCTCCACTTCTCATTTTGTTTTGTTTTAATGTAACATGGTAAGAATTTTCAGTAGTTTGTACAGCTGAAATTAGAAGCTTCGGCAGCTAGAGATCAGTCGCCTTTTGGACATGCTTGGCATTTTCAAAAATAGGGTGTAAATGGCCCTAAAAGAGCCTGAGGGTTAGTGTCACTAAGGGGATTTAGGTGTAACACCTGACTTTTAGGTACCTCATCACCCAGTGGAATTCACAAAGTCTGATTTTTAGGCACCCAGGCTTCCTGTACAATGCATGGGGAAAGTCAGATGCCTCAGAATGGGATTCACAAAAGCCAGCATGTTGAGTGAGAAGCTGCCTAAGCTAGCCAAGACTAGATGCTAAGGAGAGAGGTGTGTCCTAACCCCTGTCCCTCAAAGGGAGTTAGGTGCCTAAGTCTGGGCTGGATGGAGGTGGCAATCTCTGTTTGGGATTCACAGGTGTGAACCCTCTTCTGGAGTCAGTAGTGCTTGAGTAGCTCCACACACAAACACCAAGATTGGGCCCTTATATGTAACCGTTAGCCCAGTGGTTAGGGCACTTACCTATGAAAATAGGAGAGGCCTGGTTCAATGCCACCCTGTGTCTGATATTACTTGAGTGCCTGAAGCACAAAGTCATTTTCACTCCCTCTTTGGCCCCATGCATATTTAATTATTTAACATATAGTGAGAGCTTCAACAGGATAGCCTGAGAGCCCTGCACGTGATCCCCAAATGGACAGGTTTCAGAGGGCTAGCCGTGTTAGTCTGTATCAGTGAGAACAACGAGGAGTTCTGTGGCACCTTAGAGACTAACAAATTTATCTGGGCATAAGCTTTCGTGGGCTGTAACCCACTTCATCAGATGCATGGAGTGGAAATTACAGTAGGCAGGTGTAAATATACTAACACATGAAAAGATGGGAGTTACCTGACCAAGTGGAGGACCAGTGCTAATGAGGCCAATTCAATCAGGGTGGATGTGGCCCACTCCCAACAGTTGATGAGAAGGTGTGAATACCAAAAAGGGGGGAAATTACTTTTTGTAATGAGCCAGCCACTCCCAGTCACTGTTCAGACCCAGCCTGATAGTGTCAAGTTTGCAAATTAATTCCAGGTCTGCAGTTTCTCATTGAAGTCTGTTTTTGAAGTTTTTTTTGTTGAAGAATGGCCACTTTTTAGTTGGTTACTGAGTGTTCAGGGAGACTGAAGTGTTCTCCTACTGGTTTCTGAATGTTACCATTCTTGATGTCTGATCTGTGTCCATTTATTCTTTTGCGTAGAGACAATCCGGTTAGGCCAATGTACATGGCAGAGGGGCAATGTCTAGTTGGAGAATCCTACTGGGTGTTAGGCATGAGATAGGTATCCAGGTTCCTGCCTGAGGCAACAGTACACATGCCCAGAGGCAGCAACTTAGGTGCCTAGGGGCCTTTTACAGTGAAAATGCAGGGGCTTAGCTGGGTAGTGAGGTGCCTCAGGGTTAGATGGCTGCTGATCAGGGATTCTGTCACTGCCAGTGGCACCTAAATGTTCGACTTAGGCATCTAAAGTGGGATTTAAGTACCTAAGGCTCTGTGAATCTGCTGCTGAGTGCCCAGCTGGGAGCAGGATAGGGATGAGAGGAAGGGCATAGCCACTCTTCCAGCATTTTTAAATGACACAGTAATTGGTAGCGTGGTAAATAACAATGGGGACAGATCAGTCTCTACAGGGATACAGAGCAATCTGGGTTGCTTGGTAAACTGGGCTTATTTGAACAACATGTGTTAACACTGCCAGAAAAAAGAATGGGCAGGACACAGTTTGTGCAAAACCATAATTGTGAAAAAGGTCAAAGCCCATTGATTTCAATGGGAGTTAGGTGCATAAGTACCTTTTGTGAACCTGGGCCTGAGGAATAGTAGTAAACTACATAATTAATGCATGACAATTGTCTAAACGACATGTGAATATGTATAATTGTGCATGAAATGTGCTGTGACAAAGTTCCTCCTCTATCTTGGTGGGTCCTGCACTTATTGGCGGATTTTCTTGCCTCAGAGATTCACCATGACCTTCCCCTCTGGAAGAACCCACAGTCCAGATCAATTGGGAGGTTTGGGGGGAACCCGGGCCCGCCCTCTACTCCGGGTTCCAGCCCAGGGCCCTGTGGACTGCAGCTGTCTATAGTGCCTCCTGTAACAGCTGCATGACAACTACAACTCCCTGGGCTACTTCCCCATGGCCTCCTCCAAACACCTTCCTTATTCTCACCACAGGACCTTCCTCCTGGTGTCTGATAACGCTTGTGCTCCTCAGTTCTCCAGCAGCACACCCTCTCACTCTCAGCTCCTTGCGCCTCTTGCTCCCAGCTCCTCACACTCACACCACAAACTGAAGTGAGCTCCTTTTTAAAACCCAGGAGCCCCGATTAGCCTGCCTTAATTGGTTCTAGCAGGTTCCTGATTACTCTAGTGCAGCCCCTGCTCTGGTCACTCAGGGAACAGAAAACTACTCATCCAGTGACCAGTATATTTGCCCTCTACCAGACTCCTGTACCCCACTGGTCTGGGTCTGTCACAGTGCATACTAATTGTAGGTCAAAACCAACATCTTGGATATTAACCTGGAAGCCTAGTACAGATCACAGACCATGGGATAAATGGAGTCATGAAAAGAAATGCTGCTAACAAGTGGACCGCTGAATTCTGCATCACTTTCAGATTCCAGACATATTTAGGAGATAGCCCCATGTAGAGTACATTACAGTAGTCTAGTCTTGAGGTGACAAAGACACAATGACAATTGTAAGGTCCACATCAGAATGAAATTGTCTCAACCTCCTGTTTGTTTTAATTTACAAACAACAAAAACCTAACCTGCAGGTGCTGCTGCCTGATTCATTAGTAGTAGTAGTTAGGAGTTTAACCAAATCCCCAGCTTGGAAAACCAGTCAACGAATGGTCAGCACCCACCCTGACCAAGAAGGGCAATATTCCTGTTGCTTTTCCATAACCAACCAGTATCACATCAATAGTATCTGAACTGAGTCTTAGCCAGTTTTCCCTCATCCATGCCCCAGCACAATTAACCCTTCTGGCTGGGTCAGGTAAAATGGAGATAAAGCTCAGATCTCCTCACTAATCTGCCCAACAGTTTCATGCATGCATTAAACACAGGTGGCATGATGGGTCCCAGAGGGCAGAGTAGCAATTGACCCACATCACCCTCTAGGATCCCTCAGCAAGGTAGGAACAGAATGACCTAAGAGCAATCCCATCCACCCCCACTATGATGTGTATATGAGTCCATTTATCATGGTCAGTAGTATCAAAGGCAGATGACAGATCTGTAATACCATTATGAATACCTGGTCTTCAGCCACTGTCAGGGAGAGGTCATCCACCAGTGCCAACCAAACTGTTTGTGTCATACCAAGTCAATAACTAGATTGACAAAGGTAAAGGTAAAGGATCTGAGGGAGCTTGCCACGACCTTTTCAGAAATTTTGACTCAAAGTGCAAAATTTGATACATGGCCAGAGTTGTTAAGATTGTCAATATGAAGTATAATTACTTTTTTGAAGAAGCAAAACGAATGAGGAGTACTTGTGGCACCTTAGAGACTAACAAATTTACATACTCTCCTCATACAGGGGCAGATGACTAATCACATCCAAGAAATTTTACACATACCCACAATTCCTCATAGTAAGAGATACTCAAATGAACAACAAAGAGGAGGTAGCTTGGAATAACCAAGATACCCATCTCTCAAAGTAAATCTAAAGCCTGAGATTTTATGGATGCTCTAGGGAGGCAAAAAACAATTTATCTGCTGCTTTCACACATATGGCATAAAAGATTTCAAAGAAATCTGTCATGAGGAATCAAATTGGAGCCAAGGTGACCTGTGAGGCCAAAAATGGAAGACAGTTACTAGTGGCCACTCTATTAACAGCTGAGGACAAATGAGTGTTATATTCCATCAATCTGATGACAGAGTGGGCTGCTGAAGAACAAGCCTGGCCCTCAGAGTCTTATAGAACTGTTGTGGTTCCATCCAAACAGTTACAGTGTCCCAACAGGAGAAGTGAGTCCCCACCTAAAATTGAAGGAAGCAATAAATATTTTAAATAATGCCAGGCATAATGACACCCCACCCTTAAACTTTCCCCACAATGAAAACTGACAGTTTTTTCCTGCTCTTTGCTTTCTGCCTCAGCCAACTTCTGATTCATGGCAGAACTTTACCTTTCACCCCATGACATCTTAGTTTTCTTGATAGCCTCTTGAGAATGATTTTGGCAAAGGTTTTTGAAACTCCAAAGAAATTGTCAACTAGTTCTCCCTTATCTACTAAACAGTAGACATTTAAAGAATTTTAATAGATAAATGAGACATGATTTTCCTTTGCCAAAGCCATGTTGGGTAGTCATTGCCATGTCATATGACCACCTAAGTGTTTTGTAAATCTGTTTTTAATTAGAAGGAACTGAGGGACTCACTATGCTTTGGGTCTCCCTTCTTCAGTTGGTCCACTTGTCCTCCCATTCTCTTCAGTCCATTCTCCCAGTTCTCCTCCTCTCCTCCCTACCTCCTCCCTTACCAGTCCTTCAGTTCCCTCCACCTTAATACTACTCTCTCATGCCCCCAGTCCTTCTTTCCACATCCTGTATTTGCCCCCCAAGTCCCTCAGTTCTTACCCTTCCAGTCCCTCACATTTCCATCACACCCAAATCCGTTAGTGTCTCACCACTAATTCCACAACTCTCCACCTTCCACCACTCCTCTCTGCCTCCTCCTTTGCCAGTCCCTCAGTTCCCTCTCTCCTTCTCAGTCACCTCTCTTGGTTCTCTCCATTTTCCCCATACCATGTCTTCAGTTCCCCACCACCAGTCCCTCATACACAGATTGAGCTTTTCTCCTGCTGCTGTCATTCCCTCCCCCTTCTCCTCTTCCCCTGCCTGCTGTTCAATGATTCATTCCTGGGTTCCTCCCCCATCTCCCTCTGAAA
Organism: Glyptemys insculpta; assembly: GCA_032172135.1. Classification (NCBI taxonomy): domain Eukaryota; kingdom Metazoa; phylum Chordata; order Testudines; family Emydidae; genus Glyptemys; species Glyptemys insculpta. The sequence continues at coordinate 138,263,909 of JAVMKA010000006.1, read as the reverse complement.
CTTTGCTAGTGGAGGTGAGGGAGGGTCCTTAATGTCTGTCATGGTAATGAGGGAGTCTCAGCCACATGCCAAGGCCAGAAAGGGGGAAATCTCAGAGGAAAGGTTGGAGAACTAGAGAGGGGTACAGAATGCAGGAGCTTTCAGCCATCAGCTGGGGCTCAGATGGGTTTAGTAGGGTCAACACCAAGCTAGCCCATCTGAGGGAGAAATGGTGGAGGACTATGTAAGAGAGCGGTATCATTGCTCAGAGCTCCAGTATGAAACTGGAGAAAAGCCTGTTGAGAGTCTTTAGGTTAAGTTTAGGGGTGAGAGAAACAAGGGTGATGTCATGGTGGGCGTCTGCTATAGACCACCCGACCAGGAGGATGAGGTAGACGAGGCTTTCTTTGGATAACTAATAGAAGTTTCCAGATCACAGGCCCTGGTTCTCATGGGAGACTTTAATCACCCTGATATCTGCTGGGAGAGCAATACAGCGGTGCACAGACAATCCAGGAAGTTTTTGGAGAGTGTTGGGGACAAATTCCTAGTGCAAGTGCTGGAAGAACCAACTAGGGGCCGTGCTCCTCTTGACCTGCTGCTTACAAACAGGGAAGAATTGGTAGAGGAAGTAGAAGTGGGTGGCAACCTGGGCAGCTGTGACCATGAGATGGTCGAGTTCAGGATCCTGACAAAAGGAAGAAAGGAGAGCAGCAGAATACGGACCCTGGACTTCAGAAAAGCAGACTTTGACTCCCTCAGGGAACAGATGGGCAGGATCCCCTGGGAGAATAACATGAGGGGGAAAGGAGTCCAGGAGAGCTGGCTGTATTTTAAAGAAGATTTATTGAGGGCACAGGAACAAACCATCCCGGTGTGCAGACAGAATAGCAAATATGGCAGGCGACCAGCTTGGCTTAACAGTGAAATCTTCGGTGAGCTTAAACACAAAAAGGAAGCTTACAAGAAGTGGAAACTTGGACAGATGACTAGGGAGGAGTATAAAAAGATTGCTCAAGCATGCAGGGGTGTAATCAGAAAGGCCAAGGCACAATTGGAGTTGCAGCTAGCAAGGGATGTGAAGGGTAACAAGAAGGGTTTCTACAGGTATGTTAGCAATAAGAAGGTAGGGGAAAGTGTGGGACCCTTACTGAATGGGGGAGGCAATCTAATGACAGATGATGTGGAAAAAGCTGAAGTACTCAATGCTTTTTTTGCCTCAGTCTTCACAGACAAAGTCAGCTCGCAGACTGCTGCACTGGGCAGCACAGTATGGGGAGGAGGTGAGCAGCCCTCAGTGGTGAAAGAACAGGTTAAGGACTATTTAGAAAAGCTGGACATGTACAAGTCCATGGGTCCAGGTCTAATGCATCCGAGGATGCTGAGGGAGTTGGCTGATGTGATTACAGAGCCATTGGCTGTTATCTTTGAAAACTCATGGTGACCGGGGGAGGTTTTTAAGGTCAGGCTTGACAAAGCCCTGGCCGGGATGATTTAGTTGGGGTTGGTTCTGCTTTGAGCAGGGGGTTGGACTAGATGACCTCCTGAGGTCCCTTCCAACCCTGATATTCTATGATTCTATGAACACAGCAGCATTCCCTGCAGTGGAGGTGGAGGAGGAGGCTTTAGTGGCACCATATGTGCTTCCTCTTCTTGGACAACTCAGGTGGTGAAGGGTGAACAACAAGCTGCTGTGGAGTAAGGAGAAGGTCTGCCAGACAGCTCAAGGGACTGAATGGAACTAAAGAGTGAGGAGACTCAGGGGAAGAGATGCAGACCAGGCTGGGGACTGAGCTGGCTCTCTTAGATATAATTACTGTAGCTTCCCAGAGCATTCCAACTCTTTGTTACGGAGCCCTGCTGAGGAGCAGATGCTAGTAAGTGCTAAGCACCTAAAGCTTAGCTCCCCCTGTGGCACTGATCCAGGGTCAGTGCTGCAGATTCTGTTATCTGTGTTTGCTGTCCTCCTCCTTCTCATGCAGCTGATTTAGCCTGTGGATTGGCACCTCTGTTAAATGTCTATCGCTGACACACTCCAACGAAACTCTGATTTCTAGGGCAGAGGAGATCCACAAGCTCAAATGTTCTCTGCATCCTGATCCTGCCCAAAACCAAATGGACTCCAGTGCCTGTCAGATCTTCTGTAACTGTGGAGGTGATGGCAGAAGGCCACAGTGAGTACAGATATGTGGAGACAATATCTGTGTCCCTGTAAAACCCATATCTGTGAAGTAAGAACATTATCAAACATAGGCCTGGTCTACACTATGAGGTTAGGTCGAAGTAATCCATTTGGTCGAATTTATAATTAATGCGTCTACACAACCAAGCCCATTCCGCCGACCTAAAGGGCTCTTAAAATCTACTGCTGTATTCCTCCCTGACGAGAGGCGTAGTGCTAACCTTCCTGGATTGAATATGGGGTAGTGTAGGCACAGCGCTGTGCAAGTCAATGTTCTTGGCCTCCGGGAGCTGTCCCAGAGTGCTCCAATGTGACCACTCTGGACAGGACTTTCAACTCTGCTGCACTAGCCAGGTACACAGGAAAAGCCCCGGGAACTTTTGAATTTCATTTCCTGTTTGGTCAGCGTGGCGAGCTCAGCAGCACAGGTGACCATGCAGTTCCAGAGTTGCAAACGAGCTCCAGCATGGACCGAATGGGAGACACTGGATCTGATTGCTGTGTGGGGAGAAGAATCTGTGAAGGCCGAACTCCAAACCAGCAGAAGAATGCTGATATCTATGCCAAAATCACACAGGGCATAGTGGAGAGAGGCTACACCAGGGACACACAGCCATACTGCGTGAAAATTAAGGAACTCAGGCAAGCGTACCAAAAGACAAAGGAGGCAAACAGTTGCTCTGGGTCAGAACCCCAGACATGCCGCTTCTATGAGTAGCTGCATGACATTCGGGGGGGGGGGGGACCCTACCAGTATCCCACCACTCTCCATGGATACCTGCAAGGTGGCAGCCTCAGGCAACATGGATGAGGATTTTGTCAATGAGGAGGAGGAGGAGAATGTGCAGCAGGCAAACAGAGAATCTGTTCTCCCCTGCAGCCAGGACCTTTTCCTCACTCTGGAGCCAATACCCTCCCAGGACCTATTGTTCCCGGAGCCTGATGGTGGAGAAGGCACCTCTGGTGAGTGCACATTTGTAACTACACTACAGGGGTTAAATGCAATTGTGTTTAATGTTTGATTTGCCCTGAACAATTGGGATGCATTCACGGCCAGTACAGCTACTGGAAAAGTCTGTTAATGTGCTGGGGATGGAGCGGGAATCCTCCAGGGACATCTTCATGAAGTTCTCCTGGAGGTACTCTGAAAGCCTTTGCAGAAGGTTTCTGGGGAAGGCTGCCTTATTCCGTCCTCCACGGTAGGACACTTTACCACGCCAAGCCAGTAGTCTGGAATCATTGCAGCACAAAGCCTGGCAGCATGCACTCCTTATCTTGCTGTCTTAACCTCATGGTCACCTGGCTGAAATAGGGGAAGTTTAATAAGGGAAGAGTAATCCCCTCTGTGTGCTGATCCCCGACACATTATGACCCCAGATATGCTGGGCTGTTTGCGCTTGGCTAAAAGGGATCATCCCGGAGAACAGCCAAGCTGTGTATGTGTGTGGGGGGGGGTCCCACGCTGACAGTGCATGTTGTGCACATCGACCCCAAAACCACAGCCCCTCCTTTTCAACTGCAAACACAACCAGCATTGGTTGCTATGGGGAAAGGAGGGCTCTGCAGTTTGCAACCATTCCCACATGTTATCAATGCTGAAGCAGAAAACCTCACCTACCCTTTTGCTTACCACGGCTGCCTGCAAATCGAATTCTGTTGCCCAGCTGTGTGTGTTGTGTCACCATACTGGTAGGCGCTCAGTGCAAAATGCAACCTAATACCTAAAACAGATGTGCTGTCTGCTGTGAAGTGCTTCATTCCCTTTTGTTCTCAACAATGTATCTTCACAATGTATCTTCTGTAAAGTCTACACTTCCTCTTTCCCCCCTGCAGCTGAAAATGTGTCTATGCTCCCTGCATCAACTCCGGCCATGAGGTTATCGCAGATTAGAAGGCGAAAAAGCGCACTCACGATGACATGTTTGCAGAGCTCATGCAGTCCTCCCACACTGATAGGGCACAGCTGACTGCATGGAGGCATTCGGTGGCAGAGGCCAGGAAAGCATACAGTGAGCGTGATCAGAACATGCAGGAGGAGATGATGAGGTGTCTGGTGGAGCTGCAGGAAAGGCAGCTACACTACAGAGTCCCTCTGCAGCCATTGTTGAACCACTTACCCTCCTCGCCAAGTTCAGTATCCTCCTCACCCAGACGCTCAAGAACGTGGGGGAGGCTCCGGGCAGCCTGCCACTCAACTCCAGGGGATGGTTCGAGCAGCAGAAGGCTGTCATTCAAACAGCTTTGGTTTATCTATGTGGCTACTATAAGCTATGTGACCTTGTCCTTGCCTCCTTCCCCCGCCATGTTATCAGACCCTTTGTATGGGCTTCCTTTACTATTCAGTGGTGCCTGTGATCTCAGGTTTTTTTATGAACTTTATTATGAGCTGTGGTCGGAGCAGGGATTGGTTTACAGGGAAGTACATTCACCGAAGGGGGTGGCTTTGCATCAATGACAAACACACATATCACACAATTGCCTGAAAAACCCTGTTTTGCAAAGCCCCCTATGTGCAGCACGCCTCGATGTGCTCTTCTAATTGCCTTGGTATCTGGCTGCTCAAAATTGGCCACCAGGCGAACTGTCTCGACCCCCCATTCCACCAGAAACGTCTCCCCCTTATTCTCACAGATATTATGGAGCACACAGCAAGCAGCAATAAACAATGGGAATATTGCTTTTGCTGAGGTCTTACCGAGTCAGTAAATTGTGCCAGCGTCCCTTTAGAAGGCCAAAGGCACATTCTACCACCATTCTGCCCTTGCTCAGCCTATGGTTGAACAGCTCCTGACTACTGTCCAGGCTGCCTGTGTATGGCTTCATGAGCCATGGCATTAAGGGATAGGCTGGGTCCCCATGATAACTATTGGCATTTCAGTGTCACCAATGGTTATTGTCCAGTCTGGGAAGAAATTTCCTTCTTGCAGCTGTTCGAACGCACGTCATGCACCTTTCCTGACCATCCCACATTGATGTTGGTGAAACAGCCCTTGTGATCCACCAGTGCTTGCAGCACCATTGAGAAGTACCCCTTGTGGTTTATGTACTCTTTGGAAAGGTGCTCCAGTGCCAAGATAGGGATATGTGTTCTGTCTATCGCCCCACTGCAGTTAGGGAACCCCATTGCAGCAAAGCCATCCACTATGCCCTGCACGTTTCCCAGAGTCACTACCCTTCTTAGCAGAAGGGTATTGATTGCCCTGGCTACTTGGATCACAGCAGCCCCCATGGTAGATTTGCCCACTCCAAATTGATTCCCAACTGACATTCTCCAATCCCCCTACTGGGAGGAAGTTTCCAAACCCTGGAAAGTCCCTCCCTATGAGCACCGGGTATGGGAGTTTAGGGTCTACACCTGCTGCTACCTCAGTAGTGTTCCCTTGGATCTCGATTTTTACTGGGATGGTGGGGTAGTAACTAACTGTCCCATGGACACATGTTATCCCCATACGTTTAGCCTGCAGCAGCTGACTACGCTTCACGAGCTTCCCTGAGATAAGCATGATAGCACTCCCCGAATCAACCAGTGCCATGGTCCCTACCCCATTTAGTTTCACTGGTATGGTATACATATGTGGGGTTAGTGAGACCCCCACAAGGTGGATTAGGGAGCATGGATCTGCCCAGTTCCCCAGGTTACACTGCATAGGCTCCTCAGCATTGGGACACTGTGCAGCTATGTGTCCCCACTCCCCGCAGGCATAACATCTGTACGGAGCCCTAGGCATTCCCCGGTCTCTTGGTTTGGGCAGTCTAACATCACGATACTCTTCTCCCTCAGTGCTCCGACTCTTTGTGGCCTCTGATGGGCCTTCAGCCTCTCTCTTTTTCCACCTGGGCCCTCCTGGTGGCCCAGTCACCCGAACTTTAGGGCTTGGTGCTGCTAGTTTAACCCGGGGTGCCTCTTCCTTAACTGGTCGGGTCAGCTCCCTCGCTGTCCTTCACCTCTCTACCAGGGCGACAACCTCGTCATAGGTGGAGGGTTCGTTCTGGCTTACCCAGGCACGAAGGTCTGGTGGTAGTCCCCTCATGTATCGGTCGATGACCAGAACCGCCAGTATCTCTTCCGGACTCCGGGATTCTGTTTGCAACCACTTTCGTGCAAGATGGATGAGGTCATACAATTGGGACCACGGGGTTTTGTCTTCCTGGTACCTCCAACCGTGATACTGCTGGAGGCCCGCACTGCTGTCGTTACCCCAGATCTAGCCAGGATCTCTGCTTTCAGCTGGGGGTAGTCTGCCACAGCCTCTTCAGGCAGATCATGGTAGGCCTACTGGGCCTCCCCACACAGGAATGGGGCAAGGATGCCAGACCACTTATCTCGAGGCCAGGCCTCCCATAGGGCTGTCCTCTCAAAGGCCAGAAGGTATGCCTCTACAGCATCCTCCCGTGTCATTTTCTGCAGCCAATGGCTGGCCCGTATGAGCTGCGTCCCATCATGGCCGCAATTCAGCTCTGTAAGGGACTTTACCTGGTTTACCAGTTCCCGCAACATAGCTCGGTCTTGAGCAGCCTGGTCCATCAGCAGGTGATTAGTCTCTTGCTGCAGCCGCACTGCCTCTTGTTGGGCAGCTGCCTGGACACGGGTAGCCTCCTGCTGGGCCGCCGTAGCTTGTATCAGTGCCCGCACTACGTCATCCATTGTGGTGAAAAAAAATAAATAAACCCTCTCCCTTTTTTTTTTTAAAATCACCCTCCTTCTTCCGCCACGCTGTGCACCCCAAGATCCCACCCCTGACACCAGTGTGACAAAGTTCCTCCTCTATCTTGGTGGGTCCTGCGCTTATTGGCGGATTTTCTTGCCTCAGAGATTCACCATGTGGGTTGGGGAACAGCCCAGAGACCTTCCCCTCTGGAAGAACCCACAGTCCAGGTCAATTGGGAGGTTTGGGGGGAACCCGGGCCCGCCCTCTACTCCGGGTTCCAGCCCAGGGCCCTGTGGACTGCAGCTGTCTATAGTGCCTCCTGTAACAGCTGCATGACAGCTACAACTCCCTGGGCTACTTCCCCATGGCCTCCTCCAAACACCTTCCTTATTCTCACCACAGGACCTTCCTCCTGGTGTCTGATAACGCTTGTACTCCTCAGTCCTCCAGCAGCAGCACTCACTCTCAGCTCCTTGTACCTCTTGCTCCCAGCTCCTCGCACTCGCACCACAAACTGAAGTGAGCTCCTTTTAAAACCCAGGTGCCCTGATTAGCCTGCCTTAATTGATTCTAGCAGCTTCTTCTTAATTGGCTCCAGGTGTCCTAATTAGCCTGCCTGCCTTAACTGGTTCTAGCAGATTATTCTAGTGCAGCCCCTGCTCTGGTCACTCAGGGAACAGAAACCCTGTCTGACGTGGAATAATAGATCACTCTCCTGTAGCCCTCTGGCCTGGAGGGAGGGAGGTAGGGAGCTGCTCCTCCTCTTTCTCTGCTACCTGCTTGCTGGCTGGCTGCTAGACCCACCCACACCCTTGGTTGCTGCTGCTCCAGCTACAGCCCCTTGGGGGGGGCCTGCTGGCCCACTCCCCAGAGGAGAGGAGGGAGAGACCCCAGCCATTGATCCTGCTGCTGGAGATGCCACCACCACCTCCACCTGAGAAGGGTCCTTCCTGCTGGCCACCAGACTGCCACCTGGAGCTGCTGCGTTTGCTGCTGGGGAGCTGCTGGAGCCCCAAGGAGGAGAAGAGGACCATCTGCCAGTGGGGAAGCGCGTAGGAATTCTACAGATCACCGTGGAGGAGGCCCTCCCGGACTGAGTAACTTTTGAACTGTGCTCTTGTGGTGGGGATCTAGACTGTGTTTGTGGGGACACAGGGGGTGTGGCGTGGAGCCTGCCCCCTGGTCCATCTGTGTCCCCCCCCCGATCCCCACCACCACCATCATCGTTGCCCCCTCCACCACCCCCACTGGTTACTTACCATCTACCTTGAGCTCCTGCCTCTGGGATTTCAGCTGCTCACCTAGGCTTGCTACGCCCTGTTGCCACCATTGGGCCTGATACAGCAGCCAGCTTTCAAAGACTTTCTTTTTGTTACAAGTGCACGTGGGTGCACGTACCCCCCCTTTTGGACTGACCCCCTCCCCCCTGCAGTAAGCCCCAGCCTTGCCCCTGCTGCCTACCCATTTGCCCCTTGCTGCCTTTTGCCCCTCCCCCTTGCCCCAGCCCCTCGCTAGCTCCAGTTTGTTTGCTTGCCCCGCCCTTTCCCTCTGCAGCCTTTGTTTGACCCGCCCCAGCCTCTGAAGCTAGCCCCATGGTTCCTCTGCCCCATTTCCCGCCTGGTTGCTCCCTTCCCCCTGCGGTCCCCTTGCCCTGATTAGTCCCTCCCCTCGTGCGCCCATGTCCCCTCCTATGCGCTTGTACCCCTCCCCGTTTTAGTGTGATTATGTCTCACTGCACCCCCCAATGCTGTTATATCCTCCCTTCCTTGGTGCAACAAGAGGAGCCGGAAACCTTCCCTGCGTCGGTGACTAACCCCTAGCCCTTGATAGCCCCCCCATCCACCCCCCCCCTTTTTTTTTTGGCGCCCTCCTCCCCTGCCTACAGCCTAGCGGGGAGGAGTGGTCGACCTGCTTCCCCCTTCCCTACCCCCCCTCCAGTGTTTGCTCTTCCCCCGTCCTCATTATGGCAGGGGACGAGGAGAGTGGGACCCCTCGGGCAGACCCTTCTGCCCCTCCTCCACCCGCCCCACCATCGTCCCCCCTAGCCTCTACCTCAACCGCCGCTGCCGAGCCACCTACTACCACCCCTGCTGGAGCACTGGCAGCGGAGGGTAACGAGGTGACCTCCGCTGCTGCCACGTCCCTCACCCCCTCTGACTCTGGGGGAGTCCCTCCAACCAGCAGGAAGGGCCAGGGCACAAAGAAGGGTAAAGGCCCCGCTAAAAAAGCCAGGCCCTCCATGGCAGGGGATGCCCCCACTGCCGCGGCCCTGCAACCGGCCACGGCGTCCCTCCCTGCTGTTCCCTCCACCAGCTCTGTGGGTGTCCCTCCCCCGGCCCCCAGGGCATACGCCCAGGTGGCGGCGGCCCCCCCGCCTGCCGCTACGTCATCTCCCCCATCCACCGCCTCTGCTACCATCTATAGCGGCCGGGGCCCCTTCCCCACCTTGACCAGGAAGCACGGCGTCCGTTGCCTCCTGGTACCCGCCTCGCCCCACGTGGAGACTTACGTGCGGGCGTTGGCGAGGGTGGTGGGGCCCACGGCCATTGTGGCGGCCTCCAAGATGTACGGAAAGGTTGTCTTTTTCCTAGCATCGGAGGCCGCCGCCCAGGAGGCAGTGGAGAAGGGCCTGGCGGTGGGGGGCGTGTACGTCCCCCTGGAGCCGCTAGAAGACCTGGGCGCCCGACTGGTCCTGACTTCTGTCCCTCCCTTCCTTCCAAATGCCGCCTTGTTACCCACCCTCTCTACCCTGGGGAGGCCGATCTCTGTGGTCAGCCCTCTCCCATTGGGCTGCAAAGACCCCACCCTCCGTCATGTCCTCTCGTTCCGCCGGCAGGTACAGTTACAACTGCCGCCGGCGGCACGTGACGGTGAGGCACTCGAGGGGTCCTTCTTGGTCCCCTACCAGGGGGCCCGCTACCGGGTGCATTATTCAACGGGGGAGGCCCGGTGCTACCTCTGCCGGGCGATGGGACACGTCCGGAGGGACTGCCCCTTGGCCCGGCACGGAGGGACATCCGGGACCCCCGAACCCCAGCAGGGCGCCAGCCCCATCATCGCCGGCGCCCCTAGCTGCCCGGCGCCCGAAGCCGCCCCTCCTCCTTTCCGGCCCACCAACGCTCCCGCTCAGGCCCAAGGGGTATCTCCCCCAGTGCGCCTAGACGAGCGGGAGGGCCCTGCCTCTGCCGCCTACGATCTGGCGGGGCCTGTGGAGGAGGGTGAGGTAGGGATATCGCCGGGCATAGAAGAGGGCATGCCCCAGAGAGAATCCTCCCTCCTACATGCTACCCCACCATTGCCTCCCCGAGTCCTTAAGCCTTCGCTCTTGCTCCCTGACCCGACTCCTGTTAGCCAGCCCCCGGATGATGCCATGGAGGGCTTGTCCTTAGTACAGGGGAAGCGGGGCAAGCGGAAGGCTCGAGCTCCGCTCCTTCCATCTGATGCGGTAGCCCCCCGGAAGACCAGGAAGGGGGGCACCGATGCTGAGCCTTCCGCTTTGCCCCCGGGTGGGTTTTGTCCACCGTTGCCGGCTGGGGAAGACGTGGCAGCATCGGAGAATAGCACTGCCCCTCCTCCGGAGTCCCTTCCTATGGAAGCCCCTGATGGAGCCCCTCTCGCCCCCTTACAATCTGAAGCCCCTGCAAGCACCAAGGCGAGCGTCGCTTCGGGTGCAGGCGGGGAGAACCCTGGGGTGGTGGAAGGTGATCTCCTTTCCATTTATGAGGAGATCGAGGCCCTGGGTCTGACCCCGGTTACCCAGGGGGAGGACGACCCTCTGCCAGAGGGCCTCGATCTGAGCGACCTCACCTCGGCCCCCCTTTCCCCATGTTCCGTCCCCTTACCCACTGCTTCCGCTCCCGCCTCCGAGGAGCCCCTGGACTCTTCCACCAACCCGGCCGCAGATGGCACCCCGCTAGCGGTTGCCGAGCCTCTTGAGGCGACGGCCAGTGCCATGCAACCGGGACCCAAGTCACCACGGGACTCCCTCATGGCTGAGGGGCAGCCGACCTCCTTCCCGGGTGGGGGCCCCATCGTTGATTCTCCACCTACGGATGCCGTGGCCTTACCATCTGCCTTGGAGCACGAGCCCGGCATCGCGGAGGGCCCACCTCCCTCCCCGCAAATCCCTGAGCCCATTTGCGGGGTGCCACCCCCCCCACCCAGTGGCCTGACTGCTGGGGCCCCCGATCCCTCTATCGCCCCTTCCCCTGTCCCTATTAATGACTCCGACCCTGCCCCTGACACCGACCCCGTCCCTGTCCCCTCCACTTCCCATGATGCTATTGCCGCCCCTGGGGCTGTCTCCTTCCATATCCCAGAGGATGACCCCCAAGGAGCGGCCTTTGTTTTTCCCTGTCCCGACCCACCAGGGGCTGCTAGTTTCCCTCCGCCACCCCCCATTGAGCCAGGATCTGGGGCAGGCCACGTGGCGTCGGCCCATCGGATGCCACGTCGAGGGTCTGCCCCCTGCTTGCCCATCTCGGTGGGCCACGGGGCTGTGACAGGGGCCCCACTGGGGGAAAGCCATAGATCAGTGACCCCACCCACCCATACGCTGAGAGAGGAGCTACGGGAGTTCCTTGAGGACGGCCGTGGCTCCCGCAACAAGGTACAGCTTGCACTCCAGCGATGGGGGGATTTTCATCAGATCCTCCGGGCCGCGAGGGCCCTCATGGGGGAGGGTAAGAGGACCGGGAGGCAGGCCGCTGCGGCCTACCAACGGGTCCGCCTCTTCCATGACTCCTTAATCGCCCACGGGGTAGGTCACGGATTGTTGCGCGGCCCGACGGAGGCCGTGAGCATCTCTGCCGGCGAGGATCCCCCCCAGCCCTCCTTATGGCACCGATCATCTTTGCAACATTAAACACCCGGGGCTGTAGGATGGGTCTCCGCAGGAGCCAGGTGCTCTCCTTCCTTCTTGAGCGGGGGTACTCTGTGATTTTCCTGCAGGAGACCCATACGGATCCGGCCGCTGAAGCTAGCTGGCGGCTGGAATGGGGGGACAGTGTCTATTTTAGCCACCTCACAGTTCGTACGGCTGGAGTGGCGACCCTGTTCTCCCCCAACCTACGGCCCGAGGTGTTGGGGGTTGCCGAGGCTGTGCCAGGCCGCCTGCTGCATCTCCGGGTCCGCATGGAGGGGCTTGTGGTTAATCTCGTCAACGTTTACGCCCCGACATTGGGCCCGGAGAGGTTGTGTTTTTATCAGCAGGCGTCCGCCTTCCTCAGCACCTTGGATCCTCGCGAGTGCCTGGTCCTGGGCGGGGACTTTAACGCCACCCTTGAGGAACGGGACCGCTCGGGGACCGAGCAGCACCAGGCCGCCGCGGATGTCCTCCGGGAGATCGTCGAACATCACTCCCTGGTGGACGTCTGGCGCGACCACCACCCGGATGACGTTTCGACATTCACTTTTGTCCGGGTGGAGGTCCATCGGTCGTACCACTCCCGGTTGGACCGTATCTATATGTCACGCTTCCATCTTTCCCGAGCCCACTCCTCCAGCATCCGGCCGGCCCCTTTTTCAGATCACCATGACACCGTGACAGCCTCTCTCTGCGCGGAGAGGCCGGGGCCGGCCTATTGGCACTTCAATAACAGCTTGTTGGAGGATGTGGACTTCGTGGCATCCTTCCGGGAGTTCTGGCTGGCCTGGCGAGGGCAGCGGCGTGCCTTTCCCTCGGCGCGGCGGTGGTGGGACCTGGGGAAGGTGCGCGCCTGGCTCTTCTGCCGTGACTACACCCGGGGCGCCAGCCGACGGAGGGATGCGACGATAGGGCAGTTGGAACGGGAGGTCTTAGAGCTGGAGAGGCGTCTGGCCGCCAGCCCCGGTGATCCATCCCTCTGCGGAGCGTGCCGGAAGAAGCGGGAAGAACTCCGGACCCTCGAGGACCATCGGGCCCGAGGTGCCTTTGTTCGATCCCGCATCCGCCTCCTTCGGGAGATGGATCGCGGCTCCCGCTTCTTCTACGCCCTGGAGAAAAAGAGGGGGGCCAAGAAGCACATCACCTGCCTTCTAGCAGAGGACGGCACCCCCCTCACGTATCCGGTGGAAATGTGCGGGAGGGCCAGGGCCTTCTATGCAGGCCTTTTCTCCCCGGATCCGACCGATCCTAACGCTTGCAGAATGCTCTGGGATGAACTCCCGACGGTCAGCGCGGGCGACCGAGACCGGCTGGAGCTGCCTCTCACTCTGGCCGAGTTCTCGGAAGCCCTCCGCCGCATGCCCACCAATAAATCTCCGGGCATGGACGGGCTGACCGTGGAGTTCTACTGCGTGTTTTGGGACGTCCTCGGCCCGGACCTTGTCACCGTCTGGGCCGAGTCCTTGCAGGGCGGGGTCCTCCCTCTTTCGTGCAGGCGAGCCGTGCTCGCCTTATTGCCGAAGAAGGGGGACCTCCGCGATTTACGGAATTGGCGTCCCATCTCGCTCCTCAGCACGGACTATAAAATCGTAGCGAAGGCCATCTCGCTGCGGCTAGGGTCCGTGCTGGCGGACGTGATCCACCCAAACCAGACCTACACCGTCCCGGGCCGCACCATCTTCGACAACTTGTATCTGGTCCGGGATCTCTTGGAACTCGGGTGTAGGGATGGTCTGTCGTTCGCCCTCCTGTCCCTGGATCAGGAGAAGGCGTTCGACAGGGTGGACCACGGGTATCTCCTGGGCACTCTGCGAGCGTTTGGCTTCGGGCCCCAGTTTGTGGGTTTTCTCCAGGTGCTGTACGCCTCCGCAGAGTGTTTGGTCAGGCTCAACTGGACCCTGACCGAACCGGTCAGCTTCGGGCGAGGAGTACGTCAAGGGTGCCCCCTTTCAGGCCAGCTGTATGCTCTGGCGATCGAGCCCTTCCTCTGTCTCCTCTGTAGGAGGTTGGCAGGGTTGGTGCTGCGGGAGCCAGAGCTGCGGCTGGTCCTGTCGGCGTACGCCGACGACATGCTCCTTGTGGTCCAGGACCCGGGCGACTTGGTGCGGGTGGAGGCTTGCCAGACCATCTATTCGGCGGCCTCCTCCACCCGGGTCAACTGGGTCAAGAGCTCTGGCCTGGTGGTAGGGGATGGGTGGCAGGCAAGCTCCCTCCCACCCGCGCTTCAGGCCATCCGGTGGAGCGCGGGTCCGCTGCTCTACCTCGGCGTTTACCTTTCTGCCACGCATCCGTCTCCGCCGGAGAACTGGCTAGGTTTAGAGGGCAGGGTGTCGGAGCGGCTCCAGAAATGGACAGGACTGCTCCGGTGTCTCTCCCTTCGAGGGAGAGCACTGGTGCTCAATCAACTAGTCCTGTCCATGCTCTGGTACCGGCTCAACACCCTGGTTCCGGCCCCGGGCTTCCTGACCACCCTCCGGACGTTGATTCTGGAGTTCTTTTGGTCAGGACTGCACTGGGTCTCTGCGGGGGTTCTCCATCTACCCTTGGAGGAGGGAGGGCAGGGCATGAAGTGTCTGCACGCTCAAGTCCACGTCTTCCGTCTCCAGGCCCTGCAGAGGCTCCTTTATGGTGCAGGTAGTCCGGCATGGAGCATATTGGCGCACGCCTTCCTGCGCCGCTTCCGAGGGCTCCGATATGACCGGCAGCTCCTTTGTCTCCATCCGAGAGGTCTTCCACGAGACCTCTCTGGGCTGCCGGTCTTCTACCAGGACCTCCTCCGGACCTGGAAACGGTTCTCAGTGACCAGGTCCGTGGCGGCCACCGTGGGGGCAGATCTCCTCGTGGAGCCCCTGCTACACAACCCCCAGCTCCGTGTGCAGGTGGCGGAGTCCCCCATGGTGCGCCAGAGGTTGGTCCTGGCAGAAGTCACCAAAGTCGGAGACCTCCTGGACTACGACCGGGGAGACTGGCTGGATCCCCTGACGCTCGCTCAGCGCATGGGGCTCTCCAGACCTCGTACTCCCCGGCGCGTACTTCAGGAGGTGAGGGCCGCTTTGCCGCCCGCTGCCTGGGACTATCTGGACCGGGTCCTGCGAGAGGGAATGCCCCGCCCACCCTCCACTCCGAGCCCTCCAGACTTTTTCATTGGGCCCCTGCCCCGTGGACCCAACCGGCCCCCTCCCTGTCCCTTCGCCATGAGCCGGCTGCACGATCTGCAGCCGGTTCTGTTCCGGACCGTGCCAAGGAAACATCTATACATGCTCGTGCTCCATGTTCTTCATGTCCTCACCCTCGCGTCCCGCCCTGATACAAAGTGGCGGGACCTTCTGCCACCTCTGGAGGGTTTTATTCTTCTCTGATCCCAAAACCCACTGGGGACATCAGTTGGCGGCTCCTTCACGGAGCCGTGAGCACGGGCCTGTACTTGGCGCGGTTTACCCCTATCCCAGACACCTGCCTCTTTTGCGGCGTGAGGGAGACCCTGGCGCATGTTTACCTGGAGTGCGCCAGGCTGCAGCCCCTATTCCGGCTCCTCAAGGATATTTTGTTAAGATTTTGGTTGCACTTTTCCCCTCACCTTTTTATTTATGCACTCCCTATCCGTCGCCCCACAAAGTCACGGGACCTCCTGGTCAACCTCCTCCTGGCCCTAGCAAAACTGGCCATCTATAAAACCAAAGTGAGGAGGTTGGCCGATGGAGTCTCCTGTGACTGTGGGGCCTATTTCAGGTCCTCTGTTCGTTCACGTCTCCGGGCAGAATTCCTCGGGGCGGCGTCCGCTGGCTCCCTTGACACCTTCGAGGAGCAGTGGGCGCTGTCCAGGGTTCTCTGCTCGGTGTCCCCGTCTGGTTCCCTTCGTTTGACCCTTTGACCTCACTCCTGTCCCTGTTCTTTTATTAGTTGTCCCCCGTAATTTTTTGGTCTCCAGGTCCTGTGGACCCCCCCTTAGGCTGGGGGGGATCCTTTAGCAGTGGGCGGGCTTTGCCCGCCCGCCCACATCCTGGATCCCAATAGGACCAGACTCCTGTACCCCACTGGTCTGGGTCTGTCACACCATATTAAGACATCTAAGTAAGAGCATTTATTTGGGTACCTAAATATAAATTTATAAGTCAAAATTTAGGTATTTATATCTGAAAATCCTGACCTGTGTGTTTCAAGCATAACCTGACTTTAAAAATGTTTGTGCAATAGTGTCTGTGTGTGAATTCAAAGTGAAGAATGCATGGTAATAAAACAGTAATTAACAAAAATAATGTATTAGTTTAAAAACACTGGTAACAACTGTGTTTTTTAAATGATGTTGTCTAACTCTGCATTTTAAGCATATAAGACACTGCATCATTGAAACATACTCACTGCGTTGTCTTATGGTTTCCAGTGAAAATATTTGAAAGTAATATTTCTCCAGATCAAGGTATATAAGATGCTGCAGAATGTCAGTGTCTCACTCGCTGGCTTTGTTGATTCTCTAGACCATATTAAGTCCCGGCTGATTGGAGGGGAGAGTATCTGTTCAGGACGTGTTGAGATAGAACATGGAGAAACATGGGTTACAGTCTGTGATGCTGACTTCGATCTCAAAGCTGCCAGTGTTATCTGTAGTGAATTAAACTGTGGAGCAGTGGTATCTATCCTGGGAGGAGCTCACTTTAAAGAAGGAGATGGGCCAATCTGGAATGAAACACTTCAGTGTGCAGGGAATGAGTCACAACTCTTCTATTGTCCCAGGGTATCACATTTGACTGAGACATGCTCACATGCAAATGATGTCAGCATCGTGTGCTCAGGTAAGAATTAAAGTGATGACTCTAAAATACCAGAGATGGTTGTTCTAGACTCATGGTGTAACAATAAAATGTCTGTACTGCACGGAGTTCAGATCACTGGGTTGGTATTCAATTGTTTCAAACAAAAAATACCAAAACATTTGTCATGACAATAAATGAATCAGCCCCCTTCTTGCCCCAGTTTCATTTTCTTCAAATATTTGTTATTGAAAGAGATCAAAATCAAAGAGATCCTCTCTCCAAGATCATGCAAGGCCTAAGTAAGGAGCAGTGGTCCTGTGTAAATAATAGTCAAGTAATTTAAAGAGTGTATCATAATGCATATGCCCAAGGGAAACAAATTAAGGATACATGAGAAATTTTAATTCTGGAATTTACTTTGCATCTCTCTCTCTCTTTCTCTCAAATTAATAATAATGATGGATATGTGGCTCAATGCTCTCTCCAGTAACCCCACAATGTGTCTCTTTTTGAAGGAGCTACTGATGAGCTGAGGCTGGTGGATGGAGGCAGCCCCTGTGCTGGGAAAGTGGAGGTTAAACACAAGGATCAGTGGGGGATGGTGTGTGATGGTGTCTGGGAAATGGAAGATGCTGAAGTTGTTTGTAGGCAGTTGGGATGTGGATCTGCTGATAGTGTCCATGATCAAGCTCATTTTGGGTCCAGTTCTGGGCCAATTTGGCTGGATGAAGTTGCCTGTGATGGTACTGAGTCATCTCTCTTGGAGTGCAAACACAGAGGATGGGGTGTGCATAGCTGTGATCATCATAAGCCTGCTGGAGTCACCTGTTCAGGTAAGAAATCCAGCCTTAAACGTAAAATCCTCCTGAGAGAAAAGGGAATTAATCTAGAGTGTCACATTCCTCTGACCCTAATGAGAAATAAAAATAGAAACCCGTAATTCTTACTAACCTTACTGGACACTGGGGAAATATTTGTGTAATTCACATCTTCAGTCACTTGTAAACGATTTTCACTATTCCAGCTATGTTTCAATGTTTATACACCTCCCATTTTACAGCAATTTTACAGTTCATTTTCTTAATTCCAGTCAGTGGCAGAGGGGAATCATAGCCCACCAGGAGATCCAGGGCCGCGGTGCAGGTGCTGTCCTGAGCATTGGCTGTCACTGGTTCTGCTCTGTCTGCCCAGGAGACATGGCACCTGTCACTGTTCTCTGCTCCCCTGCAGATCTGGGGCAGGGGCAGGAGGAGGGACGCAGGCACTTAGGAGAGTTACAGGGAGGGAGGAGGCGGCTGGTGGAAGAGGCGCCCACAGCTGTATGCACGTTATGGCCAGTGTGTAACAGTCAAGAAAAGCAGTCAGGCTGCCCCACTGACCACTCAGGTTTGGCCCCGTCGGTCTTCTATCCTGGCGGGGGCAGCAGGGCCAGACCTGAGTGGGCACACTGGGCAGTAGGCTGGCCAGCACTGCTCCTCCTCACCATTGCTATGGGACAGCTCCTGCACTAAAATGCCCTCCCCGGGGCCTGGCCAGCCTTGATCAGCATCCAACTGCCTATGTCCCTTCTCAGGGATAGGGAGTGACACTGCACCTGGATGGGCCAGGTTAGAAGGTGGGGGCTGAGCGTTCAATGGGCGAAGTGATGGGGCTAGCAACTGCAGTGGGCATGGCTCCACAGGGAGTGACAGTGCATGCCGTGGGAAAGTTCTGGGGGTGCTCTGGTTGGTGGCACTCTCACTCCTCCACTTCCCACTCTCTAGAGCAATAATCACATTCCTTCCTCGCCGTAGGATAGTGGTGGAGTTAAAAAAAAGCAGAATACAAGAGTTGGCTGCTCTCCCTCTTCTGGGCACCTGTATCACATCATTCCTTCAATGGGCTTCCTACTTCTGGGGTCCCCATCTCCCCCTGCTTACATTCCCTTTCCCTTTTAAGGTCCCTCTGTTTCCACCTCTGCAACATCACCCCTCACTCTGGTAACCCCAATGTTCCCTTGTCCCTCTCCACTTCTCTTGGTCTCCTAAGTTACCCCTGACCCTCTCTCCCTTCCACACATTTCTTCTCCCATTTGCCCCTTCACACAAGGTCCCGATTGGAATGCTCAGCGGTGAGGGGGCAGGGACAGACATAGGGAGGAGGGTGGCTATGCATAAGCAGGGAGTTATAACTACTAGACACAGGTCTAAATTTTAAAGTCATTGGGGTGCCTAAAGAAGAAGACAGGCACCTATTGGGATTTTGGGATTTTCAGAAGTGCCTAGGGACCAAACTTCCATTTAAATCACTTCCTACCACTACCACAAGTTCCTGTCTCCCATTGCTCCCCCCCCCCCACACACACACACTTCTGGCTACTATCTCCTTCTCCCTCTGCTTCTCCTTACTCTCTCCTCATGTCTACCTCCACGTTACTCACCCTCTGCATTCTGAGTTAAGCTGCTTTCCCCTTCTTGCTGCCTGGGGGTAAGCAGGGGGCAAGAAGGGAGACATCTCCCTCCCAGCTCTGGTGCTTAGAACACCTCAGCCTGGAACAGCAATTGAAGGGAAAATCCTACTAAGCCCCTGCAGCCCTGGGATGGTGCATGCACAGTCTGGTCACATATAGGAACTGTGAGGGGCTGGAGTATGTTCAGTATGGAATCTTCAGAGAATTTAGCAACTGAACTCTAACAGGTCTCTGCAGAGCATGTGTGAATTGCAGTTATTCAAAGGCACCTAATGTGGCCAGATTTGTGCAGGTTTTAATGAAAAAAACAAAAGTCACATCCCTTTCACCGCAGTGACCTCCCTTCCAAATTGCAAGTCCCTGCTCCAGTGTAAGGAAGGACGAGAGCTTCTCAATAAAATTTTATAAGCAATTCGTCACTTGGGGAAAACAACATAATTTTGTCTAATCTCATTCTTGTAAACAGCTCAACTATCTTAAAAAACAAAAACAAAACAAAAAAAGGCATACGCTTGACATGGACAATTTCAGCACAAATTGTTAAAGTTTGGCAAAGTGGCCAAACAATGTAAAACAGGATTTTACAATGGGAAGTGGCAGGAAATCATTACCACTTGCAGGAGCAATGTATGTGTAAATTCTGCATAATTTATGTATCAATTTTTATCTTTGTTTACATACAGAGTATGTGTGTGTGAATACATGTGCAAGACTTAGCAGAATGTAACAACTTTTAAAAATCCTTATGATCTATTAATAATCATTTTTCTTCTCTCTCCCTATTCTCCTCCTCATGTTTTTCAGCACCATTCATTGCATCTTTGTCTATATTTTAAATTGGAAGCAATGCTGGCTAGAAACTGTAATTTTTATGTGAGTGAATGATGTTTAGCATGAGGAGCACTCAGTGAATAAGTAATAATTACACAATATTTTAAAAATATTGATAACACCCTTTTCTAAATGGCAGTAGCAGATTGTGATTTAATGTAATGTTAATTATGATAGATTCAATGCGTACTTTTTAATGATATAGCTATATCCTTAGATTGTACAGGACCAAATTTTATTCCTTTATTCATGCTGAATTGCATATTACTCCACAACTAGTTGTATTGAAATTAACATTATAATACATATTGTACATTGTTATAATATTCTCACTGAATATTTCCAGGTCATATTACACCCCGACTTGCTGGAGGGGACAGTGTCTGCTCAGGACGTGTTGAAGTAAGACATGGAGAAGAAACATGGTCTACAGTCTGTGATTCCAACTTCAGTCTCAATACTGCCAGCGTTATCTGCAACGAACTAAACTGTGGAACAGCCATATCTATCCTGGGAGGAGCTCAGATTGGAGAAGGAAATGGGAGAGTCTGGAATGAAACATTCCAGTGTGTAGGGAATGAATCCCACCTTGTGTACTGTCCCAGAACATCACATGCGAATCAGACATGCGGTCCTGCTAATGTTGTCAGCATCATATGCTCACGTAAGACTTTCAAAAGGATAACTCTAAAATACCAGTGATATATTCTAGTCTACTGTGTGCTGTATCCCTTGAAGTAGAAAAAAAGACAGGATTCAGCTACAGTGAATACAAAGGTGTTTGTTTGTTTAGAACACTGGAAACAGGCCAATATGATTGCCTGGCTGTATAAACTGCAAACTTGGAACACAAACTGTGCTGCACAGTGATGTTACAAAGAAACACCCTAAATCCCAGGTCAGATTAAACAATTATGGAAAGTATTCTGGACGACATTAATAAATATACTAAGAAAATGTCCTTATTCTGAATGGAACTTGGATCACTGGGCTAGTATAAATTTGTTCTAAAACACAGAAACACAAACATTTTGATGGTATAAAGAAATAAAATTCCCTCATAATACTTGATAATAAATAGCTCAAAGGGTCCCTCTCTAAACCATTCTCCTTCTTCCCAGGGCACCCAGGGTTCCGGCTGGTGAACGGCAGCACAGAGTGCTCAGGGAGAGTGGAGATCCAGGTGCATGGTGCCTGGGGAGCCCTGTGTGACTCGCATTGGGACTTATCTAATGCCAATGTCCTTTGCAATCAGCTTGACTGTGGATTCGCCATATTGGCTCCAGGTGAAGGATATTTTGGGGAAGGAAATGGCTCTGACTGGACAGACTCACTTCACGATAAGAGTTCTGAACCCCATTTGGGTTACGGCCCTGTTACCATGTTGGAGGCGTCTCGGTGCCCACATGATAATGATGCCAGTGTGATTTGTTCAGGTAAGTGTAAGAGAAATGCAGGATTAATGACACCTGCCCCTCAGTGTGTGACCCTGCCTTCCAGCACAGGCGGACCTCTGGGCACAGAGAGAGGAATAGTGGTCTAGATTCTAAATCAAGTTGTAAAAGGAGCAAAATCAGCAGCCACATTGGGGGCACAACTGAGGCTTTATCTTCAAATTTGGCACAGCATCCTTGTAGCCTTTTTTTTTTCTTTTTCTCTTCCTTTTAAAAAATAGGCACCAGAATAGTCACTTTCCAGGCTTTGAGAACTGTTGCTGTTCAAGGATAGGGCATAAAGTTGTCATTAATTCCACTATTTCACACTTCACTTGCTCTAGAATCCATTCATCTGGATTTGAGTCTCATTTGTCTACATGTGGATATAAATGGAAACCTTGAGACACAAGCAGGTCCTTGTCTCATGACAGCAAATTGGGTACTAACCCTTCTGATTTAGTAACTTATAATGGTAATTCATATGTATAGACTATATCAAATCTAATATACAGTAGTTAGTTCTAGACCCCTATTCAGAAAAGCACTTCAATCTCATTGAAATCATTGAGACTTGAGCATGTTTTAAAGGGCTTACATGAATCAGACCTATACAGTTTCCACTCCAGAGCATAGTTAGAGCCCTGCAAATCAGCAGATATATGCTTTATATCCGCATGGATCACGGATGGATGTAGATCCAAATTTTGTATCTGTGCAGGGCTCTAAGCATAGGACACTCTCTCAGAATAGCTGAAACTTTTAATGAACATAATTGGTGTGTGGAGTAAGATGAGATTCCCCTTTATGGTATGTTGGTCAGAGTCCTGGATGGTCTGTGGAACATTAAGTGTCAAGATGCAGAAATTTTACAACCAAAGCTAGATTTTTGTCAAGACAAAAATTCAAAAGTCATAATTTTAGTTTAAAAACATAAGGAGTCATGACATACTATGACATCATTTGTGATGCAAAACTATAAAAAAATCAGCTAGTCTTTATTTTACATGAAACATTGTTTGATGTCATGTAATAATAGTTTTAAACTATGAGTTGACTATTGGTAAGCCCTTAGTGCACTACACTAATCCAAAGCCCAGCGAACTCAATGGAAACACTCCCCTTGACTTCAATAGAATTGGCATCAGGCTCCCAGAGAAAATATGAAAAAGCACATAGAAGGGAAAAAGCAGGCTGCTAAGAATGACAAAGAGCCTGAGTTTTTTGTTGTGCAAAAAACTTAAAACCTTGTCACAGAACTCATACCGTTGCAAACATTCAGAATCACTTTAACCCTCTTAAGTCTGAATAAGGAATGTGCTCTGTTCGGGTTAAGTATAAAGTTCATAGGAGATAAGACCATTTGACAACTTTCAAAATCTCCACATCGGAAACAGCATAGTCCGGAATTGCTGAGTATGACCGTATCATTTGTTCATGTGTTTTTATTTCTGGAATCTCACAAACCTGCTTTTGTTCAATAGGAATATGACATGTTAACAACTGGGATTTATCCCTACAGGAAACAGGCAGATCAGACTGGTGAATGGGTCAGATCATTGTGCTGGGAGAGTGGAGATTTATTACAATGGCACCTGGGGAACAGTCTGTGATGATTCCTGGGACCTGTCAGACTCCAATGTTATTTGTAGAGAACTGGGATGTGGACGCGCCATCAGTGCAACTATCTCTGCACATTATGGGGAAGGATCTGAGCAGATCTGGCTGGATGACGTGAACTGCTCTGGGAATGAATCCAGTCTCTGGGAATGTCCATCTGGAGGATGGGGTTTGCATAACTGCAGGCACAACGAAGATGCAGGAGTTGTCTGTTCAGGTCTGTTCTGTGAATACTCTACTAAGCCCATTTAACCTGGAATTAATATATGAGGTGAATGTTAACTAAGAATGCATCTACTCTGCAACCTGCAGTATAACTGCATCACAGGTAATATCTATGTTAGCTTTACCTACATAAGCAGAGCTAAAGATAGCATTGTAAATGTGGTACTATGGGCTTCAGCTTGGTTTGTATAAAGACTCCGGAGATGCTGGATAGGTACTCGCATTGCCAGCCTGTGCTGACCCATGCTGCCATGTCTACAATGCTATTTTCGCTGTGCTACTGTGAGTAAGACAAGTGTGGTGCAGTCACACCTTGGAATGCAGCGTAGACATACCTAAGACTCCAGATCAGCAAATTATCCCTATTTAACTAAGCACTGAAGTAGATGCTTAGGTTCCATTTAAATCAAAAGTGCACCCTGATTCTTTTGAATTCTATCAATAAATACAGCAAGTTTATAAATATTTTATATAAAATATTTATTAACTTATCCAGTGTCAAAACAGTTGTAAACACCAAAAGTTTTCAGAGTCATGGGAGACCACTACAGATGATCATCTCCTCATCTCAGCGTTTAATTTCTTTAGCATGCCATCACTATACAATTGCTCTTCACTGCATCTAGCTCATGAGTCAGTGATCCATCCATATTCAGAAAAGCACTTAAGCATTTGCTTAACTGTAACTCTGTGTTTGAATTTCATTTACATCAATACGATTTTAGTTTGTGCTTAAAGTGAAACATGCTTACAAGCCTTGCTGAACAGGAATAATATGTGCTTAAAATTTTTCCTGAATTAAGACCCTAATCAGATTAACCTGTTTAGCAGAAATTATAAGATGTGGCTGTAATGAATTTATTATTTTCAGCACCAGTGAAATAAAATGACCAGACTCAGAGCTCATACAATCATAGAAGATTAGGGTTGGAAGAGACCTGAGGAGGTCATCAAAGCAGGACCAACACCAACTAAATCATCCCAGCCAGGGCTTTGTCAAGTTGAGCCTTAAAAATCTCTAAAGATGGAGGTTCCACCACCTCCCTAGGTAACCCATTCCAGTGCTTCACCACCCTCCTAGTGAAATAGTGTTTCCTAATATCCAACCTAGACCTCCCCCACTGCAACTTGAGACTATTGCTCCTTGTTCTGTCATCTGCCACCACTGAGAATAGCCGAGCTCCATCCTCTTTGGAACCCCCCTTCAGGTAGTTGAAAGCCGCTATCAAATCCCCCATCATTCTTCTCTTCTGCAGACTAAATAAGCCAGTTCCCTCAGCCTCTCCTCATAAGTCATGAGCTCCAGCCCCCTAATCATTTTCATTACAATCTGCTGGACTCTCTCCAATTTTTTCACATCCTTTCTGTAGTGGGGGGCCCCAAAACTGGACGCAATACTCCAGACGTGGCCTCACCAGTGCCGAATAGAGAGGAATAATCACTTCCCTCGCTCTGCTGGCAATGCTCCTACTAATGCAGCCCAATATGCCATTAGCCTTCTTGGCAACAAGGGCACATTGACTCATATCCAGCTTTTCATCCACTATAATCCCCAGGTCCTTTTCTGCAGAACTGCTGCTTAGCCAATCGGTCCCCAGCCTGTAACAGTGCATGGGATTCTTCCTTCCTAAGTGCAGAACTCTGCATTTGTCCTTGTTGAACCTCATCAGATTTCTTTTGGCCCAATCCTCTAATTTGTCTAGGTCACTCTGGACCCTATCCCTACCCTCCAGCATATCTACTTCTCACCATAGCTTACTGTAATCCACAAACTTGCTGAGGGTGAAATCCATCCCATCATCCAGATCATTAATGAAGATGTTGAACAAAACCGGCCCCAGGACTGACCCCTGGGGCACTCCGCTTGATACCAGCTGCCAACTAGACATTGAGCCGTTGATCACTACCCGTTGAGCCCGACAATCTAGCCAGGTTTCTATCCACCTTATAGTCCATTCATCCAATCCATACTTTGTTAACTTGCTAGCAAGAATACTGTGGGAGACCGTATCAAAAGCTTTGCTAAAGTCAAGATACATCATATCCACCGCTTTCCCCATATCCACAGAACCAGTTATCTCATCATAGAACGCAATCAGGTTGGTCAGGCATGACTTGCCCTTGGTGACTTTATGTTGACTGTTCCTGATCACCTTCCTCTCCTCCAAGTGCTTCAAAATGGATTCCTTGAGGACCTGCTCCATGATTTTTCCAGGGACTGAGGTGAGACTGACCAGTCTGTAGTTCCCCGGGTTCTCTTTTTTCCCTTTTTTAAAGATGGGCACCATATTTGCCTTTTTCCAATCATCCAGGACCTCCCCCGATCTCCACGTGTTTTCAAAGATAATGGCCAATGGCTCTGCAATCACATCAGCCAACTCCCTCAGTGCTCTCAGATGCATTAAATCCAGCCCCATGGACTTGTGCATGTCCAGCTTTTCTAAATAGTTCTTAACCTATTATTTCACCACTGAGGGCTACTCACCTCCTCCCCATACTGTGCTGCCCAGTGCAACAGTCTGGGAGCTGACCTTGTCTGTGAAGACTGAGGCAAAAAAAGCATTGAGTACTTCAGCTTTTTCCTCATTATCTGTCACTAGGTTGCCTCCCACATTCACTAACGGTCCCACACTTTTCCTGACCTTCTTTTTGTTGCTAATATGCCTCTGGAAACCCTTCTTGTTACCCTTCACATCCCTTGCTAGCTGCAACTCCAACTGAGCTTTGGCCTTCCTGATTACACCCCTGCATGCTCGAGCAATGTTTTTATACTCCTCCCTAGTCATCTGTCCAAGTTTCCACTTCTTGTAAGCTTCCTTTTTGAGTTTAAACTCACTGAATATTCTCTGTTAAGCCAAGCTGGTCACCTGCCATATTTGCTATTCTTTCTGCACATCGGGATGGTTTGTTCCTGTGCCCTCAATAAGGCTTCTTTTAAAATACAGCCAGCTCTCCCGGACTCCTTTCCCCCTCATATTAGCCTCCCAGGGGATCCTGCGCATCAGTTCCCTGAGGGAGTCAAAGTCTGCTTTTCTGAAGTCCAGGGTCCGTATTCTGCTGCTCTCCTTTTTCCCTTTTGTCAGGATCCTGAACTCGACTATCTCATGGTCACTGCTGCTCAGGTTGCCACCCACTTGTACTTCCCCTACCAATTCTTCCCTGTTTGTAAGCAGCAGGTCAAGAGAAGCATGGCCCCTCATTGGTTCCTCCAGCACTTGTACCAGGAAGTTGTTAGCCACTTGGACACTAAAATTATTTGTAAGCTTAGGGTAAAACTTGTTAGTAAAAGGTATTATGCATTTCAGTCATTTACAGGCTTCTTATCTCAAATATTTGCTTTCTGAGAATGTAATGTAGAATTACAAAATGGTCACTTGGATAAATGGAAATAAAAGTACAAGAGTCCCTTGCTCTTTGACCTGTAAAGCAGTGTTCAGATGAATATTCCAGCTAAGCTTTAAAGCCATTACTCCACTACACAGTGGATATAGCGAGACAAATTTGCAGAACATCATGGAGGAATGTTGCAGGCTACTGAGAATGAGAAAGGGATGACATTTTATGGGAGCAAATTTAAACCCTTAATCAAGGATTTTGTTACAGAGGTCACGGCCATGACAAAATATAACCCTAACCCACCTCAAATTTGACTGAGGAATAGGTCCTGTAGGGACTGAGAATTACAGAGTGTATAGCAGATGAGAAACCATCTGGCAACCTGCAACATCTTCACATCTGGAATAGCACAGTTAGAAAGATGTCTATCATTTGCTCAGATGTTTTATTTCTAAATTCTTACAAAAAGTTTCTTGTTGTAGGATAAGAAAATGACTTATTAACAAATGAGATTTATACCTACAGAAAACAAACAGATTAGACTTGTGAATGGGACAGATCACTGCTCTGGGAGAGTGGAGATTTATTATAATGGCACCTGGGGAACAGTCTGTGATAATTCCTGGGATCTATCAGATGCCAACGTTGCTTGCAAACAACTGAGATGTGGACACGCCATCAATGCAACTGTCGCTGCTAGATATGGGCCAGGATCTGGGAAGATCTGGCTGGATGATGTGAATTGCTCTGGGAATGAATCCAATCTCTGGGTGTGTCCTTTCAGGGAATGGGGTCAGCACAACTGTGGGGATCATGAAGATGCTGGAGTTATCTGCTCAGGTCAGTTTTATGAATGGTCTCTTTAACTTGATTAATTAAATTTAAAGCAATAAAATAAGAAGGCAGCAGATAAAGATAAAGGAGCATCTCCTTGCTGGTCACACAATGTTTTGGTATTTGTTGCCTTTCAGATCCTGAGAGCGGAGTTCAAAGCCATATATGAGTCAGAAGTGAGAAAGAGTCTAGTGTGTCTCTTTTCTTACTCACTTACTTACATATTTCATCACCTAATATTGAAAAAAGACAAAACACCGATCAATAGAGGCAAAAGACTTGAGTAGTTGACTTGAATGATTGCTGCAGGTTAGAAGTGCAGTGCACTGGCAGAGCTGCCTGGGGGCCCAGAACAGAAATAGCATGTGATTCTCAGCATGTGATTTCAGTGTCTTGATTAATGTGAACTGTCAGCACTGAAATTATTGAGGTACATTCATCAGTATCTTGCCACACTTGTACTTGTGCTGCCTGTTCATTGCACAGAGCTAGAGTTAATCAAACCAGTACAATGGGTGTCCCTGCTTCCTCCTATTCCCCAGGAAGACCATGATCCATTCAGAAATTCATATATGTTGTGTGACAGACCCAGACCAGTGGGATACAGGAGTCTGGTAGAGGGCAAATATACTGGTCACTGGATGAGTAGTTTTCTGTTCCCTGAGTGACCAGAGCAGGGGCTGCACTAGAGTAATCAGGAACCTGCTAGAACCAGTTAAGGCAGGCAGGCTAATTAGGACACCTGGAGCCAATTAAGAAGAAGCTGCTAGAATCAATTAAGGCAGGCTAATCAGGGCACCTGGGTTTTAAAAAGTAGCTCACTTCAGTTTGTGGTGTGAGTGTGAGGAGCTGGGAGCAAGAGGCGCAAGGAGCTGAGAGTGAGAGGGTGTGCTGCTGGAGGACTGAGGAGCACAAGCGTTATCAGACACCAGGAGAAAGGTCCTGTGGTGAGAATAAGGAAGGTGTTTGGAGGAGGCCATGGGGAAGTAGCCCAGGGAGTTGTAGCTGTCATGCAGCTGTTACAGGAGGCACTATAGACAGCTGCAGTCCACAGGGCCCTGGGCTGGAACCCGGAGTAGAGGGCGGGCCCGGGTTCCCCCCAAACCTCCCAATTGACCTGGACTGTGGGTTCTTCCTGAGGGGAAGGTCTCTGGGCTGTTCCCCAACCCACATGGTGAATCTCTGAGGCAAGAAAATCCGCCAATAAGCGCAGGACCCACCAAGATAGAGGAGGAACTTTTTCACACTGGTGTCAGGGGTGGGATCTTGGGGTGCACAGCGCGGCGGAAGAAGGAGGGTGATTTAAAAAAAAAGGGAGAGGGTTTATTTATTTATTTTCACCACAATGGATGATGTAGTGCGGGCACTGATACAAACTACGGCGGCCCAGCAGGAGGCTACCCGTGTCCAGGCAGCTGCCCAACAGGAGGCAGTGCGGCTGCAGCAAGAGACTAATCGCCTGCTGATGGACCAGGCTGCTCAAGACCGAGCTATGTTGCGGGAACTGGTAAACCAGGTAAAGTCCCTTACAGAGCTGAATCGCGGCCATGATGGGACGCAGCTCATACGGGCCAGCCATTGGCTGCAGAAAATGACACGGGAGGATGCTGTAGAGGCATACCTTCTGGCCTTTGAGAGGACAGCCCTACGGGAGGCCTGGCCTCGAGATAAGTGGTCTGGCATCCTTGCCCCATTCCTGTGTGGGGAGGCCCAGTAGGCCTACCATGATCTGCCTGAAGAGGCTGTGGCAGACTACCCCCAGCTGAAAGCAGAGATCCTGGCTAGATCTGGGGTAACGACAGCAGTGCGGGCCTCCAGCAGTATCATGGTTGGAGGTACCAGGAAGACAAAACCTCGCGGTCCCAATTGTATGACCTCCTCCATCTCGCACGAAAGTGGTTGCAAACAGAATCCCGGAGTCCGGAAGAGATACTAGCGGTTCTGGTCTTCGACCGATACATGAGGGGACTACCACCAGACCTTCATGCCTGGATAAGCCAGAACGAACCCTCCACCTATGACGAGGTTGTCACCCTGGTAGAGAGGCGAAGGACAGCGAGGGAGCTGATCCGACCAGTTAAGGAAGAGGCACCCCGGGTTAAACTAGCAGCACCAAGCCCTAAAGTTCGGGTGACTGGGCCACCAGGAGAGCCCAGGTGGAAAAAGAGAGAGGCTGAAGGCCCATCAGAGGCCACAAAGAGTCGGAGCACTGAGGGAGAAGAGGATCGTGATGTTAGACTGCCCAAACCAAGAGACCGGGGAATGCCTAGGGCTCCATACAGATGTTATGCCTCCGGGGAGTGAGGACACATAGCTGCACAGTGTCCCAATGCTGAGGAGCCTATGCAGTGTAACCTGGGGAACTGGGCAGACCTATGCTCCCTAATCCACCTTGTGGGGGTCTCACTAACCCCACATATGTATACCATACCAGTGAAACTAAATGGGGTAGAGACCACGCCATTGGTTGATTCGGGGAGTGCTATCACGCTTATCTCAGGGAAACTCATGAAGCATAGTCAGCTGCTGCAGGCTAAACGTACGGGGATAACATGTGTCCATGGGACAGTTAGTTACTACCCCCCCATCCCAGTAAAAATCGAGATCCAAGGGAACACTACTGAGGTAGCAGCAGGTGTAGTCCCTAAACTCCCATACCCGGTGCTCATAGGGAGGGACTTCCCAGGGTTTGGAAACTTCCTCCCAGTAGGGGGATTGGAGAAAGATGGGAACCCTAAAATTGGTGAGGCATCCACACCAGACTGTCAACCCCCAATCTTCTCTGAAATATCCCCAGATTTGTTCTCCACTCCTAGACAGGGTAGAAAGACAAAAAGGGAAAGAAGGGCAGCTAAGGCCTTGGGAACCCGAATACTGACCCAAAGCCAGAGGGTCGCTCTTGTAGTTAGGTGGACCTGCGCAGCTGAAAAGGAGGCCACGCAGGAGGGAGAAGCACCTGAGTCTGACCCCCACCCGAATGCTTCTGAACCAGTAGAGGCAACAGAGACTGGGCCCCTAGATCTTGGGCAGATTAGCTCCGGGAGAGGAAATTTTGGACGGGACCAGGCAGAAGACCCAAGGTATGACAACATTAGGAAGGAGGTGACTGAAATAGATGGGGTCCCCGTGAAAGGGAAAACCTAGGGACCAGGACCCTACTTCATAATGAAGAAGGATCTCTTATACCGGGTTGCACCAGTACAGGGGCAGAAGGTACAGCAGATCCTAGTACCTCAAAAAAACCAGAACACTGTATTAAGTCTTGCTCATATTCATCTTTTTGGGGGGCATTTGGAGGTAGAGAAGACCCTGGCACGAGTCCTACGACGGTTCTTCTGGCCTGGAGTACATGAAGTGTGGAGGTACTGTGCCTCCTGCCTGGAGTGTCAGCTGCACAGTCCCTGTCCCCACTTGAGGGCACCTTTAGTACCCCTTCCCATCATAGAGGTCCCCTTCGAGCGAATAGCCATGGACCTAGTGGGACCCCTGGAGAAGACGGCTCGGGGCCACCAATATATACTTGTTGTTTTGGACTATGCTACTCGCTACCCAGAAGCCATCCCCCTGTGGAACACGGCCTCTAAAACTATAGCCAAAGAGCTGGTGGGGATCTTTGCCCAAATGGGACTACCGAAGGAGATATTAACAGACCAAGGAACCCCATTTATGTCGAAGCTAATGAAGGAACTCTGTACGTTGCTCCATATACATACCCTGAGAACTTTGGTCTACCATCCGCAGACTGATGGGTTGGTAGAAAGGTTTAACCGAACCCTCAAGGCTATGATAAGGAAGGTGGTAAGTCGAAACAGGAAGGATTGGGACACCCTACTACTCTACCTTATGTTCGCTATCCGGGAGGTACCTCAGGCCTCAACTGGGTTTTCCCCCTTCGAGTTATTATATGGGCGTCACCCCCGTGGCATACTAGATATCGCCAAAGAGATCTGGGAAGAGGAACCCAATGAGGGGAGAAATATAATAGAGCATGTAATGCAGATGCGAGACCGGATAGCCCGGGTCACCCCTATTGTACGGGAACATTTGGAGACGCCCCAGGAGGCCCAGTGAACCCATTACAATCGCCAGGCAAAAGTGCGACAGTTCCAACCAGGGGATCGGGTTATGGTGTGGGTACCCACGGCAGAAAGCAAGCTTCTGGCCCAATGGCAGGGGCCCTATGAGGTGGTTGAACCCGTGGGGGAAGTAACCTACAAAGTGTGGCAGCCAGGACGCAGAAAACAAGAACAGATTTATCCCGTTAACCTTCTGAAACCCTGGCATGCACAAGAGGCATGCACAACGGTCCAAAAAGACCTAACCCAGGAAAACAAGCCTTCCAAACAGGTGAGAGTGTCTCCTGATTTAACACCAGACCAGAAGAATGAGGTGTCTGAGATGATCTTCCGGAACCAAGATGTGTTCTCGACAAAACCGGGTCGAACAACCGAGGCATATCACCACATCGTCACGAACCCTGGGGCCAGAGTAACAATGAGGCCCTATCGGGTCCCAGCGGCAAAAAGGGAGGAAATAAAAGCAGAAGTAAATAAATGCTGGAGTTGGGGATCATCGAAGAATCCCACAGTCAGTGGTCCAGCCCAATCGTGCTGGTGCCCAAACCTGATGGCACCACAAGATTTTGCAATGACTTCCGGCGACTAAACGAAGTATCCCAGTTCAACGCGTACCCCATACCTCGCATAGACGAGCTAGTGGACCGTCTGGATAATGCCCGGTACTTGACTACCCTAGACTTGACAAAGGGGTACTGGCAGATTCCCCTTGCAGACGCAAAGGAAAAGACTGTGTTCTCTACACCAGAGGGTCTTTTTCAATATACTGTCCTCCCTTTTGGACTACATGGGGCCCCAGCTACCTTCCAGCGCCTCATGGACAAGCTATTACGCCCGCATAACAGTTATGCTGCTGCCTACTTGGACGATGTGGTCATTCATACCCCAGACTGGGAAACCCACCTGGAGAAGGTGGAGGCAGTCCTCGATACCTTCAGGCGAGCTGGCCTTATAGCAAACCCTGCCAAGTGCGCTGTAGGGTTTACGGAGGGCAAATATCTTGACTATATTGTGGGAAAAGGTTTGGTAAAACCCCAAGTAAACAAGTTAGAGGCCATCCAAAATTGGCCCCGACCAAGTCACAAGAAACAAATCCGGGTGTGGTGGGGTATTACCGATGATTTATCCCCCACTTTGCCACAAGGGCAAGCCCCCTGACAGACCCAGTGAAAGCCCGTGGACCTGATCTGGTGAGATGGTCTGACGCAGCAGAGGAAGCATTCACAGACCTACGGACTGCCCTCTGCAGTAACCCCGTACTGATAGCCCCTGATTTCACCAAGGAGTTTATCCTGCAGACGGATGCATCGGAAGTAGGGTTGGGGGCCGTTCTATCACAGATGGTCGTGGAGGAGGAACACCCAATTCTATACCTCAGTCGGAAACTCCTTCCAAGGGAACAAAAATATGCAGTGGTGGAGAGAGAATGCCTCGCTGTAAAATGGGCCATGCAAACATTGCGCTACTACCTGCTCGGGCGCAGATTTGTCCTCGTGACCGACCATGCCCCTCTTCAATGGATGCAGCGGAACAAGGAGAAGAACACAAGGGTGACCAGATGGTTCTTATCCCTCCAACCTTTCCAGTTCCGTGTGCAACACAGAGCAGGGAGCCGTCATGGCAACGCCGATGGCTTGTCATGTGTGCACTGTCTGGCATCCCAAGCTGCCCAACCCCTTGGCGTTGAGCAGGGGGGAGGGATATGTGACAGACCCAGACCAGTGGGGTACAGGAGTCTGGTAGAGGGCAAACATACTGGTCACTGGATGAGTAGTTTCCTGTTCCCTGAGTGACCAGACCAGGGGCTGCACTAGAGTAATCAGGAACCTGCTAGAACCAGTTAAGGCAGGCAGGCTAATTAGGACACCTGGAGCCAATTAAGAAGAAGCTGCTAGAATCAATTAAGGCAGGCTAATCAGGGCACCTGGGTTTTAAAAAGTAGCTCACTTCAGTTTGTGGTGTGAGTGTGAGGAGCTGGGAGCAAGAGGCGCAAGGAGCTGAGAGTGAGAGGGTGTGCTGCTGGAGGACTGAGTATAAGCGTTATCAGACACCAGGAGGAAGGTCCTGTGGTGAGAATAAGGAAGGTGTTTGGAGGAGGCCATGGGGAAGTAGCCCAGGGAGTTGTAGCTGTCATGCAGCTGTTACAGGAGGCACTATAGACAGCTGTAGTCCACAGGGCCCTGGGCAGGAACCCAGAGTAGAGGGCGGGCCTAGGTTCCCCCCAAACCTCCCAATTGACCTGGACTGTGGGTTCTTCCTGAGGGGAAGGTCTCTGGGCTGTTCCCCAACCCACATGGTGAATCTCTGAGGCAAGAAAATCCGCCAATAAGCGCAGGACCCACCAAGATAGAGGAGGAACTTTGTCACAACTGCCAGTATTAGATTGGGAATTGTAGAGGGCAAGCTATGTCTCTGGAGTTCTCAACTGCAAAATTTAGCATATACAGTATATAATATAAGGACATAAGATGGTTAAGTGAATTTAATTAAACCAT
The DNA here is from genome assembly GCA_032172135.1 of Glyptemys insculpta. Lineage (NCBI taxonomy): Eukaryota > Metazoa > Chordata > Testudines > Emydidae > Glyptemys > Glyptemys insculpta. The sequence continues at coordinate 138,230,185 of JAVMKA010000006.1, read as the reverse complement.
TATCTTCACATTGTATGCTATGACTTTATGGAAATTAAGGTTGCTTTGCTATAATATGGATTCAACAAATTACACAGAAAAATAAAGATGGACATATAAGGATTGACAGAATATTGAATTTAACATTGGGTGTTGAAATTATCAAGAAATAATAATTCAAAATATTTTATCAAATCAGTGTTATTATAAATAGGTACTCACTTTAATTCTATAATATTATGGGTAAGCAATTTTGGTATCAGTACTGAGCTATATAGCCCCAGTTCAGAATCTTCTCTATTTGCCAATTAGGCTTCTATGTCAGTTTCACTTACACTACTTATTTATTTCTTCAAATGTTTATAGTATAATTATAGGTCCTCTGTCTATGGATGTCAATTAAGCTTTATGGAACTGTCCAACCAAAAGTACATTCAAATCTGGAAATTTAAGGATTTAAGTAAGTAAATAATTAGAGCTGTCAATTAATTGCAGTTAACTCATGCGATTAACTCAAAAAAATTAATCGCAATTAATCGCAGTTTTAATAGCACTGTTAAATAATAGAATACCAATTGAAATTTATTAAATATTTTGGATAGTTTTCTACATTTTCATATATATTGTATTCTGTGTTGTAAATGAAATCAGTGTATATTATTTTTATGACAAATATTTGCACTGTAAAAATGATAAACAAAAGAAATAGTATTTTTCAATTCATCACATATAAGCAGGGCCGGCGCAACCCATTAGGCAACCTAGGTGGTCGCCTAGGGCACTAACTTTTGGGGGGCGGCGACCGCGGTGGCCAGATCTTCGGCCGCCCCGGTTGTCGGCGGTATTTCGGGGGCGGGACCTTCCGCCACCTAGGGCAGCAAAAAAGCTGGCGGTGCTCCTGCATACAAGTACTGTAGTGCAATCTCTTTATCATGAAAGTGCAACGTACAAATGTAGATTTTTTTTTTTTTTGGTTACGTAACAGCACTCAAAAACAAAACAATGGAAAACTTTAAAGACTACAAGTCCGCTCAGTTCTACTTCTTGTTCAGTCAATCACTAAGACAAATAAATTTGTTTACATTTACAGGAGATAATGCTGCCCTCTTCTGATTGAAAATGTCACCAGAAAGTGAGAATATGGCACTGTTGTAGCCGCATTGCAAGATATTTACATGCCAGATATGCTAAACATTCATATGCCTCTTCATGCTTCAGCCACCATTCCAGAGGACATGCTTCCATGCTGTTCACGCTCATTAAAAACAATGTGTTAATTAAATTTGTGACTGAACTCCTTGGGGGAGAATTGTATGTCTTCTGCTCTGTTTTACCTGCATTCTGCCATATATTTCATGTTATAGCAGTCTCGGATGATGACCCAGCACATGTTCTTCATTTTAAGAACACTTTCACTGCAGATTTGACAAAACAGAAAGAAGGTACCAATATGAGATTTCTAAAGATTGCTACAGCACTCGACCCAAGGTTTAAGAATCTGAAGTGCCTTCCAAAATCTGAGAGGGAGGAGGTGTGGAGCATGCTTTCAGAAGTCTTAAAAGAGCAACACTCTGATGCAGAAACTACACAACCCGAACCACCAAAAAAGAAAATCAACCTTCTGCTGGTGGCATCTGACTCAGATGATGAAAATGAACATGCGTCGGTCTGTACTGCTTTGGATCATTATCAAGCAGAACCCATCATCAGCATGGACACATGTCCCCTGGAATAGTGGTTGAAGCATTAAGAGACATATGAATCTTTAGTGCATCTGGCATCTAAATATCTTGCAACACCGGCTACAACAGTGCCATGAGAACACCTGTTGTCACTTTCAGGTGACTTTGTAAACAAGAAGAGGACAGCATTATCTCCTGAAAATGTAAACAAACTTGTTTGTCTGAGCGATTGGCTGAACAAGTAGGACTGAGTGGACTTGCAGGCTCTAAAATTTTACATTTGTTTTATTTTTGAATGCAGTTTTTTTTTGTACATAATTCTACATTTGTAAATTCAAACTTCATGATAAAGAAATTGCACTAGGTGCATTGAAAAATACTATTTCTTTTGTTGTTTTTTTACAGTGAAAATACTTTAAATCAAAAATAAATATAAAGTGAGCAGTGCACACTTTGTATTCTGAGTTGTAATTGAAATCAATATATTTGAAAATGTAGAAAACATCAGAAAATATTTAAATAAATGGTATTCTATTATCAGCGATTGAAAATTAATCATAATTAATCACTTGACAGCCCTATAAATAATGAAATGCCACTTCAGTTGAAGAGTATAATTCATTTTCCCCACTACCATCCCAACAAGGAACCATCCCAACACGGACTGCTCTTGGGTTTTTTTGGTTTTCTTTGTCTGTTTCTTTTGTGAAAATAGACTTCATAATAGTGAATTTCCAGTAGAGCTGTCCAGAAAATGGAATTTCCATCCCTTGGGAAATTCATATATTTATATATTTCTTTTCATTCAGAAACAGGACAAAAAGATTAAATATCAATAATTTTCATGTAAGCAAAAGTTCCAAAAAGGTTCTATTCAGAAATGTTGGCATGATTTTTTTTGACATTTTTGATTGAAATTAAACATTTTGTTTTAATGTGTTAAAAATTTTGCCATTTCAGAATGGTGATTTGAAGCTAAATGTTTCATGTCTAACTTTCCCATTGAAAAATTGGGAAATTTCATTGAAATTGACATTTTCCTTGGAGGGGTGGGGAGGGCGGGGAAGCAATGTTGATAAAAATCACATATTTTATTGGGGAAATTTTTCTGTTAAATTTCAACCAGCTTTAAGAATTTAATTAAGTAAATAATAAAATTAGACTTCAATTCAAGAGTATAATTTCCTGTCTTGGGCCTCAATTCTGCAAAGTAAGCACACGTTTAATTGCTTTGCAGAATTAGGTCCACACGTCATTAACTCTTTCAGTTCTCCAATTATGAATACAAATGTGACCTGGTGACAGACGCTGCTTCTTTTATCACTGTAGCTAATTCACTACTGTAGACATTTGTTTAATAATTGTAATTTCATACATATAGAATGTATAATTTGTAGTATACTGTAGTAAATGCTATTGAACATATTCACATCACTCCAGAACTCAGGTCTGGTTTGCTCAAAGTGGTGAAAGTTGGTTTATCTCCATGGTGTTCACTGCTACATCCTGAGTGATCTGTGGAACACTAATGATGCCAGGGTGGTGTGCAGGCAGCTACAATGAGGAGATTCAGAGAACGCATACAACAAATCCTGCACGTTTGTCATAGCAAAAATGCAAAAGTCATCATTTCAATATGTGAACAATAAGTCATGGCACAACCATTTTTTGAAGCTATGTTATAATTCTTACATAATAGATTAAAACAATGTATTAAACCTATTCTGCACTGCACTGGACCTGTCAGTTTTGATCCAAAAGCCTTGTGAAGTAAATGGAAAGAGTCACACTGACCGCATATGGGCCCGATTGAAAGCGGGCTTAGGGATAGCCAGGTTTCTAAATTCATGGAAGAGTCTAACTCAGTAGCTGTCTGCCTGTTATGACAAAGAGCAGCCATTTGAGCAGGAAAGCAACTTTAAATATCTTGAATTTTGGCCAAGGGGTTATGGCCATTATCAACATACTGCCTCACTTACAGTCCTCCGAAGTGTGAATGAGGAAGGAGCCATATGGGAGATGAGAACCAGTCTCTGTCACAGCACAGTAGGAAACTGCTGAGGATGTTGGCATAGTTTGCTCAGCTATTTTACTTCTGAAATTTCATAATCATCATCTTGTTCCTATGACAAATTAACAGCTGAGATATAACCCTACAGGAAGCAAACAGATCAGACTGGTGAATGGGGCAGATCACTGTGCTGGCAGGGTGGAAATTTATTACCAAGACACCTGGGGGACAGTCTGTGATGACTCCTGGGACCTATCGGATACCAATGTTGTTTGCAAAGAATTGGGATGTGGACACGCCATCAGCGCACCTGGCTCAGCTCATTATGGGCAAGGATCAGGGGAGATCTGGCTGGATGATGTGAACTGTTCTGGAACTGAAACCAACCTTTGGGCATGTCCTTCCAGGGGATGGGGTCAGCACAGCTGCGGGCATCATGAAGATGCAGGAGTGCTCTGCTCAGGTTAGCTCTGTTTCTGCTCTATTTAACTGAGAATTATGAACGCACCAATCACGGTTTCATAGTTAAGGTTGAATTCTGTTTTGCACTTAAAGCAGGCATTCAACCTCTTTGTTATGTAAAAACCCTACATCACACCCTCCCCAGAGTTACTACATTTATTCTATGAGTATAGACTTAATTTTCTGAGAATTCACAAGTAAATCCAGTTTTTGAGTTAAAATATCCATTTTGAATTAAGTACTCATTTAAAAAAATGTCTGTCTTTCTTTTGTCCCAAATTATTTTAATAATGGAATAAAACAGATTCTTCAAACTCTCCATACTGTTAAAATTTATTAAAATTTTGTGCATATGCTATATTTCAAGAAATTAGGTTATAATTACTCTAAGTTATTAATGTTTCTTGTATCTAACTGTTATGAATATATATGCTACAGATAGGCTCAGATCAACTCACTCTCTCTCACTCATGCCCGTCACCCCAATCGGGGTATGGGCCGCCAACCACAGATCTCCAGAGTCCTTTATCCTGGGCCATTTGCTCTAGCTGGTTCCAGGTATAGCCCATTTTTATGCTATCAGCCTGAAGGTCGCGTCGCCAGGTGTTTCTTGGGCGGCCTCTTTTCCGCTTGCCTTGGGGGTTCCACCGCAATGCCTGTCTAGTGATGTTGGTTGGCTGCTTGCGTAGTGTGTGTCCTATCCAGCCCCACCTTCTCCTTCTAATTTCTTCCTCTGCTGGAAGTTGACGGGTCCTCTCCAAGAGGTAGATGTTGCTGATGGTGTCTGGCCAGCGGATCTGGAGAATCCTTCTAAGGCAACTATTTATGAAGGTCTCAGATCAACAGCTCATGTAATTCTTTATTGGAATCATGGCAGCATCAGTGATGACTCAATCAGTCACCGCTCTGCTTATATACTTAAACTGCATGCAATAATTCTGCTGGTTGTAGATGAGTCATTGATATAAGGTAAAATGGGCACGCGTTTCAAGAGTTCTCAGTGGTACATTACTTGACTACAACTGTCAGTGCTCTTTAAAGATTCGGTTACACATGCTCTGATCTATGCTTGAAAGGCTTCCCATGGCATTGCTACCATGGACCCACTGCACACTATTATCAACACTGCCAAGAGAAATGAGGCAGGAGCATAGATCCCTTAAAGTGCAGTGATATTGGGGCCCATGGACTCCCTTCATGTAGAACCAATCTCCAAAACATACGCTTTGGACTAATAAGTCAGTTGAAAAATAGAGTCCAGATTCACTAGTACACTTTGGCTTCTTTGTCCTGCTCTTGAGGTACAAAGCAGCTGTAAATCTAGCTTCACTGCCCTGACTGCTTTTACTAGTCTGGGGTACCAGTGAATCTGCCTTTAAAAGTAGTAATAAACAATTATTTAAAGTTGATATTATAAATCTTCAAATCATTACATATACTGAATGGTAGCATTCTCTTGTTTCATATTCTTGTATGAAATGTTTAATAAATAACAGTATTTTTCAAAGGAAATTCCAAGAAAAAAGAAAATCATAGCACTGGAAGGGACCTCGAGGGGCCATCAAGTCCAGTCCCCTGCACTCATGGCAGGACCAAGCACCATCTAGATCAGGGATGGCCAACCTGTGACTCCAGAGCCACATGCGGCTCTTCATAAGTTAATATGCGTCTCCTTGTTTAGGCACCGACTATGGGGCTGGAGTTACAGGCGCCAACTTTTCAATGTGCCGGGGGGTGCTCACTGCTCAACCCCTGGCTCTGCCCCCACTCCTCCCCTTCTCGCCCCCTCCCCTGAGCCTGCAGTGCCCTTGCTCCTCCTTCCCCCCCCCCCCACCTCCTGCATGCCAAGAAACAGCTGATCGGGAAGTGCGGGGGGGGAGGTGCTGATCGGCGAGGCTGCTGATGGGTGGGAGGGGCTGGGAGCGGCGTGGGGTGGAGCTGATGGGGGGGCTGCTGACTTATTACTGTGGCTCTTTGGCAATGTACATTAGTAAATTCTGGCTCCTTCTCAGTCTCAGGTTGGCCACCCCTGATCTAGACCATCCCTGACAGGTGTTTGTCCAACCTGCTCTTAAAAATCTCCAAAGATGGAGATTCCACAACCTCCCTAGGCAATTTATTCCAGTGCCTAACCACCTTGACAGTTAGGAAGCTTTTCCTAATGTCCAACCTAAGCCTGCCTTGCTGCAATTTAAGCCCATTGCTTCTTGTCCTATCGTCAGAGGTTAAGGAGAATAATTTTTCTCCCTCTTCCTTGTAACAACCTTTTAGGTACTTTAAAAAGGTTAACATGTTCCCTCTTAGCCTTCTCTTTTCCAGACTAAACAAATCCAGTTTTTTCAATCTTCCCTCATAGGTCATGTTTTCCAGACCCCTAATCATCCTTGTTGCTCTTCTCTGGACTTTCTCCAAGTTGTCCAAATCTTTCTTGAAATGTGGCACCCAGAACTGGACACAATAGGCCAGTTCAGGCCTAATTAGCACAGAATAGTGTGGAAGAATTACTTTTTGTGTCTTGCTTTCAACACTCCTACTAATACATCCCAGAAAGATGTTTGCTTTTTTTGCAACAGTGTTATATTGTTGACTCATATTTAGCTTGTGGTCCAATATGACCCCTAGATCCCTTTCCTCAGTACTCCTTCCTAGGCAGTCATTTCCCAGTTTGTATGGTGTGCAACTGATTGTTCCTTTTAAGTGGAGTACTTTGCATTTGTCCTTATTGAATTTCATCCTATTTACTTCAGACCATTTCTCCAGTTTGTCCAGATCATTTTGAATTTTCAGCCTATCCTCCAAAGCACTTGCAGCCCCTCCCAGCTTGGTATTATCTGCAAACTTTATAAGGGTACTCTCTATACCATGATCTAAATCATTAATGAAGACATTGAAAAGAATCGGACCCAGAACGGATCCCTGTGGAACCCCACTCATTATGCCCTTCCAGCCTGACTGTGAACCATTGATAACTACTCTCTGGGAACAGTTATCCAACCAGTTATGCACCCACCTTATAGTAGCTCCATCTAGGTTGTATTTCCCTAGTTTCTTAATGAGAAGGTCATGCGAGACTGTATCAAAAGCCTTACTAAAATCTAGATATACCACATCTACCACTTCCTCCCTATCCACAAGGCTTGTTACCCTGTCAAAGAAAGCTATCAGGTTGGTTTGACATGATTTCTTCTTGACAAATCCATGCTGACTATTACTTATCACCTTATTATCTTCTAGATGTTTGAAAATTAATTCCTTAATGATTTGCTCCATTATCTTACCTGGTACAGAAGTTAAGCTGACTGGTCTGTAATTTCCTGGGTTGCCCTTATTATAGCTAGGCACCATATGTGCCCTTTTCCAGTCTTCTGGGATCTCGCCCATCTTTCATGACTTTTCAAAGATAATGGCTCAGATCTCCTCAGTCAGCTCCTTGAGTATTCTAGGATGCATTTAATCAGGCCCTGGTGACTTGAAGACATCTAACTTGTCTGAGTAATTTTTAACTTGTTCTTTCCCTATTTTAGCTTCTGAACCTACCTCATCTTCACTGTTTAAGCAGAGTTCAGGTTGAGAGTACATATCAGTAAATTAAACGTAAAAAATGTAATTATCACAAACTTAAGCATTTCAAACCCAGGAACTTCAGAATTAAGGTTACATAAGGAATCTAAATTTGATAAGGTGCGGTAATGCAGAGTTAAGACATCCAACCAACCATCATTTCTGTATACCATTAGCTGTATGGGTTTCTGAACAAAAGTGCATTCTTAGACTTCTCATTTTTATGTTTCTGTCTCTATTGTAAAAGTATTAAAAAGATGATACAAATGGAGAATGTACCTGCTTACACATGTCCAAAACAGTGTAAATACAGACTCAAAAATTTAATAAAAATTCCAAGATAGGCTGCTGGTTGCAAATTAAAAAAAAAAAAAAAAAAAAAAAAAAAAAAAAAGCTCTCTCCAGAAAATACCAATTTGTTGAAACTGAAACTGGTTGTGGAAAAATAGCAGTTTCAACTAAATGATTTCTCCAGTCCATAATGGATTTCTGTGCAGAGAGAGTGCACTCACCCCAGAATTTCCAATAGCCTGATTCAGACAAAGGACTTGGACCACAGTCACCCACATCCCAGGTACATGCCCTAATCACCTTGTTACTGGTTTTTTTCAATCTCTCCTGTTGGAGCTTTGCCACTTTCTATTAAATAATGAAATATTAATTGGACAAGAGACTTGAACCTGGACCACCAACATGCCCAGTGGGCACCCAAACGATCAGGCTATTGGCTGTTCTGGGGCGATTTTCTCTCTCATGCTTGCTCTGATTTTTCATGAAAAACTTCAAAAGGTTTCAGTTTCATCCCAACACAGAATAGGAAAATTTTCAAAATCTTGAAATATTTTGTGGAAAATGGTTTCCTGCCCACACCTATTACTGAGCCAAGAGAATGCAAATAATAATAAAAAAGTAATTCTAGATTTAAAAACATGAAAAGGCATGCACACTCCCAAGAATAACTATGCATACACTGGTACATAGATCTTAAACCACCCATGTAAATCTAGACTCCTCTTAAGCAAGACTAAAAATAGCACATAACAATACATGTAAGATTAGGTCTACTCCCTGCCAATACATAGACAAAGATATGTCAGTCCTCATACTCTGTAGCCACAAAAAATATACCACAGCTGCAGAACGTCTTGGGGGAAACTGGAATCTTAAGTTCCCCTATTAACTTCCCCACCAAGAGTGTCTCCATTTTGTTCTTTTTTTTTTTAAGAAACACCATGATAGTGATGTTCTAGTAACAGTTGTTTAAGAATAGGGCATAAATGTGTCAGTAATTCCACTATTTCATTCTTTATTTCCTTTGGAATCCTTGGATAACAGTCATCTAGCCTTTGGAATGTACTGTACTTGAATCCCTCAACACACCATTCAAAAGACAAATGTATACCTTGAACACAGGCTGTTCCTTTTAGTAATGCAGTGCATAGAGTACTGCAAGCTCTTGTTTAACCATTTATAATTTCATACTTGTGTATAGAACTCCTAATTTCTAAAATATGGTAGTGGGTTTTATTCAGTGGATAACATCATTCCAGAGCATAAGTGATTCTGAACTGTAGAGAGAGTTTAACTAGCATAATCCATGTGCTGAGAGAGTCGAGATTTCTGTTCATGACATGTAGGCAATGTCCCAGATAATTGGTGGGATACCAATACCATCAATTTGGTATGCAGTGTGAAGATGTGGAGAAAACTTGTAACTAAGGCTAAATGTTTGGAATCAGAAATATACAAAAGTAATAATTTTTGTCAAAAACAAAGGAAAAGTCATGGCACATAATATTGTATTAAATTGTTTTGGTAAATTATGAGACGGTAACTTTTTTTTATTTTACTAGAAAAATGGTTTAAAGCAACTTTGCCATATTAACTAACAGTCTAAAAGTTTTAAAAATCACTTACCACACTGCACTGAACAGGCGGAGAGCCAAAATTCAAAAATTCATGACTAAGTCTTGCTCAGTATCAGGATGCCCAGAATGACAGAGCATTATTTATGGGGGAAAAAATACAATGGATTTTGTCCCAGAAGTCATGGCCATAACAAACATATAACCTCACTTTTAACCCCGGTCAAAGTCTGAAAGATGAACAGGCACTAAAAGGGTAAAGAAATACAACTTCTGATGGAGATGAGTCCCTCAATAACAATCTCCACATCTGAGATTGTCAGCAATTCCTTACTGTGCTATGTCAGTGTCTCTTACTCTGTAGGGTGACCAGACGTCCCGATAAAATCTTAAAATATTTAGGCGTTTGTCCTGCGTTGTTGGGATGCAATCTGTCACGATATTTCACAGCACTCTGCTTTTTTTTTTTTTTTTGCACTCCACCGGCGACCCCCCCTCCCCCCCAATGTGTCCCGATATTTTCTTCCTCTCACCCTACTTACTCTGGCATTTTATTTTTGAAATCACATTAATAGCGGGCATTTATCTTTACAGCACACAAGCAGATTAGACTAGTGAATGGAGCAGATCATTGTGCTGGGAGAGTGGAGGTTTATAATGATGGCACCTGGGGCACAGTCTGTGATGATTCCTGGGATCTATTGGACTCCAATGTCATTTGCAAACAACTGGGATGTGGACACGCCATCAATGCAACTGTCTCTGCTCATTATGGGGAAGGAGCTGGGCAGATCTGGCTGGATGATGTGAACTGCTCTGGAACTGAATCCAGTCTCTGGGCCTGTCCTTCCAGGGGATGGGGTGAGCATAACTGTAGACACACCAACGATGCAGGAGTTATCTGCTCAGGTAGGTTGTGCAAGTGCTCTATTTTAACCCAAACAATAGAGTATTGATAAAGGTGAATTTAACTAATATAATTATATTTAAATAAATAAAATAAAATGCAATAAAATGAAAAGGTAGCTGAGTATGATAAAGGATAATTTCCATGTGGGATTCATGATTTTTTCTCAAAAAAAAAAAAAAAAGAACAGGAGTACTTGTGGCACCTTAGGGCAGGTCTTCACTACGGGGGGGGGGGTAGATTTAAGATACGCAAATTCAGCTACGCGAATAGCGTAGCTGAATTCGACGTATCGGAGCCAACTTACCCCGCTGTGAGGACGGCGGCAAAATCGACCTCCGCGGCTCCCCGTCGACGGCGCTTACCCCCACCTCCGCTGGTGGAGTAAGAGCGTCGATTCTGGGATCGATTGTCGCATCCCGACGAGACGCAATAATTCGATCCCCGAGAGATCGATTTCTACCCGCCGATTCAGGCGGGTAGTGTAGACCTAGCCTTATAGACTAACCAATTTATTTCAGCATAAGCTTTCGTGGGCTACAGCTCACTTCTTCAGATGCATAGAGTGAAACACACAGACAGAAGATATTTATACATACAGAGAACATGAAAAGGTGGAAGTACGCATACCAATTGTAAGAGGCCAATCAATTGAGATGAGCTATCAGTAGCAGCAGAAGAAAAAACTTTGAAGTAATAATCGAGATGACCCATAGAAGGTGTGAGGAGAACTTAACATGGGGGAAAAAAATTCAATTAGTGTAATGACCCAACCATTCCCAGTCTCTGTTTAGACCTAAGTTAATTGTGTCTAATTTGCATATTAATTCGAGTTCAGCAGTTTCTCTTTGGAGTCTGTTTTTGAAGTTTTTTTGTTGCAAAACTGACACCTTCAAGTCTGTCACTGAGTGATTAGAGAGGTTGAAGTGTTCTCCCACTGGTTTTTGAATGTTATGATTCCTGATGTCAGATTTGTGTCCATTTATTCTTTTGCGTAGAGACTGCCCAGTTTGGGCAATGTACATGGCAGAGGGGCATTGCTGGCACATGATGGCATATATCACGTTGGTAGATGTGCAGGTGAACGAGCCCCTGATGGTGTGGCTGATGTGGTTAGGTCCTATGATGGTGTCACTTGAATAGATAAGTGGACAGAGCTGGCATCGGGCTTTGTTGCAAGGATAGGTTCCTGGGTTAGTGTTTTTGTTGTATGGTGTGCGGTTGCTGGTGAGTATTTGCTTAAGGTTGGGAGGCTGTCTGTAAGCGAGGACTGGTCTGTCTCCCAAGATCTGTGAGAGTGAGGGATCATCTTTCAGGATAGGTTGTAGATCTTTGATGATGCGCTGGAGAGGTTTCAGTTGGGGGCTGAAGGTGGCGGCTAGTGGCGTTCTGTTATTTTCTTTGTTGGGCCTGTCCTGTAGTAGGTGGCTTCTGGGTACTCTTCTGGCTCTGTCAATCTGTTTTTTCACTTCAGCAGGTGGGTATTGTAGTTTTAAGAATGCTTAATAGAGATCTTGTAGGTGTTTATCTCTGTCCGAGGGATTGGAGCAAATGCGGTTGTATCTTAGAGCTTGGCTGTAGACAATGGATCGTGTGGTGTGTCCTGGATGGAAGCTGGAGGCATGTAGGTAAGTATAGCAGTCAGTGGGTTTCCGGTATAGGGTGGTGTTTATGTGACCATCGTTTATTAGCACAGTAGCGTCTAGGAAATGGACCGCTTGTGTGGATTGGTCTAGGCTGAGGTTGATGGTGGGATGGAAATTGTTAAAATCATGGTGGAATTCATCGAGGGCTTCTTTTCCATGGGTCCAGATGATGAAGATATCATCAATGTAGCGCAAGTAGAGTAGGGGCGTTAGGGGACGAGAGCTAAGGAAGCGTTGTTCTAAGTCAGCCATAAAGATGTTGGCATACTGTGGGGCCATGCGGGTACCCATACCAGTGCCACTGACTTGAAGGTATATATTGTCCCCAAATGTGAAATAGTTGTGGGTGAGGACAAAATCACAAAGTTCCATCACCAGGTTTGTCGTGATGGTATCGGGGATGCTATTCCTGATGGCTTGTAGTCCATCTTTTTGTGGAATGTTGGTGTAGAGGGCTTCTACATCCATAGTGGCCAGGATGGTGTTCTCTGGAAGATCACCGATGGATTGCAGTTTCCTCAGGAAGTCAGTGGTGTCTCGAAGATAGCTGGGAGTGCTGGTAGCGTAGGGCCTGAGGAGAGAGTCCACATAGCCAGACAATCCTGCTGTTAAGGTGCCAATGCTTGAGATGATGGGGCGTCCAGGATTTCCAGGTTTATGGATCTTGGGTAGCAAACAGAATAAACCTGGTCGGGGTTCTAGGCATGTGTCTGTACAGATCTGTTCCTGTGCTTTCTCCGGGAGTTTCTTGAGCAGATGGTGTAGTTTCTTTTGGTAATCATCAGTGGGATCAGAGGATAATGGCTTGTAGAATGTGGAGTTAGAGAGCTGTCTAGCAGCCTCTTGTTCGTATTCCAACTTATTCATGATGACGACAGCACCTTGTCAAGGCTGGTTCCCCACTTTGAACTTTAGGGTTCAAATGTAGGGGCCTGCATGAAAACCTCTAAGCTTAACTACCAGCTTAGCTTTGGTCCCGCTGCCACCATCTCAAGAATCCCCTCCCTGGGAAGCCTTGAGAAACCTCTCACCAATTCCCTGGTGAATACAGATCCACACTCCTTGGATCTTAAAACAAGGAGAAATTAACCATCCCCCCTTCTTCCTCCCACCAACTCCTGGTGAATACAGATCCAAACCCCCTTGGATCTTAAAACAAGGAGAAATTGACCCTTCCCCCCTCCTTCCTTTCACCAACTCCTGGTGAATACAGATCCAAACCCCCTTGGATCTTAAAACAAAGAAAAATCAATCAGGTTCTTAAAAAGAAGGCTTTTAATTAAAGAAAAAGGTAAAAATCATCTCTGTAAAATCAGTATGGAAAATAACTTTACAGGGTAATTAAACTTAAAGAGCTCAGAGGACCCCCCTCTGTCTTAGGTTCAAAGTACAGCAAACAAAGATAAATACTCTGGTAAAAGTACATTTACAAGTTGAGAAAACAAAGTAAATCTAAGACGCCTTGTCTGTCTTTTTACTTACAAGTTTGAAATAGGAGAGACTTGTTTAGAAAGATGGGGAGAACCTGGATTGATGTCTGGTCCCTCTCAGTCCCAAGAGCGAACCACCCCTTAAACAAAGAGCACACACAAAAGCCTTTCCCCCCCCAAGATTTGAAAGTATCTTGTCCCCTTATTGGTCCTTCGGGTCAGGTGTCAGCCAGGTTACCCGAGCTTCTTAACCCTTTACAGGTAAAAGGATTTGGAGTCTCTGGCTAGGAGGGATTCCATAACACTGTACACAGGAGAGCTGCCACCCTTCCCTTTATAGTTATGACACACCTCCTTTGTCATCCTTTTTGATTACGATGTCAGAGTTGTTCCTGAGGCTGTTGATGGCGTGTTCAGCACGGCTTAGGTTATGGGGCAAGTGATGCTGCTTTTCCACAATTTCAGCCAGTGCATGTTGATGGAAACAATCTATGTAGAAGTTCAGTCTGTTGTTTCGACCTTCAGGAGGAGTCCATGCAGAATCCTTCTTTTTGTAGTGTTGGTAGGAAGCATTCTGTGAGTTAGTATGTTGTTCAGAGGTGTGTTGGAAGTATTCTTTGAGTCGGAGACAGCGAAAGTAGGATTCTAGGTCACCGCAGAACTGTATCATGTTCGTGGGTCTGGAAGGACAAAAGGAAAGGCCCCGAGATAGGACAGATTCTTCTGCTGGGCTAAGAGAATAGCTGGAAAGATTAACAATATTGTTGGGTGGGGTAAGGGAGCTACTCTTGTGGCTCCTTGTGACATGTAGCAGTTGAGACAGTTTAGTGTCCTTTTTCTTTTGTAGAGAAGCAAACTTTGTGTTGTAGACAAGCCATTTACAACACAAAGTTTGTTGATGACAAAGGAGGTGTGTCATAACTATAAAGGGAAGGGTGGCAGCTCTCCTGTGTACAGTGCTATGGAATCCCTCCTAGCCAGAGACTCCAAATCCTTTTACCTGTTAAAAGGTAAAATCCTTTTACCTGTAAGGGTTAAGAAGCTCGGGTAACCTGGCTGACACCTGACCCGAAGGACCAATAAGGGGACAAGATACTTTCAAATCTTGGGGGGGGGGAAAGGCTTTTGTGTGTGCTCTTTGTTTAAGGGGTGGTTCGCTCTTGGGACTGAGAGGGACCAGACATCAATCCAGGTTCTCCCCATCTTTCTAAACAAGTCTCTCCTATTTCAAACTTGTAAGTAAAAAGACAGACAAGGCGTCTTAGATTTACTTTGTTTTCTCAACTTGTAAATGTACTTTTACCAGAGTATTTATCTTTGTTTGCTGTACTTTGAACCTAAGACAGAGGGGGGTCCTCTGAGCTCTTTAAGTTTAATTACCCTGTAAAGTTATTTTCCATACTGATTTTACAGAGATGATTTTTACCTTTTTCTTTAATTAAAAGCCTTCTTTTTAAGAACCTGATTGATTTTTCTTTGTTTTAAGATCCAAGGGGGTTTGGATCTGTATTCACCAGGAGTTGGTGAAAGGAAGGAGGGGGGAAGGGTCAATTTCTCCTTGTTTTAAGATCCAAGGGGGTTTGGATCTGTATTCACCAGGAGTTGGTGGGAGGAAAAAGGGGGGATGGTTAATTTCTCCTTGTTTTAAGATCCAAGGGGGTTTGGATCTGTATTCACCAGGAGTTGGTGGGAGGAAGAAGGGGGGATGGTTAATTTCTCCTTGTTTTAAGATCCAAGGAGTGTGGATCTGTATTCACCAGGGAATTGGTGAGAGGTTTCTCAAGGCTTCCCAGGGAGGGGATTCTTGAGATGGTGGCAGCGGGACCAAAGCTAAGCTGGTAGTTAAGCTTAGAGGTTTTCATGCAGGCCCCTACATTTGAACCCTAAAGTTCAAAGTGGGGAACCAGCCTTGACATGGTGGCACAGCGGTGGAGATCGTTTTAACCCAAAAGCCAGTAAGAGATTTTTTTTTCCTTCTAGCTGCTTGGAGAGCAGAGCTGAAGGTAGATGCATATCTTATCTCTCCTTGCCTGAAGGCAGAGGTGTTAAGTTTTTTTTAACGAGGTCCTTTGTTAAGAGAAGGGTTCAAAGGGAGCAAACTTTGACTGACTGGTAAAGGTAATTTACATGTTGAATTGTTTTTTTTTTCTTTTTACATCCTCGGAAGTAGCTAGTTAGAAAGTCTCTGTTAACTCAGCAGCAGCCAGAGCTAAGTACATCCTAGTTTCAGTCAACTGCAGAGGGGTGTGACCCAGCACAAGAAAACAGGAAAATGACTACCAAAGAAGAAAAAGCTAAAGAGGAGGCCCACAAGAGAGCTATGGAGCTAAAAGAAAAGGAGATAGAGCTGAGAGACAGAGAAGAGAAAGCCAAAGAGGGGGCCCACAAGAGAGAGATGGAGCTGAGAGACAGAGAAGAGAAAGCCAAACAGGAGGCCCACAAGAGAGAGATGGAGCTGAAAGAAAAAGAGATGGAGCTGGAAAAAGCCAAAGAGGAGGCGAGAGAAAAAGAAAGGAAGCATGAACTGGAAGCAGCAAGGGCTAAGCAGGATGCATCAGACCATCCTAGCAACTTCTCTCCAGGTACCACTTCCCATCCCAGGAAATTCCCCACCTACAAGGCAGGCGATGATACTGAGGCCTTCTTAGAAAATTTTGAAAGGGCCTGCCTTGGATACAGCATCCCTCTACCCCAGTACATGGTAGAGCTGAGACCGCAGCTCAGTGGACCCTTAGCAGAGGTGGCGGCTGAAATGCCTAAGGAACACATGAACAGTTATGAACTTTTTAAAAACAAGGCCAGAATCAGAATGGGGCTAACACCTGAGCATGCCCGTCGGCGGTTCAGAGCCCTAAGGTGGAAACCTGATGTGTCATTTACCCGACATGCCTACCACATTGGAAAAAATTGGGATGCCTGGATATCAGGAGCAAATGTTAAATCTACGGAAGAGTTGCCCTTCCTATTGCAAATGGAGCAGTTTTTAGAGGGTGTTCCTGAGGAAATAGAAAGGTACATCCTAGATAGGAATCCCAAAACTGTAACCGAGGCGGGGGAGATTGGAGCCAAATGGGTGGAGGTGACAGAAAAGAAAAAAACTAGTAGCAGTTGGAGCGAATATCAGAAGGGGCAAGCCGAAACAAAACCTTATCACCGGGGACAACCCTAGGCCCCACCCACATCCCAAGGGAAACCCCAGACGCCTTCTCACCCCACCCCACCCGTCTCCACCAACCAACATCGCCCCGGTGATACCTTAGCAGGGCGATGTTTTAAATGTAATGAACTGGGGCATATAAAGGCTCACTGCCCCAAGAACCCCAACCGATTACAGTTCATTACACCCCAATCACACCAAAGATCCCCAGACCCAGATGCCTCTCTCATACCCTCGGAGCGAAGGGAAACCTTGAGAGTGAGCGGAAAGAAGGTCATCGCTTGGAGGGACACAGGGGCACAAGTGTCAACTATCCACCAATCCCTAGTGGACCCCAAGCTCATCAACCCGGAGGCTACAGTGACAATTCAACCCTTCGTGTCACAGTCTGTAACCTTGCCTACAGCCAAGTTGCATGTCCAGTACAAGGGCTGGTCAGGAATGTGGACTTTTGCAGTCTATGACAATTATCCCATCCCCATGCTACTGGGGGAAGACTTGGCCAACCATGTAAAGCTAGCCAAGAGGGTGGGAATAGTCACCCGCAGCCAGGCTAAGCAAGCTTTCACCCCCATCCCAGTTCCTGAGCCGTCCACCAGAGCCCCGTCTGTGTTACCGGAGACCCAAACACAGGTGGTGGAACCGGATCCCCTGCCAACAACTGCAACAGCCGTAGTGGATCCAATCCCAAAGACCCAGCCAAAGCCAGTCCCGGAACCGGAACTGGCAACGCAACCAGCACCAGAACCATTGCCAGCACTGAGTCCAGCGCTTGCAACCCCGTCTACAACTCCAATGCCAGAGGACACCAGCGAGCCTGAACTGGCGGAAGCAGCAGATAACCTTACCCAAGAGGCTCAGCCAGAGCCTGAGATACCACATAGTGCACCAGCGGACAGCGGTTCACAGTCAATGGAAAAAACCCCAGCCCCTACATCGCTTCCAGAGGGACCAAGCCCCAGTCCACAGCCCAAGGAGGAACTGATGTCTCCAGCATCAAGGGAACAGTTCCAGGCCGAGCAGGAAGCAGATGACAGCCTTCAGAAAGCTTGGGCGGCGGCGCGGAGCACCCCACCGCCTCTCAGCTCTTCTAACCGATCCCGGTTTGTTGTAGAAGAAGGACTGTTATACAAGGAGACTCTTTCTGGTGGGCACCAGGAAGACTGGCATCCTCAAAGACAGTTGGTGGTTCCCACTAAGTATCGGGTAAAGCTCTTGAGCTTAGCCCATGATCATCCCAGTGGCCATTCTGGGGTGAACAGAACCAAAGACCGGTTGGGGAAGTCCTTCCACTGGGAGGGAATGGGCAAGGACGTTGCTAATTATGTCCGGTCTTGTGAGGTGTGCCAACGAGTGGGAAAGCCCCAAGACCAGGTTAAAGCCCCTCTCCAACCACTACCCATAATTGAGGTCCCATTTCAGCGAGTAGCTGTGGATATTCTGGGTCCTTTCCCAAAGAAGACACCCAGAGGAAAGCAGTACGTACTGACTTTCATGGATTTTGCTACCCGATGGCCGGAAGCTGTACCCTTAAGCAACACCAAGGCTAAAAGTGTGTGCCAGGCATTAGCAGACATTTTTGCCAGGGTAGGTTGGCCCTCCGACATCCTTACAGATTCGGGAACTAATTTCCTGGCAGGGAACATGAAAAACCTGTGGGAAGCTCATGGGGTGAATCACTTGGTTGCCACCCCTCATCACCATCAAACCAATGGTCTGGTGGAAAGGTTTAATGGAACTTTGGGGGCCATGATACGTAAATTCGTAAATGAACACTCCAATGATTGGGACCTAGTGTTGCAGCAGTTGCTTTTTGCCTACAGGGCTGTTCCACAGCCCAGTTTAGGGTTTTCACCATTTGAACTTGTGTATGGCCGCGAGGTTAAGGGGCCATTACAGTTGGTGAAGCAGCAATGGGAGGGGTTTACGCCTTCT
This sequence comes from Glyptemys insculpta, assembly GCA_032172135.1. Taxonomy (NCBI): domain Eukaryota; kingdom Metazoa; phylum Chordata; order Testudines; family Emydidae; genus Glyptemys; species Glyptemys insculpta. The sequence continues at coordinate 138,211,550 of JAVMKA010000006.1, read as the reverse complement.
CCAGGAACTAACATTCTAGACTTTGTAAGCAACCTACAAAACACCCTCCGACACTCTTTAGCCCTTGCTAAAGAAAACCTAAAGGATGCTCAGGAAGAGCAAAAGGCCTGGTATGATAAACATTCCAGAGAACGGTCCTTCAAGGTAGGAGACCAAGTCATGGTCTTAAAGGCGCTCCAGGCCCATAAAATGGAAGCGTCGTGGGAAGGACCATTCACGGTCCAGGAGCGCCTAGGAGCTGTTAACTATCTCATAGCCTCCCCCACCTCCAACATAAAGCCTAAGGTATACCATGTTAATTCTCTTAAGCCCTTTTATTCCAGAGAATTAAACGTTTGCCAGTTTACAGCCCAGGAAACAGATGACGCAGAGTGGCCTGCAGGTGTCTATTACGAAGGAAAAAGGAATGGTGGCGTGGAAGAGGTGAACCTCTCCACGACCCTGGGACGTCTGCAGCGACAGCAGATCAAGGAGCTGTGCACAAGCTTTGCACCGATTTTCTCAGCCACTCCAGGACGGACCGAACGGGCATACCACTCCATTGACACAGGTAATGCTCACCCAATTAGAACCCCACCCTACCGGGAGTCACCTCATGCCCAAGCTGCTATACAAAGGGAGATCCAGGACATGCTACAGATGGGTATAATCCGCCCCTCTACCAGTGCATGGGCATCTCCAGTGGTTCTAGTTCCCAAACCAGATGGGGAAATACGCTTTTGCGTGGACTACCGTAAGCTAAATGCTGTAACTCGTCCTGACAACTATCCAATGCCACGCACAGATGAGCTATTGGAGAAATTGGGACATGCCCAATTCATCTCTACTTTAGACTTAACCAAAGGGTACTGGCAAGTACCACTAGATGAACCCGCTAAGGAAAGGTCAGCCTTCGTCACCCAGGCAGGGGTGTACGAATTCAATGTACTCCCTTTCGGGTTGCGAAATGCACCCGCCACCTTCCAAAGACTTGTAGATGGTCTCCTAGCGGGATTGGGAGAATCTGCAGTTGCCTACCTCGATGATGTGGCCATTTTTTCTGATTCATGGACAGAACACCTGGAGCACCTGGAAAAAGTCTTCGAGCGCATCCGGCAGGCAGGTCTAACTGTTAAGGCTAAAAAGTGTCAAATAGGCCAAAACAGGGTGACTTACTTGGGGCACCAGGTGGGTCAAGGAACTATAAATCCCCTACAGGCCAAAGTGGATGCTATCCAAAAGTGGCCGGTTCCAAAGTCCAAGAAACAGGTCCAATCCTTCTTAGGCTTGGCCGGATATTATAGGCGATTTGTACCACACTACAGCCAAATCGCCGCCCCGCTGACAGACCTAACCAGAAAGAAACTGTCTGAGAGGGAAAGCCACTGGTCAATCAGCGAAAAGGAATGCTACGCCATTGTGTACGCGCTGGAAAAGCTACGCCCATATGTTTGGGGACGGCATTTCCAACTACAAACAGACCATGCTGCGCTACAGTGGCTTCATACCGCCAAGGGAAATAACAAAAAAATTCTTCGATGGAGTTTAGCTCTCCAAGATTTTGATTTTGAAATACAACACATTTCGGGAGCTTCTAACAAAGTGGCTGATGCACTCTCCAGGGAAAGTTTCCCAGAGTTAACTGGTTAACAATTGTTCTTGGAATGAAACATATTGTTAGTTTTTATATAATCAGTAGTATGTCTAAAGGTACATGTGTCTTATTAACTCTGTTTTCTCCTAGAACTCCAGGAAGAAATCACAGCCAGTGTGGAACCGAACGTACAACACTATCTGTGATTTGGGGGGCGTGTCATAACTATAAAGGGAAGGGTGGCAGCTCTCCTGTGTACAGTGCTATGGAATCCCTCCTAGCCAGAGACTCCAAATCCTTTTACCTGTAAAGGGTTAAGAAGCTCGGGTAACCTGGCTGACACCTGACCCGAAGGACCAATAAGGGGACAAGATACTTTCAAATCTTGGGGGGGGAAAGGCTTTTGTGTGTGCTCTTTGTTTAAGGGGTGGTTCGCTCTTGGGACTGAGAGGGACCAGACATCAATCCAGGTTCTCCCCATCTTTCTAAACAAGTCTCTCCTATTTCAAACTTGTAAGTAAAAAGACAGACAAGGCGTCTTAGATTTACTTTGTTTTCTCAACTTGTAAATGTACTTTTACCAGAGTATTTATCTTTGTTTGCTGTACTTTGAACCTAAGACAGAGGGGGGTCCTCTGAGCTCTTTAAGTTTAATTACCCTGTAAAGTTATTTTCCATACTGATTTTACAGAGATGATTTTTACCTTTTTCTTTAATTAAAAGCCTTCTTTTTAAGAACCTGATTGATTTTTCTTTGTTTTAAGATCCAAGGGGGTTTGGATCTGTATTCACCAGGAGTTGGTGAAAGGAAGGAGGGGGGAAGGGTCAATTTCTCCTTGTTTTAAGATCCAAGGGGGTTTGGATCTGTATTCACCAGGAGTTGGTGGGAGGAAAAAGGGGGGATGGTTAATTTCTCCTTGTTTTAAGATCCAAGGGGGTTTGGATCTGTATTCACCAGGAGTTGGTGGGAGGAAGAAGGGGGGATGGTTAATTTCTCCTTGTTTTAAGATCCAAGGAGTGTGGATCTGTATTCACCAGGGAATTGGTGAGAGGTTTCTCAAGGCTTCCCAGGGAGGGGATTCTTGAGATGGTGGCAGCGGGACCAAAGCTAAGCTGGTAGTTAAGCTTAGAGGTTTTCATGCAGGCCCCTACATTTGAACCCTAAAGTTCAAAGTGGGGAACCAGCCTTGACAAGGTGCTGTCGTCATCATGAATAAGTTGGAATACGAACAAGAGGCTGCTAGACAGCTCTCTAACTCCACATTCTACAAGCCATTATCCTCTGATCCCACTGATGATTACCAAAAGAAACTACACCATCTGCTCAAGAAACTCCCGGAGAAAGCACAGGAACAGATCTGTACAGACACATGCCTAGAACCCCGACCAGGTTTATTCTATTTGCTACCCAAGATCCATAAACCTGGAAATCCTGGACGCCCCATCATCTCAAGCATTGGCACCTTAACAGCAGGATTGTCTGGCTATGTGGACTCTCTCCTCAGGCCCTACGCTACCAGCACTCCCAGCTATCTTCGAGACACCACTGACTTCCTGAGGAAACTGCAATCCATCGGTGATCTTCCAGAGAACACCATCCTGGCCACTATGGATGTAGAATCCCTCTACACCAACATTCCACACAAAGATGGACTACAAGCCATCAGGAATAGCATCCCCGATACCATCACGGCAAACCTGGTGACGGAACTTTGTGACTTTGTCCTCACCCACAACTATTTCACATTTGGGGACAATATATACCTTCAAGTCAGTGGCACTGGTATGGGTACCCGCATGGCCCCACAGTATGCCAACATCTTTATGGCTGATTTAGAACAACGCTTCCTTAGCTCTCGTCCCCTAACGCCCCTACTCTACTTGCGCTACATTGATGATATCTTCATCATCTGGACCCATGGAAAAGAAGCCCTCGATGAATTCCACCATGATTTTAACAATTTCCATCCCACCATCAACCTCAGCCTAGACCAATCCACACAAGCGGTCCATTTCCTAGACGCTACTGTGCTAATAAACGATGGTCACATAAACACCACCCTATACCGGAAACCCACTGACCGCTATACTTACCTACATGCCTCCAGCTTCCATCCAGGACACACCACACGATCCATTGTCTACAGCCAAGCTCTAAGATACAACCGCATTTGCTCCAATCCCTCGGACAGAGATAAACACCTACAAGATCTCTATTAAGCATTCTTAAAACTACAATACCCACCTGCTGAAGTGAAAAAACAGATTGACAGAGCCAGAAGAGTACCCAGAAGCCACCTACTACAGGACAGGCCCAACAAAGAAAATAACAGAACGCCACTAGCCGCCACCTTCAGCCCCCAACTGAAACCTCTCCAGCGCATCATCAAAGATCTACAACCTATCCTGAAAGATGATCCCTCACTCTCACAGATCTTGGGAGACAGACCAGTCCTCGCTTACAGACAGCCTCCCAACCTTAAGCAAATACTCACCAGCAACCGCACACCATACAACAAAAACACTAACCCAGGAACCTATCCTTGCAACAAAGCCCGATGCCAGCTCTGTCCACTTATCTATTCAAGTGACACCATCATAGGACCTAACCACATCAGCCACACCATCAGGGGCTCGTTCACCTGCACATCTACCAACGTGATATATGCCATCATGTGCCAGCAATGCCCCTCTGCCATGTACATTGCCCAAACTGGGCAGTCTCTACGCAAAAGAATAAATGGACACAAATCTGACATCAGGAATCATAACATTCAAAAACCAGTGGGAGAACACTTCATCCTCTCTAATCACTCAGTGACAGACTTGAAGGTGTCAGTTTTGCAACAAAAAAACTTCAAAAACAGACTCCAAAGAGAAACTGCTGAACTCGAATTAATATGCAAATTAGACACAATTAACTTAGGTCTAAACAGAGACTGGGAATGGTTGGGTCATTACACTAATTGAATTTTTTTCCCCCATGTTAAGTTCTCCTCACACCTTCTATGGGTCATCTCGATTATTACTTCAAAGTTTTTTCTTCTGCTGCTACTGATAGCTCATCTCAATTGATTGGCCTCTTACAATTGGTATGCGTACTTCCACCTTTTCATGTTCTCTGTATGTATAAATATCTTCTGTCTGTGTGTTTCACTCTATGCATCTGAAGAAGTGAGCTGTAGCCCACGAAAGCTTATGCTGAAATAAATTGGTTAGTCTCTAAGGTGCCACAAGTACTCCTGTTCTTTTTGCGGATACAGACTAACACGGCTGTTACTTTGAAACCTATGATTTTTTCTGGCATTCAATCCTGTGGAACGATAAGTAATCTTGCGACTCCTGAGGGAGGAGTTCAAATAGATTTTTGGCTCAGAAGTGACTCTCTTTAATCCCCACTGTTCATGCCACAGATTTTACCACCAATGGCAATGTCTGTGCAAGACAGACACTGGACTAAAGCTTTATGATGGCTGAGAGGTTAAATAGCAGGAGTCCTGCCGGTCTAGACAGATGTGTTAGTAGAAGCAAGGACATAGAGAGCAAAAAGTTAATCAATACCTACCCACATCCTAGTTGCACTATATTTATCCTTGGACAGGCTGAGCATTAGGCTAGCAACAATGACACAGCGCTTGACTATTTATGAGAGTCAAGGTGGGAATATAAAAGTCCCAGGTTTTGTCAAAGAAACCATAGCCATGACAAATAAACATCCTTCTAAGTCTAAATAAAGAACAGGCCCAGAGAGGATTGAAAACTATGAAGTATGTTGGAGGTGAGATCCTGTGTAACATTCTGTGTTATGTCCAAGTCTGAGACAACACAGTCAAGAATTGCTAAGCATGTCAGTATTATTTTCTTAGTGGTTGAATTTCTGGAACATCCTCATTTTTCAACAGTAATAGACTATATTAATAGCTGAAATTTATTTTTACAGGGAGCAAGCAAGTCAGACTCATAAATGGAGCAGACCATTGTGAAGGAAGAGTGGAGGTAAATTACAGAGGCACCTGGGGGACAGTCTGTGATGATTCCTGGGACCTATCAGATGCCAATGTTGTTTGCAAACACCTGGGATGTGGACGTTCCGTCAATGTAACTGCTGCTCATTATGGGGAAGGATCAGGGCAGATCTGGCTGGATGAATTGAACTGCTCTGGAAATGAATCCTATCTCTGGGCATGTCCTTCCAGAGGATGGGGCCAGCATAACTGTGGACACAAAGAAGATGCAGGAGTTCTCTGTTCAGGTCTGTTCTGCAAATGCTCTGTTCAACCTGATTAATAGGGAGTTAATATCCATTAATGTTAACAAACACAAAGGCAACAATATGAGAAGGCTGCCGGTAATGATAAAGGAGAATCTCCCTGCTGGTCACAATTCTTGATAACTTGTCTTTCAAATCCTGAGACTAGTGTTCAAATCCAGGTTTGACTCAAAAATGAAGAGTCTGGTGAGTCTTTCACCAGAATCCCCATTGATCAAAACCACAGATTTCACCACTTAATTCTGCACAACTGGCAATTTCTGCCCAGAAGAGGGAAAGGGCTAGAACAGCAATGGGTGCTATAGATCGGGATTGAAGTGCACTGATAGAAATGTGTGGTAACCTCAGACTGGAATAGTGTGGTGTGGTGTGGTCCAGGTTTGGAATGAGGAATGCTAGCAGACCTCGGACGTAGAGAGGAGAAATTAATTAGGGCCTGTAGTGGGGCGACAACTAACCGGCACGGCGCCTCTCGCTGGTCGTCCTGGGAATTACCTCGCCAGCCTTTGGAGTGCCCTCTGCTAGCTGATGTCCCGGTTACCGCTGGCTCCCCGTGTCCCTCCCGGACCCTGGTGCTCCTTTACCCAGGGGTTCTGCCCACTGTGGCAACCCCCAATCTGGGTCTCCCCACTCAGGGGAACCCCCAACCCCTTATCCCCACCTCGCCTCAGTATATGGCTACTGCCAGTCACCATCTAGCCCCTGATCACTGGGGCGGACTGCAGCATACACGCCATTCATCACTGGCAAAGGGGGGTTTGGACCTGCTGCCTTCGCCTACCCTAGGCTACCCCTCTGTAGCCCCAGTACCTGTTCTGGCCTTTATCAAGGCCTGCAGCCTGGGGGTTCTCCAGGCTGGAGCTCCCCAGCTCCTCTAGCCTTTCCCCAGCCCTGCTCCACTCTAGGTATCTACCTCAGCTTCTAGGCAGCCAGGCCCTTCTCCCTCAGAAGCTAGAGGGAGAGTCCTCTTTAGCGCCTGGCTTCCCTGGCCTTTGTGAGGCCAGCTATGGTCTGATTGGGGCGTGGCCCCAGCTGTGGCTGTTTCCCCAATCAGTGAAGGCTTGCTGCTCCCCCCAGCAGCAGCCCCCATGCAGCCTCAGCCCTGTCCCAGGGCTGATTTTAAGCCCTTCAGGACAGGAGCAGGTGAGCACCCCGCTACAGGGACAGATTTCCAAAGGCATTTAGGATCCTAAAGAGGGAGATAGAAACCTAGAGATGCTTTTGAAAATCCCCCTAGGCACCTGTCTGCATTTTTAGGTGCCTACTTGCCTTCTTAAAATCTGGCCCTTGATGCCTTTGCATGTTTTTTCCCCCCTGCTTTAATCCTCCATAGTATGGAGGTAGAAGTTATTTGATAAAATAAATACCCCTAGTACTTCTACCTTGTTAAGATCATGATCTATTTGAAAAAGCAGCATGTGCAACCAATAATAGCTCTAGGAGTTGTAGAAGAGGTTAGGGTTAAATTTAATTTAATGGTCATATTCTAGAAACATGCAAATGGTCACACGACCATTTGCATGTTTCAAGAATATGACCATTAAATTAAATTAAATTTGGAAAAATCTAGCTGCCTGTTAGGAAATTCCAAAATTAAGGTTGATGGTGCAAACTTACTGTTGCCTTCTTATGCATATGCATTATGATATTTTTTGTCATATAATCCCATAATACTTTTTCTTCTGGAACCTTTCTCTTTCAATGCACAGGATGAGGCCACTGCTTGGTATTTCTCTTTATATTCATTGTTCAGTGGTCTCCCTGGCCACACTTATTGCAAACCAACAAAACCCTCTATTGAATATAGTATTATCAAATCTGTCAAGAACTTTTCTATGGCACTCATTGCATCTGAATGTCTGACACATTTTAATAAATTAATTTTCACCAGGGCTAGGTTACGATGTAGTCAGGCAGGGCCTGTGTCCCCTACCCTCAGCTTCCCCATCCTGGGGGTGGCAGTCCTCCCATTCCTTAGGCCAAGAGGCCTGCTTTGGTGCTCACCTCTGCCTGAGTTCTAACTGTTTGCCACCCCACCCTGCTTGGGGGGTCTGGACTTACAGACTGCTACAGCTCTGCCTTGAATATGGGCCAGAGCCCTAACTTCTTGTGGCTCTGCCCGACCTGGAGGGAGTCAGAGTTCCTGTATAGACTGTTTGTAGCTGTCTGCCCCAGCCAGGTGGCTGTGGGCTAAAGACTGTTGTGCTTTACCCTGCCTCAGGAGCTGGAGCTCTCCCCTATAAAACTGTTACCTGCGGTCTGCCAGTAGTGAGGCAGTGGGGCCTCCCTCCAGGGCCAATCAGAGGGGGGCCAGGAGGGCCATTTGGCCTGGGCTTCAAGCTCTAAGGGGGCCTCAAATTTAGACACTTGTTAATTTTTTGGCATTTTTCAACTTGTTTTTCCTCAGTAATTAATGCATTTGCACAGAAAGGCTAGAAAAGCATTTGTTAAATTAAAAAAAATCCAAATTAAGTCTCACTCTTTTTTTGGTGCCTTATTTTGTTTTCATGTGTTGTCATTTATTTATTTTTTAATGGCTAGGGGCCTCAAAAGCTGGAAGTGGCCCAGGCCTCTCTGGACCTCTGAGAGGACCTGCCTCCCTCCCAACTTGTCTGTGAGGGACCACTACAGAGATCAAGACCAACATTTGCAAACTTTTCAATGCCCAGAAATTTTAGGGGGTTGACTAATTCAAACATCTAGGCCTTAATTTCTCAAAGGCACCTAACACTTGCTTGTACCTTGAGCACCTCTCTCTGACTTTATTGCCCTTCCCAATCTTTGTCTGTATCGTCTATTTTGATTATAAACTCTTCAGAGCAGACACCACCTGTTACTATATTTTTGTTTAGTGCTTAGAACAATAAAGCCCTAATCTCTGTTGTCTACGGTAATAACAGTATCACCAACTCTTGGGGTGTTGTTTTTTCTGCAAGTGACAAGATTTCGGAATGGGCTGGAGCCAGTTTGTGAAGACACAAGAAGCTCCAGTCCTTTATGCATGAACTGAACGACTATCCTTTCTGTCCCTGTAGCCTCCTGCCTTGTCCACGTCACATCTTCCAATTTCTGCAGGAAATCAGATGGATCCTGCAGACAACAGCCTCCTTCACTACATAATCCTGACTCATTCCCTGAACACTATCCATCCTGTGCACTGAATGAGGCAGAGGTCCTGGTGAAATAATAGCATGTGATCATGTAATTAAAGACAGCATCTTAATGCATATGCATAAGACGGCAAATTAATATTGCATCTTAAGTCTGGCATTTCCTAACTTTTGAATGCTTGACTTTGGGGGACTTTAACAATGGTCTTTTAACATACTTTGTGTGCTTGTGTGTGTAACATAAAAATTATTTGCAAATATGCTATTCAGTTCATTAGATAATTTGTGTAAAATGTCACACATGGAGCTGCATAAGTGTTGGAAGCTATATGAGCGTTATTCTGTCTATTTCCCATCACTCCAGAGCATAGTTCATTCTGAATTGTTCAGCATGTTGGTATGGGGAGTCAGTGTGACGAGAGAGCTAAAGCCTCTGTGATGTGTGGGGAAGCAAGCATGGTGTGCCGGCAGCTCCAGTGTGGAGATGTGAAAAAAACGTAAAGACTAAAGCTGGTTGTCCGTTGAGGCAAAATAGTTGAAAAGCCATAATATTAGATTTTTAAAAAGGGAAAAACCATGGCACATAATATTATAATAATTATTAAGGTTTTTTGTCATCCAAAAAATTAAGAATTTTATTTTATTTTTAATTTTACAATAAAAAAATATGAAACTGTTTTATGATACTTAAATAGCTTAATACCATTTGGAAACACTTATTCCACTGTTCTGGACATGTAAAGAAACAATTTTGTAAAAATTCATGGAGGACTCTTGCTCAATGTCAGATTCCCAGAATCACAAAGGGCATGACAGTATAGGAGGGGGAAATATTTAAATGTCATAAATTTCTGTCACAGAACCCATGGGCATAAAGTACACCTTACTTATAAACCCTAAAATCTAAATGAGGAACAACATGTGAAAATATATAGTGTGTTTAGGACATAGCTCTTTTGATGCACTTCAAAATCTCCATTCCTGAGAGAGCACCATCAAGAATTGCCAAGGATGTCAGCTTGATTAATTGTTTTATTTCTGATAACTTGCAAACACTGACTTCCTGTTCAATAGGAATATAACATATTAACAGCAGAGATTTATCCCTACAGGAAGCAAGCAGCTCAGACTGGTGAATGGGGCAGATCGCTGCTCTGGGAGAGTGGAAATCTATAATGATGGCATGTGGGGAACAGTCTGTGATGATTTCTGGGACCTATCAGATTCCAATGTTGTTTGCAAACAGCTTGGATGTGGACACACTCTTCTTTCAAATCTCTCTGGACGTTATGGGGAAGGACCAGGGAAGATCTGGCTTGATGATTTGAACTGCTCTGGGAATGAATCCAAGCTCTGGGAATGTCCTTCCAGAGGATGGGATCAACATAACTGTCATCACTATGAAGACGTAGGAATTCTCTGCTCAGGTGTGGACAATGAATTCTCTATTGAACCTGATTAACAGGAAAATAAATCATAGATTCCAAGGCCAGAAAGGACCATTGTGATCTCTAGTCTGACCACTTATTTAAAAAAAGGACATAGTACTTCCTAAAATAATTCCTAGAACATATCTTTTAGAAGAACATGCAATCTTGATTTAAACATTGCAAGTGATGGAGAATCCACCATGATTGTTGGTAAATTTTTCCAATGGCTAAATTCCCTCCCTGGTAAAAAAAAACTATACCTTATTTCCATTGTGAATTTGTTCAGCTTCAGCTTCCAGCCATTGGATCATGTTATAACTTTTGTCTGCTAGACTGAAGAGCCCATTATCAAAAATTTGTTCCCCATGTTGGCACTTATAGACTGTGGTTGTCACCTCTTAACCTTCTCTTTGTTAGACTCAAGGAGGTCAATCTATTTAGTTTATCACTAGAGGCATATTCTCCCGTTCTTTAATCATTCTTGTGGCTCTTCTTTGAACTATTCATTTTATCAACATCCTTCTTTAATTGTAGACACCAGAACTGGACATAGTATTCCAGCTGCTGTCACTCCAGTGCCAAATATAGTGGTAAAATAACCTCTCTCCTCCTACATGAGATTCCTCTGCTTATCCATCCAAGGATCGCATTAGTCCTTTTGGCCCCAGTGTTGCACTGGGAGCTCATGTTCAGCTGTTTATCCATTACTACCTCCAAATCTTTTTCAGAGTCACTGCTTCCCAGGATAGAGTCACCCATCCTATAAGTAAGGCCTACATTATTTGTTCCTAGATATATACATTTACATTTAACCTTATTAAAACACACATTGCTTGCTTGCACCCAGCTTACCAAGAGATCCAGATTGGTCTCTATCAGTGACCTGTCTTCTTCATTATTAACCACTCCCACAATCTTTGCGTCATCTGCACACTTTATATTTTCTTCCATGCAATTGATAAAAATGTTTAAATATCATAGTGCCAAAAAATGATCCCTGCAGGAACTACACCCACTCAATGAGGATTTCCCATTCATAATTACTAGGTCTGTCGATTAATCGCAGTTAACTCATGTGATTAACTCAAAAAAATTAATTGTGATTAATTTTTTTTAATCTCCCATTGATACCTCATTATTCATTTTCTGTGAAAATTGATGACAAGAATAGCACCAGAGAGCAAAGCTAACTTATCAAAGAGTTTAGATACTATGGTCAAAAGTGGATGCCTAAAATTAAGGTCCATGTTTAGGCTTTTACTAGCCACTGACATATTTCCATCCATCACTTTCACCATGGGAGCAGGATGGCGGCTGTGGTTAAAGGACTGCCTTGAGGTTCCCAAGATCTAGTTTCCATTTCCAGCTTTGCTATAGGTTTTCTATTCACCTTGAACAAGTAACTTAGGTCCAAGTTTTTAAATATATTTAGGTGTTGCTTTGCTCCATGTTGCAATGCTTAACTGAGTAGGGAGCCCAAGACTCATTTTCAAAAGTGACTTGGGCTCTTAGATCTTCAAAGCTATTTAGATGCCTAACTCACATTGAAATCAGTAGGCGTTAGGCACCTAAATACCTCTGAGGATCTGGCTCTTAGGCGCTCAAGTGCCATTTGACTCCTAAATGTCTGTCACTTTTGATAATGTAACTTAGACTCCTAAAAAAAGAACAAGAGTACTAGTGGCACCTTAGAGACTAACAAATTTATTAGAGCATAAGCTTTCGTGGGCTACAACCCACTTCTTCGGATGCATATAGAGTGAAACATATATTGAGGAGATATATATACACACATACAGAGAGCATGAACAGGTGGGAGTTGTCTTACCAACTCTGGGAGGCCAATTAAGTAAGTGAAAAAAAACTTTTGAAGTGATAATCAAGATAGCCAAGTACAGACAGTTTGATAAGAAGCTTCTTATCACTTCAAAAGTTTTTTTTCACTTACTTAATTGGCCTCCCAGAGTTGGTAAGACAACTCCCACCTGTTCATGCTCTCTGTATGTGTGTATATATATCTCCTCAATATATGTTTCACTCTATATGCATCCGAAGAAGTGGGTTGTAGCCCACGAAAGCTTATGCTCTAATAAATTTGTTAGTCTCTAAGGTGCCACTAGTACTCTTGTTCTTTTTGCGGATACAGACTAACACGGCTGCTACTCTGAAACCTGTCATTAGACTCCTAAGTCACTTAGTTGTTGCAATGCAAAATGGAACAATGCCTAAATACCTTTACAAATCTGGATCTTAACCTATCTTTGCCTCAGTTCCCCATCTGTAAAATGGGGATATTAATACTTTCCCCTACCCTTTGTCTGTCTTGTCTATCAAGATTGTAAGTTCTTCAGGACAGGGACTGTCTCTTACTGTGTGTTTAGCAAATATCTAGCACTATGGAGCCTCAGTCTTGATTGGGGCCCCAAAGCAGTACTGTAATACACATAAATAAATAAAATAATAATAGTAATTAATAACTAAAAAGTGGTTTGGTTTTAAAAAATGCTAAACGGCTTACATTGAAAGACTTTTCCTTACAGGAAGCCAACAAGTCAGACTGGTGAATGGGACTGATCACTGTGCTGGGAGAGTGGAGATTTCTTACAATGGCACCTGGGGAACAGTATGTGATGATTCCTGGGACCTATCAGATGCCAATGTCATTTGCAAACAACTGAGATGTGGGCATGCCATCAGTGCAACTGTCTCTGCTCATTATGGGCAAGGATCAGGGCAGATCTGGCTGGATGAGTTGAAGTGCTCTGGAACTGAATCCACTCTCTCAGAATGTCCTTCCGACGGTTGGGGGCAGCATAACTGCGGGCATCATAAAGATGCAGGAGTGCTCTGTTCAGGTCTGTTCTGTGAACACTCTGTTTAACTGATAAACAAGGAATTAATATGAGAGATGAATGTTAGAAAATGGAGATGGAAAATCAGAAGGCAGTTGAGTGTGATGGAGAAAAATCTCTCTGGTGGTCATGATTCTTTCTGGCATTTATTCCGGCAAAATTAGAAATATTCTTTCTCCTCCTAAGAGCAGAGTTCAGATTCATCCCCTTGACTGTAGGGCTTTTTGGGATGGGGACAAACCTTCCCCCAAATTGTGTGAACCCCAGAATTTTTCATGTCATCATGATGTTACTTATATCAGGGGCCAAAATCATATTATATGCCAGCGTTGGCCACACTGTATTTTGCAACCTAACTAATGTTTTAAACTCAGACTGTTGAACTGGAAAATTAAAACTGGAAATGGAGCTGTCAGCTACAGTATGGAAATGCAGAGAAAACCTGCAACTAAGCCTCATTGTCTCTAAAGGCAAAAAACAGAAAAGTCATAATTTTAAATTGAAAAAAGAAAAGTCCCAGGACACATTAAGTTATTTGTCATAAGAAATATTATGAGATTTAATATTCTTTATTTTACAAGAAACATAATTTGAAACCAACTAATAATATTTATCTAATATTTTAAACCACTCACAATCCACTATACTGAACACATAGAGACCCAAATTTGTAAAAATTCACAAAGGAGACTTGCTTACAAGCAGATAGACCAGAATAACAAGGAATATGAATTTGTGTGTGTGAGTGTGTGTGTGGGGGGGAATCAAACACCATTGACTTCTGTCATGACCATGACCGACATAAAATTTCACTCATAATCCCCTCAAGTCTGAATGTGCATTTCACTACCCTATGCAGTTGCAAAATGCATTCTAAGTAGCAGTACCAGATGCTGCAATACCTCCAGATCAGATATTCACGGTCATGAATTACTGAGGTTGTCTATGTAGCTCAGATGTTTTCTGAAATCTTACAAAAATCCTCTTCTTCAATAGCATCTGGAATTTCTCCCTACAGGAAGTGAACAGATCAGACTGGTGAATGGAGTAGATCGATGTGCTGGGAGAGTGGAAATGTATTACAATGGCATCTGGGGGACAGTCTGTGATGATTCCTGGGACACATCAGATGCCAATGTCGTTTGCCAAGAATTGGGATGTGGACGCGCCCTTAATGCAACTGGCTCAGCTCATTATGGGGAAGGATCAGGGCAGATCTGGCTGGATGAAGTGAGTTGCTCTGGAAGCGAATCCTATCTTCGGGACTGTTCCTCCGGAGGATGGGGTCAGCATAACTGTGGACACGGTGAAGATGCTGGAGTTCTCTGCTCAGGTCTGTTCCGTGAATGCGCTATTGAATTTGATTAACAGAATTAATATAAGAGATTAATATTAACTAAACAAGATGCAATAAAAGGAGAAGGTAGCTGAGTATGATGGAGAAGAATCTCCCTGATGGACCCAGAATTCTTTTTCACATTTGTTTCTACTAAAATTCCTTGTTTCTGCCTTAAACAGCACAATGAAGTTGGAATAGAATTTTGTCCTTAGTGTTATCACCAGATTTCTCCAACTCATGGCCTCTTTCTGCTCCAAATCATTTGTAGTCTGAGGTTATGAATTAATAATTTAAAATATACTAAGTACATCAGGCTTGGTACTAACCTATGAGGCATCATAGTATTCATGTTTTTTGAGGTGCAGACCTTACTATGATTCTTTGCTTTTTAGCCCTTGACTTTGTTCCGTTATAAAACCTTTTCTCTTACTTTGTGGTTATTTTCCTTAATATTTTTTCTGAGATTTTATTCAAAGATTTTGAAAAAATACAAGTAAATTACATCTCTCCACTTTTAGCTGCTCTTTTAGTGATATTTTAAAAACTCATGTGAGAGCAGCATGTTTTTCCATACAAAAATGCCTTTCCAACCATATGTACTTATATTTAGCCATATTGACACACCAGCCTATATTTAATTAAACTAACAAGTATCATCACATGTTCCTGCTGAAATACAGATATAAATTACAACAGCAGTATCAGGGAAAGAAGTAAATTGGTCAGAGACGTTAGGTACTAACCACTTCTAGTATTGTAAAAATGCTCAATATCTGGAGGGAAGAATTGAAATCTTCTAAAGAATGCATTAATAAAGTAATACTATCAGGTAATATAACCTATGACAACTTCCCTCTTGGCCAGCACACTGAAAATTGAATTACAGAACGAAACACAGAAGCTGCTACAGCTTGAACTAAAGCTCTCGAGCTTAGGCTGTAACAGACTCATATCCTCTGTGGATCAGGCACATAGTGGGGGCTGTAACACACTCACCAGTGAATTATTCTAATTTCTTCCCTGCAGATTTAGAAGGAATGCTCATTACCCAACAGTCAATATTCTAAGCTCTCTTTCTTTTTACACATTAACAAATGATCCTTTTACAGGACTCGATCAATATTTTATTGTTCTCCTTTTATTTCAAGGGCTGGCTGACATTTTTCTCCATTCCATTTCTCAAAAGCTTTGAAATCCTATCTGTCCTACTCTACAGCCGGGTTACCTTCTTGGCACTGTAGCTGCATGTTACAGACTCAGAATACTCAAATTTAGCTTCAAGGTGTTGGACTGATAAAAATCTCATTTCTAATGAAGCTTTAGGCATGATGGCCAGTTCTGTACTTCCTGAGATGTAGAGTGAAATCCTCATCCCACTGAAACCAATGGGAGATTTGCCAACAAATGCAATGGGGCCAGGACTTCACCTGTTAAATATTCATTTCAACTCCCTGCCCTGGCGTGAGAGTGAGAGGGGATCTCTACTAAAGTATAATGATTCTCATCCTTATCAGAATCCTTAATACCATGGATTCAATGGGAGTTTCTAACAAAACTGTAAAACTGTAGCAACCCTTAGATTTAGGCAGCCTAACATTTTCCACTATAATGCATTCTTGCAATCTTTTTTTTTTTTTTTTTTTAGAAGCACTGACACCTCCATTGTTTGCAGCAGGCTTGGCTATTTAGTAGGGGAACTCCCTCAGTGTAGCAAAGTGTCTTTTCTTTGTCCTGTGAAATTTCGTCCAGATTTAGCTGAGCTGGCGAGTGTTGCAAGTCACCTTTTCCCTTCTTTCCCTTGGGTTCTTCAGAAAAATGTCAGCCTTGAAGATTCCAAGGTTGGGCTCAGGCCACTGCCAAAGCAGCAGCAGCAGCAGCAGCTCCTGCATTTTGAGCTAGCAGAGCAGCTGTAGTAGGAGGGGGTGGAAAGAGCTCAGCTCCCCCCACCCACCCACCGCCACAGCCCAGCCCTTTTTCCTACTACTTTCAACCCAACACATGGTTCCCAACATACCATCCTTCCCCACTCTGGGGCAACACATAGGCAGAAGGGGAACTCCCCCAACTACCAGTATTGGTGAGAGAAAGTTGAGCCTGCCTTGTGCAATCCACTTGGATGTATGCATTATAAAACAGTCTTTAATTTCCACAAGACCCCGGCCTCATTCAGTGCACATACCGGATGCATAAGGGAGCAAAAATAAGGTGGAACAGGCAACCATAAACCAGGCATTTCCCAATTTTCAGGTGTTCGACTCTGTAACCTACCAATGTTTGTTTGTTAACAAGTGCTTGTAGGTAATACATATAGCCATTAATGTTGTTCACTGAATTTCCCATGACTACAGAGCAAAGATCATTCTGATTTGCACAGAGTGCTGAATGTAGAAAATCAGTGTTCTCAGAACATGGAGATTTTCTTGCATGGTGTGAAGTAGAATTCTGGATAATAATCTGCATGACACTAGTGATGCCAGTACAGTGTGCAGGTATCTGTAGTGTCGAGATAGGGAGAAAGCTTATAACTGACTTTGTTATGGCAAAAATTTCTAGTCATAATTTTAGTTAAAAAATAAAATCAGAACTCCATAGAATTTTAATTGTTTTTTAAATATTAGGAATCATGAAAAGTGAAATAATCTGTTTTCATGCAAAATTGATTTGAACCATTTAATAATATTTAACTAGCAGCTTAACACAGTTTTAAAAACTTACTCAAACATATTAATTATGTGGGACCTGTTGAAATCAATGTGATTCTTTTCATTAACTTCAATGGGCTTTGACCCCATTTTAGGTCAATAGAAGGACAAAAGTGTAACATATGTAGAGGACTTTTGCTCAATAGCTGGCTGGTGAGAGGGGAAAAAATGTAAATGTCATTAATTCTGAAAAAATATACAACCCTGCTTCTAATCATTCCTAAGACTGAATGTGGAATGGGCTTATGCGGCTCTGAAATGCAAGGAATGTAGGAGATGAAACCCACCAGCTACTGCAGTAGCTCCATAGAAGATATTCACTGTTGTAAATTGCTGTGAATGTCATGTTCATTTGCCCAGGTGTTTCCTGAAATCTTACAAACATCTTCTTCTTCAATAGGAATGACATTAACATCTGGAATTCCTCCCTATAGGAAGCAAACAGATCAGACTGGTGAATGGAGTAGATCGTTGCTCTGGGAGAGTGGAGATTCATTACAGTGGTACGTGGGGGACAGTCTGTGATGATTCCTGGGACACATCAGATGCCAATGTCGTTTGCCAAGAATTGGGATGTGGACACGCCATTGATGCCCCTGCCTCAGCTCATTATGGGGAAGGATCAGGGCAGATCTGGCTGGATGATGTGAGTTGCTCTGGAAGCGAATCCTATCTTCGGGACTGTTCCTCTGGTGGATGGGGTCAGCATAACTGTGGGCATGGTGAAGATGCTGGAGTTCTCTGCTCAGGTCTGTTCATTCTCTATTGAAGCTGATTAGCTGGGGATTAATTTAAGAATTGTGTATTAAGTGATAGAGAAGCAATACAATAAGAAGAGAGCTGTGCAGAGTAGAGGAAAATCTTCCTGCTCATCACACGCACATATTACTGATTGGCATTTCTGAGCACATTTCCAAATCTGAAATCAGGTGTACTGGCAGTGGTGGTGTACTGAGTGATGTACCGTGTAGAAGCCTGCACAGTTCCTGCCCATATTATATTCATGTTATAGCTGTCCACTACATATAGCCAGAGTTAATCAGAGGGTCCAATGAGTGCCTCGGGGTACTGCCCAGCACTAGGAATACCTAGTTTTTGAACAAACTGTATGTGCTGCAAATATTGGCTCCCATTACCTGCCTTACTTAGAGCAGTGCGGCAAGGGCATTGATCACAGATATATCATACTTGGCACCCTCCACTCAACAAGTACTTCTTCTCTAACTTATACAGTACCATGCAGCACTGGCAGAATTTCGTCCTTCATGTTAACAGCAAACCTCATCAGCTTGCTATCCCCTGCACCTCCAACTTGTTAATATCTGACCACATCTGAATGTGTTGTTTTAAATATCTTGAGTAACCTTGGTGCAAGCATCTCACTATTAAACACTTTCATACCTGCCAACATTTACAGACAAAACCCAGCATGTTCTAATGTGCATGTATTTGTATAAATATTCATTAACATATATTAGTTTACAAACACACTGCCCATTTGTCCTATTTACACTTTCTCCATACATTTTATTCCATACAACTTGATCGGCATTCCTCCTGCACCAACTTTCACTGCAACCCATCTTTCCCCCTATGTGCTGGCAATGCGCATATTCCCCAGACAAAACTTATCCCACTTCCTAACCCTATTCACTCCACACACACACTGAATACATATAGCCACTCATTCTGTACTACCATCTCTGCACTCTATACCTACCCATTCTACATCCACCCATCTCTACTCCACACATTTCATTTTGAATACATCTCCCCACTCATTCCACACACACGTTTAATCAGTTCCAAACAGTCTAAGCTACATGAGAAAAGGGAACACTCAGACACAGGCCCTAGCATTGATAGGTAAAACCCAGGGGAAGGATATTTTCTCTGTTTTCAGTGGAAGTGTCATCCCTCCCAGTCCCAGTAAACATCCTTGGGTGCCAGCATTTTCTCTGCACACCCACAGAAAGATCTGAAAACTCACGGTCTATGAGGAAAACTGGTAGAGTTGTAAGGTGTTCACTTTTTAAAAATTAACTAAGGTACTTTTATGGCCCCCATCCCCATATAATCCCCAACCCTCCAAATTTTTAAAGAATTTATCATTGCAATGCTCCTGTGAGGTAAGAAACTGAGGCACAAAGAATATAAGGGACTTTGTTCAAGGTCACACATAAAGTTTATAACAGAAAAGGGAATTAAGTCCAGGTCTCCCAACTCAGTTCTCTACCACTGGACTTTCTTACCATACTGAGACATAGCTTTGTAACAAATCAAAAGATGGTCAAAGGCTAGGAAACAAAGAAGCATAGTGAAGGGCTATTTCCTCTTACACAATGTTTGTTTATTTTCTTCAGTTATCTTTCTGACAGAACTTTTCAAAAAAATTCTAGTAAGTTAGAGAATCCTGATTTTTCAATTAAAAAAACGTGCTTGTTTGACCATATCCAGATTTACCTGTTACTTTGCTCTGTCTCCATGTATTTGCTCTGTCAAGAGATGATAGATAAGACCACTGGTCTAGCATCAGTGGAATCTCCCTGTTCTCCATTTCCTCCCATTTTATTTATTCATTTGATGTGCTGTCATTTTAAATTCATATGTATTAAATACCAAAACCCACAATGAAAAAACAAAGGCAACAAAAGAAGAATATACCTGTAAATGTTTTGACGAAGAATAAAAGGCCTCAAACCACTTCGGATTCTAAAGGTCATGAAATCCCAAATCAAAATTATTCCTCTTATTACCTTAGACTCCACTTAATATTTTATTGACTATAATAAAAAAGGATTTTTCATCATTATATTTTTTTTCCTGGTCTTTATATAGCATTAGTTTTGCTTGAGAATATTGGTGTCATTTGTTCACATGTTTTCATTCCGAAACCTGCACCAGCAATATGTTAAACTAACAGCTGGGATTTTTCCCTATAGGAAGCAAACAGCTCAGACTGGTGAATGGAGCAGATCATTGTGCTGGGAGAGTGGAGGTTTATAATGATGGCACCTGGGGCACAGTCTGTGATGATTACTGGGATCTACTGGCTTCGAATGTTGTTTGCAAACAACTGGGGTGTGGACACACCATCAATGTAACTGCCTCTGCTTATTACGGGGAAGGATCAGGGCAGATCTGGCTGGACAAAGTGAAGTGCTCTGGAACTGAATCCTACATCTGGGAGTGTCCTTCTAGTAGATGGGGTAAGAATAACTGTGGACACAGCGACGATGCAGGAGTTCTCTGCTCAGGTATGTTCTATGAATGCTCTATTGAATCTTATTAAAGTGGAACTATGAAGATACCAGTCAGGACTAAATGGTTATAGCTCTCTTGAGATTCTCACTTAAAGCAGGTATTCATCTTCTACATAGGAATATGACATTAAAAGCTGGAATATTTCCCTACAGGAAGCAAACAGATCAGACTGGTGAATGGGGCAGATCATTGCTCTGGGAGAGTGGAGATTTATTACAGTGGCTCCTGGGGGACAGTCTGTGATAATTCCTGGGCCCTTTCAGCTGCCAATGTCGTTTGCAAAGAATTAGGATGTGGACACGCCATCAATGCACCTGGCTTGGCTCATTATGGGGAAGGATCAGGGCAGATCTGGCTGGATGATGTGAATTGCTCTGGAAGCGAATCCTATCTTCGAGACTGTTCCTCCAAAGGATGGGGTCAGCACAACTGTGAGCACAGTAAAGATGCTGGAGTTGTCTGCTCAGGTCTGTCCTTTGAAAGTTTATTTGAATATAACTAATAGGGGGTAAATATAATGGGTGGGTGGTAACTAACAGAGAAGCCATAAAATGAGATTCAAAGAGCTTGGCTTGTTCAGCCTAACCAAAAGAAGGCTGAGGGGAGATATAATTGCTCTTTATAAATATATCAGAGGGATAAATACCAGGGAGGGAGAGGAATTATTTAAGCTCAGTACCAACGTGGACACAAGAACAAATGGATATAAACTGGCCATCAGGAAGTTTAGACTTGAAATTAGACGAAGGTTTCTAACCATCGGAGGAGTGAAGTTCTGGAACAGCCTTCCAAGGGAAGTAGTGGGGGCAAAAGACATATCTGGTGTCAAGATTAAGCTTGATAAGTTTATGGAGGAAATGGTATGATGGGATAGCCTAATTTAGGCAATTAATTGATCTCTGACCATTGGCGGTAAATATGCCCAATGGCCTGTGATGGGATGTTAGATGGGGTGGGATCTGAGTTACTACAGAGAATTCTTTCCTGGATGTCTGGCTGGTTAGTCTTGCCCACATGCTCAGGGTTTAGCTGATCACCATATTTGGGGTCGGGAAGGAATTTTCCCCCAGGGCAGATTGGCAGAGACCCTGGGGGGGGTTCGCCTTCCTCTGCAGCATGGGGCAGGGTCACGTGCTGGAGGATTCTCTGCACCTTGAAGTCTTTAAACCACGATTTGAGGACTTCAATAGCTCAGACATAGGTCAGGGGTTTGTTACAGGAGTGGGTGGGTGAGATTCTGTGGCCTGCGTTGTGCAGGAGGTCAGACTAGATGATCATAATGGTCCCTTCTGACCTTAAAGTCTATGAGTCTATGAGTCTGAGAAGAACCTGAGTATGACAGTGGAGAGTCTCCTTCCTGGTCACACAATTCTTTTGATATATACACCGGACCCTCGCTATAGCCCGCGTCGCTATAGCGCGGATTCGCGTAAAGCGCAGTCGCGGCAATGGATCCCAAATTAGTTATTTAAATTGGTATCCATGGCAACGCGTTCCACGCATTAACGCACATTAATGCACATTTTAGCGAGGGTCCAGTGTATTCCTGTAGAATGGTAACCAGATTTTCCAACTGTGCCAAACCCAAGTATTCAAAAATCATGAATCAGGTCCCAAAAATCAAGTAATTGGTTGAAAATAATGTGATTTAAAATAATAGAATCATAGTGTTAGAAGGAATCTAGTCTAGCCCCTGCCAAAATGCAGGACTTTTTGTGTCTAAATCATACAAGACAGATGGCTATCCTATCCAGCTTCCTTTTGAAAACCTCCAGTAAAGGAGCTTCCACAACCTCCCTAGGCCTCTGTTCCATTGTCCTACTGTTCTTGCAGTTAGGAAGTTTTTCCTGAGATTTAATCAAAATCTCCTACAGTGTAGTTTGAACCCATTGTCTTTTGTCATGCCCTCTGTGGCAAGAGAGAACAAAGTTTCTCTATCATTTTTGTGGCAGCCTTTCAAGTATCTGAAAAACAGCTGTCATGTCGCCCCTTCATCTCCTCTTTTCCAAACTAAACATACCCAGTTCCTTCAGTTTTGGCTCATGTGACTTGCCTTCCATCCCTTTGATTATCTTTGTTGCTCTCCTATGGACCCTTTCCAGTTTCTCTACATCCTTTCTATACATTGGTGACCAAAATTGGACACAGTACTCTAGCTATGGCCTAACCAGTGCTGAGTAGAGTGGCATTATCACCTCCCGTGACTTGCATGCAATGCCTCTGTTAATGCAACCTAAAATTACATTTGTGGGGTTTTTTTGCAACAGTATCACATTGCTGACACATGTTGGGGATGTGATCCACCACAACTCCCAGATCCTTCTCAGCAGTGCTGCTGCCAAGCCAGTTAACCCCCATTCTGTATTTGTGCATTTGGGTTTTCTCCCCTAAGTATAGTTTCTTACATTTGTCATTGCTGAATTTCTTTTTGTTGTCTATAGCCCAGTTCTCCGATTTTATCAAAATTCCTTTGAATGTTAGCTCTATCCTCCAAAGTGTTCACAACCACCACTAGCTTTGTGTTATCTGCAAATTTGATCCGTATGCTCTCTATTCCTACATCCAGATAATTAATAAAGTTGTTAAATAACACTGCACCCAGAACAGATCCCTGTGGAACCTCACGTGAGACCTCAGTCCAATATGATATTATTCCATTAATAATCAATCTTTATTTGCAGTTGTTTAACCAATTATGTATCCACTCAATGGTAGTTCGGCCAAGCCTGCATTTCTCCTGCTTACTTATCAGAATGTCATGTGGGACTGTGTCAAAAGCCTTGCTAAAGTCCAGGTATATTATGTCCATTGCATTCCCCCATCCACCAAACCACTTACCCTGTCAAAGAAGAGAAGCAAGCTGGCTTGGCATGGTTTGTTCTTAGTAAATCCATATTGGGTGATCACCCCTTCATCCTCCAGGTATTCACAAGCTGAATGTTTTATACATTGTTCTAGTAACTCCCAGGTATCGAGGTGAGGCTGACTGGTCTATAGTTCCGTGGCTTCTCCTTTCCCCCCTTTTTAAAGACGGGCACTACATTAGCCCTTCTCCAGTCTTCTGTGACCTCTCCTGTCATCTCTGAGTTTGCAAATATTATTACCAGTGGGCTGAGATTTCTTCAGCTAATTCCTTTAGCAGACAGGGGTGAACAACATTGAGCCCCGCTGACTTGAATTCATTCAAATTAGTCAGAAGAACACAGGAATATGATATTAAAAGTTGGATTTTTCCCCCTACAGGAAGCAAACAGATCAGACTGGTGAATGGGGCAGATCGTTGCTCTGGGAGAGTGGAGATTCATTACAGTGGTACGTGGGGGACAGTCTGTGATGATTCCTGGGACACATCAGATGCCAATGTCATTTGCAAAGAATTGGGATGTGGACACGCCATTGATGCCCCTGCCTCAGCTCATTATGGGGAAGGATCAGGGCAGATCTGGCTGGATGATGTGAATTGCTCTGGAAATGAATCCTATCTTCGGGACTGTTCCTCCAGCGGATGGGGTCAGCATAACTGTGGGCATGGTGAGGATGCTGGAGTTCTCTGCTCAGGTCTGTTCTTTGGAAGCTTTATTGAATCTAATTAATAGGATGTTAATATAAGAGGTCAGTGTTAACTAACAGAGAAGCCATAAAATGAGAAGAAACTGAGTATGAAAGTGGAGAATCTCCTTGCCTGTCACACAGTTCTTTTGAGATATATTCCTTTGGAATGGTAAACAGAATTTCCAGCTCTGCCTAACCCAAGTGTTCAAAAATCATGAGTTACGACTAAAATATCAGGACATTGGTTAAAAATAACGAGATTTAAAATCATACACTCCTAGAATCATAGTGTTAAAAGGGACCAGTGGGGTCATTGAATCTAACCCCTGCCAAGATGAAAGATGTGCTGTGGTTAAACCATCCAAGAGAGATGGCTATGCAGCCTCCTTCTGAAAACATCCAGGGAAGGAGCTTCCATACCTTCCCTAGGCCTCTGTTCCTTTGTCCTACTGTTGTTAAAGTTAGGAAGTTTTTCCTGAGATTTAATCTAAATCTGTTCTGCTGTAGTTTGAACCCATGCCTCTTGCCCTACCCTCATAGCAAGAGAGAACGATTTTTCTCCATCTATTCATGTCATGCTGACAGAAAGCAGAAGACCGGAAGTCCGAAGTGTAGGCAATGCGATATTTATTGGGGTTAGTTTCAAGCAAGTATATCCATAGCTCTGACACTGCTGAGCCTTTGTCCCAGTGTTCCAGTTCCCCCTTCCTGAGCAGGCATAATTATACCTGTAATGCATGGTGTTGGTCCCACCCCTTACAATTTATGGTCAAGTTCCGTTTTGGAGGGTCTTGAGTCTGGGGGCTTGGTACCACCTCTTTTGTATCCCATTGGAGGGGCAGAGAGTGAGGTTGTGTACTGGCCAACGCCAGGCCTTTCTTTGGCTTTTAGTGTTTCTTATGTCTCTCCCCACCCCCTCTCGCCCCTCCTAACTGATTGCTTGATCTTGGCTTGAGAGAGGAGCCAGGCAGCCTTCCAGTTTATGCTCATACATACTCCCAGCATAACCAGTAACACTTTAACTCTATTTCTTATCTTTTCTCATTGTGCTAAAAGCCCCATTTGGTTGTGGGAAATATAACACACAGTGTCTTTGGTCTTTGTTCACACAAATTAGTAAGGATATAAGAGTATCAAAAACCAAACTCAAAATTCTATCTCAGGCAAACAAACAGGTCTATATACTAACAGCAGCCTTACAAGTATTTTAAGACTGCTATCACTTCCCCATGGACTCTCCTCTATTCCAAACTAAACATACCCAGTTCCTTCAGTTTTTCTCATATGGGTTACATTCTCTTTCTTTGCTCATCTTTGTCGCTGTCCTCTGGATCCTTTACAGATTCTCTACAACCTTTCTATACACTGGTGACCATATTGGACACAGTACTCCAGCTGAGGTCCAACCAGCGCCAAGTGGAGCGGTACTGTCACCTCCTGTGATTTGCATGCTATGCCTCTGTTAATGCAACAGTAGCAGGCAGCTTGGAGGGCCGAGCAGCCTAGTGGTTAGAGTGTCTGGCTCTCAGCCCTTTGATTGGTTGAGTAGCCTCAGCGTTTATGGCCTAGAGGGGTAGTGAGATCCGGGCTCTTCCTCTCCATTGGGTCCAAACCCAGGTCCCTGAGTAAGTCAGCCCCTGAACAGCAAGGGGATCCCTCCCAGCAGGAAGTCAAAATCCTCTTCCATGGGCTACTTCCTACCGGTCTGTTCAGTTTGAGGAATGGCCCCTCTAGTGCAGTTTGCTGGATGGCTTGTTTCCTGCCGGGTTCCCTCTTGGTCTAGGGCAGCGCCTTGCTGCGATCTCCGGCTCCTTCAAGCAGGGCAGCCACAAGTTGGTGAGGGCAAACCCCACAACGTCTCTGGTTTCCACTCAGTAAGTTACTTCAGGTGCTGGAGGCTCCTTCACAGTCTCCCTTGGCTGTGGAGACAGTGCTTATTCTGAGTCAGCTGCCCTGGCTGGCCGATTACTGCTCCTTCCCTTCAAGCAGGGAGACGGCTAGCTCCTGACTCTTCACCAGTCAGCACCAAACTGAGCCAGGGTCTCTTCACTCCTGCTACCATGCCTGGCTTATGCTGCAGATGTAGCATGGTGGGACTAGCTGGGCCCAAAGGCTCTTTAACACTTGCTGTGCAGGCTGGCAGTTTCTTTTTCATCAAGCAACCTACAATTGCATTTGCCTTTTTCCCGACAGCATCACACTGTTGACTCATGTTGAGTGTGTGATCCAACACAACTCCTAGATCCTTCTCAGCAGTGCTGCTGCCAAGCCAGTTACCTCCCATTCCACATTTGTACCTTTGGTTTTTCTCCCCTAATATAGAACATTACATTTGTCTTTGTTGAATTCCTTTTTTTTAATCTGTAGCCCAGTTCTTCAATTTATCAGGATCTCTTTGAATTTTATCTCAATTCACCGAAGTGTTGGCAACCCCCCTAGCTTTGTGCTATCTGCAAATTTGATCAGTATGCTCTATATTCCTCCATCCAGGTCATTAATAAAGATGATAAATTACACCAGACCCAGAACAGACCCCTGTGGAACCTCACTTGACACCTCCCTTCAATCTGACATCATTCCATTAATTGTCAATCTTTGTTTGCGGTTGTTTAACCAATTACGTATCCACGTACTGGTAGTTCTGCCAAGCCCGCATTTCTCCAGCTTACTTATCAGAATGGCATGTGGGACTGTGTCAAAAGCCTTGCTAAAGTCCAGGTATATTATGGCCATTGCATTCCCTCATCCTCAAAACCAATTACTGGTCTTAGGGCTTGTCTACACTACCGAGGGGGATTGATCTAAGTTACGCAATTTCAGCTACGTGAATAGCGTAGCTGAAGTCGACTGACTTAGATCTATTTACCGCGGTGTCTTCACTGTGGTAAGTCAACAGCTGATGCTCTCCTGTCGACTCCGCCTGCGCCTCTTGTTCTGGTGGAGTGCCAGAGTTGACAGGAGAGCACTTGTTGATCAATTTATCACGTATAGACAAGATGTGATAAATCAACCCCCACTGGATCAATCGCTGCCCATCGATCCAGCGCAAAGTGCAGACAAGCCCTTAGAATAATATCAAACTGGTTTGACATGATTTGTTCTTAATAAATCCATGCAGGATCCTAGTTATCATCCCTTCATCCTCCAGGTAATCACAAATTGCTTGTTTTATACATTAGTAGTTTCCCAGGTATGTAGTCAGGATGCCTGGTCTATAGTTCCCCATCCTCCTTTCCCCCCTTTTTAAAGATAGGCACTATGTTAGTCCCTAGCCAGTCTTCCCAGACCTCTACTGTCATCCATGAATTTGCAAATATTATTGCCAGTGGCACCGAGATTTCTTCATCTAATTCCTTTCGCACACTGGGGTGAATAAAATCAGGCCCTCCTGACATGAATTCATGCAAATTAGTAAGAAGATCAAAGGAATGTGATATTAATATGTGCAATTTATCCCTACAGGAAGCAAACAGATCAGACTGGTGAATGGAGCAGATCGATGTGCTGGGAGAGTGGAGATTTATTACAATGGCATCTGGGGGACAGTCTGTGATGATTCCTGGGACACATCAGATGCCAATGTCGTTTGCCAAGAATTGGGATGTGGACGCGCCCTTAATGCAACTGGCTCAGCTCATTATGGGGAAGGATCAGGGCAGATCTGGCTGGATGAAGTGAGTTGCTCTGGAAGCGAATCCTATCTTCGGGATTGTTCCTCTGGTGGATGGGGTCAGCATAACTGTGGGCACGGTGAAGACGCTGGAGTTCTCTGCTCAGGTCTGTTCTTTGAAAGTGTTATTGAATCTAATTAATAGGGGGTTAATGTAAGAGGTTGATGTTAACTAACAGAAAAGCCATAAAATGAAAAGAACAGTGGAAAATCTACTTACTGTCACACAATTCTTTTGACATATTGTGTCAAGGCACCTCCTTTGTCTCGCCAGACCTTAGTGCTTTCCCCTCTGGCGATGGTGGGCCTGGGGTTAATCAGCCCCTCTCTGGGCAGGGTTTGCCTTTCCCCTTCTGTGTTCCCTTGGCCATACTTTCAGGGTAGCCCTGACAGTCGGCCTAAGGGGTGATCCTCCACCAAACAAAAAAGAAACAGTCTCATAAACTAAAACCCCAGTGAGGTACCTTTCTCTGCCTCCTCACTGGGGAAGGGTGTTGCCCTGTTGGTTTTCCCTGGGGTCTCCGTCCTTACCTATCAGGCACTCAGGTTTGGCTATTTCCCCTATGGGAAGGAACACAGCCTCTCACCCTGGAGAAGCTTATTGGCAGCCCTTAATTGGGATCAGGTGCCCCTAGCTGACTTGGGGTAACCGCCTCTCAGCTTGTAGGGAAAACAGCCTTTAACATTCATATATTCTTGTGGAATGGTAAACAGACTTTCCC
Organism: Glyptemys insculpta; assembly: GCA_032172135.1. Taxonomy (NCBI): domain Eukaryota; kingdom Metazoa; phylum Chordata; order Testudines; family Emydidae; genus Glyptemys; species Glyptemys insculpta. The sequence goes on along the minus strand of JAVMKA010000006.1, from coordinate 138,183,066 downwards.
GCACTGCCATACCCAAGTTTTCAAAAATCAGGAGACAGGCCCAAAAACATCAGGAAATTGGCTAAAAATAATGTGATTTAAAATCATAGCATAAGAAGCATAAGAAGGGACAATAGCATAAGAAGGGACTGCAATGGTCATCTAGTCTAACCCATGCCAAGATGAAGGATTTGTTGTGTCTAAATCATCCAAGACAGGTGGATCCAGCCTCCTTCTGAAAACCACCAGGGAAGGAGCTTCCACAACCTCCTGAGGCCTCTGTTCCACTGTCCTACTGTTCTCACAGTTAGGAAGTTTTACTTGAGATTTAATCTAAATCTGCTCTGCTGTAGTTTGAACCCATTGCCTCTTGTCCTGCCCTCTGTGGGAAGAGAGAATGATGTTTCTTCATCTTTTTTATGTCAGCCTTTCAAATATTTGAAGATCATTGTCACGTGCCCCCTTAATCTCCTCTTTTCCAAACTAAACATACCCAGTTCCTTCAGCCTTTGCTCATACAGCTTGTGTTCCGTTCCTTTGATCATCTTTGTCACTCACCTCTGGACCCTTTCCAGTTTCTCTACATCCTTTCTATACACTGGTGACCATAACTGTACATAGCGCTCCGGCTGAGGCCCTACCAGCGCCAACTAGAGTGTTACTGTCACCTCCTGTGATTTGCATGCTGTGCCTCTGTTAATGGAATTGTAACAGGGGTCTTGGAGGGCCAGGTGGTCCAGTTGTTGGAGCGCCTGGATCTCTTCCACCTCATTGGTTGAGCAGCCTCAGTCTTTAAGGCTTGGGGGGGTAAGGGAACCCAGGTCCTCTCTCTCCACTCCTCCCAGCTGAGGGCCCTGTATATGTCAACCCCTGATGGGGGGCGGGGGGTAGGGAAGGATGGATCAAAGGAAGTGGAGAAAGCTCTCTTTACCCTGGATTCTGCTGTGATGGGGATGTGCCAACATTCCTTCTTCAGATCCAGGTGGTGATCCCCTAGCCTGTCAAGTAGTTTGTCAATGCAAGGCATCAGTTACACATCAAATTTTGAGACTGTGTTGACCTTTTGGAAGTCATTACTAAACCAGGTGGTCCAATCAGGCTTGGGGACCAATACTACAGGGCATTTCCAGTCTCTGAATGATTCCCTGATTACTCCTAGTTCTAGCATTGATTGGGATTCTCGCTTCATGGTTCCCCTCAACTCCTGGGGAAGGGGTTGAGAATTTTCTCTGACTTTAAGCCCCAGTTTCATCTGGATGTTATGGGTCTGTCTAGGTTGAGTAGAAAATACAAAAGAGAAGACATCTATCATCTATTGAGTCTGGGGTCTCTGGTCTGGGTGAGATTGTTTCCAGTCTTGACCATTGCTGGCTCTGAGGCCTCGTCAACCTGAGGGCCTAATTCTAATATTGGTAAGCTATTGGGCTTTCCAAGGTATTTAAAGATTTGGTGTACCTTTCACTTGTTCAGTTCTCAGATTTTGTAGTTTACTGGCCCTACTCTTCACATCACCTTATAGGGCCCTTGCAAGCAGGCTAGGAGTTTTAATGTGGGTAATGGCAGTGGGTAATAACAGAAGAACCCAATTACTGGGTTGCAATTTGCAGAGGTGAGCCCTGCTTCCTGTGTGCTCTGGGTATGTAGGTGGTGAGCCCTGGACACCGAGCTTCTCCCATAGGTCCAGGACGTATTGTACTACGTTATTGGCCTGAAATAGCTGTTCTTTCCACATTTCTCAAATGAGTTCTACAATCCCATGGGGTTGCCTCCCATATAAGAGCTCAAATAGTGAGAAGCCAGTGGAGGACTGGGGGACTTCTTGACTGGAGAACAGGGGAGGAGGGAGTAACTGGTCTCAGTGTCACATATCCATCTGTAAGGACAAACTTCCAGGGCATCCTCTTTAGTGTTCTGTTGAATCTTTCCACCAGGCCATCTGTTTGGGGGTGGTGAACAGATGTCCTGAGAACCTTGATTTTCAGCAATCGGCAGAGTTGCTTGACCATCTGAGGCATAAAGTTCATTCCCTGATCTGTTGAGCTCTCCCATAGTAGCCCATCCCAAGCAAAGATTTTCATGAGTTCAGTGGCCTCTGTTTTTGCATTCACAGAATGTAATGGTACTGCTTCAGGGTACCTAGTTTCATAGTCTACTGTAACTAAAATGACCAGTAGCCTGAGGCACTGTTCTCCAGGGAGTTGACTATGTCCATTCCAATCCGGCCGAATGGCATACTTACTAGCGGGAGGGAGAGGCTCTTTGTGGTCTGAGATGTAGGCTGACACTGCAGGCATGAGGCACAGAAATCTGGAACATCTTTGTAGATTCCAGGCTAGAATCTGGGCTAACATCTTCTCCCTCCCTAAGTGCTCTGCGAAGTTTATGACATGGGTGAGTTGCATCACCTCCCTCCAGTACAGTTGGGTACCAGAAGCTGATTCCAAACTTCCCCAGTCTGCTGGTCCTTTTCAATGTGGTATAAGTGTTCACCCTGAATTTCAAAGTGTGGAAACAGTCCTGCTTCATGGGGCTTGATGGTCTCCCCATTTACTACTGCCACTTGAGTGTATGCTTAGCTCAGTATGTTGTCCACCCGTTATTTCTCTACAAAGTTGGAGAACTGGGTCAGAATATCAGACTCAGGTAATGGAGCTGCTGCTACCACCCCGGAGCCCTTTAAATCGCCACCGGAGCCCCGCCGCCGCTACCCCAGGGCTCCGGCAGCAGGGCTTTGCTGGGGATTTAAAGGGCTGGGGCAGTAGCGGCTGCCGGAGCCCCGAGCCCTTTAAATCCCTGCCTCTGCAGCTGGTAGCTCGGGAGTGATTTAAAGGGCCCATGGCTCCCAGCCGCCACTACCGCAGCCGGAGCCCCGGGCCCCTTAAATCTTGATTTAAAGGTCCCGGAGATTTAAGGTGCCGCCTCTTCCGGTTGAGGCCCCCCCCCTGCTCAGGACTCTGGCGTACTGGTAAGTCCTTTAACTTATTTTCACCCCTGGTTGGAGTCTCAGCAGGACCTCTGGTTGGAGGCAAGGAGATCCCACAGTCTGAAGGGGGTCTCACAAGCTCCTTTAGCAACTCCTGAAAACAGTTCCAGCCTCAGCCAACAATACCAGGATTGGCAAACATTGGTGCTGTCAAGGCTGATTTCCACTCTGGCACTTTGAGTACAGAAGGTGGGGGCCTGCAAAGACCTTAAAAAATACTTTGCCACTCCAGGCTTGTATTAAACTCCCAAGGTTACAGATTCCCTGGCCTTGAGTTGTATCGCTGCTACCACCCAAATGCAAAACCCCTTTGAGAGCCCAGTTAGGCGCACCTGGGAATTCCTTCCTGTGGGGTACCCCCAAGCTCTTTCACTCCCCCTCTCTGGGGAAGAGCTGAGAAAAGGAAAAGGAAAATAAATAATCTGTTGTGACCAGCTGAATCTGGAACCCTTTGTTCCTCTTAGTAGCAGGGCCAGCTCCAGGGTTTTGGCCGCCCCAAGCAGCCAAAAAAAAAAAGCCGCGATCGTGATCTGCAGCGGCAATTCGGCGGGAGGTCCTTCGCTCCGAGCAGGAGTGAGGGACCGTCCGCCGAATTGCCGCCGAATAGCTGGACGTGCCGCCCCTCTCCGGAGTGGCCGCCCCAAGCACCTGCTTGACAAGCTGGTGCCTGGAGCCGGCCCTGCTTAGTAGCTAACTGAATAACCTGTGCACAGACCCCCTCTTCTTCCTAAGACACAGGAATCAAATCATGTTCTTAAAAAGATGATTTGTATTTTAAAAAAAGAAAGAGAAAGAAAGAAAGAAATCTGGAAAATCAGGGCTGCTGCTAGATGTTAAAAAGCAACTGGAAGGATTAAACACCAGGAATTGCTTCCCTGGGGTTCAGCTTAACCATTACAAAAGAACAGAAGTACCTGTGTTCAGCACAGAGGAATTCACAAGCTAAAATAAAGAGAGAAACCTGATCACATCTATCTAAACATTTCCTGCCCTACTTACATCTATGTAGTTCCAAATAAATTATTCTAGGTATGGATGCTGGGAAATTTCCATACCTGGTCCCAAGCTTCTTACAACATACCTGCTGGCTTGGTTCCTTCAGCCGAAAGACCAGCCGACAGAGGGGCAGTTTTGTTTCCAATTTGAAAGTTTCTAGTCTTCCCATTGGCTCTTTTGGCCAGGTGCCAACTCACTTCCTCTTACCTAAGCATTTCAGTGAGACTTCTTAACCCTTTACAGATAAGGCAAGAAGAGAACAGCTACTGAGAAGGATTTTTATAGCTAACTGACTGGCTGGCTGGGCGTCCATAAAAGGGAGCTACCCCCTGCTCCTCATTTACCACAGGTGCAATGCCAACGAACAGGGACTCTGTGTCCCCCTACTGTTGGAGTCACTTAAATGTGTGGATAAGGTTCTCATCCCCATCGACACATTATAGCAGGATGAAGCCACAAGTTGGTCCAGGATTAGGAATCACCAAGGTCTGGACGAGGGTCTGGCCACACCCTTAGTCAACAAGCCCCACAATTTCTATTCCATTCACTTGTACAGGGATGGCCACCTTTGCAGGTCTGCCTTGTCAAGCTTGTCCCCCTAGCATCCAGATCTCCCCAAAACTGCACTCCATGGAGGGGCAATCTCGGGACCAGTGCCTGGGACAGTCACAAGTGAACTACCGGTCTTGGCCTTGGCTGTGGTGACTGGCCCCACACCCATGTATTTGAGGGGTCCCATCCCCTAGGAATCCCCTGAGTTCAGGCTCCAGCGATACCCCCATCTTCACCTAAAATGGGTCAGTGGTCTCTCAGACTGAGGTGTGAGTCAATAACCCCAGGTTTCTGAGCCAGAAGACCCTGTACCCTCTGGTGCCCCAGTGAGGTGGGAGTAGATTTGAGTGCCTCAGGATCCTGGTTTCCCTGGGCTGCTCCCTCCTGTGGTTGTGTGTGGCTTTAAGTCTCCCCAGACCAACGTTGCAGGGTCATTTATAGGGGTCTTGGCGGCCAGGTAATTTTCAGTGAGCTGAATGCGGGGAGGGATAGCTCAGTGGTTTGAGCATTGGCCTGCTAAATCCAGGGTTGTGAGTTTAATCCTTGAGGGGGCGATTTGGGGCAAAAGATTGGTCCTGCTTTAAGCAGGGGTTGGACTAGATTATCTCCTGAGGTCCCTTCCAACACTGACAGTCTATGATTCTATGAATGGTGTCTGCTATGATCTCTAGATGGTGCCGTAACACCCTCTCCTTTCTCCAAGTGGGCAGTATCTGAGTAAACTGCTCAAGTGGGAGCAGCTTGGCTACCTGAGTCCCCATCCTTGTTTTGAGTTTGAGCCACCTCCAGCATGCATCCTGTAACTAACAGAGAAGCCATAAAATGCGAAGAACCTGAGTATGACAGTGGAGAGTCTCCTTCCTGGTCACACAATTATTTTGTTATATATTCCTGTGGAACAGTAACCAGACTTTCCAGCTCTGCCAAACCCAAGTGTTCAAAAATCATGAATCAGGCCCCAAAAATCAGAAAATGTCTAAAAATAATGTGATTTAAAATCAGAGAATTACAAGGTTAGAAGGGACCACAAGGGTCATCTAGTGGAATCCAGCCTCCTTTTGAAAATGTCCAGCAAAGGGGTTTCCACAACCTCCATAGACAGCCATCATATTCCAGTGTCCTGCTGTTCTTACAGTTAAGAAGTTTTTTTCTGAGATTTAATCTAAATGTGCTATGCTGCAGTTTGTACCCACTGCCTCTTGTCCTGCCCTCTGGCAAGAGAGAACAACTTTTCTCCATCTTTTTTGTGGCAGCCTTTCAAGTATTTGAAGTCCACTGTCATGTCCCCCCTTAATCTCCTCTTTTCCAAACCAAACATACCGAGTTCCTTCAGCCTTTGCTCATATGGCTTGCATTCCATCCCTTTGATCATCTTTGTCTCTCACCTGTGGATCCTTCAAAAGCTGTGCTGAACAGGGAATTGATATAATGTTGGGTGCAAAACTAAGAGAGAAGCGGTAGAATGAGACGATAGCTGTATGTGAAACAAGAGAAACTCTGCTTGTCACATGATTGTTTCTGGTATTTTTTCATTTGGAATGATAGCTAACCGTTCAATTCCTGAGGGCAGAGTTCAAATCCATTTTTCAGTCAGAAGTGAGTAGTCTGGTGTTTTTCACCTTAGTCTCCATTGAGTATACCACAGATTTCACTACACAATTCTGCATAAATGGCAATCTCTGCTCAAGAAAGGTGAATAGCTAGAACAGCAGAGGGTTGTATCAGGCAGAACGCTTTTGAAAATTTGCCCCTTATTACAGAGCCTAAATGAGCTCTGTTGAAAAATCTGGTCCAGTGTGTTGATTTAATGTTTTACAAATGTACGAAATAATAAGAATAGTAAGCACAGTCCTCTTTTCTGTCATAATGCCCCTTATGAGCCTTTACTGTGTGCCAAATTCAGTTTCCTCTAGCTGCTCTTTCAGACGCCACTGTAACAGGCATATCCTTCCCTGAATAGTAGGTTCATCTCCCACTGATGTTAGTATGGTGCAGACTGAGTGTAGTTTATTGGCCATGCTTTTTCAGGGAAATGTATTGAAATTAAAACTTTTTAAATGATGTCAAGTTTAGGATGCAAGTGATAAACAGAGAACAATTTTTTTTAAAAGATTTATCTCTGTATTTAATTATACAAAAACTATCTGGGGGACAGATTCCTTTTAAATTGTTCCCAGCCATCATTTTCCTCATGTACCTACCTGAACCTGTCCACGCACACTCTTCTAAGTGGGTTTCCTCTTTAGACAGGCCCATTACAGCAATTTAGAGGGGAATTTTCACAGGCCCTCCTTTGGATACTCTATTGAAGATTTAGCCACCCACTTTTGGGAACTCAGGCCTGATCCACACATAAAATTTAGATCAATATAGCTACATGACTCAAGGGTGTGAACAATTCACACCCCTGAGCACTGTAGCTATGATGACCTAACCCCTGGTGTAGACAAAACTAGGTCTACAGAAGAATGCCTCCATTGATCTAGCTACCACTGCTTGGGGAGGTAGAGTACCTACAACAATGGAAAAAACCCATTCATTGCTGTGTCTACATTAGGGTGCTACAATGGCATAGTTATAGCATCCATAGTGTAGACCAGTCCTAAGACAAGAACTAATGTTTTCACAGCAGAATTGGAGTGGTGTTTGGTCTTTGCAAACCTACTCTTATTGGCATCCAGTTTGTCTAGACTTGACAGATTGCCCAACCATTGAATTTTCAAAATCTCACTACTCAGTGGTGCTGTATTCTCCTGGCTCTGATATTCTCCCTCTTTCTAAATGTCACAGTTTGTGTACAAACTGCTCTTATCTGTTTTGCAAAGTTTTCAAAAGCTTGGGCAGGATCTTGTTAGAAGGATAAATGTGCTGCCTCTCTTTCCTCTGCCTCTTTTCCCAAAAATGTCTCTTAATGTAGAACCCAAACATGGTGAAGTTCTTTACCACAATTCTCCTTGGTGCTGCCCTCCTATTGCACAATCTGCCAGTAGCCCCCACCCATGAAGCCACCTCCTCCCTCTCTACTCTTAAACCTCTGGTCAATGTATGATATTCAGTTCTTTGCTTTTAAGTGCTTGAGTTTTATACGTGATGTGGTGCAGTAAGTTTTGTCACTCTTGGAAATCTTACTAGTGTTTATTGGGATGTACATAAACCTAATGGATCAAAACTTGTCATGGGCCTAGTTAGAAGAATAAAGGGGGGATAACATCTTATCCATATTGTAGGGTGCACAGCCTTGTTATACTAGTGCATCTAAATATAGAATGAGTAAATTGATTAGAATGTTTTATATATATTTATAATATAATATACACATTTAATATATTTAATATAATATTTTCAGGTTAGAGTCTGCATTCACTAAGAAGTGAAAATGGCTCTGGGTTGGTGAAAAACAACCTCTCATGACCCAGACTGTGAAGAATCTGAACATAGTAGCATCCTTGGATCATCAATAGAAGAGTAACTGAGTTTAGATAAAATACAACATGAGGCAGCAAACTCTATATGATCAGCTTCTTTCTCTGAGAAAAGCTCAGCTGTGGCACACTGATATAACACTGTTCAGAGAGGCTTCTAAAGTTGCAGGAAATACAAGCGCATCTAGGAAGAAGTTGCCAAATTTCCTCTGTATAATTTTCCATTGATCAAACTGTGTAGAATTTTCCTGCTTTTTTTTATTCATGTAATTTTTTCAGCTTGAATTTCTGCTTTTTTCTTATTAAAATCTTTTTTAAAGTCATACCAAGATTTGATGCTTCTGTCCTGAGATGAATTGTGCAGTTTCCCAGGGACAAGAGATTAAACAAAATCACAGAGCAAGTGTCACCTCTGTGAGGAGAGGTGAGGGGGCACCAACCACTTGCAGCAGCACCCTCCACCCCAGCACCCCAACCCTAATCTCAGTTTAGTGCAGAGGGGAAGTCCTAGGGTCCAAAGAGGCTGGAGCTCGGCTGTTCTCAGTGGTGGCAGATGACAGAACAAGGAGCAATGGTCTCAAGTTGCAGTGGAGTAAATCTAGGTTGGATATTAGGAAACACTATTTCACTAGGAGGGTGGTGAAGCACTGGAATGGGTTACCTAGGGAGGTGGTGGAATCTCCTTCCTTGGAGGTTTTTAAGGCCCGGCTTGACAAAGCCCTGGCTGGGATGATTTAGTTGGGAATTGGTCCTGCTTTGAGCAGGGGGTTGGACTAGATGACCTCCTGAGGTCTCTTCCAATTCTAATCTTCTATGATTCTATGATTCTAAGACTGGATAGCACGCCTGCCCTACCCTCACTTGGAAGCAATAGCTTCTGTCTGAGCTGGACCTGGCTTCCTGCTCTTGGCATTGCGACCCAACATACAGGGTCACAGTTCCACATAATCCTGCACACCATGTTACATCACCCAGACTAGGAAGCTGGCTCAGCCCCACAGAACAGGAGCCACCTCTTCTAAGTGAGTATGGGACAGGCATGCTACCAGCCCTGTGTGAAAATGCATGTTGTACATCTCCCTTTGTCAGTTGCATAATATGTATGAAAAGGCACCCCAACACACACACATACCCATAACAGCTACCTCCCTTGCCCCTCCGCTTAGCCCCGCTACTGCACACACCCCTTAGAAGAGACCTGACTTCTGCCTGAGAGAGTGGAGGCTGTCCATTTCTTATGAACCAAGGAGGTTGCTGCAGGGGAGGGGTACAGATGCGTGACAAAGACAGGCTGTGGAGGTGGGGGATTTGATCATTAGAAGTATTGACATTTGAGTGACTGGCAATGTTGTGTATTTGGTTGTCGTGGTAATAGGACCTTGTGTTGCTATGGCAACTGAGTTAGATTATTAGGGGATAGCCCAGCCAGCTTTGGCTGGCTGTTGGTTAGTTCTGAGTGTGGAAATAAATGGCTGCTACAAGGTTTACAGCTCTCTGTGTCTCCAGTGACTTTTTCCTAAAACTGTTGCCCCCAAGGATATAACGTGGCGACGAGGGTGGGATCTCTGTGCTGCCCCAGCAACAGAAGGAAGTAGAAGTTAAAGTACAAAAAACAAACAAACAAACAAACAAACACCTTGTTTGCTGCTGGAAGGGGATGAGAACTGGCTTGTTTGCACTGACTGTGCAAACTGAAACTAAAATCATGGCTACACTTACAGGGCCACTGGAACCTTTTGAGGAGACTCTAGTGCAATGGCATGTATATACTGAGTGTTTTGAGCTTTTTGTTATTGTAAATAACATTGCGGAAGAGAAGAAGGTGCCAATATTCTTAAGTGTTGTAGGGGCTAAGCCCTACTCCCTGCTACGCAGCTTACTGCACCCTGTTAAGCCAGAGACTAAATCTTACAGTGACATTGTGGAAATCCTGGGGTCCCATTTTTCTCCAAAACCATTGGTAATTGCTGAAAGATATAGGTTCCACAAAAGAGACCAGAAAGGTGATGAAACAGTTGTACAATTTGTAGCAACTTTGAGAAAGCTTGCAAAACACTGTGAATTTAAGGAGATATTAAATGATGCCCTACGTGACAGATTAGTGTGTGGCCTGCACAGTGAAGCTATACGGAAGCGCCTATCGACAGAGGCTCAACTTACCTTACAGAAGGCCGTTGATATTGCAGTCTCCATGGAACTGGCTACAAAGGAGGCACAATCCATCGGTGCATCCCCTAGGGTGCATAAGGTGTCACAAGAACCTACCCACAAAACTGTGGGGAGTCAGGAATGTAACCGCTGTGGTAAGCCGGGTCACCATGCATCAGAATGCTGGTGTAAGGACCTGGTGTGTCCACACTGTGGCAAAAAGGGACACATTGCGTGTGCCTGTAAACAAAAGAAAAAGAGGCCTGTGGTCTGGCTGACCAAAAAGGGAAATCTGCATACCCTAGAGCTGACCCAGGATGGCCAATGAGACACCTCCTCACAAGAAGAAGAGCCACTCCACGTTTTGTCTCTGGCAGTGGGCTCACATGAATACTGGGTAACCCCGTTGTTGGACGGCAAACCTATACGCATGGAACTGGACACCGGTGCAGCCATCTTGCTGGTCTCCGAGACTGTGTATAAAGAAAAGCTACAGCATCTTCCACTTAAAGCAACAAAAACTGTTCTGAAGACGTATACGGGAGAAGCTGTGCCCATTTTGGGCACTACTGATATTAAGGTGGAGCTCAATGGACAGGCTGCTAAATTGCCACTGTTTGTGGTGAGAGGTAATTACCCAGGCTTAATGGGTAGGTCTTGGCTTAGGAAGATTCAGCTGAACTGGGCAAAAGTGCACCGAATGACTAAAGAAGAAACCTGTCTGACCACTATACTAAGGAAACATGCTGCTGTATTTGGAGAGGATCTGGGGAGTATGAAGGGAATCACTGTGACATTGAACATTAAACCTGACAGTCAACCAAAATATCTGAAAGCCAGAACTGTGCCATATGCCATCATGCCTAAGGTTGAAACGGACCTGGAGCGCCTGGTCACAAATGGAGTCCTAATACCAGTTATCCATAGCCCATGGGCAAGTCCTATCGTTCCAATAGTGAAGAAAGATGGCTCCCTCCGGATTTGCAGTGATTTTAAGGTCACTGTCAACCCAGTGTTCTGTGCAGAGCAATACCCACTTCCCCGCATCGATGACCTCTTCGCAGGCCTGGCTGGGGGACAAAAGTTCAGTAAGATTGATCTGAGTCAAGCGTATTTACAGATGCACGTTGATGAAAAGTCCCAAGAGCTGTTGACTATTGTGATGCATAAAGGGCTTTATCAATACTGTCGCCTACCCTTCGGAATAATGACTGCTCCTGCCCTGTTCCAGAGGGCTATGGACCAGATCTTGTGTGGCTTGCCAGGAGTCCAGTGCTATCTGGATGACATCCTGGTCACTGGAAGGAATGAGGAGGATCACCTAAAGAATTTAGAGGCTACCCTACAAAGACTGGAAGAGTATGGACTGCTAGTCCGCAAAGACAAGTGTGAATTCTTCCAGCCCTCTGTTGAATATTTGGGACACATCATTGATGCTACAGGTCTTTGTAAGGCCCCTTCCAAAGTTAAGGCTATTGTGGAGGCTCCCCCTCCTCGAAATGTTAGCCAGCTTCACTCGTTTCTGGGACTATTGAACTATTATGGAAAGTTCATCTCACAGTTAGCCACACTGCTAAAACCACTTCACGAACTCCTTGGGCAGAACAAGGACTGGAAGTGGACTGAAGCCTGTGATGTTGCCTTTAACAAAGCTAAGGATGCATTGCTAAATTCTGAAGTTCTGACGCACTTCGATCCATCCTTACCCCTATAGTTGGCCTGCGATGCGTCCCCTTATGGAGTGGGAGCAGTTGTGTCACACATTATGCCTTTGGGAGAAGAGAGACCTATTGCTTTTGTTTCACGCACTCTAAGCAAAGCAGAAACTAACTATGCCCAAATCAAACGTGAGGCATTGGGAATTGTTTTCGGAATTCGGAAGTTTCATCAGTATCTGTTCGGACAGAAGTTTACTCTTCTCACAGACCATCGACCCCTGACTTCAATTTTTGGACCCCACACCAGCATTCCTCCATTAGCCGCTAGTCGTATGCAACAGTGGGCACTATTGCTTTCCGCGCACACACATGAAATCAAATATCGGAAATCCACTCTGCACGGCAATGCGGATGGTCTCTCAAGGCTGCCTTTGCCAGTCAACCATCAAGATAGTGCCCAGAAGGAAATCTTTTACTTTGAACAGGTAGAGAATACACCCATCGCCGCTACTCAGGTAAAGAAGGCAACTCGAGTTGACCCAGTATTGTCCCAAGTTATGGACCTGGTGATGCATGGAACATCTCGACGAACCTCTCTGGTCTCACCCGACCTTGTTACCTACATGTCCAGGAGAACGGAGTTATCAATCCAATCTGGTTGTTTGTTGTGGGGGAGACATGTCATTATCCCACCACCACTGAGATCACAGAACAGCTCCATTCCGGTCACTGTGGAATAGTGTGCATGAAGGAAATTGCACGAAGCTATTTTTGGTGGCCTGGATTGGACAGTGCTATTGAAGAGAAGGCAAGAGCTTGTATGTCATGTCAGGGTGTGAGGAATGCACCCCAGTGGGCACCCCTACACCCATAGGACTGGCCTGAAAACCCGTGGCAATGTATTCACATTGACTTCACTGGCCCCCTTGAAGGAAGCATGTTCTTGGTGGTGGTAGATGCCCATTCTAAATGGCCAGAAGTCTCTATAATGCAGTTCACTCCTGCAGAGAGTACTATCCAAAAACTACGAGGACTCTTTAGTCGTTTAGGTCTGCCAGAACAACTTGTGAGTGACAACGGACGGCAGTTCATCTCTCAGGAGTTTCAAAAGTTTATGAAGGCAAATGGGATACACCACATCATCCATCCACCAATGGATTAGTTGAAAGATTTGTGCAGACAATGAAACAAGCTTTGAAATCGGCAAGGGGACAATTACCCATTAAAAAGCATCAAAAGATGCATCTGAAGAAGTGGGGGGTTTTTAGCCATGAAAGCTTATGCCCAAATAAATCTGTTAGCCTTTAAGGTGCCACCAGACTCCTTGTTGTTTTTGTGGATACAGACTAACACGGCTGCCCCTCTGATACACTTTACCATTTGCATATACTAAGGGCTTGTCTACACTGGCAAGTTTTGTTGCCAAAAACTGCCTTTTGGTGACAAAACAGTGAGAGCATACATACTGCAATGGGACTTTTCTTGTGAAAAACGCCCAGTTTGGGCGACAAAAAACTTCCACCCCTACAAGAGACTTTTGTCTTTTCCCCTCCCTTTATTGTCGACAAACATCCAGTGTAGACACCATGACTGTTTTTTTCCCCGCTTTTATTGGCATCCAGGAAGTGTCCCACACTCCCCATGCTGCCGCTCTGGTCAGCGGTTTGAACTCCGCTGCCCTGCAGCCAGGTAAACAACAATCCTCCCCTCCCCCTTGCAAGCCCTGGGAATTTTAAATCCCGTTTCCTGTTTGCTGGCTCAGCATGGAGAGGTGTCCTGGCGTCCTGGAGTCTTCCCAGGTGAGCATGGCTGGCTATCACACCAAAGGCGCTCCCGCTTGGACCACCACAGAGCTGTTGGATCTGATCAGTATATGGGGAGAGGAGTCCGTTCAGTCACAGCTGTGAATGACCCGTAGGAATCGGGACACATGGGCAAATTTCTCAAGGCTTGTGCGAAAAGGGCTATGATCGGGACACACAGCAGTGTAGAGCGAAGATAAAGGAGCTGAGGCAGGCGTACCATAAGGCGAGGAAGGCAAACCATCGCTCCGGTCAGGGCCGTCCCTACCTATGGTGGTGCCCTACACAGCCCAAGCACCTGCACTGTCCCTGCGGGGGGAGCGGCCGCTCTGTGTGGGGGGCTGCGCTCAAGGGCTGCAGGGCCGTGGGAGCCGGAGCTGTGGGGGGCAGCAGCAGGGCAGGGAGGCCCAGGGCAGTGCAGGGATTAGCGGGGGGCCTGGCGCTGGCAGCAGGAGTCGGGCCCGTCCCCCCCGCACTCACCGGTGGCAGCGGGAAGCAGAGCGACCCTGCCCCAACCCGCTCCACTCCCCCAGCTCCCAGCCCTGTCGCTTGGGGGAGGGGGCTTGGAGAAAGGGGTCAGGCCTGCCCCCGCACTCACCAGTGGCACCGGCAGGAAGCGGAACAACGCGTCTGGGAGCTGGCAGAGTGGAGCGGGCTGGGGCCGAGTCGCTCTGCTTCCCACTGCCGGTGAGTGCGGGGGTGGACCTGACCCGTTCTGCCGGCTCCAGTACCCCCACTAATCCCGCGGGCCACATCGCTTGGGGGAAGGGGTGGAATGGGGGCAGGGTGGGGGAGAGCAGGGGGTCTGGCTGGAGGATGGGGCTGGCTGCTGGAGCCAGTGCCGCATACGCAACATGCAGCTGCCTAGGGCACCATGAAATTTGGTGCCCCAAATTACGTGGTGCCCTACGCAGCTGCGTATTCTGTGTATGCCTAAGGACGGCCCTGGATCCCCTGCCGGCAGCGCGCCATCCTGTACTCTGGGGTCTCACAGCACGGGCTAGAGCACCCATAACGGACGTGCTCATATGAGCCACAGCTGAAACAGTCCTTAGGCTGTCCCGCATACCAGCAGTAACCCCGCTCTGAACCAATGTAAAACATGTTGGGAATGTAACTGTTCACTCTCATCTCTCCGAAGCTCAATTGTCTCCTGAAATTCACCTGTCCACACCCCGAATGTATCATGCACCCTGGCCAGGGCCCAGAGCAGAGACAGTAAACCAGGTTTGTTTGTTTGTGTCTTTCCTTCTCTTTTAGGTTTATTTCAATTATTTCAGTTACTGGGTCAGTTGGGATTGTGTGTCTGGGGACTGTTTGAGCCTTTGTTCCCTTGATCACCCTTGATCAGCCTCAGTCTAGTGATCACCCTCCCCCTGTGTGATTAACGAGGGGGTAGGACTGACCTAGCAGAGAGGCTAAGCAACCAGGGCAGTTTGAGAGGAAGTTTGTAGCAGGGAGTCTTGAGATAGTGAGTATGGTTAGGAAGGGCTGTCTTGCCTGTGCCAACACCGATCCTGTCTCCTCCACTTGTGCCTGTAGCCAGACAGAGAGCCTGACCATGGATGCCTCTACCCAGATCCTGGTATGGTTTTGCAGAGACTCTGGCCTGCATTTCCCACTCTCAAAAAGCCAGGCTGGGGAGACCATCCAATGTGAAAGGTGCCTGCTGGTGGAATCTCTCAGGAAGCAGGTGGGAGAGCTACAGGAGGAGGTGGCTAGGCTGAGGAGCATCCATGTGGAGACATCCAAGGCTGAGGAAGCTATCCAGCTACAGAGGACTGCTGTCACACCACTGGGGAAGGAGGATATGGCTCTGTCAGAGGGAGGACACTGGCAGCTGGTTACTTCTGGCAGCAGCGGTGGTTGGAGACTCTCTTCTGAGGGGGACGGAGGCACCCATCTGTCACCCTGACATGGCATCCCGGAAGGTATGCTGCCTGCCAGGGGCCCATATCCGAGACATTATGGAGGGATTGTTGAGGATCATCTGGCCCTCTGACTACTACCCTGTGCTACACATCCATGTGGGCACTAATGATACTGTGAGGTGTGACCCTCAGCAGATCAGAAGTGACTACAGGGCTCTGGGAGTATAGGTAAAGGAGTTTGGAGTGCAGGTGGTGTTCTCTTTGATCCTTCCCATGAAGGGTAGGGGCCCAGGCAGAGACAGATGCATCCTGGAGGTGAATGCCTGACTGCGAAGATGGTGTCTCCAGGAGGGCTTTGGCTTCCTTGATCATGGGATGCTGTTCCAGGAAGAAGGACTGCTAATCAGATATGGGATCCACCTATTGAGGAAAGGGAAGAGCATATTTGGACACAGTCTGGCTAACCCAGTGAGGAGGGCATTAAACTAGGTTCGAAAGGGGCAGGTGACCAAAGCCCACAGGTAAGTCAAAGACATGGAGACCTGGGAGAAGGATCAGAAATTGGGGGGATCATGAGCTGTAATAGCAGGGATAAAAGATGGACAAGACAGAACTGTGGGGGAGGGGGGGAAATCAATTCAGTATCTTAAATGTCTGTATAGTAATGCAAGAAGTACGGGGAATAAGCAGGAAGAACTCATAATGCTAGTAAATGAACATAACTATGACATAGTTGGCATCACAGAGACCTGGTGGGATAATACGCACGACTGGACTATTGGTATAGAGGGGTACAGCTTGCTGAGGAAGGATAGGAAGGAGGTGTTGCCTTATATATTAAGAATGTATATACTTGGTCTGAGGTTGAGATGAAAATAGGAGACAGATTTGTTGAAAGTCTCTGGGTAAGGATAAAAGGAGTAAAAAATAAGGGTGATATCATGGTAGGGGTCTACTACAGACCACCTAACCAGGAAGAAGAGGTGGATGAGGCTTTTTTAAAAAAAAAAAACTAACAAAAACATCCAAAACACAGGACTTGGTGGTGATGGGGGACTTCAACTACTCAGACATGTGTTAGGAAAATAACACAGCAGGGCACAAATTATCCAACAAATTCTTGGAATGTATTAGAGACAATTTTTTATTTCAGAAGGTGGAGAAAGCTACTAGGAGAGAGGCTGTTCTAGATTTGATTTTGACAAATAAAGAGAAACTGGTTTCTCAAGAATTTGAAAGTAGAAGGCAGCTTGGGTGAAAGTGATCACGAAATCATAGAGTTAATGATTCTAAGGAATGGTAGGAGGGAAAACAGCAAAATAAAGACAATGGATTTCAAGAAGGCAGATTTTAGCAAAGAGAGTTAGTAGGTAAGATCCCATGGAAAGCAAGTCTGAGAGAAAAAACAATTGAAGACAGTTGGCAGTTTTTCAAAGAGACATTATTAAGGGCACAAGAGCAAACTATTCCAATGCTTAGGAAAAATAGGAAGAATCGCAAGAGACCACACTGGCTTAACCAGGAGATCTTCCATGATCTAAAAATCAAAAAAGAGTCCTACAAAAAGTGGAAACAAGGTCAAATGATAAAGGATGAAAATAAACAAATAAGACGTATGTAGGGGCAAAATTAGAAAGGTAAAGGCACAAAACGAGATCAAACTAGCTAGAGACATAAAGGGTAACAAGAAAATATTCTACAAATACATTAGAAGCAAGAGGAAGACCAAGGACAGGGTAGGCCCGTTACCAAATGAAGAGGGGAAAACAATAACAGAAAATGTAGAAATGGCAGAGGTGCTTAATGACTTTTGTTTCCGTTTTCACCAAGAAGTTTGGTGGCTTTTGGACGCCTAACATAGTGAATGCCAGTTAAAATGGGGTAGGTTCAAAAGCTGAAATAGGGAAAGAACTAGTTAAAAGTTACTTGGACAAGTTAGATATCTTCAAGTCACCAGGGCCTGATTAAATGCATCCTAGAATACACAAGGAACTGGCTGAGGAGATATCTAAGCCATTAGCTATTATCTTTGAAAAATCATGGAAGACAGGGAAGATTCCAGAAGACTGGAAAAGAGCACATATTGTGCCTATTAAAAGAGAAATAAGGGCAACCCAAGCAATTACCGACCAGTCATCTTAACTTCTGTACCAAGTAAGATAATGGAGAAAATAATTAAGGAATCAATTTGCAAACATCTAGAAGATAATAAGGTGATAAGTGATAGTCAGCATGGATTTGTCAAGAACAAATCACATCAAACCAATTTGATAGCTTTCTTTGACAGGGTAACAAGCCTTGTAGATGGGGGGGGGGGAAGAGGTAGATGTGGTATATCTAGACTTTAGTAAGGCTTTTGATGCAGTCTTGCATGACCTTCTCATTAACAAACTAGGGAAATACAACCTAGATGGAGCTACTATAAGGTGGGTGCATAACTGGTTGGAAAACCGTTCCCAGAAAGTAGTTATCAATGGTTCACAGTCCGGCTGGAAGGGCATAATGAATGGTGTTCCACAGGGATCCGTTCTGGGTCCGGTTATTTTCAATGTCTTCATCAATTATTTAGATCATGGCATACAGAGTACATTTATAAAGTTTGCAGATGATACCAAGCTGGGAGGGGCTGCAAGTGCTTTGGAGGATAGGATGAAAATTCAAAATGATCTGGACATACTGGAGAAATGGTCTGAGGTAAATTGGATGAAATTCAATAAGGACACATACAAAGTACTCCACTTAGGAAGGAACAATCAGATGCACACCATACAAAATGGGAAATGAGGGCTTAGGAAGGACTACTGTGGAAAGAGATCTAGGGGTCATAGTGGACCACAAGCTAAATATGAGTCAACAGTGTAACACTGTTGCAAAAAAAAAAGCAAACATCATTCTGGGATGTATTAGTAAGAGTGTTGTAAGCAAGACACAAAAAGTAATTCTTCCACTCTACTCCATGCTGATTAGGCGTCAACTGGAGTATTGTGTCCAGTTCTGGGCACCACATTTCAGTAAAGATGTGGACAAATTGGAGAAAGTCCAGAGAAGAGCAACAAAAATGATTAAAGGTCTAGAAAACATGACCTATGAGGGAAGATTGAAAGAACTGGGTTTGTTTAGTTTGGAAAAGAGAAGACTGAGACAGGATATGATAACAGTTTTCAAGTACCTAAAAGGTTGTTACAAGGAGGAGGGAGAAAAATTATTCTCCTTAACCTCTGAGGATAGGACAAGAAGCAATGGGCTTAAATTGCAGCAAGGGAGGTTTAGGTTGGACATTAGGAAAAACTTTCTAACTGTCAGGGTGGTTAGGCACTGGAATGAGTTGCCTAGGGAGGTTGTGGAATCTCCATCATTGGAGATTTTTAAGAGCAGGTTGGACAAACACCTGTCAGGGATGTTCTAGATGGTTGTTGGTCCTGCCATGAGTGCAGGGGACAGAACTAGATGCCTCTCAAGGTCCCTTCCAGTCCTATGAGTCTATGATTAGTGTCAGGAGCCAAGCCGAGGTCAATAGCTGGGAGTCTGTAATCAAGGGGATTTGCAGTGCCGAGCAGCAAGCAGGGTGTAAGGGAAGCACACACTGGATGTCTGTGTTGCTCAAACAACTCCCAGAAATTACTTCCTGGTTTATGTGTGAAGTGTCAGCCAACCAGGCGGGGCTGTCACTCATGCTCCTTAGGGCAGGACTTCCTGCAGGGCTTAGCCTCTCAGTTCCTTTGGTGGCAGTTTTATCTGGGCCTCTGGTGGTGACTAGAAAGCAGCTCTTTCCTGCAACACTGCATACCTGAGTTCTATACCTCTGGTTTCTTATAGCTGGAAACAAAAATCATTTCACTCTGAGTAACAAGATAATGCATAGAGTCCCTGGCATTTGGCTTAGTCACCCACCAGCTCCCCATTTTCTAAGTAGTGCAACAACTGTGCACTTACTCTTCCCAGACTTTCTCTATGTACATTTGATCAATCCAAAATGGGATTCAGCTCCTCATTAAAATACCCCCCTAGAGTAATATCCCCTTCCCCAGAACTTCTGAACTCCCTAAAAAGCAGATTAAAAAAAGAAGCTTGCCCTTGATTGGGGGTATATGTGTTAGCTAAGGAGAGAAGTTTACCTTTCAAGGATCGCTTAATTAAAGCTTGGAAAAAAAAGATATTTAATTGGAAGAAACACAGATTTCAGCCAAAATGATCATTTTTGTGATGAAAAACATCAGCAATCTGTTTTGACACAAGAATTCATCTTTTCTAATATATATATATATATATATATATATATATATATATATATATATATATATATATTCCAGACAAAAGTTGATTTTTTCCTAGTAAAATGCTTTCAACAAAACTATTTCTAATTAGAAAAACATTTTTTAGCAAAAAGAACTATGTTTTGATAAGCTTCACCAAAAAATGACCACACACTGGCCAAAGGAGGACTGAGTTTGGGCCTACTGTTGACAGCTGATGAGTGTGGGAACCTTACATCACAGAATTTGTTAATTGCTGGTTTTCCCAAATCCATTCTGTTTTCTTCTTCCTCCATCCCCACTCCTCTCCCTCAATAAAGTTCTCTTTGTTGTAACCTCTGGACTCAGGGTTTATCTACTCTACCAAGTTTAGTCGATGAAATTAATGTTGACACACAAAAATTGACAAAAGCAAAGTCACCAAAGAGTGTCTACATTTGCTCCCTCTGTCCACAGATTGTGTCCACTTTTGGGGCACCATCATCGACAGCATGAGCAATGCACTGTGGGTATTTATCCCGCAGTGCCTGGTGACACCATCTGTCGCTAGGTGTTGTGGGAAGGCGGAACGGAGCGCAGCACATCTTGGGACATGCAAAATGGTTTCTGGCTTCCTTTTGTGCTGTTTTTCCAACTGTCAGTCATTGAGTGTGCATCAGCATCTGCAGTGAGAAAGGGTGGATCCCGCACTTCTCTCCTATTCGCTGTTAAGTGTCATGAGGACATCACGCATGGCAGCACAGTTACTCGCGAAGTTGTTACTGACAGAGGAAGACTCGCAGGCGCCCAACATTCTGCGTGTTATGGACACCAGCAACGTAGTGCTTTTGGCATTCACAGAGCAGCTGCATACAGTAGACTATCGCTTTTTGGCTAGGGAAACAAGCACTGATTGGTGGGATCACATTGTCATTCAGGTGTGGGATGAAGAGCAGTGAGTACAGAACTTTAGGATGCGTAAAGCAACTTTCCTGGAGCTATGTGCTGAGCTGGCCCCCGACCTGTGGTGCTAGGACACCAGAATGAGAGCTGCCCTTTCGGTAGAGACATGTGTTGCAATCAGTGTGTGGAAGCTGGTGAATCCAGACTGCTACCGGTCAGTTGCAAATAAATTTGGAGTGGAGAAGTCCACTGTTAGGGCTGTATTTCTCCAAGTGTGTGGGGCAATAAAACGCATCCTACTACGGAGGACTGTGACTCTGGGAAAGTTGCATGAAATAGTGGATGGCTTTGCAGAGATGGGTTTCCCTAACTGTGGCGGGGCGATAGATGGCGCACACATTACAATTTTAGTGCCAGATCACCTTCCCTCTGAATACATCAATAGGAAGGGATACTTCTCCGTGGTGTTACAGGCACCTGTGGATCACCGTGGGCATTTCAGAGACATCAGTGCAGGCTGGTTGGGAAAGGTGCATGACGCATGCATCTTCAGGAACAGTGGCCTGTACAGAAAGCTGGAGGCGGGGACCTTCTTTCCAGACCACAAGATCACAGTGGGGGATGTGGAAATGCCCATAGTAATCCTGGCTTACCCCTTACAGCCCTGGCTCATGAAACCTTATACAGGGCACCTGGACAGCAGCAAAGAGCATTTTAACAACAGGCTGAGCAGGTGCTGCATGGTAGTTGGATGTGCCTTTGGCAGATTGAAAGCTTGCTGGAAGTGTTTCAATGGCAGTTGTGGCAGAGCTCCGACCTTGTCCCCGTGGGTCCTGCGCTTCCAGGCGGTATATGCTAGCCTCAGAGGCTCACTGCGACCCTCCACGTAGCCCTTCTCTCTCTAGGGCCAGAGTACAGTCTACTGAGCCCTTTTCATCATAAGCCAGCAAGGAGGTTGGTGAGAGAACTCCCACAGTCTCTGTCATTCCCGCGGGCTTATTCCAGAACAGTTTAGTCTCCTGTCCTGACAGGGGCCTATCTTCCCTGCCCAGGAGGTGTTTCTGTAGGGGTGGGGTGGGGTGGGGGGAACCCAGGCCCGCCCTCTACTCCGGGTTCCGGCCCAGGGACCCTAATGGCAGCAGCTGTTGGCAGCTGACCTTTCACCGCCAGAGCTGCTACATTTCCCTGGGCCACTTCCTCACAGCTCACCCGCTTCTCTCTCTTAACACCTTTTTCACCCTTACCTTAGGGCTCCCTTTCCCATGGTTTGAGGGTGTCTTCATTACCCAGCCCATCAGCCACACTTCCTCTTTTCTGGTTCCCTGGCTCTCCTCAGCCTGATTGAAGTGAGCCCTTTTATAGTATCAGAGAGGCCTTAATTAGAGTCAGGTGTTCACATTAGCTTAATGGCCTCACCTGACTCTTTGCAGGTTAATTGGAGTCAGGTGTTCTCATTAGCCTGGAGCAGCCCCTGCTCTGGTCAGTCAGAGAACAGAAAACTGCTAATTCAGTGGCCAGTATATCTGCCTTCTATTACTCTGCTGTACCCAACTGGCCTGGGTCTATCACACAGGCTAGACCTTACTGAGGATAATATTCCTGTGGTCATAGCCATGTGCTGCACTTTGCATAATCTGTGTGAATCTAAGGGTGAAATGTTTGCTCAGGTGTGGAGCACTGAGGCAGAGCACTCGGCTGCACAGTTTGTGTTGTTCTCTCTTCGGACGGAGGGAGAAGCCAAGCTGGTACAACAACTCCTGAAAATATACCTGGAATAATCCATCTAAAACCACAGAAACAGTGAGTAGGGCAAGGAAATGCACTAGGTTATCTTTTGTTTTGGCTTGTGAATTTTCCTATGCTACAGAGGTAGTTTTATTCCTGTTTTTGTAACTGTGAAGCTGAGCCCAGAGGGGAGTCCGCTGTGTTTTAAAAAATTTTATTACCCTGTAAAGTTACCTTCCATCCTGATTTTTGCAGGTGTGATTCTTTTTTTTTTCATAGCGTCCCCCACCTCAAACCTAAAGCCCCGCCAGCCATCTCTGCTGGTACATGCCCTGCGCTGATCAGCAGGAGGCGACACTGGCCCCGGGTGGGGGAAGGGGGAGATTTTCTATCTTTATTTCCAAAAAATGTTTGTATCTAAAATACCCCCCCCAGTTTGTATGATAGAAATAACTGCCAATAAAGCAATCCTCTAAATATAGATATAGATATCTATATATCTCCTTCTCCCCCCCCCCCCAGATTTGAAAGTATCTTCTTTTCTCATTGGTCCTTCTGGTCAGGTGCCAACTAGGTTATTTGAACTGCTTAACCCTTTACAGGTAAGGCGATTCAGTACAGCTGCCAAGGAGGGATTTTATACTACTGCATACATAAAGGTTGCTACCCTTCCCCCTATATTCATGACAGCCCCAAACAGTACCCCCAAGATGTTAACTACTGTGGGGGTGTTTGCATCTTGACTGGCTACTGCTCACAAATCCCTGATGGGTGAGGGAAACCCCCCACCAGGGTCCAATCCCACCCCCAGACCCCATCAGCTTCTCAGGGTTGAGCCAGCACCAGTAGTAGTCCCAGAGGTGTTGAGCCACTGCCTGCAATTGGCTCCATGGGGATCTCTCCCCCTACAGAACTGCTGGTAAAACATCTCAGGGTTGATGCCTGTGGGGTCTGCCTTCATCTTTGTGTAGTCCATCACATCAAGGGGGTAGAGGTTGCGGTAAACTGCCTGTTCTGGGCCAGTCAAATACAGGGACACTAAGGCAGCCCAATGTTCGGGAACCCAGCAGGCCACGGTGGCCACCTGCTTGAAGGTGACCAGAAAGGTGTTATAATTGCCACTGGGCCCAATCTTTGCCAGCCACACAAGCATTGCCAAAACTGGGTTGTCACCTCCTGGCCCGGTTGCAGTGGCATTGGACAGTCCGGGTCAGCTATAAGATAACCGCCATTTGCTAGATTAGATACTCTTGTTGCATCTGATGTTGGACTGCCAGCTCACCGATTAGCTGCTTGTGCTGTTTGTCTTCCTGGACCATCTGCTGCTGTTGATGGGCAGCCATTTGCTCCAGCAGCTGTGCCTGTTGCTGTTGGGTCGCCTGCTGCTACTGGCTCCCCACCATCCACTTCAGAGCTTCTCCACGTCCATGGTGACTGTGTAGTCTAGTCACACTCACTCTCTCTCTCGGTTACCCTAAAAGGACTGAGTGGCTGCCCTCATTCTACAACACATGTCAGGAGGCCAGTGCAGGTCTGTGGTGCGGCTTCATTTCAGAGCCTCAACTGCCCATTTCACCTCTTCACTGCGGAGCTGTAGTAGCAGGTGGCGGGACTCTAAGGGGGCACCTCCTCTGGTGAGAGTAAGTGGGGAGAGTCCAAGGGGCCGCTCTCTCACTGGTGGCAGCAGCATCTAGTGGCCACAGTCCAAAGGGATCACCACTCTCTGGAAGCAGTGCCTGATGGGCCATATCGATATGGGGCAGCCCTGCTCTCTGGTGGCAGAAGCACATATGGGTCTGCGCAGCAGTGGCTAGAGTTTAAAGAGCTGCCCTCCCATGTGGCAACAGTGATTAAGGGCAAACGCAGGGAGGGTAGGGGAACCAGGATGCACCCTGCACCACCACTTTCTGACCCAGGGCCCTATGACAACCAAATACTGTAGCATAGGGTTCCAGTCACTGAATGCCCAAATACATCACTGGGTCACTTCCTACCATTAGTCCTGACTCTGGTAGCTCCTTAGTCGGTAGCGGCCAGGCATCCCAGTCGGTCTCTGCAGTCGACTGGGCTCCGTGGCATAGTGAGGGTGCTCCAGTTTAGCTCTTTGGAGCTCCACTAGCTTCTAAACAGAAACTGCAGCACACATCCACTCTAATACACAACCAGCCCTAACTGAGCCAAAATGTGTCCTTATATATGCTCCCCACATTAGGCGCATGCCAAAAAAGGGTGCAGGGGTGTGGCCTCTTGGTCAAAAAACCAGTGGGTTAACTATTGAATTGCCAGTGCGGGATTGATACACCAATAACAAGGTAAGAATCTCATTTTGGGTGCAAGAGCACGAGTTCAAATCCTGGACAAACCCCACCTGTGGCTTTTATTTCAACTGTAGTTTCAGTTTGAGAGCTGTTTTTTTCCTACAGCTGCCTGTTCTTTCTGCCATAATTCTGAGGCATGCAACTTGCCTCCATTGTAGGCGTGGTCTGTTGGTCTAGGACTAGGATTCTCCCTAAGGGAGCGAGTGGTCATGCATTCATATCACGGACAAGCTCTGGCTGTGTGTTCTGTTTCTGCTGTACCTTAAATTTGGGGGCTCGTTTTTCATCGTGGTTTTGGTGGTATTTTCATTTGGTTTGTGTTTTCTTGAGTTCATTTTGAGGAATGATGATTGAAGGGTGGCTTTCACATGGGGCTTATTTGTCCAGAAACAGGTTCTTCCTTCAGGTGTGAGAGGTCCTGGGTTTGACTCCTGGACAAGCCATGCCCCTGGCAGTGTTTATTGCTGTGCTTTCAGGCTTGTTGTGTCTGTTTCTTGGTTTTGGGGAACTCCAGACTAGTGGAGTGAGTGTTTCATTAGGGTCTCGATTTAGTTTGTTGGTCTAGGTGTATGATTCTCGGTTATTATGTGAGAGAGCATGGGGAAATCTTGGAAAGGTGAAGTCAGGCGCACTAGTTTTCAGTTTTCTGGCTACAGCCACCTGTTCTTTCTGCCACTATTCTGAGATGTGCAGATTGCCTCCCTTGCATGGGTGGCTTGTTGGTCTAGGAGTAGGATTGTCATTCAGGGTGCGAGCGGTCCTGCGTTCAAATCGCGGATGAGCTCTGGCTGTGTGTTCTGTTTCTCCTGTACCTTGAATTGGGGGGCTTGTTTTTCCCCTTGGTGGTAGTGGTTTCAGTTGGTTAGTATTTCCTTGGGTTCATTCTGAGGAATGATGATTGGAGGGTGGACCCCTTTCCTAGGGGGCTCGTTGGTCTAGGGGCATGATTCTTGCTTTGGGAGCAAGAGGTTCAGGGCTCAAATCCTGGACAAGCCCAGGCAAAGGGCTGCTTCCCTGACGCGGCCGGCTAGGTTTGCCTTGTGCTTTATCTCCAAATGTCTGTCGAGCCACAGCTGCCTTAGCCTCTGAAAGTGGTCCCGGCTTGACCTGGTGGCTGACAGACGCTTGGGCCCAGAGCTGCAGACGGCAAGGTGGGGACAGCTGCCTCCCCCAGTGGTAGAAGGAACAGCTTGAGCTGGGGGCACAACGGCTTTGGGGTGCGGCCTCAAGGCAGGGCAGCATCCTCAGCCACGGGTGGCAGAAGCCAGTTGTGCTGGTGGCCCTGGGAGTTATACGGTTGAGTATAAAGACCCAGATGATAGCTGAGAAGGACATTGGGAAACCCTGGAAGCTGCCTTGCCTGCGCAGTGCAGGGCTTCTGATTGTCCTTTGTCTCTGGCACACAAAAAAGAGAGGGCTGCTTGATAGGCCCACTGAGAACCCCACATCCCTGCAGGACTGGCCTGTTCGGTTCCTGGGAAGGGGCATGTTCACACCACCAGCCATGACATGGAACTGGGGGGGGGCACAATTGAAAGGTTCTGGTGGTATGCAGTGGGGTTCAGCGATGGGCATATAAACCCTGGCGGAAATCTGGGGATAAGGGAAGTGACCCTGTGTGCTCCCCCACACATCGCTTCTGCACACGCACACACACATGCACCCCATACACCCCAGGTCCTTTGTTTTCAGATTTTAGTTTGTTTAAATTTTCCTGGGAATTTATCAGTTTATTACAAAAAATTTTAAAAATGGGTGAAAACCAGTGCTGAATATTAACTTCCCAGGTGTCTAGGTCAATATCAGGGTGACACCTGGGAGACAGGAGGACAGAAAAAAGCAACAATGAGGGAAAACTCTGATTATTGAAAGTCAAAGGATGTTAATGTTGTGGTTTATATCAGGAACTGAATTTTAACGGTCTGCACATGGGGGGGGGGGTGTTTGTATCTTCCTCTCCATTGCCTTACGTTAACAGACAGCCTTGCTCTTACACTAATTTATTAATAACATAAATACATGGACCTACTGTCACGGGTTGGATTTACTTACCACAATCAGTGTTTCTGTGTACCTGAGTGAGCCAAAATCGGGGTGAAAACCAGTAAACACCTAATAACGGCTTCTGTAAAACCCGGGAACTTCTCAGTAAAAAGTCTGTTAAAAACGAAGTGCCTTACCCTCCCCACATGCATCCACGCCCCAATGTACACACACACACACAAGCAGACTTCACACACACACTCACGTGCATGCTCCCACCCCACACACACACACACGTACCCACATGCACATGCCCCACATGCTCACATGCCACAAACACCCCTGGTTCTGCTGTAAGCACCCCTCCTAGCCTCAGGGCATTTGCCCGGGGGGGGCAGCTCTTTAGGGGGAATGAACCTCCTTGCCAATGTCTGAACTCCCTAAACAAGCTGCAGCTTTCAGAGGCGCAGGCTTTTTTTTTTTTTTTTTTTTTTAAATGGAGATATCCCATCTCCTAGAACTGGAAGGGACCTTGAAAGGTCATTGAATCCAGCCCCCTGCCTTCACTAGTAGGACCAAGTACTGAATTTGCCCTAGATCCCTAAGTGGCCCCCTCAAGGATTGAACTCACAACCCTGGGTTTAGCAGGCCAATGCTCAAACCACTGAGCTATCCCTCCCCCCCCCAGCTGAGAGATTGACCTTCCTGATTCCCCCTCAGCTCCGCGCAGTATGAGTTACTGACAGATTCCAGCTCGTCCCTCACCCAGAATGGGGTTGACGGCAGGGGGACATGGCTGGGGGTGGGAGGTCTCTGTTGGTCCCCACTGAGTAACCCTGTCCTCCCCGAAGCAAGGGAGGAAGTCACTGCATAACTCAACCTCTCTGCTGTTGTTATTGGGGGTTCTTTCAACCCAAAGCTCTTTGTAACTTTTACTCTGTGCAAAGAGGGGGAGGGATAGCTCAGTGGTTTGAGCATTGGCCTGTTAAACCCAGGGTTGTGAGTTCAAACCTTGAGAGGGCCACTTAGGGATCTAGGGCAAAATCAGTACTTGGTCCTGCTAGTGAAGGCATGGGGCTGGACTTGATGACCTTTCAGGGTCCCTTCAAGCTCTATGAGATAGGTATATCTCCATATGTAGGTGTCAGGAAATAAATGAGGGGAGACACGGCCGTCCGACAGATAGATGGCTGGCACAAACAGGACAACACGAGTGCTTTCACTTAAAGCAAAACTTTACTTAGTCTCAAGCACTTACACACATCCGCAACAGGTTAGTAAAACACCCCCAGCCTTGATAATTACCGAAGCGGAGTGTGGCTCTCGAGTGGCACAGCCTGTCTGCTGGTGAGGAACTCAAGATGCTTCTCTGACGTGAATCATAAAATATCAGGGTTGGAAGGGACCTCAAGAGGTCATCTAGTCCAACCCCCTGCTCAAAGCAGGACCAATTCCCAACTAAATCATCCCAGCCAGAGCTTTGTCAAGCCGGGCCTTAAAAACCTCCAAGGAAGGAGACTCCACCACCTCCCTAGGTAACGCATTCCAGTGCTTCACCACCCTCCTAGTGAAATAGTGTTTCCTAATATCCAACCTGGACCTCCCCCACTGCAACTTGAGACCATTGCTCCTTGTTCTGTCATCTGCCACCACTGAGAACAGCCGAGCTCCATCCTCTTTGGAACCCCCCTTCAGGTAGTTGAAGGCTGCTATCAAATCCCCCCTCATTCTTCTCTTCTGGAGACTAAACAATCCCAGTTCCCTCAGCCTCTCCTCATAAGTCATGTGCTCCAGACCCCTAATCATTTTTGTTGCCCTCCGCTGGACTCTTTCCAATTTTTCCACATCCTTCTTGTAGTGTGGGGCCCAAAATTGGACACAGTACTCCAGATGAGGCCTCACCAATGTTGAATAAAGGGGAACGATCACGTCCCTCGATCTGCTGGCAATGCCCCTACTTATACAGCCCAAAATGCCGTTAGCCTTCTTGGCAACAAGAGCACACTGTTGACTTATATCCAGCTTCTCGTCCACTGTGACCCCTAGGTCCTTTTCTGCAGAACTGCTACCTAGCCATTCGGTCCCTAGTCTGTAGCAGTGCATAGGATTCTTCCGTCCTAAGTGCAGGACTCTGCACTTATCCTTGTTGAACCTCATCAGGTTTCTTTTGGCCCAATCCTCTAATTTGTCTAGGTCCCTCTGTATCCTATCCCTACCCGGCAGCGTATCTACCACGCCTCCCAGTTTAGTGTCATCTGCAAACTTGCTGAGAGTGCAGTCCACACCATCCTCCAGATCATTAATAAAGATATTAAACAAAACCGGCCCCAGGACCGACCCTTGGGGCACTCTGCTTGATACCGGCTGCCAACTAGACATGGAGCCATTGATCACTACCCGTTGAGCCCGACGATCTAGCCAGCTTTCTATCCACCTTACAGTCCATTCATCCAGCCCATACTTCTTTAACTTGGCGGCAAGAATACTGTGGGAGACTGTATCAAAAGCTTTGCTAAAGTCAAGGAATAACACATCCACTGCTTTCCCCTCATCCACAGAGCCAGTTATCTCATCATAGAAGGCAATTAGGTTAGTCAGGCACGACTATACTGATATAATCTGGGACCATATAGAACATGGCTGTATCCAAAGTCCTGTAGTGGCACCAAATCTTGTATAAATGGGGTCAAATGAGGTGTCTAAGACAAGGTTATGGTTTGCTGGTTATGATTATGCTGTCTATATGTGTGTATCAATTTTGTAGTTGAAGTTATGAATATTGGCTCTATACTGTCTGTATTTCAAACTTATGCTATGGTTCTGGGAGACATCCCAGACAAGTTGGTGTTAGCTCTGCCTAGCCAGCTTGATGGCCCATTAAGGACCATCAGCTATACAACTGACCCATGGAGAGAAGGCAAATACGTCTTATAACTCAGCAAAGTATGCAGGGATGTGCCCATGTGACTGCAGACTCCATCTTGCTGTGATTTTCCACAGTAAGAACAAAGAGGTGTTCTTACACCTGGAAAAGACTATAAAAGGCTGATGCCTGATCTCCATCTTGTCTTCAATCCTGCTTCTTACCCCTGGAGGGACTTTGCTACAAGCTGAAGCTCTGAACAAAGGACTGAGGACCCATCCCAGCTGGGAATGTATTCCAGAGACTTGATTTGAACCTGCAGTTTATTCTCTCACTGCTACAAGCCTGAACCAAGAACTTTGCCATTACTGTATGTAATTGATTCCATTTAACCAATTCTAGCTCTCATCTCTATCTTTTTCCTTTTATGAATAAACCTTTAGATTTTAGATTCTAAAGGATTGGCAACAGCGTGATTTGTGGGTAAGATCTGATTTGTATATTGTCCTGGGTCTGGGGCTTGGTCCTTTGGGATCAGGAGAACCTTTTTCTTTTACTGGGGTCTTGGTTTTCATAACCATTTGTCCCCATAACGAGTGGCACTGGTGGTGATACTGGGAAACTGGAGTGTCTAAGGAGATTGCTTGTGAGACTTGCGGTTAGCCAGTGGGGTGAGACCAAAGTCCTCTTAGTCTGGCTGGTTTGGTTTGCCTTAAGAGGCGGAAAAACCCCAGCCTTGGGCTGTAACTGCCCTGTTTAAGCAATTTGTCCTGAATTGATACTCTCAGTTGGGTCCCGCCAGAACCAGCATCGTTACAGCATCCAGAGGGAAAGACCAGTCCCGAAGAGTCCCCCTACCTCAAACTTTCCCCCCTTATTTATACATTAGTAATAGAATGACATGTCCCTTAAAGAAAACTTGTTAAGTAAGCAGTTTCAATGGTCCAGCAAGAGGCTTCCTTCTGATTATTGATTAACCAGGTGTGGGTTTTTCCCAGAGTTTTCAGCCTTGAGACCCTGTTAGACACATTCCTGAGGGCACATCCTGCTCTTCTAAAACGCATGTATCAGCAACTTCAACACAAATCTTATCAGGAAGGACGCGGGGTCATGCTGCCCTTTCTGTGGCATCCAAAACCCGCTCCCCTCCTGCCTTGGTCAAGCTGAGGCTGCGACATGGCCAATTTACAGCCTGCCGACTTGACTGCTTTTAGCAATAAGCCATAGTGGTTTCAGGCACTTTACTGGTTTGCTGACATCTCCCCGTACACTGTGGCTTTAGGGCACCACAGCCTGGCCGTGCTGGTCACAGCCATCATTGACAAAGAAGGGACCCATCACTACTCCATGATCGCCCAGCTGGATGATGTTAAGATAGCGTATGAGAGGTCAGGCCTTCCCAGGAGTGGGCAGCACAGGCCGTGGGCACTGAGTATATCAATGAAAAGACCCAGCAGTTCTGGAGCACAAGGAGGACTCCAAAGTCATTACTAGGTCGTGGATGCAGCTGCACAACCAGACAGGCGGTGAGTGTCTGAGAGTTGTTGTTACTAATGGGCATGAGAGAGCTGCCCGCTCAGAATCACTCCCGTCAGGGATTGGGGCCTAGCTGTGCTAGGTGCTGCCCAAACCAGAGCTGGCTGGGAAATGGAGTTTTCTTCCTGCACAAATCACATGCCCAGAAGTGTTTTCATTCCTGATCGGAGGGAAAGTCAGAAATGGGAGGTTTCCATGGGAAGAAAATATTTCAGAAATTCCATCTCGGGAGAATCCCAGGCAAGGAGCCGGGCAGCCCTGCCAGCTTCCCTTTCGATTTCCCCAACAGAAAATCAAATTGAAATTTTCCCACACAAAATAACAATTTTGTGGAAACAGCTTTTTCCAAGGCTAATGGAATGTCAGGAGCCATTAGGAAAGGGATAGAAAATAAAACAGGAAATATCATAATGCCACTATATAAATCCATGGTGCGCCCACACCTTGAATACTGCGTGCAGATCTGGTCACTACATCTCAGAAAGGATAGAGTGGAACTGGAAAAGGTTCAGGCCTCTGACCACACCCACCCTACAGACCCATTTCCCTGCTCTCAGTGCACGGTCTGAGCTCTCTCCCTCCCCTGCACTCAGCAGGTTCACGTGAGCTGTGCTCTGAGTGGCCAGGCCCCCGTGGACCTGAGGTTCCAGTTCACCTACGACAGGAGGGATTTCATCAGCTTTGATGTCCAGATGGGGACATGGGTTGCTGACGTGCAGCCGGCCGTCCCCCAGAAGCAATGCTGGAAGACGGTGGGGAAGACCTGGATTCAGTACTGTGACATTCTGTACCTTGGGGGGCTCCTGTAACCCCCATATTCATTATTTTTATATGATCATTGTGATGGTGCACCCCATAAGGCTTTATGGAAATATGCTTATGAATGTAAATATGACATAACTGGAATATGTTTTATGCTACATATACCATGTAACATATCTCTGCAAAGGTTATGATCTACTGAATATATTCATCCTATTTGTATGCATGTCATTTTTGTATTCGAAGTTATGAATATTGGCTGTGTACTTGTTTGATTTTAAGTAGTCTTAGTAAGGCATTTGGGTAGCTTCTTTAGAAAGGAATTTGCAAGTTAAGTGCCCAATCAAGAAACACTTAACGGACAATGGATCTTGGAAGGCTCCAATCCACATAAGAAGTCTACCTGAGGACATTCAAGGTAGCATGTGAACAATGGCTGCTACCTGTAAGTTTTGAGTCATGCATGGACATGTGACTTGCCCATGTGACTCCAAAACTCCATCTTGTAGCTGGGACTCTACACAGGGGAGGGAGGGAGAGGTGTCCACCCACAAGAGAGAGTCTATTTAAACCCCTGGGAGACCCCTCCATTTTGTCAAGAGATAGCCTCTCCACCCCCAAAGGATACCTGAAAGAAACTGGAACAAAGGACAGTAGCCACAGGGGGTGTGAGTGATTGCTGGACCCAGACTAGAAAGAGGCTAGTCTGTAAAAGAAGCTTATTGGAACATCTCTGAGGGTGAGATTTTATCTGTATTCAGTTTCTTACTGTATTAGGCATAGGCTTGCATGTTTTATTTTATTTTGCTTGGTAATCCACTTTGTTCTGTCTGTTATTACTTGGAACCACTTAAATCCTACTTTTTGTATTTAATAAAATCACTATCAATTAACCCAGAGTATGTATTAATGCCTGGGGAGGGCTGGGGGGGGGCAAATGGCTGTGCATATTTCTCTATCAGTGTTATAGAGGCGAACAATTTATGAATTTACCCTGTATACGCTTTATACAGGGTAAAACGGATTTATTTGGGGTTTGAACCCCATTGGGAACTGGGCATCTGAGGGTATGTCTACACTACGAGGGTAGTTCGATTTTACTTAAATCGAATATGTGGAATCGATATTGCAAAGTCGAACGTGTGTGTCCACACTAAGGAGAGTAATTCGACTTTGTGAGTCCACACTAACGGGGCGAGCATCGATATTGGAAGCGGTGCACTGTGGGCAGCTATCCCACAGTTCCCGCAGTCCCCGCTGCCAATCGGAATTCTGGGTCGAGCCGCCAATGCCTTCTGGGTAAAAAAATGTGTCGTCATCCGTGCGTCACTAACGCCCTCCCTCCCTCCATGAAAGCGCCGGCAGGAAATCAGTTCGCGCACTTTTCTGGTCAGTGACAGCGCGGACGCCACAGCACTGCGATCATGGATCACGCTGCGACCATCGCTGCAGTTGTGGCCGTTCTCAACACCTCGCAGCTTATCATACACCTTTCCCTGAGGCAGATGCAGAGAACTCAGGCGAGGAGGCTACGACACCGCCGTGATGGCCTGAAGTCGGAGAGTAGCACAGAGCTGTCAGAAACCATGAGCCCCAGCGCCCAGGACATAACGGTGGCAATGGGTCATGTGGATACTGTGGAACGGCGATTCTGGGCCCGGGAAACAAGCACGGACTGGTGGGACCGCATAGTGCTTCAGGTCTGGGATGAATCCCAGTGGCTGCGAAACTTTCGCATGCGGAAGGGGACTTTCCTGGAACTTTGTGAGTTGCTGTCCCCTGCCCTGAAGCGCAAGGACACCCACATGCGAGCAGCCCTGACTGTCCAGAAGCGAGTGGCCATAGCCCTCTGGAAGCTTGCAACGCCGGACAGCTACCGGTCAGTCGCGAACCACTTTGGCGTGGGCAAATCTACCGTGGGGGTTGTTGTCCTGCAAGTAGCCAAGGCAATCGTCAAGGTACTGCTGTCAAAGGTAGTGACCCTGGGAAACGCGCAGGTCATCATAGATGGCTTTGCCGCGATGGGATTCCCAAACTGCGGTGGGGCTATCGATGGGACTCAGATCCCTATCCTGGGACCGGACCACCAGGCCAGCCAGTACATCAACAAAAAGGGCTACTTTTCAATGGTGCTGCAAGCACTGGTGGACCATCGGGGACGTTTTACAAACATCAACGTCGGATGGCCGGGCAAGGTTCATGACGCTCGCGTGTTCAGGAACTCTGGTCTGTTTAGACGGCTGCAGGAAGGTATTTTCTTCCCGGACCACAAGATAACTGTTGGGGATGTGGAGATGCCTATAGTGATCCTCGGGGACCCAGCCTACCCGCTAATGCCCTGGCTCATGAAGCCCTATACTGGCGCCCTGGACACAGAAAAAGAACTGTTCAACTACCGGCTGAGCAAGTGCAGAATGGTAGTGGAGTGTGCTTTTGGCCGTCTCAAAGGGAGATGGAGAAGCTTACTGACTCGCTGTGATCTCAGCAAAACCAATATCCCCATTGTTATAGCAGCTTGCTGTGTGCTCCACAATCTCTGTGAGAGCAAGGGGGAGACCTTTATGGCGGGGTGGGAGGTTGAGGCAAATAACCTGGCTGCTGATTACGCCCAGCCAGACAGCCGGGCGATTAGAAGATCCCAGCGGGACGCCCTGTGCATCCGGGAGGCTTTGAAAGCAAGGTTCCAGACTGAGCAGGCTAACCGGTGACTGTTAAGTTTGTGGACACAGATGCTGAACCTGCCCCCGTTTCTTTACCCAGTTCATTTTGACTATCCTCTCCAGTTACATACCCCCTTCACCCCCTTCCCCTTCCCAAAAAATAAAATCAGTTCTATTTAGTTAATGAACACCGTTGTCTGTATTGCTGTTTTCGCGGGAATGTTTTAAACCGGGGACGCAGACTGTGGCGGGGGGCGGGTTTAGTGTTCTGATGCAAATGATGCTTCTACACTCCCGGAATGACAGGCTCCGCAGTGGTGCACTGGTTATTTCAATGGAGCCTGCCAGCACTCCTGGGGGGGACTGCGTGTATGTGTCGGCTATGTGACTTTCTGGCAGGGGGGTAGGGTTACAGATCCCCTGCTGCGTGGATCTGTGAGCCAGGATAAGGACCGCTGCATAAGATCTGTAACTGCCCTCCCCCGCCACAAAGTCACAGAGCAACCCCCCCCCCAGAACATGAAAAACACCTCCAAGACTGACCAGGGTAACCTGTGACTGCACTGTGTATGTGTCCTGATGCTGGACCTGACCCCGCCTCTGTACCCTGCTAAAGGTGACTGTCCTGTCCAATTACCAAGCCCCTTCCCCCCCTTCAGACAGACTCTCCTCCAAAAGAACATGATGGAAACAGTAATTAACAGAAACGAATATTTTATTATGAACCACACATGAAACGTGGGGGGTGAAACTTGGACGGGGGCTTGTGTGAGGTGGGTAGGAAAGGACTTATCAAATTTTGGGGAATGAGAGCCTTCTTTTGCTACAGCAGTCTGCAGGGGTTGACTGAAAGTTTTAACGGCCCTTGCCGCCCCTCCTTCTTTGGACTTTGGGTGAGGGTGGTGTGGGACTTGGTGGCGGGGGAGGGCGGTTAGAGATACACTGCAGCGGGGCTCTGTCCTCCTGCCTCCGGTCTTGCAGAACATCCACAAGGCGCCGGAGCGTGTCCGTTTGCTCCCTCATTAGTCCAAGCAGCTTTTCAGTAGCCTGTTGGTCCTCCTGACGCCACCTCTCCTCCCGTTCCATGACTGCTCGGTGCATTTGTGACAAGTTCTCCCTCCACTGTGTCTGCTGGGCTGCCTGGGCTCGGGAGCAGCCCATTAGTTCTGAGAACATGTCTTCACGCGTCTTCTTCTTCCTCCGCCTAATCTGCGCTAGCCTCTGGGAGTGTGCTGACAGGCTGGGTTGGGAGACAGTCGCAGATGTGTCTGTGTGAATTGTAAAAAGGGAGTGAATTCCTGAGACAGATAAATGAAATTGTACACAAATAACCTAGTCTTTCTCTGTGAACAAGACCATGCACTGCACCTCTCACATGCGCACTCAGGACAAGGTCGAATTTTCGGCCCTCGCCTTCAGTGCCTGTGGACTTGCGGTGGTCTTGGAGTGATCTGAGAAGTGTGGCTGGAGACCTGAACTTCTGTAGCGGGCAATCATGGTAAGCCGTAGACTTGTGGCTGCTTAAAACTCTATTAGTAGCACTGGCCTCCTTTCACATTGAAAGCAATGCCAGTCTCTGCTGCCAGCAATCAGGACAGCATCAACTCTGCCCCTGTCCCACCCCCTCGCGGCTGTCCCAGGGAAAGATCCCTGTATGCTGCCCCTCTCCCTCCACCGCGTGGCTGTAAAGCAGTCCCAATACTAACATTCCCCTCCCTAATTCAAAGCAGGGCGTCATGAGCGACATCACCCTCCTGAGGATCTCGGACACCCAGAAGGAACGCATGCTTAGGGAAAGCATGCAGAAACCAGGGCCGTATGCTGCCATGCTCTGCCGTGCGATGATCCCGGAGTACTTGATTGTGGCGTGGCGGGGACACGTGTGCTACCACGGAGGGCCCAGTAAGATCGCCCTACCCAGGAACCTGATAAACAGGCTGGAAATCTACCTCCATGAGACCTAAGAGGAGTTCTCCTATGAGGATTTCTCATCAATCCCCGGCCATATTGACCGGATTTTCGCCTAGGTGCACTGGGACTATAGAGTGGAGCGTCTTGGGCCGCAGAATCATGAAGTACCGGACATTGTAAAAAATTTTTAAAATACTTGGGACTAAATTGTGAAGAGCCTAAGGCAGAGAAATCATGAGAAACCCTTTGTTAGCATTGTAAATATTCCAGTTTTGTAGCAGATAATTTTTTACTTGTTTAAAGCACTTTGGTAAAAACACATTGTTAATATTATGAATATTCCCGTTCTGTTAAAAATAAATGTTTACATGTTTACAGCACTTACTGCTTGATCCTTCCCCTGATTCTGTGTCCGGGGTAAGGGATGGGGACGCTTGGTACGGGATCTCGGTAAGGGTGATGAAGAGCTCCTGGCTGTCGGGGAAATCAGCGGTGCCAGCGCTGTCGACTGCCTCGTCCTCCTCATCTCCTTCTTCATCTTCCCCGTCCGCTAACATGTCTGACGAGGAACCAGCCGCGGACAATATCCCATTCTCAGAGTCCACGGTCACGGGTGGGGTAGTGGTGGCGGCCGCACCCAGGATGGAATGCAGTGCCTGGTAGAAACGGGATGTGTGGGGCTGGGATCCGGAGCGTCCGTTTGCCTCTTTGGTTTTTTGGTAGCCTTGTCTCAGCTCCTTGATTTTCACGCGGCACTGTGTTGCATCCCGGCTGTAGCCTCTCTCTGCCATGGCTTTAGAGATCTTCTCGTAGATCTTAGCATTCCTTCTTTTGGAGCGCAGCTCTGAAAGCACGGACTCATCGCCCCACACAGCGATGAGATCCAAGACTTCCCGATCAGTCCATGCTGGGGCCCTCTTTCTATTCTGGGATTGCACGGTCACCTCTGCTGGAGAGCTCTGCATCGTTGCCACTGCTGCTGAGCTCACCACGATGTCCAAACAGGAACTGAGATTCAAACTGCCCAGACAGGAAAAGGAATTCAAATTTTCCCGGGGTGTGGCTGGTCAGAGCATCCGAGCTCGGACTGCTGTCCAGAGCGTCAACAGAGTGTTGCACTGTGGGATAGCTCCCGGAGCTATTAGCGTCGATTTCCATCCACACCTAGCCTAATTCGATATGGCCATTTCGAATTTAGCGCTACTCCTCTCGTTGGGGAGGATTACAGAAATCGATTTAAAGAGAGCGCTATGTCGATCTAAATAGCTTCGTGGTGTGGACGGGTGCAGGGTTAATTCGATGTAATGGCGCTAAATTCGACATAAAAGCCTAGTGTAGACCAGGCCTGAGAGGGGACGTGATAACAGTTTTCAAGTGCATAAAAAGTTGTTACAAGGAGCAGGGAGAAAAATTGTTTTCATCAACCTTTGAGGACAGGACAAGAAGCAATGGGCTTAAATTGCAGCAAGGGAGGTTTAGGTTGGACATTAGGAAAAACTTCCTGTCAGGGTGGTTAAGCACTGGAATAAATTGCCTAGGGAGGTTGTGGAATCTCCATCTCTGGAGGTTTTTAAGAGCAGGTTAGACAAACACCTATCAGGGATGGTCGAGAGATGAAACTTAGTCCTGCCATGAGTGCAGGGGACTGGACTAGATGACCTCTCGAGGTCCCTTCCAGTCCTACGATTCTATGGTACTAGAGCAATAGTTGGAGATTTCCTTAAAATCCTCACTGTAGACAAGGCCTATGAGTGGGAGCGAGGATCTCCTGTCAGTGGCTCCAGGCAAAAATCCACAAGCAAATACTGATGGCTGTTCAGAGGTGGCCACTTGAAAAGAGGTGATGGGTCTCTTGTCACTTACCCTGAGCTAGAGCGTAGCCATCTCCCTTTCTCCCTGCAGAGAGAAAGCAAATTTCAGTGAATGCAGCTCCCAAGGCAAGAACTGACTCCGATCTGCATCCGCAGCTCAGAAACAGGGCCCCTGGCCCAGCACAGACCCCTGGCGCTCAGTAATGGACTCAAGGTCCGAGGCGCTCATGATCGGCAGGAGAGAAAGACACAATGAGACAGTTTCCAAAGACCTCGGTGCACTGGGTGCTGAGCTCTTTGGAAAACCTAGCCTCATATAAACTGTAACCCCACCCAGTTTCTGGGTCTGGCCCTCCAGCAGCTCCCATTGGGGGGTCATTAGCTCAGTCCCACAGTGGGGCAGTTACACCGTACTGACACTGGCTCCTGTACTGCTGTTGTCCTTAGGGGTATGTGCAGGGCCCGGCAAGTCCAGGGAATCCCCCCATCCCAGGCTCTTTACCTGGGCATTTCTTTTTCCAGACGACTACTCCAATTATTACACCAATCAGGACAACTGCAGTGATTGCTCCAGCCACAATGGGAATCAGATTGTTATTTGGTTCTGAAATGGAATGGAGAGAATGATCAATGGGGAAAAATCCCCCCCCCCCCACTAAAACCCCCCTTTCATCCCACTGCAGGGATCAGTCAGTCAGCTTCCCAGATAAGGGCTGAGTCCTGCAACCCTCCACCCCTTCCAGGGAGCTCCACGCAGCCACCATGCACTACACCCCACCATAGAAAGTCCTGGACACAGCTTCTACCAGTTCAATTCCTAATAAATATGTAGCACTTAAAATAGAAGACTTTTATAACATTAATCAATCCTCATAAACCTCTGTGTGGGGGAGGATGGATGTCAGTATCATCCCTAAATTGGACGGAGAAAAGACTTGCTGAAGGTCACACAGAGAGTCAGTGCAAGAGCCAAGAATTGAACCCAGGAGTCCTGGCTCCCAGCCCCTAACCCCCCTTGACCACGCTGACTTTCATGACTAATGGAACACTCCCATTGTGGGAGTATGGTGACAAACTGGAAACTGACCTCAAAGCTCTGGATTTCCCAGCCATGAATGGAGTTACAGACACAATGCATGTTTTTAGAGGAGGCAGGAATTGAACAGGAGAGGATAGAGATATTTTAATACTGTTCTTGATTTATATAAACCTGTTAAACCCCGAGTTCTCTATACACATTCAGTTTCACTAATCAGCTTCTCCTGTTGTCTGAAAGAGGCACATAATACTGAAAAAAGAAAAATATTTCTAAGAGAATAAGGAAATGTGGTTTATGACACAAAAATTGGCAGGGGATGTGGTAGCAGGATTCTGATGTGAAACCATCTGTTGACTACATTTCCAGTGAAGGCTGCCCTTTTAGAAATTGTTTGCACTTCCAATTTTCCACATCCCAATTAACCAAGCAAAAAGATGGCTGGTAGGCAGCTCCACGTGTAATAAATTCTTCCTCGACTTTCTTGTGCTAGGGGCATAAGAGACTCTCCCCCTGATGCAGGGCTCTAATCTGTCTCCTCGCTCCATTCCAAGGCCATACCCCCTCTTCCAGCATCACTGCGCACAAAAACAAGCTGCTCCCCAAATTAAATCTCTACCTCTGGCCACATGGGCAAGAATGAAGGGCCCCCAGACCTGTGTTTTTGAGAACCTGCTGAAGTTGACAACAGGCTGGAAGCTGAAGCAAGACAAAT
Organism: Glyptemys insculpta; assembly: GCA_032172135.1. NCBI lineage: Eukaryota > Metazoa > Chordata > Testudines > Emydidae > Glyptemys > Glyptemys insculpta. Next base: position 138,143,200 of record JAVMKA010000006.1, on the reverse strand, counting down.
TCTGACTGCAAATAAGGGGCAGATTTGAGCTTCCCTTGGAATGTGGTAAATTCTCCATCCCTTGGAGACTTTACATCTGGAATGGGCATCTCTTTCTGAAGGATCAGCTCTAGTTTGCCCACAGGCTACCAGGTTGGTCCCTGGTCTGATTCCCTGCCCTGGGCTATGCAGGAGCTCAGACTGCTCTCTTCCAGCCTTAATGTCTCATTGTTAATCTTCTCCCTTCAGAGACACTACACTGTATTGCTGAGATGTATACAACAGCCCCAGAGGCAGCAAACTGGAGAGCAAGACATGAGTCCCAGGCACTGTGGGTCCCAACTCTAGCACAAGAACTTGACTGCAGAGGGACAGGGCCAAAGAGGACAGGGCCTCACAGACCCTAAGGAAATTCTGGCTTCAGCCTATAAATCCGAATGAGAATTTTTCAGGGGTTGAGTTTAATGGATTCCCCCTCCCCCACTAGGAACACAGACAAACACACAAACTTCTTACCCCAGGAGACAGAGAGTGGCTCTAACAGGCTTTCATGCTCCACGTGACATGAATAATGGGCTTTGATCTTGGGATCGATCTCCATTGTCACCCAGGTCTGGTAGGTCCCATCCCCACTGGGTAGGATGCCTTCAGAGTAGGTCTCTTGCTGTCTGCTCTCCCTATTTCTCAGCCAGGTCACAGTGATGTCCCGTGGGTAGAACCCACTGACCTTACAGGAGAGGGTGGTGAGGCCGTCATGAGATGCCCTGTCACTCACTCTAGCTGTTGGGCGCACTGGGAAAAAGAGGAAACTGAAGTTAGTTGTTTTCAAGCTCTAATCCAGGCAGTCTTTGCTGGAGCTTTGCAACATGAAATTCTGATACCCCCAGCAGCGGGAGAGGATAAGAGTCGATGAGATGGAAACCCTCTGATGAGAGAGAACCACCATGTTAGAGGATTTCTGTGCCAAAGTCACAGCATCAGCAATGGTGAATCCTGAATCCAGGTCCCTGACCAAATTCTATTAATGTGGTAAGCAGAAGCTTTTGCTCCCAGCCACAGTGACACAAGTACCTTGAAAGGCTTCACTAAGCTCCAGATACAGGTGTCAATCATATGCTAGGTTTGTGCCCATCTCCTCTCAGTCCCTGGATATGAAAGAGGAAATAATCTTGCCCTAGCCATGGAGCAAAAACTGAACTAGATAAACTGACCAATTAAAGATGGAAAGGACCCATTTAACAAAAAGTGACAAACAGTGCTAAATTGCCCCTCAAACTAGTTAATATTAATTGGCTAATTTCTCATAGGTTGTTACCAAAACTATTTACCCCAATATTATGGATTTCAAAGGGATTTAAACTTATGTTGAAAATCAGTTTCCCAGCCTCTTGGTACTGAAATATACATTACATTGCTGTGTATGGGTTTTTCATCTTGGCATTTGTAAAGAGGGACAAGGACAAGATAATGTTCTGCTGAGGTTTGTGAGAGAAATAAGCAACTCGTATAATTGTTGCAAAAAACTGGGTACAAATTTCAAGTAACCTTGAACAGCAAGCGCAAACTGTTTGGGAAGGGAAAGATTAGAGTGTGTAATGATGCTAACTAATTTGGGAAATTTGTGTCCATGGTAACAGATAAGGTACATACAGGGGTAATAGTGAGTGAACATTTTGAAGCAGACTACGCTGCAACTGTCCTCCTGAGATGGTGTGTTAAAGCATTTAACCTCTTCCCTTCTATGTTTGTGATAATTAATCTTTAACTAAAAAGCTTTGGTAATAAATTTGACTGAGTGTGATTATCTGATGTCTTATAGATAAAAGAATCAAGTAATAAGTATGAAAGTGTTGCAGCAAAGGTAGGTCTTGAGGGGGAAAACTTTAAGGACAAGGGGAGCCTTCTTCCACATTAGTATGGGGAGGGCAATTCCACATGTAGGAGATGGCATGGAAGGAAGCACATAGATGACTGTGGGAAAAGTTTGGACAAAGAGGCAACAAGGACAAAACTACCATCATTGGTGGAACACAGGGGCTGGGTGTAACACAAGAAATATGATGGTACAGACAGTGAATGCGGAAGAATTACATGGTGAATGAAGCTGGTGTCCATAGAAGTGGTGTCACTTTCATAATCAAAGTCCAGTGGCACTTCCTCTACAGAGTCTATTTTTCAGAATGCTCCAACATGCACACGCACAGGCAGATTACCTTGATAACGCTGCGTCACACCAGGGGAAGAGGTAGAATTTGTGGTGTGAATTTGGGCTCATTTGGTCAAGTGGCTCTGGAGATGCAGCTTCTCTACAGTGAGCTGCTTTTAATACTTTCAATTTCTTACCTTTTTTTCCAGCAGAGCTGGGGGGTGGGGAAGATTTTGTTTCCCCGCCCATCCCTGGTGCAAGGTTAGCTGAACGGCCCCCAAATCCCCTGCTCCATTTTGGAACTGGGGCTGGGGAATGGAGATGTAACTAGTAGTGACCTCTTGGGTGGGGCTTGTCCCCCTGACTTACCTTTCCTCTGCAGAGTCTCCTTCCCGTACTCTAGAGAACTCCTTAGCCAGGGGATACATTCCTTCTCCAGGTAGTATTTCCACTGCTGGTTGTCACATATTTCAGCAGCCCATCTCCTCTTGGTGATCTGAGCCCCAATATCTGCTGCTACCCAAGTCATGGTCTCCCTATCGAAGGTAAGAAAGTCTCGTCCATCATATGAATCCTGGTGAAACCCCTGAATGACGTCATCTTCCCAGATATCACAGCCTTGTATCATTTGGATAATGTGAAACCCTGAAACACTCAGGCAGGACCCTGGGGGCTGGGTCAAGATCAGAGCAGCTGAGGGTCAGCAGCAGCCTCTCTGAAAATCTCACCAAGACCCCACTGCAGGTAGCCCAGTGGGTCCTCCCCTTGCTACCGGGCCCTCCCTCGAGCCCTCCCTCCCCTGAGAAACGGGGTTCCCCCTTATGCCTTTAGGCCCTATACCCTCCCAGCTCCTTTCCGGAGGGAACCCAAACCCGCAGGGGGCTCCCCCTCAATACAGTTGGATTTTGTACACTAAAGACCCCAACTGCAGAGAACTTTAAGGAGTACCTCACTGCTGCTTGTTCTTCTATGCTCCCTGCAGGGGGTGCAGGGTGGCACAACCCCAAAGGGAGTACTCTGGATATTGCAGGGGTCTGTCCCCTCCAGCTCTCTTCTGCTCTCTGAGGATCCCCCCAATTCTGTAGTCAGGATCATTCTGGAGAAGAGAGGGAGTGCAGGGGGTCTGTACCCCACTCTCTCCTGCTCTCGTTGTATTAATTTTGCCAGGTCTCCAGGGTCACTTGGTCCCCCACCTCCTCCATTCACAGTACCCTCATGGTTCCATGGGGAGGGGTACAGGTCTGTCCCCCCCACTAACTTCTACACTGGTTTTAATGACCTCACAGAATCCCCGGGTCACTCTGTTTCCCTGCCCCATCTTCCCCGTGCCCCCAACACAATCTAGGAACCGCAAAGAACCAGCTTCGGATGCTTGGCCTCTTTTTCTCATGACCATTGTCTCAAGGTGATTCCCTGTAAGGATCAGGCCATTGACAGCCCTTATTAAGCTGGCCACCATTTTCCTACAGCCAGGCTAATCTTCACAACAACGGCCCCCATCTTGCATACAACCAAGACCACGCTTAGTTAATACAGCCAGGAGGCAGGGAGGGAGACTGGTGGGGGGGAGGGATGTTGGGATGGGGACAGGAAGGAGAATTTAGGGGACAGGAAGGCTGTGGTGAACAGAGAACACTATGGGGATCACGAGGAAGACTGAAACGTGTACGGAACTGATCAGACCCCTAGCTTGGCAAACAGGGCAGAATGTGGTTGCACAAAAATAACCCACACAGGGTCCCAAATATTTTCACCCTCCCCCCCCCACATTAGATACATCGAGGTAAATGCCTTGATTTTCAGCAATGACTAGTGATTATGGGTGCCCAACAGAGACCTTTTAAAGGGGCCTGATCAGAAAGTGGTAGCACCTGGCCTCTGCATATCAGACACCCCAAAATCACTAATCACTTTTGGAAAAATTTAGGCCAAGGGATTAAAATACAATTTGGTGTCACAGCCATAGGTGAGAGCTAAGCGCACTAAGCTGTGTCACAGAATCATAGAATATCAGGGTTGGAAGGGACCTCAGGAGGTATCTAGTCCAACCCCCTGCTCAAAGCAGGACCAATCCCCAACTAAATCATCCCAGCCAGGGCTTTGTCAAGCCGGGCCTTAAAAACCTCCAAGGAAGGAGACTCCACCACCTCCCTAGGTAACCCATTCCAGTGCTTCAGCATCCTCTTAGTGAAATAGTGTTTCCTAATATCCAACCTAGACCTCCCCCATTGCAACTTGAGACCATTGCTCCTTGTTCTGTCATCTGCCACCACTGAGAACAGCCTAGCTCCATCCTCTGTGGAACCCCCCTTCAGGTAATTGAAGGCTGCTATCAAATCCCCCGTCATTCTTCTCTTCTGCAGACTAAATAAGACTCCCTCAGCCTCTCCTCGTAAGTCATGTGCCCCAGCCCCCCTAATAATTTTCATTGCCCTCCGCTGGACTCTCTCCAATTTGTCCACATCCTTTCTGTAGTGGGGGGCCCAAAACTGGATGCAGTACTCCAGGTGTGGCCTCACCAGTGCTGAAAAGAGGGGAATAATCACTTCCGTCCTAAGTGCAGGACTCTGCACTTGTCCTTGTTGAACCTCATCAGATTTCTTTTGGCCCAATCCTCCAATTTGTCTACATCACTTTGGACCCTATCCCTACCCTCCAGCGTATCTACCTCTCTCCCCTGCTTAGTGTCATCTGCAAACTTGCTGAGGATGCAATCTATCCCATTATCCCTGAACTATGCCCCAGATTTGGACAAAAAACAGTTACTAACCTTCCTGTAACGGTTGTTCTTAGAGATGTGTTGCACACGTCCATTCCACGCTAGGTGTGTGTGCCCCACGCGCAGTCGCTGGAAATTTTCCCCTCAATGCCTCCTGTCAGGCCGGCCCTCATGCCCGCTGGTACCATGCACTCATGACGCAGTACTAGGGGCATGGTCAACCCCGCATCTTCTCAGTTCCTTCTTGCTGGCGACTCTGACAGAGGGGTAGGACGGTGGGTCGTTAAATGGACACGTGCAACACGTCTCAAAAAACAACAGTTACAGAAAGGTTAGTAACCATTTTTTCTCCTTTAAATGCTTGCACATATCCATTCCACGTTCAGCGACTCCCAAGCAGTACCGTAAGAGGTGGGCTTGGAGTTCATGGACACGTGGATTGCAACATTGCCCAACCAAACCCAGTGTCATCTCTAGCTTGCTGAGCGATGGTGTAGTTGGAAGAAAAAGTATGTCCCGACGCCCAGGTCGCTGCTCTGCAAATGTCCTGGATCAGGCCTGGGCCACGAAAACCACTGAGGAAGCTTGTGCTCTCATAGAATGGGCCGTCAGGAAGGCAGGTGATGGGACACCTACCTGCTCGTACTACATGTGAATGCACAATGTGATCCAGGATGAAATTCTCTGAGCCGAAATGGGTAGGGCTTTCATCCTATCAGCTACTGCCACAAAGAGCTGTGTGGATTTACAGATCGACTTTCTATATAGAACACTAGGACGCCCTGCCTAACATCCGGAGTATGGAGATGTCATTCCTTCCTATTCTTGTGCGGCTTCGGGAAGAAAATGGGCAGGAAAATAGCCTGATTACTATGAAATGGTGAGACTACCTTTGGGAGGAACACAGGTTGGGGGCGAAGTTGTACCTTGTCATTAAAGAACACTGTATATGGAGGTTTTGACATAAGAGCTCTAATCTCCGAGACCCTCCTGACTGAGGTAATTGCTACCAGAAAGGCGACCTTCCAGGAAAGGTACAACAGAGGGCACAATGCTAGTGGTTCAAAGGGAGGCCCCGTGAGCTCTGATAGGACCAAATTTAAGTCCCCCAGGGGGATGGGTTCCTAGATTTGCAGGTACAGCCTTTCAAAGCCCTTGAGGAAGTGAATGGACATTTTGTGTGAAAAAACTGATCGACCACCCAGCAGTGGGTGGAACGCTGAGATCACTCTAGGTGTACTGTAACAGATGGAATCGCTAGACCTGGCTGTTTCAGATGAAGCAGATACTCCAGAACAGTCTGGAGAGATGACTCAGTGGGTGAGAGGCAGGGGCTCTGGAACAGGGGGGCCAAGGCCCTGCCACTTTAGCAGCGGGCGAGAGCCAGGGGGGTGGAAGCCTCAGAAGAAAAGGTGGAGTGGGGGTGGGGCTTCAGGGGAAGAAGCAGAACCACAGTTTCAGTGCCTGCACACTCCCCACACTTGCAGGGGCAAAGGAGTGGCCAGACACAAGTTGCACTCCCCTGCACTCACCATGCTTGTCCAGTCTTAGAGATTGGGAGTGCAGGGGAGTGCAACCTGTCAGACAGCTGCTTTTTATGTTTCTTTCTTGGCACTGGGCATGGGGAACTGAGGTACTCGGTGCTAAGTTTGACTGGCTCCACTCAGAAGCAGGTCTGAGTGTCGCATCCATCTGGAGGGACTTCAGCCTGGCCTCCCTGTCCTTTTTCATATGTGGACTGAACTGGTGGCAGAGCTGACAGCGATCCGCAATAGGAGTCTCACCCAAGCAGTTTAGACAGCTAGAGTGCAGGTCGCTCAAAGGCATGGGCTTGCCGCAGGAGGCACAGGGTTTGAAGCCCGGAGACCAAGGCATGCCCAGCTCCAGGAGCGGAGGACACTCTGCTATGAGAGTCCAAATAACTATTTACACCAATCAACTAAAGTCCAAAACTGAGAAAACAACGAAGGGGGAAAGAGATGGAGTAACAATGAGAGAATCTTAAGTGGTCACTGAGAATCTTGAGTGCCGAAGCAAGAGGAGCAGTTCCAGTGACCACCACGGACAGTAAGAAGGAACTGAGAGGATGTGGAGTTGGTTGGACCCCTTATACCACACCATGAGCAAGCGGCACCAGAGGGTGTTAGAGCCGACCCGATGGATACAACTAAGGGGAAAACTGTGTGTGCACACGCCTAACATGGAATGGACATGTGCAAGCACTCGAAGAAACAACACACCACTCCCATCAACACTGCAAATCCAAAGCTGTGGTTTCTGAGTTTTCCACATCAGGGAGGGTTGTTTTTTTTACCTAGGTCACCCCAACATGGGGAATTTCACAGAGCCAATGAGACACTCAGCCACTACAATGTTGTGGACCATGGGATGAGGAAGGCAGACTAGCTAAAGTGAACCTGTATCTCCTCTTTGCCGCCACTGGCTATGACACTCCCAGACTTCTTTGGATCTTGGACATCTCCAATCCCCTTCCCTCTGAGGACGATGCCTCCCCAGCTCCTCCTCCTCATTTCCTACCATCCCTTTTCCTGTTGCCAACTCTGGTGATTTCAAGGTATTTGGTACTTATATGGACACCTCTCTATGTTTAGAGGACTGGATGGGACACTGAGGAGGCATGAGGAGCAAGAGGGAGTGTGATAAATGAGGGTGGGTAGCACCCTTGTGTAACTCCCCAACCAGTACTGACTACTGAGCTATAGAATCCTCCTTAGCAGCTGTACCCTAACTGACTTACCTGTAAAGGGTTAAGAGGTAAACTTAACATGAGTTGGCACCTGATCAGGGGAACCAATAAGGAAGCTGTACCCTTTCAAATTGGGGGAACTGCTGGGTGTGTGGGTCTTTTGTTCTCTAGGGGGAGAGAGAGACAGGACAACAACCAGGCTGAAAAGTTTGAGCCAGGTATACAAATCATCAGCATCATACCTAGAAACTACTCATTTGGAACCACAGATATGTAAGTAGATGAGGAATGTCTAATTAAATGCGATTAAATTTAATTCTTTATTTTTGGTTTGTGGATTCCCCTGTGCTAACCCCAGGTGCTTTTGTTTTGTTTCTGTTTACTTGTAACCTTTAAGCTGGACCCCAAGAAAGTAATGTTTAGTGTTTAATCTCTAACAGCCTGAATTTTCAGATGTTTTCTTTCTTTTTCCAATAAAATTTACCTTTTTTAAGAACCTGATTGGATTTCTGTGTCTTAAGAGGTTTGTGCACGTTTTTTAGTTAGCTGGTGGCAACAGCTGATTTCTTTTTTTCTTTTCCTTTCTCCGCTCTTCCCTGGATTGGGGGGGAGGGTGAAAGGGCTTAAGGGTACCCCACAGGAAAGAATTCCTAAGTGCGCCTTCCTGGGCTCTCAAAGGGGTTCTGCACTTGGGTGGTAGCAGCATCCAAGGTCAGAGAAAAGCTGTAACCTTGGGAGTTTAATACAAGCCTGGAGTGGCAAGTATTAATTTTGAAAGTCCTTGCGGGCCCCCACATTCTGCACTTGAAGTGCAAGAGTGGGGAGTCAGCCTTTGACATGGTGGCAGCGGTGGGATGGAATACCTGAGCCTTTCCATGACACTTGGACATAAGCAGCGGCAGCAGATCCAGGAGCTGTGTACCAGCGTGGCGCTGATGTTTTTAGCCACCCCAGGACGGATAGAACGGGCGTACCACTCCATTGACACAGGTGATGCTCGCCCAATTAGTGCCCAACCATACCAGATGGCTCAAGCCAAAATCGCAATAGAAAGGGAGATCAAGGACATGCTACAGGTGGGTGTAATCCACCCCTCTGAGAGTGCATGGGCCTCTCCAGTGGTTCTGGTTCCCAAACCAGATGGGGAAATCCGCTTTTGCATGGACTACCATAAGCTAGATGCTGTAACTCGCCCAGAGAACTATCCAATGCCACGCACAGAAGAGCTATTGGAGAAACTGGTGGCAACAGCTGGTGCCCAGTTCATCTCTACCTTAGACTTAACTAAGGGGTACTGGCAAGTGCCACTAGATGACTCAGCCAAGGAAAGGTCAGCCTTCACCACACATGTAGGGCTGTACGAATTTAATGTGCTCCCTTTCAGACTGCAAAATACAACTGCCACCTTCCAGTGACTGGTCGATAACCTTCTGGCTGGATCTGCGGAATTTGCAGTCGTCTACCTTGACGATGTGGCCATATTCTCAGATTCATGAGCAGAACACCTGGAACACCTCCAAGCTGTCTTCCAGCACATAAGGGAGGCAGGATTAACTGTTAAAGCCAAAAAGTGTCAGATAGGTCTAAACAGGGTAACTTAACTTCGACACCAGGTGGGTCAAGGAACTATCAACCCCCTACAGGCAAAAGTAAAGCCTATCCAAAATTGGCCTGTCCCTAAATCAAAGAAGCAGGTCCGATCCTTCTTGGGCTTAGCCGGGAATTACAGACGATTTACAGGGGACAGAGGGACGGTGAAGAAATTTGGCAGCATGTGACCTCCAGAAGAAGAAAGAGGAGCGTCCATGTACCAGCAATGCACATACAGGTGAGCAACCGTTTTCATGTTCTCTACACAGGTACTAATGCGGAGAGTGGACTAGATGATACATCTGAGGGAAGGGAGTAGAAGGAGACTCCACCGATTGGAAGGCATGTGATGCACTGTCCTAGGGATGGGGGATCCACGACCACCACTCCCAAGAGAAGGAGGAGGGTGGTGGTGGTTGGGGACTCCCTCCTCAGGGGGACTGAGTCATCTATCTGCCGTCCCAATCGGGAAAACCGAGAGGTCTGCTGCTTGCCAGGAGCTAGGATTCACGATGTGACGGAGAGACTGCCGAGACTCATCAAGCCCTCGGATCGATACCCCTTCCTGCTTCTCCATGTGGGCACCAATGATAATGCCAAGAATGACCTTGAGCGGATCACTGCAGACTACGTGGCTCTGGGAAGAAGGATAAAGGCGTTTGAGGCGCAAGGGGTGTTCTCGTCCATCCTCCCTGTGCAGGGAAAAGGCCTGGGTAGAGACCATCGAATTGTGGAAGTCAATGAATGGCTACGCAGGTGGTGTCGGAGAGAAGGCTTTGGATTCTTCGACCATGGGATGGTGTTCCAAGAAGGAGGAGTGCTAGGCAGAGATGGGCTCCACCTAATGAAACCCAAGCAGGCTGGCTATCCTAGTGAGGAGGGCTTTAAACTAGGTTCTCCGGGGAAGGAGACCAAAGCCCTGAGGTAAGTGGGGAAATGGGATACCGGGAGGAAGCACAAGCAGGAGAGTGCAAGAGGGGAGGACTCCTGTCTCAGACTGAGAAAGCAGGATGATCAGCAAGTTATCTTAACTGCCTATACACAAATGCAAGAAGCCTGGGAAACAAGCAGGGAGAACTGGAAGTCTTGGCACAGTCAAGGAACTATGATGTGATTGGAATAAGAGACTTGGTGGGATAACTCACATGACTGGAGTACTGTCATGGATGGATATAAACTGTTCAGGAAGGACAGGCAGGGCAGAAAAGGTGAGGGAGTTACATTGTATGTAAGAGAGCAGTATGACTTCTCAGAGCTCTGGTATGAAACTGCAGAAAAACCTGAGAGTCTCTGGATAAAGTTGAGAAGTGTGAGCAACAAGGGTGATGTCGTGGTGGGAGTCTGCTATAGACCACCAGAGCAGGGGGATGAGATGGATGAGGCTTTCTTCTGGCAACTAGCAGAAGTTACTAGATCGCAGACCCTGGTCCTCATGGGAGACTTTAATCACCCTGATATCTGCTGGGAGAGCAATACAGTGGTGCACAGACAATCCAGGAAGTTTTTGGAAAGTGTAGGGGACAATTTCTTGGTGCAAGTGCTGGAGGAACCAACTAGAGGCAGAGCTCTTCTCGACCTGCTGCTCACAAACCAGGAAGAATTAGTAGGGGAAGCAAAAGTGGATGGGAACCTGGGGCCTGGTCTACACTACGAGTTTAGGTCAACTTTAGCAGCGTTAAATCGAATTAAACCTGGACACGTTCACACGACGAAGCCCTTTCTTTCGACTTAAAGGGCCCTTTAAACCGGTTTCTTTACTCCACCTCCGACGAGGGGATTAGCGATAAAATCGGCCTTAGCGGGTCGGAATTGGGGTAGTGTGAACGGAATTCGACGTTATTGGCCTCCAGGAGCTATCCCACAGTGCTTCATTGTGACCGCTCTGGACAGCACTCTTAACTCAGATGCACTGACCAGGTAGACAGGAAAAGCCCTGCGAACGTTTGAATTTCATTTCCTGTTTGCCCAGCGTGGAGAGCACAGGTGTCCACACAGAGCTCATCAGCACAGGTAACCGTGATGGAGTCCCAGGATCACAAAAAAGCTCCATCATGGAGGTACGGGATCTGCTCGCCATATGGGGAGATGAATCAGTGCTAGCTGAACTCCGTAGCAGTAAACGAAATGGCAAAATATTAGAAAAGGTCTCCAAGGCCATGAAGGACAGAGGCCATAACAGGGACGCACAGCAGTGCCACGTGAAAATTAAGGAGCTAAGGCAAGCCTATCACAAAGCCAGAGAGGCAAATGGAAGGTCTGGGGCAGAGCCGCAAACATGCCGCTTCTACGCGGAGCTGCATGCCATGCTAGGGGGTGCAGCCACCACTACCCCAACCGTGTGCTTTGACTCCTTCAATGGAGAAACACACAGGGAAGCGGGTTCGGGGTACGAGGAAGATGAGGATGAAGATAATGTAGATAGCTCACAGCAGCAAGGAAGCGGAGAAACCGGTTTCCCCAACAGCCAGGATATGTTTATCACCCTGGACCTGGAACCAGTAACCCCCGAACTCACCCAAGGCGTGCTCCCAGACCCTGAGGGCACACAGGGGACCTCTGGTGAGTGTACCTTTGTAAATATTACACATGGTTTAAAAGCAAGCGTGTTTAATGATTAATGATTAATTTGCCCTGGCAATCGCGGCCAGTACAGCTACTGGAAAAGTCTGTTAACGTGTATGGGGATGGAGCGGAAATCCTCCAGGGACATCTCCAGAAAGCTCTCCTTCATGTACTCCCAAAGCCTTTGCAAAAGGTTTCTGGGGAGGGCTGCCTTATCCCGTCCGCCATGGTAGGACACTTTACCATGCCAGGCCAGTAGCACATAGTCTGGAATCATTACATAACAAAGCATGGCACCATATGGTCCCGGTGTTTGCTGGCATGCAGACAACATCCATTCCTTGTCGCTCTTTGTTATCCTCAGGAGAGTGATATCATTCACGGTCACCTGGTTGAAATGGGGCCATTTTATTAAGGGGACATTCAGAGGTGCCCGTTCCTGCTCTGATGAACAGAAATGTTCCCCGCTGTTAGCCACGCGGTGGGGGGGAGGGGTGAAGTGATCATCCCCGAGAATTGGGTGTGGGGGGGGGAGGGGGGTTAGTTGGGTTTGTGCTGCATGTTAACCCGGAAAGTGCAGCCCCTCCTTTTACATTGCAAGCCCATTTTAAATGGCCAACCCAACGGGTGCTTGGTATGGGAAATGAGGGCGCTACTGTTTGAAACCATTCCCACATGTTAAGAAGGTTAAAAAAGCCAAAAGACTGTGGCTTACCATGGCTGCCTGCAAGCCGAAATCTGTTGCCTGGCACTGCGTGAGTGATCTCTCACACCAAACCGGCAGGTCCTCAATATAAGAGGAAAAATACGACCTTGTAACGAAAGCACATGTGCTGTGTAATGTGAACAGCAAAATTTAACGTGAAAGAGTGTACCCATTGTTCTCTAAAATGTGTCTTTTTTAACCACCTCTCCCTTCTCCTCCACCAGCTGCAAATGTTTCTCCTTCACAGAGGCTAGTGAAGATTAGAAGGAGAAAACGGCGGACTCGGGATGATATGTTCTTGGAGCTCCAGATGTCCTCCCATGCTGACAGGGCACAGCAGAATGCGTGGAGGCAGTCAATTTCAGACTACAGAAAAGCACAATATGAACGAGAGGAGAGGTGGCGGGCTGAATCGCGGGATGAACAGAGCAAGTGGCGGGCTGAAGATGATAGGTGGCGTCAGCTTGCAGACAGAAGGCAAGAGTCAATGCTCCGGCTGCTGGAGCATCAAACTGATATGCTCCAGCGTATGGTTGAGCTGCAGGAAAGACAGCAGGAGCAGAGACCGCCGCTACAGCCCCTGTGTAACCAAGTACAAGCCCCAAGTTCCATAGCCTCCTCACCCAGACGCCCAAGAACACGGTGGGGGGGCCTCCGGCCACCCAGTCACTCCACCCCAGATGATTGCCCGAGCATCAGAAGGCTGGCCTTCAATAAGAGTTAAAGTTTTAAACTGCAGTGTGTCCTTTTCCTTCCCTCCTCCCCCACCCATCCCGGACTACCTTGGCAATTATCCCCCTAGTTGTGTGATGAATTAATAAAGAATGCATGAATGTGAAGTAACAATGACTTTATTGCCTCTGCAAGTGGTGCTCGAGGGGGGGAGAGGAGGGGGGTGGTTGGTTTACAGGGAAGTAGAGTGAACCGGGTGGGGGGGGGGCGGAGGGTTCATCAAGGAGAAACAAACAGAAGTTTCACACCGTAGCCTGGCCAGTCACAAAACTCGTTTTCAAAGCTTCTCTGATGCGCACCGTGCCCTGCTCTGCTCTTCTAACCGCCCTGGTGTCTGGCTGCGCGTAATCAGCGGCCAGGCGATTTGCCTCAACCTCCCACCCTGCCATAAATGTCTCCCCCTTACTCTCACAGATATTGTGGAGCGCACAGCAAGCAGCAATAACAATGGGGATATTCTTTTCGCTGAGGTCTGAGCGAGTCAGTAAGCTGCACCAGCGCGCTTTTAAACGTCCAAATGCACATTCCACCGCCATTCGGCACTTGTCAGCCTGTAGTTGAACAGGTCCTGACTACTGTCCAGGCTGCCTGTGTACGGCTTCATGAGCCATCGCATTAAGGGGTAGGCTGGGTCCCCAAGGATCACGATAGGCATTTCAACATCCCCAACAGTTATTTTCTGGTCCGGGAAGAAAGTCCCTTCCTCCAGCTTTTGAAACAGACCAGAGTGCCTGAAGACGCGAGCATCATGTACCTTTCCCGGCCAGCCCACGTTGATGTCGGTGAAACGTCCCTTGTGATCCACCAGGGCTTGCAGCAGCCTTGAAAAGTACCCCTTGCGGTTTATGTACTCGGTGGCTTGGTGCTCCGGTGACAAGATAGGGATATGGGTTCCGTCTATCGCCCCACCACAGTTTGGGAATCCCATTGCAGCAAAGCCATCCACTATGGCCTGCACGTTTCCCAGAGTCACTACCCTTGATATCACCAGGTCTCTCATTGCCCTGGCAACTTGGATCACAGCAGCCCCCACAGTATATTTGCCCACTCCAAATTGATTCCCGACTGACCGGTAGCTGTCTGGCGTTGCAAGCTTCCACAGGGGTATCGCCACTCGCTTCTCAACTGTGAGGGCTGCTCTCATCCTGGTATTCTGGCGCTTCAGGGCAGGGGAAAGCAAGTCACAAAGTTCCATGAAAGTGCCCTTACGCATGCGAAAGTTTCGCAGCCACTGGGAATCATCCCACACCTGCAACACGATGCGGTCCCACCAGTCTGTGCTTGTTTCCCAGGCCCAGAATCGGTGTTCCATGGCATGAACCTGCCCCAGTAACACCATGATTTGCACATTGCTGGGGCCTGTGCCTTGTGTGAGGTCTATGTCCATGTCAATTTCCTCATCACTCTCATCGCCGCGCTGCAATCGCCTCCTCGGCTGGTCCTGGTTTTGCTTTGGCATGTCCTGGCTCTGCATATACTCCAGGACAATGCGTGTGGTGTTCATAGTGCTCATAATTGCCGCGGTGATCTGAGCAGGCTCCATGATCCCAGTGCTATGGCGTCTTGTCTGAAAAAAGGTGCGAAACTAGTATCTGACGGAGGGAGGGAGGGAGGGAGGGGTGAGTGACAACATGGCGTACAGGTACAGGGAATTAAAATCAAGAAAGGTGGCTGTGCATCAGGGAGAAACACAAACAACTGTCACACAGAATGGCCCCCCCAAAGATTGAACTCAAAACCCTGGGTTTAGCAGGCCGTTGATTTCACGGAGGGGGGGGAAGCAAATGAATACAGAACAAATCTATTTTTTACATCTTAAGCTGGCAGACGACGGTGCAGCATGACTGATAGCCCTCGGCATCTTCTGGGCGCTTGGCAGAAAATAGCATACTACGACTGATAGCCATCATCGTCATTGGGAAGGCAGTATGACGACGACGGATACCAGTCGTAATATACCATCTTCTACCAAAAGGCAAGGGGCTGCTGCTGTGTAGCAATGCAGCCCCACGTCTGCCAGCCCCACGTCTGCCAGCACCCAGATCGCCGATGAAGGCTACCAGTCATACTGCACCGTCTACTGCCAAAAGGCAATTAGCTGCTGCTGTGTAGCAATGCAGTACCACGTCTGCTGGCACCCAGATGACATATGGTGATGGTGAGCTGAGCTGAGCTGAGCTGAGCGGGCTCCATGCTTGGCGTGGTATGTTGTCTGCACAGGTAACCCAGGTAAAAAGGCGCAAATCGATTGTCTGCCGTTGCTCTGACGGAGGGGGAGGGGCCTGACGACATGTACCCAGAACCCCCCGCGACACTGTTTTGCATCATTCAGGCATTGGGATCTCAACCCAGAATTCCAATGGGCGGCAGAGACTGCGGGAACTGTGGGATAGCTACCCATAGTGCAACGCTCCGGAAGTCGACGCTAGCCTCGGTACTGTGGACGCGGTCCGCCGAGTTAATGCACTTAGAGCATTTTATGTGGGGACACACACAATCGGCTGTATACAACCGATTTCTATAAAACCGGCTTCTATAAATTCGACCTAATTTCGTAGTGTAGACATACCCTGGGAGGCAGTGACCATGAGATGGTTGAGTTCAGGATCCTGACACAAGGAAGAAAGCAGAGCAGCAGAATACGGACCCTGGACTTCAGAAAAGCAGACTTTGACTCCCTCAGGGAACTGATGGGCAGGATCCCCTGGGAGAATAACATGAGGGGGAAAGGAGTCCAGGTGAGCTGGCTGTATTTTAAAGAATCCTTATTGAGGTTGCAGGAAAAAAACATCCCGATGTGTAGAAAGATTAATAAATACGGCAGGCGACCAGCTTGGCTTAACAGTGAAATCCTTGCTGATCTTAAACGCAAAAAATAAACTTACAAGAAGTGGAAGCTTGGACAAATGACCAGGGAGGAGTATAAAAATATTGCTCATGCATGCAGGAGTGAAATCAGGAAGGCCAAATCACACTTGGAGTTGCAGCTGGCAAGAGATGTTAAGAGTAACAAGAAGGGTTTCTTCAGGTATGTTAGCAACAAGAAGAAAGTCAAGGAAAGTGTGGGCCCCTTACTGAATGAGGGAGGCAACCTAGTGACAGAGGATGTGGAAAAAGCTAATGTACTCAATGATTTTTTCGCCTCTGTCTTCACGAACAAGGTCAGCTCGCAGACTGCTGCACTGGGCAGAACAGTATGGGGAGGAGGTGACCAGCCCTCTGTGGAGAAAGAAGTGGTTCGGGACTATTTAGAAAAACTGGACGAGCACAAGTCCATGGGGCTGGATGCGCTGCATCTGAGGTTGCTAAAGGAGTTGGCGGATGTGATTGCAGAGCCATTGGCCATTATCTTTGAAAACTCATGGCGATCGGGGGAGGTCCTGGATGACTGGAAAAAGGCTAATATAGTTCCCATCTCTAAAAAAGGGAAGAAGGAGGATCCGGGGAACTACAGGCCAGTCAGCCTCACCTCAGTCCCTGGAAAAATCATGGAGCAGGTCCTCAAGGAATCAATTCTGAAGCACTTAGAGGAGAGGAAAGTGATCAGGAACAGTCAGCATGGATTCACCAAGGGCAAGTCATGCCTGACTAACCTAATTGCTTTCTATGAGGAGATAACTGGCTCTGTGGATGAGGGGAAAGCAGTGGATGTGTTATTTCTTGACTTTAGCAAAGCTTTTCATACGGTCTCCCACAGTATTCTTGCCGGCAAGTTAAAGAAGTATAGGCTGGATGAATGGACTATAAGGTGGATAGAAAGCTGGCTAGATCGTCGGGCTCAATGGGTAGTGATCAATGGCTCCATGTCTAGTTGGCAGCTGGTTTCAAGGAGAGTGCCCCAAGGGTCAGTCCTGGGAGCAGTTTTGTTCAATATCTTCATTAATGATCTGGAGAATGGCATGGACTGCACTCTCAGCAAGTTTGCAGATGACACTAAACTGGGAGGAGTGGTAGATACGCTGGAGGGTAGGGATAGAATACAGAGGGACCTGGACAAATTAGAGGACTGGGCCAAAAGAAACCTGATGAGGTTCAACAAGGACAAGTGCAGAGTCCTGCACTTAGGACGGAAGAATCCCATGCACTGTTACAGACTAGGGACCAAATGACTAGGAAGCAGTTCTGCAGAAAAGGACCTAGGGGTTACAATGGACGAGAAGCTGGATATGAGTCAACAGTGTGCCCTTGTTGCCAAGAAGGCTAACGGCATTTTGGGCTGGATAAGTAGGGGCACTGCCAGCAGATCGAGGGACGCATTCCTCTCTATTCGACATTGGTGAGGCCTCAACTGGAGTACTGTGTCCAGTTTTGGGCCCCACACTACAAGAAGGATGTGGAAAAATTGGAAAGAGTCTAGCGGAGGGCAACAAAAATGATTAGGGGGCTGGAGCACATGACTTATGAGGAGAGGCTGAGGGAACTGGGATTATTTAGTTTGCAGAAGAGAAGAATGAGGGGGGATTTGATAGCTGCTTTCAACTACCTGAAAGGGGGTTCCAAAGAGAATGGATCTAGACTGTTCTCAGTGGTACCAGATGACAGAACAAGGAGTAATGGTCTCAAGTTGCAGTGCGGGAGGTTTAGGTTGGATATTAGGAAAACCTTTTTCACTAGGAGGGTGGTGAAGCACTGGAATGGGTTACCTAGGGAGGTGGTAGAATCTCCTTTCTTAGAGGTTTTTAAGGTCAGGCTTGACAAAGCCCTGGCTGGGATGATTTAGTTAGGAATTGGTCCTGCTTTGAGCAGGGGGTTGGACTAGATGACCTCCTGAGGTCCCTTCCAACCCTGATATTCTATGATTCTATGATAGCACAGGACAACATCCACAAGAGTGAGGAATAAGCCTCTACGCACTATACCAATAAACAGTGAATTCCTGTGCAGAGGAACCAATGGGGATGCATCAGCCAGACCTTTTTAGCCTGCTGACCAAAGAAATGCTCCAAACAAGGGGAAGTTGGATTACTTGGTACTTGGAGGAAGGAAATGTTCACTAAGTCAAGATAAATTTCCTTTTCTTTCCCAGCTACAAGGCCCACAGACCCGTAACCCAGGGTATTTCCACACCAGGGAGCCTTCAGGGAAGGGTCCAACAGAATGAAAGCTAGGGTGCTGAACTCCTTCTCTGCTATGGCAGACCACAGCGCAGGGCACCCTGTAGGAACAAAGGCAGCCTGGGCTGGTGCCTGAATGTCCAGCTTGAAACACTGTGGGAAGGTCTGAACAGATGGCCAGGCTGATCTCACTGTAGAGTGCATATGATCCCTTGGCCCCAGAGGTCGCTGCTGGTCTCAGTGAGAGGCCATGGATGCTGGTTGCTGTAGAGACTCTGACTTGTAGGTTGCCTGGATGCACCATAACAGCTATCTCAACATGGTAGATTTTCATGCTGTCTTCCCTTTAGATGCCAGATGGTAGAGCACAAATAGAGCATTGGACACCCAGTCAGACATCTGGGGTGAGATGGTGTAGGCCATAAAGAGGGGAGCACAATTTCTTAGGCTCTGTGAAAAAGAGGGTTAATTTTTGGGATAAAAGCCAGGTCTGTTTGAAGAACCCCCTTATCATAAGGGAACATGCAGGACTGTTCCTCAGTGGATAGGTTGCCAGCTCGGACACCATCTGTGATGAGTGGATGGCTACCAGGAACGTCACCTTGATGGAGTGAAAATACCTGGATACCTTCCTGAAGGGCCAAGTCAGGTGTTAAGAACCAAACTAAGGTGCCATGGCAGCGCTCAAGGGCCTTAGAAGGACTAAGTAAGGATGCAGCTGTGGGAAAATGTCTGATACCCCGGTGTGAAGAAATCCTCTGCCTGCTGTGCAGGAAAATGCCCTATATAGAGCAGCCACTTGACATTATGACATTGAAACTGTCAAGCCCTGGATCTGACCCTCCTGTAAGCATCCCAAGGTTGGTGATAGAGACGGTGAAGAAGGACAGAAGCTATGTTTCTTGCAGTACTGTTTCAATCATCACCAGGTTCTAGATCAGGAAGAACGTATGAAAACTTTTGTGGATGCCAGCAGATGTCACTGGAGTATCACATGATGCTGCTCAAAGGCCAGGCTGTCAGTTTGGGGTATCCTGGCTCTAGGAGACACATTGTTCCGTGGAAGAGCAGATCCAATCTTAAAAGAGGACTGTGGGGTCAGACTGAGCCATGCTTAGATCAGAGAACTAGGGCCTCCTTGGCCAATATGGAACTGCTAATATTACCCTTTAACCCTTTCAGAGATTCATAGAATTGTAGGACTGGAAGAGACCTCAATAGGTTTTCTGGTCCAGTCCCCTGCACTCAGGGCAGGACTAAGTATTATCTCTAGACCATCCCTGACAGGTGTTTGTCTAACCTGCTCTTAAGAACCTCCAATGACAGAGATTTCACAATCTCCCTAGGCAATTTATTCCAGTGCTTAACCACCCTGACAGTTAGGAAGTTTTTCCTGCTGTCCAACCTAAACCTCCTTTGCTGCAATTTAAACCCATTGCTTCATGTCCTACCCTCAGAGATTAACAAGAACAATTCTTCTCCTTCCTCTCTCCTCCTTGTAACAATCTTTTATGTACATCTCTACCTCGATATAACGCTGTCCTCGGGAGCCAAAAAATCTTACCGCGTTATAGGTGAAACCACGTTATATCGAACTTGCTTTGATCCACCGGAGTGCGCAGCCCCCCCCCCCCCCGAGCACTGCTTTACCGCGTTATATCCGAATTCGTGTTATATTGGGTCGCGTTATATCGGGGTAGAGGTGTACTTGAAAACTGTTATCATGTCTTCCCTCAGTTTTCTCTTCTGCAGACTAAACAAACCCAATTCTTTCAATCTTCCCTCATAGCTCATGTTTTCTAGACCTTTAATCATTTTTGTTGCTCTTCTCTGGACTCTCTCCAATTTGTCCACATCCTTCCTAAAATGTGGTGAGCAGAACTGGACACAATATTCCAGCTAAGGCCTCATCAGCGCAGAGTAGAGCGGAAAAATTACTTCTCCCATCTTGCTTACAACATGACTGCTAATACCTCCCAGAATGTTGTTTGCTTTTTTTGCATCAGTGTTACACTGCTGACTCATATTTAGTTTATGACCTTGAGATCCCTTTCCGCAGTACTTGTTCATAGGCAGTCATGTCCCATTTTGTCATTTCCCATTTCCCATTCTGTATGTGTGTGACTGAATGTTCTTTCCTAAGTGGAGTACCTTGCATCTGTCCTTATTGAATTTCATCCTATTTACCTCAGACCATTTCTCCAGTTTGTCCAGATCAATTTGAATTTTCATCCTATCCTCCAAAGCATTTGCAACCCCTCCCAGTTTGGTATCATCCACAAACTTTATAAGTGTACTCTCTATGCCATAATCTAAATCATTGATGAAGATATTGAACAGAACCAGACCTAGGACTGATCCCCATGGGACTCCACTCGATATGCCTTTCCAGCTTGCCTGAGAACCATTGATAACTACTCTCTGGGAACGGTTTTCCAACCAGTTCGGCACCCACCTTATAGTAGCTGCATCTAGGTTGTATTTCCCTAGTTTGTTCATGAGAAGTTCATGTAAGACAGTATAAAAAGCCACTTCCCCTCTATCCACAAGGCTTGTTACCCTGGCAAAGAAAACTATCAGGTTGGTTTGACACGATTTGTTCTTGACAAATCTATGCTGTTACATGTCACCTTAATATCTTCTAGATGTTTGCAAATTGATTGCATAATTATTTGCTCTATTATCTTTCCAGGTACTGAAGTTAAGCTGACTGGTCTGTAATTCCTTGGGTTGTCCTTATTTCCCTTTTTATAGATCGACACTATATTTGCCCTTTTCCAGTCCTCTGGAATCTCTCCCATCTTCCATGAGTTTTTGAAGATAATCCCCTCCTGAACTCCTGGATAGTTAGAATACAGAACTGGTGGAGACCTTCTCAGTCATTGAGTCATGTCCTTGCTGTCAAAGACAGCCCCATCATGAGATCCCATTGATAAACTTATTGTGGTTAGCTGAGTAGTAGGGGGAAGGCATACAGGAGGCCAACTGGTCACCATAGGGAAACAGCATCTATGCCTACAGCCCTTAGACCCCTTGTGACGGGGCAGAGCGGCCCCGCACTGGTACAGCAGGGGTTAACCCTTCTCTCCTGGCAGAGGAAGCCATGACCCGGAAGCTCTGCTGGGCATGCTCCAACTGGAGATCAGATATAAAAGCCTGCAGATCAGCTCAGTCGGGGCTGACCACTGGAGGAGAAGGATGCACGCCGCTAGCTCCTGCAGAGGGAGGGCCTGCGAGCCAGGATCCGGGAGGCAGCCAAGCCGAGGCACTACCTGAGATCCCGACAGAGGGCGTCACCGGGGATGAACAGACCTGGTATTCACGGTAGGAAGTGACCCTGGGGAACTATAGAGATAAACGGTGTTAAAGCTGTATTGACGCTCGGCGTGTTGCGGACGGATCCCTGCCGAGCGAGTGGCAAGGAAAGCTTGCCGCTACCAGGGCCCTAGGTCGGGGCTCGGTGGAAAGGGAGGGCCCGAGTCCCCCTACCCTCTCACCCCTAAACCGTGAGGGATCTTATATGGACTCTGGCTGCTAGGCCGCGCTACCCCGCTCGTAAGGGAGGTTATATAGACTACGACCGCTAGGTCACGCTACTGCTCCAGGCAGGGGGACAGTAGAGAAGAAGGCCGAGAGTCCGTAACAGGCCACCCGCAGAGGGGCAGCCACAAGGACTGGAGAGTGGTGAGGCACCAACACCCCATCCTACCCCTGCCACAAGGGGGCGCTGCGGTGCCAGGCCTGCCACAACTGGTGGAGAATGTGAGCATCGATCAGGGCCTGAGACAAGGACCCAGACGCCCAAAATGGACCCCGAGAAGCTTTTGAAATGGCTGCTGGAGAATCAACAGCAGCAGGCGGCGCAACAGCAGCAAGCCCAGTTGCTCCAGCAGTTAGCCGCACAACAGCAGTTGCGAGCGGCGCAGCAACAAGAGCAACAGCATCAGCTGATTTGGGAGCTGACGGCCCAACAACAGGCTAACCAGGAGCGTCTGGTGCAGCAGGTGGCAACGCTGATAGGACAGGCACCAAGTCCTCCCCTAGGCGTGGCAGGGGGCAGCGCCAGTGAGGAGCTCGGAGGACTACCAGTGCGCCTAACAAAGATGGGGCCGGTGGATGACCCCGAAGCATTCATGGTGACTTTTGAGCGGGTGGCAACTGCCATACAATGGCCTCCCGCACATTGGGCCACTATTCTAGCCCCCTACCTGACAGGCCCAGCTCAAGCTGCATACTGTAACCTCGATCCTCAGGACGCACTGGACTATTCGAAGGTCAAGGCCGCCAGCTTAGATCAAACCAGAGTTAGCCCCGAGACTTACCGCCAGCAACTCCGCAGAGAAAGGTACATGCCGGGAGCCAGACCATGTGCCGTCGCCCAGCGAATCCGCGACCTCTGTTGGAGGTGGCTAGAACCCGAACGACGGACGAGTGTTCAAGTAGCCGAGGCTGTGGCATTAGAACAGTTCCTGCAGACCCTTCCCACTGGCGGGAAAGAGTGGGTGCAGAGACATCGCCCGAGGACCCTCGCAGAGGCGACCTCCCTGATGGAGGATTATCTGGCAGCAGAGGGAAAACTGAAGACTAGTCCCAAGGGAGGGGGGGGGCTCGGGTGAACAGAACCTGAACCTGGCCCGGGGGGTCCGTAAGGTGGACGGGGGAGGCCCCCTTTGGTACACCCAGGCATCAGGGACACACACGACCCGCAGTGCCAAGGACCCACCCGGTGCAGACCTCATAAAAAGCCAAGATGATGCGCCGGGGAGGCAGAGCAGCCCCTGCCATACCCCGACCGAAGAAGGGAAGTGGGACCGGTGTTATGAGTGCAGACAGATAGGGCACTTCCGGAGGGAGTGCCCGAACATGGATTGCAATTATGAGCAGGTTTGGGCTGCTGGTCACCGGGCCCAGACATGGGAGCCAGGGAAGATAGTCATACCGGTGAAAGTAGACGGGACATCTACCTGGGCCTTGGTGGACTCAGGGTGTAGCCAGACGGTCATCCGGGCCGGGCTGATAGAGCCCACCGGCCCCACCGGGGCTCCCATCAGCCGACAGTGTATTCACGGGGACATGAAGCCATACCCCACCATCTGGGTGCAGCTCGAGGCGGCTCAGCACCGAGTGCGGTGTCTGGTTGGGGTGGCCCCAAAGTTGGCTTACCCAGTGATCCTGGGACATGACTGGCCGGGCTTTGGTGACCTTTTGCGAGAGTGAGGTACACTGCCTGGGAGGAATAGTGGGAGGCGTGCTAGAAGGCCTGGATTATTAGGACAACCAGCGGCGGACGACCCCCTGGAGGGGCCCTCGGGGAATCCAGAGATAGGGGAATGGAGTCGAACCCCTACCGAGGCCCCGACGGGAGAGGGCCATGGATGGCTAGATGTAGATGCCGACTTCCTGGAAGAGCAACGGGGGGATACCACCCTCAGTCGGGCCTGGGAGCAGGCAACGGGACCCCCCGGGGAGGAAGAGTCGCCCCAACGCCGGCAGCAAGGACCCCGATTTGAGATCCATCACAATTTACTCTATTGGGTCCAGGAGCCGCAGACGAAGGAAGACCTGCGCCAGCTGTTGGTCCCGTGGCGGTTCCAGCAGAACTTGCTCCACTTAGCTCACTCAGTGCCGTGGGCTGGGCACCTGGGGAGGGAGAAAACGCTGCAACGGATGGCCCGGAGGTTCTTCTGGCCGGGCATCCATAGGGAGGTGCAGGATTACTGCGCCTCCTGCCCCAAATGCCAGAAGACTGGCCCAAAAGGCATAGCAAAAGCCCCCCTTGTGCCCTTGCTGGTGATTGAGACACCCTTTGAGTGGATAGGCTTGGACTTGGTGGGACCTCTGGAGAAGAGTAGCTCGGGCCACAAGTACATCCTGGTCAACTACACAACGCGGTACCCAGAGGCGGTACCACTACGGACCGCCACAGCTCCGGTCATCGCCAACGAGCTCTTGCAGATCTTTGCTCGGGTCGGCCTGCCGTGGGAGATGCTAATGGACCAAGGGACCAATGTGACTTCTAGACTCATGGCGGAGTTGTCCATCTGCTGAATATCCGGGCGCTCAAGACCTCAGTCTACCACCCTCAAGCGGATGGGTTGGTAGAGAGATTTAATGGCACCTTGAAAGCCATGCTAAGGAAGTTCGTGGATGACGACCCCCGGCACTGGGATAAATTGCTCCCAAAATTAAATCATTAAAAAACTCCACACTTTTCGATCTCTTCCTATACAATCTACCAGGAAGATAGTTACCACTGAAATAAATTGCTTTGCTGTGCGAGAGGTGCCACAGGCTTCCACAGGGTTCTCCCCTTTTGAACTCCTCTATGGGAGGAAGTCCAGGGGAATTCTAGACCTCCTAAAAGAAACCTGGGAAGAGCAGGAGACTCGCGTCCAAGGATCCGTCCAGTACATCCTCCACCTGCGGGAGCGTCTCCGAGAGTTGGGAGCCTTAGCACGAGAGAACCTGGTGAAAGCCCAAAGTAACCAAGAGACTCAATATAACAAAGGGGCCAAGATGAGAAGTTTTGAGCCCGGGGACCGTGTCCTCTTGTTGCTTCCTTCCTCCGAGTCTGAGCTGCTAGCCAAGTGGCAGGGCCCCTTCGAGGTGATCAGACGACTCGGGCCTGTCGATTATGAAGTGCGGATGTCAGGGCGAAGGAAGGACACTCAGGTCTACCATGTAAACCTCCTCAAGGCCTGGAGAGATCGGGAGGGCCTGATGATTGCCCCGTACCCTCCAGAACCCGAGTTAGGGCCGTTGGCAGGGGAACCAGAGGAACCAGGGGCAGCGGCCATAGGACCGGAACTCGACCCGATCCAGCAAGAGCAGGTACGACAACTGATTTCAGCTTTCCCCACAGTCCTGTTGACACAGCCCGGGAAGACCATGCTGACCAGCCACCATATCGCCACCGTCCCTGGCCACAAAGTGAGGGAGGCCCACCGCCCACTCCCCAGGAAGATGTGGGAGACGGTGAGGAGAGAGCTTGACATGATGTTGGCCCTGGGGGTGGTCGAAGAGTCACAAAGCGAATGGCGGAGCCCCATAGTATTTGTCCCCAAGACAGATGGAACAGTCACTTTCTGTATCGACTTCCGCAAGGTGAACGCGATTTCGCGTTTCGATACCTACCCCATGCCTCGGGTGAATGAGCTGCTGCAGCTACTAGGCAAGGCAGAATTCATCTCCACCCTAGACTTGACCAAGGGATATTGGCAGATCCCGTTGACACCGGCCTCCCGAGAAAAGACAGCATTCCCAACGTCATTCGGCCTCTACCAGTTTACAATGATGCCTTTTGGGTTGCATGGGGCTGCGGCTACCTTCCAGCGGCTCATGAATCAAGTGCTGAGCCCCCACAGCGCGTAGGCCATGGCATACATCGACGACATCGTCGTCTACAGTGCCAACTGGGAGGAATATCTCCAGCACCTCATCGAGGTGTTACGAGCATTGGGCAAAGCAGGACTCACCGCAAACCCAGCCAAATGTCACTTGGGCCAAAGAGAAGTGACCTACCTGGGTTATACGGTGGGTCGAGGGAAAATCCGCCCTTTGGCAGATTAGGTGGAAGCCTTGAAGAACTATCCAACGCCCACAACCAAAAGGCAAGTACAACAGTTCTTAGGGCTGGCCGGATACTATCGTCGGTTTGTGCCTAACTTTGCCACGCCCGCCGCCCCCCTGATGGATTTGACATGAAGCTCCCAGCCACGGAAGGTCCAGTGGATGGACGACTGCGAGAAGGCCTTTTGCGCCCTGCGGGAACGATTGACATGGGAGCCGATACTGATCCAGCCTGACTTCACAAGGCCCTTTCTCCTCCAGACTGACACCTCAGAGGTAGGTTTGGGGGCCGTACTGTTGCAAGAGGTGGGGGAAGACGAAAACCCCATCTTGTACCTGAGCCGCAAGTTGTTCCCCCGAGAGACCCGGTATTCCACCATAGAGTGAGAGGCCCTGGCAGTGAAATGGGCACTGCGCTGAGGTACTATCTATTAGGGAACCCCTTCTCTTTGGTAACAGACCATGCCCCCCTCAGGTGGATTAACAGCATGAAGGACTCAAACACAAGGATCATGCGGTGGTACTCGTCCCTCCAACCCTACTCCTTCCACGTGTTACACCGGCCGGAAAAGGCTCATGGGAATGCAGACTTCTTTTCCCGAGTCGGGGAAGAGGAGGGGGAGGAGACGGCCAAGGGTCAGCCAGCCCAGGTGGCTGTCTTAAGCGGGAGGGTGTGTGACGGGGCAGAGCGGCCCCACACTGGTACAGAAGGGGTTAACCCTTCTCTCCTGGCAGAGGAAGCCACGCCCCGGAAGCTCTGCTGGGCATGCTCCAACTGGAGATCAGATATAAAAGCCTGCAAATCAGCTCAGTCTGGGCTGATTGCTGGAGGAGAAGGACGCACGCCGCTAGCTCCTGCAGAGGGAGGGCCTGCGAGCCAGGATCCGGGAGGCAGCCAAGCCGAGGCACTACCGGAGACCCGGACAGAGGGCGTCACCGGGGAGGAACAGACCGGAGGACCCCCTGCCGCAGAGGAACTGGTATTCACGGTAGGAAGTGACCCAGGGGAACTATAGAGATAAACGGCGTTAAAGCTGTATTGATGCTCGGCGTGTTGCGGGCGGATCCCCGCCGAGCAAGTGGCAAGGAAAGCTTGCCGCTACCAGGGCCCTGGGTTGGGGCTCGGTGGAGAGGGATGGCCCGAGTCCCCCTACCCCCTCACCCCCAAACCGTGAAGGATCTTATATGGACTCTGGCCGCTAGGCCGCGCTACCCCGCTCGAAAGGGGGTTTGTATGGACTCTGGCCACTAGGCCGTGCTACCCCGCTCGAAAGGGGGTTTATATGGACTCTGGCCGCTAGGCCACGCTATTCCGCTCATAAGGGAGGTTATATAGACGCCGACCACTAGGTCGCGCTACTGCTCCAGGCAGGGGTACAGTAGAGAAGAAGGCCGAGAGGCCGTAACAGGCCGCCCGCAGAGGGGCGGTCACAAGGACTGGAGAGTGGTGAGGTGCCGACACCCCATCCTACCCCTGCCACAAGGGGGCGCTGCGGTGCCAGGCCCGCCACACCCCGTTTCGGGAGGGAAGCCAGGAACACTGCAGTTTGTGTGACAGGCAAACGGGTCTTTCAGTGTGACCAAAATTTCCTCATTAGGAATTGGAACACCTCTGGGCACAGACTCCACTGCACCTGAGCCAGCACTTCCCTGCATAGCCCGTCAGCAGCTAGGTTTTCTCTCCTTGAACACACTGAGCTCGGATGGGGACTTGGGAGGTTTTTTTTTCCACCCAGGACATCTGAAGGTCATCTTCCTTCTGGGGTGATGTAGCGATACAGGACTCACCCCTGCGGCGCCTCCTGCTGGTTGTCTCTTGGAATTAGCTCGTCCAGCCTCTGGAGCACCCTCTGCAGGCTGGTGTCCCACTGCCACTTGTCCCCCGCGTCCCTCCCGGACCCAGTGCCCTGTTATCTGGGGTGCTGCCCCCTGGCAGTAACCCCTCACTCTCGGGGGTTCCCCGGGGAGGGGAGACCCTAACCCTCTATCCCCACCTTGCCTCAGTTGTGGGCTACTGCCAGTCATCATCTAGCCCCCGTTCCCTGGGGAAGACTGCAGTATAAGTCACTCATCACTGGCAAGGGGGATTTGGACCTGCTGCCTCTGCCTACCTATGGGCTACCCCCTGCAACTCCAGTACCTAATTGACCTTCCACTAGGCCACAGCCTGGGGAGTTTCCAGGCCAGAGCTCCCCAGCTCCCTGGGCCTTCCCCCAGCCCTGCTCCAGCTCAGGTACATTCTCAACTCCCTAGCAGCCAGGCCCTTCTCCCTCTACAAACAGAGTGTGTCTGTGCTTCTGCCTCAAAGCCTTTTTATAGGGGCCGGCTCTGGTCTGTTTTGGGCATGGCTCCCAGCTGTGCCTACTTCCCCAATCAGCCTGGGAGCTGCTTGCCCCAGCCACAGCCCTCTGCTGGGCTGTTCTAAGCCCCTCAGGGCAGGAGTGGGTGACCACCAGGCTACAGGTGATCATAGAATCATAGAATATCAGGGTTGGAAGGGACCTTAGGAGGTCCTCTAGTCCAACCTCCTGCTCAAAGCAGGACCAACCCCAACTAAATCATCCCAATCAGGGCTTTGTCAAGCCTGACCTTAAAAACCTCTAAAGAAGGAGATTCCACCACCTCCCTAGGTAACCCATTCCAGTGCTTCACCGCCCTCCTAGTGAAAAAGGTTTTCCTAATATCCAACCTAAACCTCCCCCACTGCAACTTGAGACCATTACTCCTTGTTCTGTCATCTGCTACCACTGAGAACAGTCTAGATCCATCCTCTTTGGAACCCCCTTTCAGGTAGTTGAAAGCAGCTATCAAATCCCCCCTCGTTCTTCTCTTCTGTAGACTAAATAATCCCAGTTCCCTCAGCCTCTCCTCATAAGTCATGTGCTCCAGCCCCCTAATCATTTTTGTTGCCCTCCGCTGGACTCTTTCCAATTTTTCCACATCCTTCTTGTAGTGTGGGGCCCAAAACTGGACACAGTACTCCAGATGAGACCTCACGAATGCCGAATAAAGGGGAATGATCACGTCCCTAGATCTGCTGGCAATGCTCCTACTTATACAGACCAAAATGCCATTAGCCTTCTTGGCAACAAGGGCACAGCTTCTCGTCCACTGTAACCCCTATGTCCTTTTCTGCAGAACTGCTGCCTAGCCACTCGGTCCGTAGTCTGTAGCAATGCATGGGATTCTTCAATCCTAAATGCAGGACTCTGCACTTGTCCTTGTTGAACCTCATCAGATTTCTTTTGGCACATTCCTCTAATTTGTTTAGGTCCCTACCCTCCAGCGTATCTACCACGCCTCCCAGTTTAGTGTCGTCTGCAAACTTGCTGAGAGTGCAGTCCATGCCATCCTCCAGATCATTAATGAAGATATTGAACAAAACCGGCCCCAGGACCGACCCTTGGGGCACTCCGCTTGATACCAGCTGCCAACTAGACATGGAGCCATTGATCACTTCCTGTTGAGCCTGATGATCTAGACAGCTTTCTATCCACCTTATAGTCCATTCATCCCGCCCATACTTCTTTAACTTGCCAGCAAGAATACTGTGGGAGATTGTATCAAATGCTTTGCTAAAGTCAAGGAATAACATGTCCACTGCTTTCCGCTCATCCACAGAGCCAGTTATCTCGTCATAGAAGGCAATTAGGTTAGTCAGGCATGACTTGCCCTTGGTGAAGCCATGCTGACTGTTCCTGATCACTTTCCTCTCCTCTAAGTGCTTCAGAATTGATTCCTTGAGGACCTGCTCCATGATTTTTCCAGGGACTGAGGTGAGGCTGACTGGCTTGTAGTTTCCCGGATCCTCCTTCTTCCCTTTTTAAAAGATGGGCACTACATTAGCCTTTTTCCAGTCATCCGGGACCTCCCTCGATCGCCATGAGTTTTCAGAGATAATGGCCAATGGCTCTGTAATCACATCCGCCAACTCCTTTAGCACCCTCGGATGCAGCGCATTCGGCCCCATGGACTTGTGCTCGTCCAGCTTTTCTAAATAGTCCTGAAACACTTCTTTCTCCACAGAGGGCAGGTCACCTCCTCCCCATACTGTGCTGCCCAGTGCAGTAGTCTTGGAGCTGACCTTGTTCGTGAAGACAGAGGCAAAAAAATCATTGAGTACATTAGCTTTTTCCACATCCTCGGTCACTAGGTTGCCTCCCCCATTCAGTAAGGGGCCCACACTTTCCTTGACTTTCTTCTTGTTGCTAACATACCTGAAGAAACCCTTCTTGTTACTCTTAACATCCCTTGCTAGCTGCAACTCCAAGTGTGATTTGGCCTTCCTGATTTCACTCCTGCATGCCGAAGCAATATTTTTATATTCCTCCCTGGTCATTTGTTCAATCTTCTACTTCTTGTAAGCTTCTTTTTTATGTTTAAGATCAGCAAGGATTTCACTGTTAAGCCAAGCTGGTTGCCTGCCATATTTACTGTTCTTTCTATACGTCGGGATGGTTTGTTCCTGCAACCTCAATAAGGATTCTTTAAAATACGACTTCATCTCGCCTTGTTCACTGATGCCGGCCATTGCACTGGTGTCTATTCTGAGTAGGAAGAGGGAGCTGCTCATCCATGGGGCCAGAGCCCGAGTCCATAGCAAATTATCCTGAGCTCTACCCAATTTATTCAGTTTCCTCTCCTGGTTTGTACAGGTTACCTGAACTGAACTCATCTCCATGTGAGCTCCCCACCCCTCCAAACTGGCATTACATGTAGCACTATCCTGTCCGGCCTGGCTATAGGAAACAACAGGCCATGAACTGCCATCTGAGAGGTTATGAGACTCCGGGGAAGTTGGACTCTCCTGGTCAGACACACCGAGGTGTGAGGAGGCAGAGACCACAGAAACGACTGGAGAGCTCTCATGAGCACTCAAACTCACTGCAGTGTGTCCACACACAGCAAACACTCCAGCAGTGACACTGGGGCAGGTTGAGATATCCTGGAGGCTGCTGACTGAGCAAAGCTGGGAATTTGTCCCACTTCTCTTGAGGAATGATTCCCCCACCCCCTGTGAGACAGTGGGCCATTCCTACCCCCAGGTGAGCTCTCTGCGTGATGGGGCCTGGGTGGCTCTTCCTGTTTTAGAATGAAACTGCTATCCCAGGATCCGGATTACCTGGGAAGTGTTTTGTGCCACTCGCTCTCTGGAGGGAGCATCACTGAGGATGGCCAGAGGTGACTCCTTCCTGCCTGAGGGCAGCAACCATGACAATGAACCCTTCGCGGTTACCCTGGGGCTGTGGCAAGGCCGAAGGGTGACGAGCTGTACTGGATACACTGGGATCCAGAGGTGACACATAAGTCTGTGGTGACGCTGACGATCAGAGACGGGGACGGCTGCATCTTTCACCTTTACTGAGGACAGACTGGTCCTTTGCTGATCACCGCCAAGGTGGGACTTCAACATTTGTTTTAAATCTGGGCTTCCTCAGGATCTCACTGAGATGTTTCAGACCAAGCATGGTCCTACTGTGCCGATTTCTTCTTGACCAGGGACAGGGTGGAGTGCATGCCCTGTCCCCTTTATGGGACTGGGACTGGTTCTACAGCCCCAATCTGCCAGAGATGAGGACAACCAACTGCATTCCCCCCTCTTCTGAGGGCCCTGGGGAGAGAATGGATCAATACGGAAGAAAGTGATTTAGGCATATCCAGCACACAGCCTTTCTGGACAGTCTGCTGAACCCACTTGGTGGAAACAACAAGGAGTCTGGTGGCACCTTAAAGACTAACAGATTTATTTGGGCATAAGCTTTCATGGGTAAAAACCTCACTTCTTCAGATGCAACACGGCTACCCCCTGATACTTGCCACTTGGTGGAGGTGATCAAAGAACAAGGATCCACATCCTGGAGAAGATGACCACCTGTGTGCTGCTCCATCCCGGTCTGCTCTGGAGGTGACGATGAGCAGTGAGCCTTGTTGGCGTGTCACCCCTGGATCAGGCATCTCTGTTTGTAGACATTTTCTCCTGAAGAAGCCAGGAATGTCTCATCTGCTAAACAGCTGGTCCAGAAGCCTGGGAAGGATGGTCTGGGTTTGGAACAGGATCTATATCCCCTCCTGTGCGCCTTGGCAGGAGCCAAGAGTGTCTTTCCTGTGTCTGAGGAGTTGGCTGCTGCCTTACCCCGATTCCCAGATAATTTCCCCTCCCGAACACTTGGATGATGCTAAGGTCACTGCAGCCTGGACAGCTGTATTCCAGGCACAAGCTGCATATGCTGAAAGGTAACAGCATTGCAGCCCCTGGTTCCAGCTGAGGACCAGAAGGGCATCCAGATGGGAGTCAGAAGTGATGGCTGCTGCCAGGGAAATCGTTCTGAGAGGCCCCCAGACCAAAGTGCTTCCTGTATTTGAAAGGGCCAGATTCATATAGAATGGCCAGCCAGTCCTGCTGGACAGAGCATGGGATGCAGCGGGAGCTCTCTGGGATGCAGAGGATGGCTCACAATGTTGTGCCCATCCTCCCCTCTGGGAGCAGGCCTTAGATTTAAATCTGCCTCTGAAGGCATTGCTGTGTCCTCAGCTAGGGATGTCCCTGCTGCATCAACCTTAGGAAGGGAAATTCAGGACTAGTGCACACTGTACCGTCTCTTAGCGGCCTTGCTCCGTCTCTCAGTCTCTCCTGGGGCTGCCCGTTCCTCGGCCATGTTGAGAAAAATATGCGGTTTGGTTTGGGATACTCAGAGATAATACTGCTGTGTGGTATCACTGCTAGTCTGATCTGTCTGTCTTAGATGTTTCCTTGGGCAGTCACTCTAAACTGGAAACTGCCCTCTTACACATGGATTCTGGCTTTAAGATTAAGCTTGATAAGTTTATGGAGGGGATGGTTTGATGGGATAACGTGATTTTAGTCAATAGGTCAATAACGTGCCATCGCTGGTATTTAGTAACAATGGTCAATGATGGGATATTAAAAGTTACTACAGAGAACTTTTTCCGGAGGGTCTGGCTGGAGAATCTTGCCCGCATGCTCGGGGTTCAGCTGATCGCCATATTTGAAATCGAGAAGGAATTTTCCTCCAGGGTAGATTGGCAGAGGCCCTGGAGGTTTTTCGCCTTCCTCCGCAGCATGGGGCAGGGGTCGCTTGCTGGAGGATTCTCTGCGACTTGAAGTCTTTAAATCATGATTTGGGGACTTCAACAGCTGAGTCAAGGGAGAGAATTATTCCAGGAGTGGGTGGGTCAGCTTTTGTGGCCTGCATCATGCGGGGGAGGTCAGACTAGATGATCATAATGGTCCCTTCTGACCTTAACGTCTATGAGTCTATGAGAAGGATCCCAGCTGGAATCGAAGAGCTGTCCCTCCTCCCAGGGGGACACTCAGGGCTTCTCTGCCTGCCAGATCTGGATTTGTGCTTCCTTCTCTCGGAGCTGCCCCTCCCTGGGGAAGCAGCAGACTCTGACCCAGACATAGCTGAAGGATCCTGTGCCTATATTTAGCTCCCCAGAGCTGCCCTGCTTTTCCTGTGGCCTTGGGGAGGAGAAGGAGCCTGATGGCTGTGGGGACTGGTCCATGTGCCCAGTGGATGCTCAGCATCAGATTTTAATGGTGACAGGGACATCTGCTGGGAGAGTTCATAGGATGCCATAACGGAGCGGGAGATTCCCATTCCCTGTCCCTGACCCCACTGTTTGCCCAGCAGTGAGTCCCTTTCCTGCGTCTCCTGAGCGGGAGGCTCTGACCAAGTCTGCACAGAGCAGAAACCCCGGGGAATGGTCGCTATGGCGGAGCCAGGGCCATGATGGGAAATCCCAGGCTTCAACCCATCTCTGACCCATGCTGGACAGAGACTGGCAGGGAGCGGAAACCTCCCCCGGGGATTGGGCTCCAGCCCAGCAAGGGAGGGAACCCAAAGCAGGCAGCTGGGGGAACCCCTGGGGTCTCTGTGCTGCCGGCTCCTTGATGTCTTCTCCTGAGTCTCCCCCAGCCCTGGACACGTCTGAATGGGGCGAGTGGGACAAGCTGCCCAGCCTGTGGCTCCTGGCTCAGGAGAGGGGCTCCATGATGGTCCCTGCCCCGGCCGGCTCTGCTGAGACATGCAGGGCGGCTGGTCACAGAACACGCAGAGATCCCCAGCCAGGTGCCTGAGAGGAGTGGGGTTGGACAGGCCTCCCCACCCATCCCTCTTTTCCTCCATGCTGCACTCCATGAAGATGAGCAGGGTGGGGTCACCGATGGGGTCTCAGAGGGACCACAACCCAAATTCCCCCATGTGCGTGTTGGGGGCAGACGCAGCTAGAGAGGGGAACACTGTTGGTGGCCAAGATGCAGGACTCAGGACAGTCTCCGGCAAGCTGGAAGCCCCAGGACTGCGAGGAGGGGGTAAATGGGGGGAGGAGGGCAGTCAGGGGCAGTCGGGACAGTGGTTGGGGAGGGGGCGGTGGGGACAGAACAGCAGCTCCCCAGCGCAGGGTTAGGGGCAGGTGAGCGGAGCCCCTCTCTCAGCACGGGGGAGGCCGGTGTCCGTTTGAGCAGGTCAGGTTGGACAGGCTCAGGAGCAGGAGACCAATGGGTGAGACTAGTCAGGAGAGGGTTAAACTAGCTACAGAGGGGGCGGGCTGGGGGGCAGACACTTGGCAACCCTCTGCCCTGTCGCTTAGTCCTGGGGCAGGACCACCAGGAACCCAGGTGTCCAGGGCAGGATGGGAATTAGTTCTCATTGCTGCTGTCTCAGTGCTGGGAGCCATGAGGGATTCGAGGGGTGGGGCGGAGGGGAGAGGTACCACGAGGGACTGGGGACACAGCACAATCGGGGGCCTGGCCAGGTGGCTACAGCCCCACACATCAGGGACTGAGCAGGAAGAACGTCTCTTTACACATCTATCGACAGTGCGCAGGGGAACCTGCCTGACCCCGGGGGCTCCAACCGGGGGACACGTGCTGGGGTTTGTGCTGCCAGGAGTAAGGAAGCCCGGGAGTCTCTGCACGTTACAGGGGCTGATTATCTAACTAACTCTCCAGCCCACGTCAATGTCAGACCCTTGTCCTGAGGTGTGAAGAGGAATCTGACCTTAGATAAATTCACTCGGGAAATAAGACAAAATGGACAATAAAGGAGGCTCACTGGTGAGCAGCTTCTCCCCAGGGCTGGGTGAATGCAGCACTGCCCGCTCTTCTGACTTTACTGTGCGTCTCATGATAGCAGGGGGTTTTGTTAAAGCCCAAGCTCCTGGACTCATGGGATTAGGGGAGAGTCTCAGTTCTCTTTTCTTACAGCAGTAACTTCTAGCCTTTCTAGCAGCATGGAAAACCCGGAAATTGTCCCCTAAAGGCTCAAACCCGAGGGCAAATAAAAACAATCTCCAATATTATCCCCAAAATACTCACATTTAAGCCAAACTCAGGATTTGTGGGGCCTGACTTGTGCCTGAACACTTGGGGCTGTCGATATTGGGATTCCCCATCACTCGGTGTCTGGGAATTGAGACAAGAGCCCTGCTCTCGCTCTAGGGTCTGACAGCGTCACTGTCGTAGCCAGGAGGAACAAGCCCCTGGGTGACCAGGAGGCTGGGGAAGCTGGCCTTTGGACCTCTGCTGCTCTGCCTTATTTCTGCTGCTCTGCCTGGGAAATGACCACACAAGAGGGGCGGGCGGGGGGGGGGGTGTCCCCTGAAGGGCAGCAGAGGCAGCTGCAAGTGGGACTGGTAGCAGAAATCTGGGGTGTTTTGGGAGAGGGCAGCATGAGAGTCCCATTTTGGAGGGTGTCAAAAAATGTCTTTCACATGAACCCTCCCCCGTGTCCATTTGTCCCCCACATTCACACTGACTCCCGTGAGAAAATGTCCCTGCAGGCTCCTCTGTCCCCTCCCCCACATCCCCAACACGGATCCCTGTCTCCCTTCCACCTGTTTACATCAATGCCCCTCCCCCCCATATCCCTGTGTCCCCATGGCCGTGGGTCGGGTTGTGTCCTGCACTCACCCTTGCTGTGGTTGTAGAGCTCATGCAGGGCGTTCAGACTCGCTCTGAACCATACCTGGAAGCGCCGTGCACACCAGGTCAGCTCGTCCCAAAACTCCGGGCCCTCATTCTGCACCATCCACACTGTGCGGGGCTCCATCCTCTGCTTCTCGCTGGTGTATTCGAAGATGACCTGACCATCCACGTACCCAACAACGCTGAACCAGGGCAGTCCCGGGCCGGGCTCTGACACCACTGTGCTGAATATGCGCCTGGAGTGCACGCCTGAGCCGGGGAGATTGGGGGAAAGGAGGTCAGACTGACCCAACCCTGCCAGGGAGCCCCTGGCAATATGCAAGAGATGGTGCCAGCCCTCAGGAATGCTCCTGTGAAAGGGAGACCTGGGGAAGGACCCACACAATGGCCTGACAGGAGAGAAAGAGAGGTTTGGGTAGGAGGAGAAGGGGGACAGGGCTGAAGGGGGGGTGAGGAGGGGAAGGGGGTGGGGAGGTATGGGGGGGCAGGAGCATGTGTGAGGAGCAGGAGAGCAGACAGGGAAAGTGTATTGGGAGTACAGGGGCTGAAGGGGAGTGTGAAGGAGGAAAGGGGGCCCTGGAGGAAGGGCAGAGCTGGAGGGGGATGTGAGGAGCAGGAGGGGGTTATGGGGGAGGGTGGAGCAGGAGAAGGGCTGGGGCTGTAGGAGATGCAGGAGCTGAAGCTGGGGAAGGCAAGGTGGGCAGGGGGATGTGTCCAAGCTGCAGGTGGGAGCCAGGGCCCCAGCTGTACACACAATTTACCGTAATTTATTAAGAACATAAGAACAGCCATACTGGGTCAGACCAAAAGTCCATCTAGCCCAGTCTCCTGTCTTCCAACAGTGGCCAATGCCAGGTGCCCCAGAGGGAATGAGCAGAACAGGGAATCATCAAGTGATCCATTCCCTGTCGCCCATTCCCAGCTTCTGGCAAACAGAGGCTAGGGACACCATCCCTGCCCATCCTGGCTAATAGCCATTGATGGACCTATCCTTCATGGACTTATCTAGTTCTTTTTCGAACCCTTTTATAGTCTTGGCCTTCACAACATCCTCTGGCAAAGAGTTCCACAGCTTGACTGTGCGTTGTGTGAAGAAATACTTCCTTTTATTTGTTTTAAACCTGCTGCCTATTAATTTCATTTGGTGACCCCTAGTTCTTGTGTTATGAGGAGTAAATAGCACTTCCTTATCTACTTTCTCTACACCAGTCATGATTTTATAGACCTCTATCCTATCTCCCTTAGTTGTCTCTTTTCCAAGCTGAAAAGATCCAGTCTTATTAATCTCTCCTCATATGAAAGCTGTTCCATACCCCTAATCATTTTTGTTGGCCTTTTCTGAACCGTTTCCAATTCCAGTATATCTTTTTTCTAATGGGGCGACCATATCTCCACACAGTATACAAGATTTACCATGGATTTATTACTCTTGTTGGAATTCTGCAATTGTTGCATTTGGCGCCATAGTAAAATAGCAGAATTCCAACAGGAGTAAAAATTTATGTAGAGGCAATATGATATTTTCTATCTCTTTCTTAATGATTCCCAGCATTCTGTTCTCTTTTTTGACTGCCACTGCATGTTGAGTGGATGTTTTCAGAGAACTATCCACAATGATTCCAAGATCTC
Organism: Glyptemys insculpta; assembly: GCA_032172135.1. Taxonomy (NCBI): domain Eukaryota; kingdom Metazoa; phylum Chordata; order Testudines; family Emydidae; genus Glyptemys; species Glyptemys insculpta. Next base: position 138,105,858 of record JAVMKA010000006.1, on the reverse strand, counting down.
TCTTGAGTGGTAACAGCTAATTTAGACCCCATCATTTTATAAGAATAGTTGGGATTATGTTTTCCAATGTGCATTATTTTGCATTTATCCACACTGAATTTCACCTGCCATTTTGTTACCCAGTCACCCAGTGTCATAACTATAAAGGGAAGGGTAACAGCCCTCCTGTGTACAATACTATAAAATCCCTCCTGGCCAGAGACACCAAAATCCTTTTACCTGTAAAGGGTTAATAAGCTCAGGTAACCTGGCTGACACCTGACCCAAAGAACCAATAAGGGGACAAGATACTTTCAAATCTTGGTGGGGGGAAGGCTTTTGTTTGTGCTCTTTGTTTTGGGGGGAGTTCGCTCTTGAGACTAAGAGGGACCAGACATCAATCCATGCTCTCCAAATCTTTCTGAACAAGTCTCTCATGTTTCAAACTTGTAAGTACAGCCAGGCAAGGCATGTGAGTTTTAACTTTGTTTTCTCAACTTGTAAATGTACTTTTTGCTAGAGTGTTTACCTCTGTTTGCTGTAACTTTGAACCTAAGGCTAGAGGGGGTTCCTCTGGGCTCTTTAAGTTTGATTACCCTGTAAAGTTATTTTTCCTCCTGATTTTACAGAGATGATTTTGACCTTTTTCTTTAATTAAAAGCCTTTTTTAATAACCTGATTAATTTTTCCTTGTTTTTAGATCCAAGGGGATTGGATCTGGATCCACCAGGAGTTGGTGGGAGAAAGGAGGGGGGATGGTTAATTTCTCCTTGTTTTAAGATCCAAGGGATTGGATCTGTGTTCACCAGGGAGTTGGTGGAAGAGTCTCTCAAGGCTACCCAGGGAAGGGAGTTAGCCCATTGGGAGTAGTGGCAGCGGACCAGATCTAAGCTGGTAGTTAAGCTTATAAGTTTTCATGCAGGCCCCCACATCTGTACCCTAAAGTTCAGAGTGGGGAAGGAGCCTTGACACCCAGTTTTATGAGATCCCTTTGTAACTCTTCGCAGTCTGCTTTGGATTTAACTTTTTCATGCCGTGGCTGCACCCCGGGTCCCCAGTAGGGATCTGGCCCCCTGTTGTGCCAGTGACTGCACGGGCCCTGCCCACAGAGCTCACAGGCTGATCACCCGTCCCTACCATCGGGTTCACCCCACAGATCCACAGGCAGGATCAGGGCCAAAGTTGGGGGTGGGGAAGGGTGACAGCTCCCAGACAAAGGGCCTGGTGCTTCAGAGACTGAACCCGATCCCTTCACTCCGTTGAGTGTCCCACTGACGTCAGACACTGCTCAGGGGAGTTACACACACGTCTGGGGGATTGGGGTCTGGGGACCAGGCTGACGCAGGCTGATGGCTTGTTTGGTCCCATTAGTTCCTCTGCATCCCTAGGAGCCTTCACTCACCTGAGTAATGTTACACACAGTGTTTGCAGGATCGGGCCTTGTTCCCTAGTTCCTAATTGCCAGTTACAGACCAGAGCCCCCCGTGCTGGGTGCTGGACACACACAACAGGCACAGCCCTGCCCTGGCTTATGTATAAGCTGAAAAACAGACGGATCTAACAGGAGACAGAGCTCCCCGTTTTCTTCCCCTCAGCTTCTCCAGCTGCTGATCACCCTGGGTTCCTTCTGCCAGCACCAGCCCCTGTCCATTTCACTCCCCTTCAGTCACAATCAGAGGGCCCAACCCAGCAAGCAGGGCTGCTGACGCTGCTCCTCCCTGGCTAACTAATTAACGAGTCAGTGGAGCAGAGGGACTGGACCCGGGATCTCCCACCTCCCAGGTGAGGGCTCCAAACACCCAGCTACAGAGCCATTCTCACGCCCCTGCTCTCTGGCCCACGTCTAGTTCTCCCCAGTGGAACAATTCCCACAGGAGCGATGGAGGGGGCCCCACAGCAGAGTACCCCACAGCTCAGGGACTAGAGCACTCCCCTGTGAGGGGCAGAGCCCTGCTCAAATCCTGTCTCCTCACAGGCAAAGGGGGCCTGGAACCAGGATTCTCCCACCCCTAGGCGATGCCCAAACCACTCAGCTCCTCCTACACTGTTGTGTGAGCTCACGTGTGGGTCTGAACCAGCAAGCAGCCTGAGCACACCCAGGCCCACAGACGAGTGCAGAGGACACCTGTTGTCCCTTGGTGCATGCATTGCTCTGGGGCAGGCTGGATAAAAATCAATGATTAAAAAAATAATAATTAAAAAATCCATTTTTTAAATTTAAATCAGATTTTTTTCATAAAATGCTTTTTGAGGAAAAAACCTATCTAAAGATCGTTTTAATTAAGATACGTTATAGCTCAAAGATATTTCATCATGGAATAGGGATTATAAATTCTAATTCTATAGTATGAGACAATATATTCATGTAATGTTTAAGAAAAGTTTTGTAAATGAGTTCCAATCATTCATGGATTAGGGACCCAATCTTATGGGGTTCCAGAGGCTTCTATATAGATTATTTAGGTTAAGCTTTCTATTTACCCAATTGGACTCAGTGCTCAGTCTAGAAGATACCATCAAAGATGCTAAGTTTGCAGTTCTCAAACTGTGGATTTGTGTCTCCAGGGATAACACGCTTGTTAACAGCAAAAATGTTTTAAAATAAATAAATAATATATAGAGGTGAGAAATAACAGACCTCAACCCTATTGTCCCTCTGCAAATTTGTGTACACAGAGTCAATCCCTTACCTCTCTCTAGAAGTGCAAAGTTTCAAAAAGTTCAATGAATAGAAGATTGTTGGGGGTGGAATAGATCTGGACAAGAAGAAGTCTGGAGATAAATGTGACAGTAGAAACAAAAGTGAAACTGTTTGAGCAGCATATTCCAGAAGTCTTGAATTCTTTCTAAGTGTAGCCTTCATTGATTGGAGATCTACCATACCATTCTCTCACTAGAAGGGAAAACCTATACTGGCAGCAGGCCGTAAAAGAGACCCAGTTTGGGAATATTTTAATGAAGTTCCTCTTCCTGTGGATAAGACAGGCATGCGTACAAAATGCAAACAGTGCAACAAAGAAATGCAAGGCCTGGTTGCCTGAATGAAACAACATCATGAGAAGTATTCCTTCTCAGGAGGAAGCTGCGTTGAAGATGATGAAAGTAACATGTCTGAACATGCAGGATATTCAGGTTGGTAAACTTTTTTATTTCATACTTCTTTCTTAAGGACTGCCTGTCTTCCTTCTGGATTATTCTTGAATTCTCATGTTTGAGCAAAATACATAGTTGTTACTCTATGGTACTATCATGTTTGGTGCAGTTGTGATAAAAAATAAATAGCTGAAATAGGCAAATCTTCCTTTTACAATTTCACCTTTAAAGTAGTACTGCGTGTCAGTGAATGCAATGAGTAATACTAAATGAGCAGTATGGTAATAATTAAATAACTACATTGACTTATTTTCTTTAGGAGAACCCATCATAGAATCATAGAATTCTGGAAGAGACCTCAGGAGGTCATCTAGTCCAACCCCCTGTTCAAAGCAGGACCAATCCCCAACTAAATCATCCTAGCCAGGGCTTTGTCAAACTGGGCTTAAAAACCTCTAAGGATGGAGAGTCCACCATCTCCCTAGGTAACCCATTCCAGTGCTTCACCACCCTCCTAGTGAAATTGTGTTTCCTAATAGCCAACCTAGACTTACTCCACTGCAATTTGAGACCATTGCTTCTTGTTCTGTCATCTGCCACCACTGAGAACAGCCGAGCTCCATCCTCTTTGGAACCCCCCTTCACGTAGTTGAAGGCTGCTATCAAATCCCCCCTCACTCTTCTCTGCTGCAGACTAAATAAACCCAGTTCCCCCAGCCTCTCCTCATAAGCCATGTGCCCCAGGCCCCTGATCATTTTTGTTGCCCTCTGCTGGACTCTCTCCAATTTGTCCCCATCCTTTCTGTAGAGGGAGGGACAAAACTGGATGCAATACTCCAGGTGTGGCCTCACCAGTGCCGAACAGAAAGGAATAATCACTTCCATTGATTTGCTGGCAATTAATACAGCCCAATATGCCATTATCCTTCTCGGCAACAAGGGCACACTGCTGACTCATATCCAGTTTCTCATCCACTGTAATCCCCAGGTCCTTTTCTGCAGAACTGCTGCTTAGCCAGTCGGTCCCCAGCCTGTAGCGGTGCATGAGATTCTTCCGTCCTAAGTGCAGGACTCTGCACTTGTCCTTGTTGAACCTCATCAGATTTCTTTTGGCCCAATCCTCCAATTTGTCTAAGTCACTCTGGACCCTATCCCTACCCTCCAGTGTATCTACCTCTCCCACCAGCTTAGTGTCATCTGTGAACTTGCTGAGGGTGCAATCCATCCCATCAACCAGATCATTAATAAAGATATTGAACAAAACCGGCCCCAGGACCGACCCGTGGGACACTCCACTTGATACCGGCGGCCAACTAGACATCAAGCCATTGATTACTACCCGTTGAGCCTGACAATCTAGCCAGCTTTCTATCACTGTGACAGGGTCAAGCCAGATTGCTACAGGAGAGTGATAGAAGGTAGATACATTAGCCCCAGATTAAGCAGGTTTCTTTTCCCTGAGTAAGATAATGGGCTGTTCCAGAACAATCAGGAAAATGCTGGAACCAATTAGGACAGGCAGGCTAATCAGGGCACCTGGTTTAAATAGGACCTCACTTCAGTTAGTGAGGTGCGTGCGAGGAACAGGGAGCAAGAGGTGCGCAAGGAGCTGAGAGTGAGAAGGTGTACTACTGGAGGACTGAGTAGTACAAGCATCATTAGGCATCAGGAGGAAGATCCTGCAGTGAGGATAAAGAAGGTGTTGGGAGGAGGCCATGGGGAAGTAGCCCAGGGAGTTGTAGCTGTCACGCAGCTGTTACAGGAAACACTGTAGACAGCTGCGATCCACAGGGCCCTGGGCTGGAACCCAGAATAGAGGGTGGACCCGGGTTCCCCCCATCCTCCCAACTCCCAATTTGATACAAGAGGAGTTGACCTGGACTGTGGGTCCCACCAGAGGGGAAGGTCCCTGGCCTGTCCCCTGACCCACTAGGTGGGTCAGCAGAGACTGTTAACAAGCATGTTCTCCTCCCCTTCCCCATGCTGGCGTGATGAATGGCAGGTTTGAGCCACTAGCAAAAGTGTCCAAACTGAGGGCTGCTGTGAATCTCTGAGGCAAGCAAATCCGCCAATAAGTGCAGGACCCACCAAGGCAACAGGGCTGCTAACAGGGAGTTTTTCAAGGGAGTTCTCCAGGTGAAGGAGGAGCAAATACAGGACCCTTGGGGTAAGTGGTTGTCTGTATTGTGTGTTTGTGTTTGGGGGTTACTTGCTGTGTGCTGAGCTTGTGTTTGTCTGTTTGTTTGAAGGACCGTGTGCTGTGGCTGGCAGTTGGAAGCTGTGAGCTTCAAAGTAAGGTTTGAAAGCTAGAAGCCTCTGTTAATTGGCTGAGCCTTAGCAGGCAGGGCTATCAAGAAGGCCAGGGCTTTATAAAGCAGTGAGCAAGTGACCAGGGAGCTTTGCGACCAGGGCTAACAGGGAGTTCCGCAAAGGAGTTGGGGAGTGGGAAGGGGGCAAGGTTCCCTTGCCGTCCTTTTAAACCTGTAAACTAAACTATATTCAAAAATTTTTGATTTAAACAAAACCCTTTCATTAACCTAGGTAGCTGTAGGAGACAATGAAGGCAGAAGCCCAGCAGCAGATTGGGGGCTATCCAGTTTATTGCACTCAGTGCAGCATGTATGATTACCTGCCCTGTGGGCGGGCGGTGTATGTGAGCATTCAGTGCAAGGAGCTCCTGGCCCTCAGAGACTGCATTCGGGCTTTGAAGACCAGGGTGGCAGAACTGGAGGAGCTAAGGGAGGCAGAGAGGTATGTTGATGAGGCTTTCTGGGACACTGTAGAATTGTCCCACCTCCGGTCAGACAGCCCCTGCACTGTTAAGGAGGATGAAAGGCCCAGGGAAGGAGAGCGGTCAACGGGAGCAGAGGGAAAACTTCCCATAGTTGGAACCCTCCTTCCAGATGGTGTTGGGGTGTCCTCTCACACTGAGGTTACCTCTCCAGGGGAGGGAACTCCAGTCACTAGGAAAAGGCAGGTGTTAGTAATGGGAGATTTGATCATTAGAAACATAGATAGCTGGGTTTGTGATGACCGGGAGAACCATATGGTGACTTGCCTGCCTGGTGCGAAGGTTGCGGATCTCTCGAGGCATCTGGATAGACTTATGTGTAGTGCTGGGGAGGAGCTGGTGGTCGTGGTACATGTACGTACCAATACATAGGGAAGGGTAGGAGAGACATTCTGGAGGCCAAATTTAGGCTGCTAGGGAAGAGACTGAAATCCAGGACCTCTATGGTGGCATTCTCAGAAATGCTCCCAGTTCCGCGCACAGGGTCAGGTAGGCAGGCAGAGCTTCAGCGTCTCAATGCGTGGATGAGACGATGGTGTAGAGAGGAGGGGTTTAGATTTATTAGGAACTTGGGAAACTTTTGGGATGGGGGAGCCTATACAGGAGGGATGGGCTCCACCTAAACCAAAGTGGAACTAGACTCCTGGCACTTAACATTAAAAAGGTTGCAGAGCAGTTTTTAAACTAAGAGATGGGGGAAAGCCAATTGCTGCAGAGGAGCACGTGGATCAGACAGAGACTTCTCTTAGAGGAGAGTCTATTGATAGAGATGCTCTAGGTTTTAGTCAGGAGGAGAGGATGGAAGAGGATAAAGTAGGGGCCAGATCAGACAAGAAACATTCACATAAAAAAGAATCCGACGCGTCAGAAAAGGGCAGACAAATAAACAGTGACAACTTTTTAAAGTGCTTGTACAGAAATGCTAGAAGTCTAAATAATAAGGCGGGTGAACTAGAGTGCCTCTTGTTAAAGGAGGATATTGATATAATAGGCATCACAGAAACCTGGTGGAGTGAGGACAATCAATGGGACACAATCATTCCGGGGTACAAAATATATCGGAAGGACAGAACAGGTCGTGCAGGGCGGGAGTGGCACTATATGTGAAAGAAAATGTAGAATCAAATGAAGTAAAAACTTAAGTGAATCCACATGTTCCATAGAATCTCTATGGATAGAAATTTCATGCTCTAATAAGAATATAACATTAGGGATCTATTATTGACCACCTGACCAGGACAGTGATAGTGATGATGAAATGCTAAGGGAAATTAGAGAGGCTATCAAAATTAAGAACTCAATAATAGTGGGGGATTTCAATTATCCCCATATTGACTGGGAACATGTCACCTCAGGACACAATGCAGAGACAAAATTTCTCGATACTTTAAATAATTGCTTCTTGGAGCAGCTGGTACAGGAACCCACAAGGGGAGAGGCAGTTCTCGATTTAGTCCTGAGTGGAGCGCAGGATCTGGTCCAAGAGGTAACTATAACAGGACCGCTTGGAAATAGTGACCATAATATAATAAATTTTAACATTTCTATGGTGGGAAGAACACATCAACAGCTCAATACTGTGGCATTTAACTTCAGAAAGGGGAACTATGAAAAAATGAGGGGGTTAGTTAAACAAATTAAAAGGTACAGTGACTAGAGTGAAATCCCTGCAAACTGCATGGACACTTTTCAAAGACACCATAATAGAGGCCCAACTTAAATGTATACCCCAAATTAAAAAACACAGTAAAAACTAAAAAAGAGCCACCGTGGCTGTCATAACTATAAAGGGAAGGGTAACAGCTCTCTGTGTACAGAGACTCCAAATCCTTTTACCTGTAAAGGGTTAAGAAGCTCGGGTAACCTGGCTGACACCTGACCCCAAGGACCAATAAGGGGACAAGATACTTTCAAATCTTGGGGGGGAAAGGCTTTTGTGTGTGTCCTTTGTTTTAAGGGGTGGTTCGCTCTTGGGACTGAGAGGGACCAGACATCAATCCAGGTTCTCCCCATCTTTCTAAACAAGTCTCTCCTATTTCAAACTTGTAAGTAAAAAGCCAGGCAAGGCGTCTTAGATTTACTTTGTTTTCTCAACTTGTAATGTACCTTTTACCAGAGTGTTTATCTTTGTTTGCTGTACTGTGAACCTAAGACAGAGGGGGGTCCTCTGAGCTCTTTAAGTTTGATTACCCTGTAAAGTTATTTTCCATACTGATTTTACAGAGATGATTTTTACCTTTTTCTTTAATTAAAAGCCTTCTTTTTTAAGAACCAGATTGATTTCTCCTTGTTTTAAGATCCAAGGGGGTTTGGATCTGTATTCACCAGGAGTTGGTGAAAGGAGGGTGGGAGGAAGGAGGGGGGATGGTTAATTTCTCCTTGTTTTAAGATCCAAGGGGGTTTGGTTGGGGATTTTCAGAGAACTATCCACAATGACTCCAAGATCTCTCTCAAGTGGTAACAACTAATTTAGACCCTGTCATTTGATATGTATAGTTGGGATGATGTTTTCCAATGTGCATTACTTCGCATTTATCCACATTGAATTTCACCTGCCATTTGGTTGCTCAGTCACCCAGTTTTGTGAGATCCCTTTGTAATTCTTCGCAGTCTGCTTCGGACTTAACTTATTCACGCTGTGGCTGCACCCCAGGTCCCCTGTAGGGATCTGGCCCCCTCTTGTGCCAGTCACTGCACGGGCCCTGCCCCATGGAGCTCACAGGCTGATCCCCCGTCCCTACCGTCGGGTTCACCCCACAGATCCACAGGCAGGATCAGGGCCAAAGTGGGGGGTGGGGAAGGGCGACAGCTCCCAGACAAAGGGCCTGGTGCTGCAGAGACTGATTCCCTGATCCCTTCACTCCGGTGAGCGTCCCCCTGAGATCAGACACTGCTCAGGAGAGTTACACACACGTCTAAGGGATTGGGGTCTGGGGCTCAGGCTGACGCAGGCTGGTGGCCTGTTTGGTCGCGTTAGTGCCTTAGCGTCTCGGGGGTTATTTAGTCTCAGATCCTGCAGACTCTCAGTGTGGACCCTCACTCACTCACAGAGCCCCCTGGAGCCTTCCCTCACCTCAGTAACGTGACACGCAGCGTTTGCAGGATTGGGGCCTTGTTCGCTAGCAGGGCTGGCTCTTTTCGATTCCCTACTTAAGCCACAGCAACTTACCCGGTGTCTCATCTACTTCCTGCTCCCCGTAGAGTACCTCTGGATTGGAGAAAAGTTCCTGGCTGCCTGCCCCACCGGGCGACCCCGCTGGGAGCACTGCATCCTCTTCTAGGTCCACTTCTTCATCCACAATTTCAGCCACCGGGTTACCCCCTCTTTCAGCTGCCTGCGAAGTATCCACAGGGCAATCGGCGATGGAGGTGGGGTCACCACCGAGGATAGCATTCAGCTCCTTATAGAAGCGGCAGGTCTTCGGTGCACCACCGGAGCGATGTTTGCCTCCTGCGCCTTATGGTACGCCTGCCTCAGCTCCTTTATCTTCGCTCTGCACTGCTGCTTGTCCCGATCACAGCCTTTTTCACACAAGCCTCATGAAATGTGCCCATATGTGTCCTGATTCCTACGGGTCACTTGCAGCTGCGACTGAACAGATTCCTCTCCCCATATACTGATCAGATCCAACAGCTCCTCGGTGGTCCAAGCGGGAGTGCGTTTGGTGTGATAGCCAGCCGTGCTCACCTGGGAAGCTCCCCTGGGAAGCCAGCAAATGAAATGAGATTTAAAAGTCCCGGGGTTTGCAAGGGGGAGGGGTGGCTTGGCTGTAGGGCAGCGGAGTTCAAACCACTGACCAGAGCGGCAGCAGGGGAATTGTGGGACACTTTCTGGAGGCCAATAAAATCGACAAAAAAACCTGTGGTGTCTACACTGGCTGTTAGTCGACAATAAAGGGAGGGGGAAAGACATAAGTCTCTCATGGAAGTTTTTTTGTCGCCAAAACTAGATGTGGGTTTTTTTTTTTCAAAAAAAGTGACCTTGCAGTGTGTATGCTATCGCTGTTTTGTCGCCAAAAGCCAGCTTTTGGCAACAAAACTTGCAAGTGTAAACAAGCCCTGAGTTGCCTCAAGAGGCAGAGAGGTGCTGATGTCCTCCTTGTGAATCCCATGGGCCTACCTGAATCAGGGCCGGCTCTAGGATTTTTGCCGCCCCAAGCAAAAAATTTTTTGGCCGCCCCACCTTTTTTTCGTGCCCCTCTGCCCCCGGCGCTGCCCCAGCTCCACCCCTTCCGAACCCCTTCCCCAAATCCCCAGCCCCGCCTCCTCCCCCGGTGTGCTGCATTTCCCCCCCCCCATTGCTTCCTGCGGGCCCCCCGCAACCTCCCGCCCTAGCTCACCTCTGCTCTCCCTGCTCCCCCGGGCGTGCCACTGCTCCGCTTCTCCCCCCTCCCTCTCAGGCGAGGGAGGGCGGAGAAGCGGAGCAGCAGCGCGTTCAGGGGAGCAGGCGGAGCAGAGTTGAGCTAGGGTGGCGGGGCACAGGAAGTAACGGGGGGTAGAGGAACCGCTCCCCGCTCCAGCTCACCTCCGCTCCACCACCGCCGCTTCCCCCGAGTGCCCGCGGCTCGGCTTCTCCTCCCTCCCAGCCTTGGTGTGCGAAATCGCGGTTTCACGCGCGGCAAGCCTGGGAGGGAGGGGGGAGAAACGGAGCGGCGGCGCGTTCAGGGGAGCAGGCAGAGCAGAGGTGAGCTAGGATGGGGTTGCGCAGGAAGTAACGGGGGGTAGAGGAACCACTCCCCGCTCCAGCTCACCTCCGCCGCCTCCCCCGAGCGCCCCGCCGCTCGGCTTCTCCTCCCTCCCAGCCTTGCTGCACGAAACAGCGGTTTCACGCGCAGCAAGCCTGGGAGGGACGGGGGAGAAGCGGAGCGACGGCGGCGCGCTCAGGGGAGCAGGCGGAGGCGGAGCGGAGGCGAGCTGGGGTGGCAAACTGGGGCGGCGGGGGCACTTTTTCCCCATGCCCCGGAGTCGGCGCCTATGATGGCCGGCACCAGAATGCCGCCCCTAGAAATGTGCCGCCCCAAGCACCTGCTTGTTTTGCTGGTGCCTGGAGCCGGCCCTGTTCGCTAGTTCCTAATGGCCGGTTACAGACCAGAGTCCCCCCCCGTGCTGGGCGCTGGACACACACAACAGGCACAGCCCTGCCCTGACTTATGTATGAGCAGAAGAACAGACGGATATAACAGGGACAGAGCTCTCCCCTTTTCTTCCCCTCAGCTCCTCTGGCTGCCAAACGCCCTGCGTCCCTCCTGCCAGCACCAGCCACTGTCCATTTCACTCCCCTTCAGTCACAATCAGACGGCCTGATCCAGAGAGCGGGGCTGCTGACGCTGCTCCTCCCTGGCTAACTAATTAAAGAGTCAGTGGAGCAGAGGGACTGGACCTGGGGTCTCCCACCTCCCGGGTGAAGGCTCCAACCACCCGGCTACAGAGCCGTTCTCACGCCCCTGCTCTCTGGCCCAGTTCTAGTTCTCCCCAGAGGAACAGCTCCCACAGGAGTGATGGAGGGAGCCCCACAGCAGAGTGCCCCACAGCTCAGGGACTAGGGCACCCTGGGAGGTGGCAGAGCCCTGCTCAAATCCTGTCTCCCCCGCAGGCAGAGGGGGCCTGGAACCAGGAGTCTCCCTCACCCCAGGCGATGCCCAAACCACTCGACTCCTCCCACACTCTTGTTTGAGCGCATGTGTGGTTCTGAGCCAGCAAGCGGTCTGAGCACACCCACCGCATCGGGCCCCCAGACAAGTGCAGAGGACACCTGTCGTCCCTCGGTCCATGCATCGCTCTGGGGCAAGATGGATAAAAAAAATCAATGATTTTTTTTTAATTAAATCAGATTTTTTTTCATAAAATGCTTTTTGAGGAAAAAAACCTATCTAAAGATAGTTTTAATTAAGATACATTATAGCTCAAAGATATCTCATCATGGAATAGGGATTATAAATTCTAACTCTATAGTATGAGACAATATATTTATGTAATGTTTAAGAAAAGTTTTGTAAATAAATTCCAATAGTTCATGGATTAGGGACCCAATTTTATGGAGTTCCAGGGGCTTCTGTATAGATTATTTAGGTTAATCTTTTGATTTATTCAATGGGACTCAGTGCTCAGTCTAGAACAGTGGTTCTCAACTGTGGTCCACCGCTTCTTCAGAGAAAGCCCCGGCGGGCCGGGCCTGTTTGTTTACCTGCCGTGTCCGCAGGTTCGGCCGATCGCGGCTCCCACTGGCCGCGGTTCGCCGCTCCAGGCCAATGGGGGCTGCAGGACGTGGTGCGGGCCAAGAGATGTGCTGTCCGCCGCGTCCCGCCCGGCTGCCCCCCGACACCCAGCTCCCCCCTCCCTGCACCCCCCCGGCCCGACTGCCCCCCGACACCCAGCTCCCCCCTCCCTGTACCCCCCCGGCCCGACTGCCCCCGACACCCATCTCCCCCCTCCCCGTACCCCCCCAACGCCCAGCTCCCCCCTCCCTGCACCCCCCCGGCCCTCCCAGACACCCAGCTCCCCCCTCCCTGTACCCCCCAGCCCGGATGCCCATCCTGCCTCCCCCGGGTGGGGTCTCACCCTGGTACTCACGGGAGCGGCCCCCCTGCAGGGCTACAGCTCCCGGCAGCAGCAGGCGCAGCACCAGGGCCATCGCCGCCCCCCTCAGCCCGGCCGGACCCGGCCCATGGACCCGATCTCACCCCCTCTCCCAATTCCCTACTTTGGGTGACTTTGGGTGCACTGAGCATGCGCACCCGAACTGAGCATGCCCAGTAACCTTCGCTGTCATCACTGCCCTCTCTCTGCCCTTACTTCTACTTAGGATTTGCTGCCTCCTCTTTGGAGAGGTTTAAAAGGATCGAGGGGGGCAAATCACAGCGAGGGGGGGGCTGTCAGGGTCTGAGCGGGGGGCAGAAATTTACTGTCCGGGGGGATCAAGCTACTGTAGGTAGCGGCAGAAGAGGGCAGGACCGGTTCTAGGTTTTTTGCCGCCCCAAGCAAAAAAATTTTTGGCTGCCCCCCGTCCCAGCCCTGGGCTCCTCGCCGCACCCCCCTGCTGCCCCAACCCTGGGCTCTCCCCCACCACCCGCACTCCCCTGCCGCCCAGCCCTGGGCTCTCCCCCACATACACACACCCCCTGCCGCCCCAGCTCCGGGCTCCCCCCTACCCTCCCACCATTGCCCCACACACACACCTCCTGCCACCCCAGCCTTGGGCTCTCCCCCCCCCCGCACCTGCACCGTCCTTCCGCTGCAGCCCTGGATCACTGGTAACTCGCTCCCAGGGCAGGTCATTCAGCAGGAATTTTAGAAGTGCACAGAACACAGACAGGTTCCCATATGGTTACAGAACTGCAGTAAAGTGGAACAATTTTCAGCTTGTGTGATTGGAGGATATCTGGATGCATATTATAAGACTGTCCTACATAAATGAGGAAAAGTTGAGGTGCCTTTATTATTCTTTTGTTCCACTCTTTCTTTCTATGGGGAATTTGCCAATGCAATATCACTGTCTTCCTTTTAAACAAACAAACAAACAAAAAGGCAATGGCTGTTGAAAATAGCAATTCCAGTCCTAATAACCACTGGGAAGCATTTCTTGCTCAATTTTATCCTACTTTTTCTACAGCAAGTTACAGTGGATCAGTATATTTGATTTGGGAGAAATGAAGTAACAGCTGCCTAAACTGAGCTTGAGCACTCCTGAATTTTGAGGTGTTCAAATCTGGAAGGCAGGTGCTGGGGGGGGTGGGGGTGGGGGCTGTGGCTCCGCGGGGGAGCACGGCAGCATGTATGCAGCAGCGTGTCTGTTGCTGCGCGAAGCCAGACATGCTGGTCTGAGTGGCACGGTAAGGGGGCTGGGGGGTTGGAGAAGGGGTAGGGGGTTCCGGGGGGGCAGTCAAGGGACAGGGAGCAGGGGGGGTTGGATGGGGTGGAGGTTCGGGGGGGCAGTCAGGGGCAGGGAGAAGGGGGGTTGGATGGGTTGGGGTTTCTGTGGGGGGCAGTCGGAGGGAGTGGATGGTGGCAGGGTGGGGCTACCCTCCCTCCCCGTGGAGTGTCCTATATTTTGAATGTTAAAATATGGTATCCCTACCCTTCCCAGTGCAGCGCTCCATTCACAGCAGGCTGCAGCATGAGGTCTCAGCTTCCTCCCTCCCTCCCCCTTTCCTGTTGGTAGTGGCCAATGGAATGCTGGGAAATGTAGTTCTTTCCCTGCTCCAGGGCTGGCTCTATAGGCAGGGAGCTAACCAAGGAACTACAGCTCCCAGGGCCCCCTGTTGGTTCTCAGCTCCCATGCTGGATCCCTGCCGCCCCTGCAAATGGGCTGCCCCAAGCACGTGCTTGCTTTGCTGGTGCTTGGGGCAGCCCATTTGCAGGGGCGGCAGGGATCCAGCATGGGAGCTGAGAACCAACAGGGGGCCCTGGGAGCTGTAGTTCCTTGGTTAGCTCCCTGCCTATAGAGCTTGCTGGTGCCTATACTGATCCACTGTAACTTGCTGTAGAAAAAGTAGGATAAAATTGAGCAAGAAATGCTTCCCAGTGGTTATTAGGACTGGAATTGCTATTTTCAACAGCCATTGCCTTTGTTTGTTTGTTTGTTTGTTTGTTTGTTTGTTTGTTTGTTTGTTTGTTTGTTTAAAAGGAAGACATTTGTTTTGCATTGGCAAATTCCCCATAGAAAGAAAGAGTGGAACAAAAGAATAATAAAGGCACCTCAACTTTTCCTCATTTATGTAGGACAGTCTTATAATATGCATCCAGATATCCTCCAATCACACAAGCTGAAAATTGTTCCACTTTACTGCAGTTCTGTAACCATATGGGAACCAATCCTGTCTGTGTTCTGTGCACATCTAAAATTCCTGCTGAATGACCTGCCCTGGGAGCGAGTTACCAGTGATCCAGGGCTGCAGCGGAAGGAGGGTGCAGGTGCGGGGTGGGGAGAGCCCAAGGCTGGGGTGGCAGGAGGTGTGTGTGTGGGGCAATGGTGGGAGGGTAGGGGGGAGCCCAGAGCTGGGGCGGCAGGGTGTGTGTGTGGCGGGGGGGGGGGGAGAGCCCAGGGCTGGGGCAGCAGGGAGGTGCGGCAAGGAGCCCAGGGCTGGCATGGGGGGGCAGGCAAAAATTTTTTTGCTTGTGGCGGCAAAAAACCTAGAGCCGGCCCTGACAGGAAGCCAAGGGAGGGTCAGAAGGAAAGCTCTGAGGGGGAGCCAGGGCTGAGCACTGAAGGCTGCGGGGTGCCCCCCACCCTGCTGTGAGCCTGCATTGCCCTGTGGTGCTTTGTAAATAAGGAATGAACACAGCCGTAGTGAAGGTGTAACAACTTGGGGTGTGTTTGTGACTGACACCACACGAACTGGCCAGGCAGTGACGTGCACTGGGTAGTGACAGAGGTGCCCTGTGACAGGCTGCATTTAAACAGAAAGAATCAGCAGCATTTAGCCCTAGCCTGGATGTGAGAACCCAGAGCGGGGAGCAAGTTGAAGACAATGCCCAGGTTACAGGCCTGAGTGCCAGGCAGGATGGTGGTGTTGTGCGCAGCGATTGAGAACGGAGGTAGTGGGGGAGATTTGTGTGAGGGGTAGGTCAGGTGCTCGGTTTTAGCTATGCTGATTGGAGCTGCTGGTGAGACATCCATGAGTTCTGTTCGTCCACCCAGTGGAAACTCTCAGCCAGGCTCTCATCATCTTGTGTCTAGATTACTGCAGCATCCGTCTCTCTGGCCTTGACTAATGCAACCCTGCCCTGCTCGGATCCGTTCCTCTGGACAGAAGGAGACGGGCTGAGAGCAGAGGTAGATCTGTGAGTCAGCAGCACGGTCTTTGAGCCTTTATCACAGAGCCTGGTTCACTGCTGGGACAGAGCTGGGCAATGCCTGGGGAAGGGGAGCAGCTTCCCCGGTGTCCTGAGAAGCCATTACTGGGTGGCTGAAGGCATTACAGGAGGGCCTTATTTAGCCCTGTAGCCTTTCAATGGGGCAGGAGGGTGTGAGGGATGTGGGGATATTTGGTGATATCTGTATGAACTCTGTGTATGACTCTGTGTACACTTGGTATCCCTGCCCCATGGGGTGGGGGAAAGAGCTGATTCCCTCCCTGGGGCGAGGGAGCGAAGGGACAGGTGTCTGTGTCACATGATTTCTGAGCTGGCACCACACGACTTAGGGGGAATGGGCTGGAACCAGACACACCCTGCATGGACTATGGACGAGCTATGGACCAGGCCATTAACGCTTAGCTAAGGGTGTGTCTGGGCTGTAGCAGCGACAGCGGCACAGGTACAGCACCACAGCTGGGCCGCCGCAGCGCAGACACTTTCCCCAGAGCCCCTGGTCAGAGACGTTACGGTCAAAGGGGCCCATTCTGAGCACACAGAGCCCTGCGGGGAGGGCGAGGGGGGGAAAGTGAGATCCTGGGGACATGGTCAGGCTTTTAACCCTTTTTTTGGCCAATTTGTCTCCTCTGGAAAAATACCCAGGAAATTCAGCTGTCCTGGGAAGTGTTGTTGTGCCAGAACTGGAGACTCTTTGTAACAATCACATTGTATAGAGAGGCAGGTCAGTCCTGCTTAGCTAAGCACAGAGTCACGACTAATGACCCCCGAGACACTAGCTGGAGCTCAGTTCTCTCAGGAGATTGCTGCTGCCCCCTGCTGGCTCCAGGACTCTTCACACCCCACTCCCAGCATCCCTCTGCCAACAGAATTTTAATTTACTGTTTGTAACACTGTAACAGCCACCAGTGATGGATTATGTGACCCTCCCAGTTCTGGTGCCTCTGGGCCCCCAGGGTGTGTGGGGCCGAAATGTTCTTTGTGTCCAGGGCCCCAGTAAATCTTAATCTTCCTCTCACGAGCATGGACCAGGTAGGTGGTGTACAAACACAGAACAAACAGAAAGAACAGGAGTACTTGTGGCACCTTAGAGACTAACAAATTTATTAGAGCATAAGCTTTCGTGGGCTACAGCCCACTTCTTCAGATGCATATAGCTATATGCATCCGAAGAAGTGGGCTGTAGCCCACGAAAGCTTATGCTCTAATAAATTTGTTAGTCTCTAAGGTGCCACAAGTACTCCTGTTCTTTTTGCGGATACAGACTAACACGGCTGCTACTCTGAGAACAAACAGACTATCCCTGTTTTCTTTTTCAGGTTCTCTTAAGTTGTCTTTGTTGCATTATAGTTTGACCAGCATTGACTGTTATAATGAAGGAGAAAGCCATGTTATAATGAGGGGTGGGAGCCAGGAGCCCTGGGGAGAGCTGGTTAAAACTTGGAATTTTCATTGTATGGAGAATTTTGACATATTGACATTTGATTTTGACCCAATTCAGAATGCAAACAAGTGTGTGTGTGTGCATGTGTGTGTCTGTATGTCGTGTGTGCACGCACTCATGTGCGTACACACATATTTGGAATGGCTGGTGAAACAGTTTTAGAAAAATTCAGTTTTCAAATTTTTGTATATTTTTTTTACATTATTTCATGCATTTCACTACTACTGACATGTCATACTATTTAAAATATTCTCTTTTTCTTTTATAAAATCATGAAGGGCAGCTGCTACTTAGTATGGGTGGAAACTTTTTATCTTTTCTAGATCAAAATATCTCCTTTTTGTGCTATATTGAAACTGTTTAACATGTTAATGAAATAAAATGATCCTGTCACAGCCCAGTTCCAGCCTTGTGCAGGCCCTACTCCCACCTCGCTCCAGCCCTGTTACTGACCCTCTCCAGCCTGGCCTCCACCTCCTGTCCCCCCACCCACCCACCCACTGTCCAACTAATAAATACATCACCTGAAGGCAAAGACGGACTCCATCCCTAAAATTTGTGATAGCCAATGAGAAGATGAGAACATCAAGAAACTGCTGATTCTGTGATCCCTTCTGGGGTTAAACAAATCCATCAGTACAAGTGAATGGAATAACAGTGTAGGAAAGGGGTGCCCTAGCCCAAATGAGCAGTCAGGAGTCTCACCAAGAGTTCTACAGGATTCAAATACAGAAACTTCTTGATCTGATCCAGATAGGTCTACCATCTTCAGTCAAGAAGTGATCAGTTTGATTCTCCTGAGAGAGAGTGAATTTCTTTAACAAAGAGTCCTTTATGGACAAGAACTTTGGGTTTGGACCTTTGAGTACAAAATCACAACTGTAAACTGCCTTGGGGAAGACAGAGATCCTGCAGATCAGAGATACCAAGAGGAAATCACCACCACACAGAGACAGTCCCTGGTCAATTGAAGGAAGAGAGAGAGAATCCCAATCTATTTAAAGTGTAGAGAGGTTAGGAAATCAGTATTTATCGCTAGCAGATTCCGTGGGGATTGTCTGTGCTTTGAAGGAAGTCAGAATTTGGTCCGGGATAGAGCAAATATTCCTTTCCTAGAACATTGAATCATTTGGAGTTCAGATTTTTGTCCAGATATTTGCCCAGGAAGGATTTGTACCTTGGGGCTATTTCGCGCAGCAAGGCTGGGAGGGAGGAGAAGCCGAGCGACGGGGCGCTCGGGGGAGGCGGCGGAGGTGAGCTGGAGCGGGGAGTGGTTCCTCTACCCCCCCGTTACTTCCTGCGCAACCCCATCCTAGCTCACCTCTGCTCCGCCTGCTCCCCTGAACGCGCTGCCGCTCCGTTTCTCCCCCCTCCCTCCCAGGCTTGCCGCGCGTGAAACCGCTATTTCGCGCAGCAAGGCTGGGAGGGAGGAGAAGCCGAGCCGCGGGCGCTCGGGTGAAGCGGCGGTGGTGGAGCGGAGGTGAGCTGGAGCGGGGAGCGGTTCCTCTACCCCCCGTTACTTCCTGCGCCCCGCCACCCTAGCTCAACTCTGCTCCACCTGCTCCCCTGAACGCACTGCTGCTCCGCTTCTCCGCCCTTCCTCGCCTGAGAGGGAGGGGGGAGAAGTGGAGCAGTGGCACGCCCGGGAGAGCAGGCAGAGCAGAGGTGAGCTAGGGTGGGAGGTTGCGGGGGGCCCGCAGGAAGCAATGGGGGGGGGGAAATGCAGCACACCGGGGGAGGAGGTGGGGCTGCGGATTTGGGGAAGGGGTTTGGAAGGGGTGGAGCTGGGGCGGGGCCGGGGGCAGAGGGGCACAAAAAAAGGGGGGGCGGCAAAAATCCTAGAGCCGGCCCTGATGACATAACCACCTTGTTGTATCTAAGGCCAAGTCTACACTACCCACCAGATCGGTCCCTGAGCACTCTCCCCGTCAACTCCAGAACTCCACCTCTGCAAGAGGCGGAAGCGGAGTCGACGGGGGAGTGGCAGAGGTTGACTTGCCGCCATGAGGACACTGAGGTAAGTCGACCTAAGATACGTCGACTTCAGCTACACTATTTGCTAGGGGAGGAGGGATAGCTCAGTAGTTTGAGCATTGGCCTGCTAAACCCAGGATTATGAGCTCAATCCTTGAGGGGGCCATTTAGGGATTGTTCCTGCTTTGAGCAGGGGGTTGGACTAGTGACCTCCTGAGGTCCCTTCCAACCCTGATAGTCTATGATTCTATTCACATAGCTGAAGTTGCATATCTTCAGTCGACTCCTCCCACCCCCCCAGTGTAGACCTGGCCTAACTCAAGCCTTTCTAACCACTGATTTACTTTGCCTGGTTTCAAATTTCACCTTGCACACTACTTTGTCACCTTTGACCACTTTAAACACTTTCTTGTTAACTTCACACCAAATGAGAGCTAAACTTCTCCACTTCAGGGCCGGCTCCAGGCACCAGCAGGTGCTTGGGGCGGCCAATAGCAAGGGGCGGCACTCTGGTCGCTATTGGGTCGGCACGTCTGGGTCTTCGGCAGCGGGTCCCTCAGTCCCTCTCGGAGCGAAGGACCTGCCGCTGAATTGCGATCGCGCTGCTGCGGCTTTTTTTTTTAATGCCGCTTTGGGTGGCAGAAAACCTGGAGCCGGCCCTGCTCCACTTTGCATTGTTATTGTAACAATCATATTGCATGTGATTATTGTGTAACCCCTGCTCCTTTTCAATTGTTATTGTAACGATCCCCAGGTAGGTTTGTGAATATGAACATTGCATAACCCTGAGCTGCAATTGACACATGACCTTCAAACCCCTGCTTACACCTGGAACACCATATGTTTAAAACACAATTAAAAGTAATCACGAGTGTGTTGTACTTGCCTTTGTTTAAATTGCCGCTGCTTTCAAGCAGATTATTTCATCCAGTTTTATTTTCATTTCTTGACTTTAGTTCAGATCTTTGATATTCAGTTGAATTACAGTGTTTGTAACCTAGTTCATTGAATTTACCTGTGGTTATATGGCACTATTCCTTTAAGTACGGTTATGGAATTATGTTAATGATGCTTGGCCATCAACCTACTTCATTTGTATAAGAATACCCCTTGATGGTCTAAGAGGCAATGGATTGAATGCCATTGTTAATTCTCATGGCTTATTGAATTTCATACTCACTTCCATGATACTAGTCTTTACAACAACATTAATCAACCTGGTTTTAATATTTTCTTATATGCTAGAATTTCACACTTGATTAGGATGTTGTTTTAAAGCAGTATTAATACATTGTATCGTCCAATTATTAACCTTTGTTTTCATACTGTGCAGCTAATTTGCATACTTTTAATCAATTATTAGTTATGTTTACTGTTTTTTCTTTATTTTAATTTTAATAAACAATTTATTTCGAAATGTAGTTCAGTTGTTAATTTTGGTGGTGTCCCCTAACGTATGGGGGGGGGGGAAAAACAACACCTGAGGGTAAATAGTGGAAATATCTGGTGCTCAGCACCTTGAAAGACACCCCTTTTACTCCCACAGCGCAGTGAGGTTACCTTCCTTGCTGTTACCTCTGGGGCGGGAATATCTGGCTGAATCCTCAATTTACAGTATGTTTTAGTGACAGCCATAATTCTCATAACTTCATATGTGTTAATGATACAAATATACAGATAGAGCAGGGGTGGCCAACCTGGGGCTCCGGAGCCACATGCGGCTCTTCAGAAGTTAATATGCGGCTCCTTGTATAGCACCAACTCCGGGGCTGGAGCTACAGGCGCCAACTTTCCAATGTGCCGGGGGGGGGGGCTCACTGCTCAACCCCTGGCTCTGCCACAGGCCCTGCCCCCACTCCACCCCTTCCCGCCCCCTCCCCTGAGCCTGTCATGCCCTCGCTCCTCCTCCTTCCCCCCCTGCCTCCTGCATGCCACGAAACAGCTGATTGGGAGGTTCAGGGAGGGAGGTGGAGGCTCTGATTGGCGGGGCTGCCGGCAGGCGGGAGGCACTGCGGGCTGGGGAACGGATCGGGGGCTGCTGACATGTTACTGTCGCTCTTTGGCAAAGTACATTGGTAAATTCTGGCTCCTTCTCAGGCTCAGGTTGGCCACCCCTGAGATTGAGAAATGACTTTCACCAGACCATAACCTTTCCCCTGACGCCTTACAAGGCATGCTTTATATGTAAGATCACGATTATATAAAAATGAGGAATATGCGGGTTCCAGGACGCTCCTCCAAGGCAGAGAATGTCACAATCCCAACTGTCTAGAACTGGGTGAGCACTAAAGGACATAAAGAGCTTGCACATTACAGCAGCTTCTATCACCTTTTGGAACCTAAAGCTGTGTCTACACTAGCACTTCTGTCGGTCAAACTTTTGTCGGTGCCAAATCCCAGTGCAAGGCAGAAGGGGGTGGAGGCAGGAATTATTTTGTGGGCTCTGTGTGAGAGTGTAGCTGTCATTTGATCCTGGTCTCTCCATTGTTTAAAGACAGAGCTGGTTAGTCTCAGTTGTGAGCCCTTGTTTTGTTCACTGATCACTACCCCTGCAATCACTGTTAACCAGCTGTAGGTGCTGAGCCTCAGACCTGGCGTGGGGCAGCGTTACAGGGAAAGGGACGGCCCAGCCTGCACTAGCAGTGAGGTTCCCTACTATGGTCTGAAGTCCCTGAGAGCTGGGTAAGTGACAAAACCTCAGAATGTGGCAGCGGAGAAAGTGGTGGCAGCAGTGGGTGGGGACAGCAATGGGTGAGAGCGGCAGAGTGAACAACAGCAGTGGCAGGTGACAGCAGCACAGTGAATGCCGGCAACTGTGAGCCAGTTGTAGAGGCGGCTGCAGCATCTGAAGCACTGTTCCTTGCCTTCCTCTCTCCCCACCCCGGGTGGGACGCTGTAACGGGGTCCCCGGGGTGTAACCTGGACTGTGGGATTGTTGAGCCCTTCCAACCCACCTGCCTGGGCTGTCCCTCACACTGTGATGCTAATGTCAAGCTACAAGCCTCTGACAGGCATTGCATTTACAAAGCCATCCACAGGCAGGGACACACCCAACTGCGTTACACAAATGATCTTCCAGCCACTCATGAGCCATCAGTAGGGAGACCCCAGCCAACTGCCCCCACCTCTCAGCCTTGCGCCCCAGAGCTGCACAATCTTGCAGTGGTCAGAAGCCTGGCCAGTGTAAGCTCATTACCTAGTTTGTCACTCCCTGAGTGTGGAATGGACACACACCAGCCTTTGTAACTGAGCTGAGATTCCCCAAACACTTCACCCAACAACACCCTGCTTTAGATAAAATATAAAACAGGTTTATTAACTACAGAACAATAGAGATGAAGTGATTATAAGTAGCAGGTGCAGAGATCAAAGTTGGTTACATAAGAAACAAAAATAAATTTGCTGTCTAAATTCTAATGTAAACAGACTAAGCAAGATTTGAATCAAGCAGTGTCTCACCCTAACAGTTCTCCAATACACAGACTGAACTCCCTTCCACCCTGGGACCAATCTCCCTCATTCAAAGTCTTCGTCTTTCAGACGATCTTCCAGGTGTTGAGACGAGGGGGGAGAGAGGCCAAGTGATAACGTCACTCTCCCTCTTTTATACTTTCTTCCAGCTGCTAGAAAGATCCTTGCTGTGACGTGGGTTAGTCAACCCCTATGGTGTACGTGCCTTCTCCAAGAAGCCTCTGGGATAGTGGATTGGGTGTTGATGAGCCTTTAACACCTGTCTGGCCACTGACAGTTCTCCTTTGTCCCTACTGAAAGGCTGGTTTTGCTTGCAATATATTTCAATAGCACATCTAGCAATACCTCATAACTTAACATACAATGATAGCACGTGCAATCCAACAGGATATTAATGTTCAACAAATTAAGACTTTTAAAATGATACTTCGTAAGGCATACTTTGTACAAAACATATCATAATCATATCAGTGATGAATATGGGGGCTCCAGGATGCTACTCTGAGGTACAGAGTGTCACAGAGGTGAACCCACATAAACATGCCTCTGAACTCTGGCTCTTCAGTGAACCCATTGGACAGCAGCTGTGAGTGAGATGCAGCAGATAGAGAGGGGAGTGATGTGCTAAAAGGACATTTGGTTGTTGGACTTTCCTATCACCAAGTGGGAAACTGAGGCAAAGGATACTCCCCCACACACTGTGGGATGGATTTGCTTATGGTCACATACCTGGAATGTGGTGGGGATGTTTTTCCACATTAATGTTGGGTTCCTTTTATTAAAAAATTCTCTTTTGTTATACACAGACTCAGTGCTGGCGAGTGGCAAATGATACAGAGTGTAGGAGATGCCACAGAAGGAGACGTTTTGTGGTAACATGCTGACTCCCAGGAGCAGTGGAAACAACCCAAGAGGGAGATGACAATGAGTCCGTACTGCTAGTGGGATGATGGGCTGGATTCAGAAAAGCACTTAAGTACCCACCCTCCAGAGTTAGGCACCCCTGTGATTCGCAAAACTCCTCCTCAGCTTCCTCCGACCTGCAGGTGCCAAACCTCGCTCAGCACATACATTTTGTCAGTAAAAGCTCCCTGGGCAGCTATGTTTCTGCCTCTGAGCGTGCGCTGCTGCCTCCCTCTATGCGCCTGTCAAGGCTGATTCCCCACTCTGGCACTTTGAGCGCAGAAGGTGGGGGTCTGCAAGGACTCCAAAAATTAACACTCCAGGCTGGTAATGCAGCCACCATCCAAGTGAAAACTGCCTTTTGCCAATCCACAAAAAAAACCTCACTTGGGAAGATTTTTTTTTCTGAGGCCCCTGGGCTTTTCCTCCCCTCCCTCGGGGAAGCCGAGAAAGAAACAAGAAAAGGGAAGCTCAGCTGTTGTATCAGCTGATTAACATATGCACAACTTCTTTACCTCATAAGACACAGAAATCTAATCATGTTCTTAAAGAAAGGTAAATTTTATTGAAAAAAAGAAAGAAAAAATCTGAAAACTCAGGCTGTTAGGGATTAAACACCAAAATTACTTTCTTGGGGTCCAGCTTAAAGGTTACAAGCAAACAAAGCAAAAGCACCTGGGGTTAGCACAGAGGAATCCACAAGCCCAAAATAAAGAATTAAATCTGATCGCGTCTAACTGGACACTCCTGATCTACTTACATATCTGGTTTCAGAGTAGCAGCCGTGTTAGTCTGTATCCGCAAAAAGAACAGGAGTACTTGTGGCACCTTAGAGACTAACAAGTTTATTAGAGCATAAGCTTTCGTGGGCTACAGCCCACTTCTTTGGATGCATAGAATGGAACATATATTGAGGAGATATATATACACATACAGAGAGCATGAAAAGGTGCGAGTTGTCTTACCAACTCTGAGAGGCCAATTAAGTAAGAGGAAAAAAAACAACTTTTGAAGTGATAATCAAGGTAGCCCAGTACAGACAGTTTGATAAGAAGCAAGTGTGAGAATACTTACATGGGGAGATAGATTCAATGTTTGTAATGGCTCAGCCATTCCCAGTCCCTGTTTAAGCCTAAGCTGATTGTATCTAGTTTGCATATCAATTCCAGCTTAGCAGTTTCTCGTTGGAGTCTGTTTTTGATACATTGGTCAAACCGGACAGTCTCTACGCAAAAGAATTAATGGACACAAATCTGACATCAGGAATCATAATACTCAAAAACCAGTAGGAGAACACTTTAACCTGTCTGGTCATTCAATGACAGACCTGCAGGTGGCAATTTTACAACAGAAAACCTTCAAAAACAGACTCCATATCTCCTCAATATATGTTCCATTCTGTGCATCCGAAGAAGTGGGCTGTAGCCCACGAAAGCTTATGCTCAAATAAATTCGTTAGTCTCTAAGGTGCCACAAGTACTCCTGTTCTTTTTACATACCTGGGTTTCCAAATGAGTAGTTTCTAGGTATGATGCTGATGATTTCCCATACCTGGCCCAAACCTTACAGCCTCTTGCTGCCCTGTCTCTCCAGACCAGAGAACAAAGACACACACACCCAGCAGTTTTTCCCAATTTGAAAAGGTATTGGTTCCCCGGTCAGGTGCCAACTCAGTTTAAGTTTACCTCTTAACCCTTTACAGGTAAGGCAGTTAGGGTACAGCTGCTAAGGAGGATTTTATAGCTAACTGAATGGCTGGATGTCCATAAAAGGGAGCTACCCCCCACCCCCATTTATCACAGCACCCAAGTACCTATCTTGTGCTTAATCATTCACAGCCTAGGGGAAAAGAGGCATGTGTCCACCGAATTCACTTGTGTAGCCCAATCTGGTAGGCCTGCTCAGAGGCCGCCTAATTCCACATGAAGCTGCAGTGGGAGAGGAGGCAGGAACTCTCCTGACATTTAGACCAGTAATTAGCTGCTCACCCAGGCTGTGGGAGACAACTAGTTCAAGTCCCCCTGGCACTGACAAATACAAGGGATATAAACAGGGCTCTGCCAGCTCTCAGGTGACAGCCCTAACCCCTGGCTACAAGAAATTCCAGGTTTGGGGCTCCCACAATCTGTGATGTTGAAGTTGTTCCCTGTTGGATAACTAATGACAGCATCATTGGAGCAGGGGACGGGACCCTGGGTCACCCATTTCCTGGGGTGGGCCCTAACTCTGCAGGCTGTAACAGAGTCACTCTCACTCTCTGTTTGGTCCCATTAATATTCATTTATTGAGCCACAGCCCATTTTGTTATAAAGAAAGGGGGTGTTGAGTAGTCATAGAGTTCCTGGTCTTCCACATGTAGCAGAGAGGCTCAGGTTGGGTTGTAAGAGGAAGTTAATAAACAGAGGAGTTTCCCATCAGGGAGTTCTCTAGCTGGGGATTAAAGCCTGGCTCTGTGTGTGTCTGTCCTCACACTGCAGAGTCCTCCAGTAACAGATTGACAGGCCAGCAGAGGACAGGGCTCAGGGCCTACTGGTGAGTGTCACCTGCCTGTCCATCGGTTTCAGGGCAGGGACACAGTCTGAGGTGAGACTTTGTCCCAAAGAACGGGCGGATTCTCTCGCAAGCGAAGTTGGCCTCAGTGACAGTGTGGATTGGGGCCTTATTATCATCAATGAAAAATGTCACCTGCCCCTGATTATAGTTCAGACAGACCCGGATCCGCCTGCTGCTCTGGCGCAGGGTGCTCTGAGAGGAGGGTGGAACCGGAGGCATCGGTCTGCTCCAGTCAATGGCCCAGATCCCCTCCTTGGGGGAGGGATTGATCCAGCCTTTCCTCCCCACAGACTCCTTGGCCACCCCGATCACCCAGAATACCTCATTCCCCACCTCCACCTCCCAGTACACAGTCTCTTCAGTGAACCCCTGAGAGCCCAGCACATAGGGTCTTTTATCAAAGCACTCAGGATTGTCAGACAGGTCCTTCTGTGTGTCTCCATGTCTCACACCCCGCTGATCCTCAGACAGGATGAGAGCAGGATGAGCTGTGTCTGGATCCAGCGTCACATGCACTGCAGGGAAGTCAAGGGAAGGGGTTAAAAACCTGGGGACTGGGAAGGGGGAACAGCAGCTGAAGGGAGGGGATCGGCAGTGGGGAGGAGGGAGAAAGACTGCTGGGGGGACAGTTGGAGCTGAAAGAGGGGGAAGAGACAGGTGATTATAGGTTGAAAATATCAGATATGTTATAAGACTAAAAATATGATAACTGTACCTGTCACAAACTCCCCTTTCTGTGACAGGTGGAGCCCCCCTCACCGTCCCTTCGTTCCCCATAGTCTGCTCCTCGCCAAGGGGTGCAGGCAGAACCCCCCCCCCCCCTTTGACCCTGTTGTGATACTTGCATCTACAGACTGACCCTGCTTGTGAGCTCCTCTGTGGGGCGTCAGTGAAAGTTCCTCAAAAGTCACAACAACCCATGACAATCACTGCTGAGGGGAAAGGAGGTGAAAAGAGCAGTGAGACTGACTGAAATAGCCCAGAGAAAGAGGCCTCTGGATATAACTCAAGGACTGGGTTAAGCTCATGCCTGGTGAACAAGAAAAGTCTGAGACTGGAAATCAATGAACCAAAATTGGTGTGTCAGAAATTGGGCCTAACTCTGGACAAGATAATGAGTGGACGGGCGATTCCCCCCCCATCACTCCATATTGGGGTTCTTACCAGAAAATCCCGTGGCAAGAGAGTCAGACTGTCTGAGACCCACTGTTAGTGGGGGGAGGGGGGCGCTGAACGGAGTGAGCTCCATCATCATGGCTGCCACCCCCCACTGCCCCCTGGGACTCTGGGATCCACCATGACACCATTGGACCTTTGTCACCCTGAGCTTGAAAGGCACCTGACCAGACCAGGTGAGACCATGGGACCCAGATGCCATCACAACCTCCACTGGCTCTGGCTAAATCCCAACACCATCTCGGATGTGAGACTTTGCCCCCCACTTCATGTGTCCTCTTCTTCCCCTCATGTCTTCTCTTTCCTATTGTCCAGCTTTTGCAGTCTGTCTAATAGGAGTCTGGCGGAGTCGGCCAAGACTGAATATTTAGCAACACTGCTGTGAGCCTGTGACTGGAGGAAGCAGCTAAAAGCAACACACCAAATAGCCGACACAGTTATGAGTTTTCAGGTCTCAGTGTGGCTGATAACACTGTGGGCTGAGCTGGGTTTCTCCAGCAGTGACGTTGTGATTGAGAGTCAGCAGCTGATTTTCTCTTTCCTGTTTTTTCTCTCTCCCCTTGTGTGTGTGTTTGTCTTGTTTTGTGTGGTAGGAAACCAGCTGGGACTTTAACAACAACAGAAACAACAACAGCTCCAACTAATTCTTCTCTTGTCCACAAAAATGAACAATTATTGCCATCCTTAATACCATCTAAGAGACTATCAAACAGGTGGGTTTGTTCTCTAAAAACTCTCTCCAGATAAAGGGAATGGGAACAAGGGCTGTTGTTAAAATGAAAACCTTATTTAACACTTTACATTTCAATTGTTTTGACTATTTTTCCTTCTTGTCTCTGTATCTTTAATAAAAGGTAAAAAACTAAATATATTGAGCTCCTTGGGTCTATGACTATAAGTCATGTTTTCTAATCCTTTAATCATTTTCATTGCTCATCTCTGACCCTCTCCAAGTTACCAGCATCCTCAGGGGTGAAAGTAACTCCGAAGACTTACCAGTATGGGGGCTGGCTCCGGCCCCCGGAAGGGGCGGGGCCTTGGGCGAAAGGGGCGGGGGGTCAGCCTCCCCCAGCCAGCCCTTCCACACCACCTGGCCCGTGCTGCCCGAGGCTCCAGCGGCGATTTTAAAGGGCCCGCTCCCTTTGCCACTCCCCCCCCCCGTCGGCACCGGGGGGGGGCAAAAGGGGCAGGGACGTTAAAATGCTGCCGTGCGGATGGGGGGAGCGACGCATAGGGAGCAGCTGCCCTGGGGCCGGTGATTTAAAAGGGCCCGGGGGTCCCTACCAGCAGGGCTGCCGACGGGTGGGCGCAGCAATGTTAAAGCGCTGCCACGGCAAAGGACCCTCCTTAAAGCGCTGCCACGGCAGTGCTTTAATGTCCCTGCCCCTTTTGCCTCCCCTGTTGACGGCCCTGGCGGTAGGGTCTGTACTGGCAGGGCCATTAAAGCACTGCCGTGACGCAAGTGGCAGTGTGAACGTGGCTTTGTTGGCAAAAGTGCCGACAGAGAGCGTTCACCCACGCTGACTTTTAGTGATAAGTCTGTGTCGACACAGCCTTGTCGCTAAAAGCTGCGTAGTGTAGACAAGCCCTTAAAGGCTGACGTCCCTGGAAGGGTCACACCCCCCTTCTGAGCATCTCCCATTACCCTGCTTAGACAGCTCCCCATGCTGGCTTCTGTGGATCATATTCATGCGCCTTGTGTCTGCCCACGCATGGTACCGGGAGCCTAGGTGCCTGACTCAGGCTCTGTAGATGCCGGGGGGGGCTAGCTGAAAGTCAGGCATTGCAGCACCGAGTCCCCAAGTGCCTTTGTGGCTCTGGGCCTGAGTGCAGAAGGGCTCTGGGTGTGTTACATTTCACCCACACACAAGGGTCTGCACTAATGATAATTCTCTGAACTGCATTTGAAACCTTCCCGCCATCCTGTTTTTCCTACGTCAGGCTGAGGTGCACTCAGAGCTTGTTTCTGTGCTTCAAAGTGAACTTAGCGCCAGGGATAAAAGTAGGATTCCAATGTGCCTGGGAACTTCAAAGTCAATCAGAGAGAATCTCGGTACTGGGTCAGCTTCTTCTACTAACAAAGAAGATCTCAGGAAGGGCAATACCTAAAGAATGGTTTATCTGCCTAGTCCCTTTAGCAAAGGAAACATGACTCTAGTCTGCAAATCAATCAGATGTCTAGCTCCTTGCCCCTGCCACCAGTTAAATCATTATTTTTAACCCTATAGCTGTTGGCTTAATGTTTCATTGTACAAGAAAAGGGACCAGGGAAATTTTGACACTATTAAAATAAGAGCTTAACTTACCATGACGTCCTATCGCTCTGTTGCTCTCTGAAACAAGGACAAAGTGAGAGATGAGAACTCCCCTGCACACAGATGATCTGAATAGTCTGTACTGTCATATAGAGTCCATGTTAGAAAAAAAATGGGATTTACAAAATCTAGCCAGGATCTCACTACAAACAGACAAGCAGAAATGAATAGGCACTAAATTACCTGAGAACTTCTACTTTGAGCTCCAATTGGAGAAATCGTCTTGTTTCAGTCAATCCCTATGCAGAACAGTCTCAAATTTAAATCAGTGAAAGCTGAGCACCTAAATGCCCTTTATTGTTTTGTTCCTTCCCTTCAAAGCATCCCATACTGAAAACTCTGTTAACTTTAAGTGAGGTTTAATATTAGCAAAACAAACTCTAGAAGAATGTGCTATATAAATATTAAACCAAACCAAAACACAAAATGTCTGCAATTTTCATTAAATTTCTAATCCAATCTTTCTCCCAGCTGGAATATTCCTGTCCCGGAATGTGAACACATGTGCATAGGTGATAAATATTTAAAAAGTCAAGAACATTCTCACAGCATGCAATACACACACAGCTACTTTCACCAGAATCCCAACCTCATCACCTAACAAGAAGCAAGGTAAATAAATATCAACTAAATCGTATGGGTTTCATCTTGAACTGCAGTGTGATTAGCAAGAATCTTTACTCCCAAAGGAAGAAAATTATTTAGATAAAATCAATAATCCAGCAAAAGCAACTAAGAGTTGTTGTAACGCGGTCCCTGCAGGGCCCTGCTGGCTCCTGCTCCCGCTGGGCTGAGACAGTCACACAGAGACCTTTTGGTGCAGTGCCCACCTGGTGCTTTTATTTACAGGCTGTGCTCCCACCACCTTTTCACCATACAAGTAGTCCCCTTCTTACAGTCCCCCAGCAGGAGAGAGGGGACAAGCTACCTCTGCGTCCCCTCACTGCCTTTCCTCTAGTACAGCTTCCCTCTCTCCAGCCTCCCTCACCTTCCTTCTCCTGGGGCTCTTATCCAGCACCAGCCTGATGAGGCAGCAGCCATTCCAGCTTCCCCAATCAGGGCCAGGTGATCTACCCAGCTCCAATTCACCTCCCTTAATTGGAGCTGGGGTGACAGAGGGTTGGCTAAGCAGTTTTCTGCTTAGCACCCTGTCACAGTTGTCATTTACCCTGATTCAATACTTTAGGAGAACACTTCAATGGTTTGGATTCCATCTGCCAAGACATTGTATCTGATCTGGATTTGGTGTTATTGAAAATTATGACACTGATAGAAAGGTGGGAAATGCAAGGCCCTGACAGACAGACACCAGCCATTTGTCTGACACTTCATCAAGATGCCTTCAGGAGCCACTGACGGGAGATGGCTCAATAGATAGACATATGTAACTGGGGCCCAGCTGTGTATCCAGCAGTGTGAGAGTCATTACTGGCTCCCCACATCCCTAGAAACGTGTGTTAAGGCAAGGGAACAATCACAACTGGTCTAGACAAAGAAGCTTTCCTCATAAGAACATAAGAACGGCCGTACTGGGTCAGACCAAAGGTCCATCCTTTAGAGAAACCATGTTGACTTTTGCCCAACAATTTATGTTCTTCTATGTGCCTGACAATTTTATTCTTTACTATTGTTTCAACTAATTTGCCCGGTACGGACGTTAGACTTACCGGTTTGTAATTGCCGGGATCACCTCTAGAGTCCTTTTTAAATATTGGTGTTACATTAGCTATCTTCCAATCATTGGGTACAGAAGCCGATTTAAAGGACAGGTTACAAAAAAACGGTTACTCACCTTTGTAACTGTTGTTCTTCGAGATGTGTTGCTCATATCCATTCCAATTAGGTGTGCGCGCACCGCGTGCACGATCGTCAGAGAATTTTCTACCCTAGCAACACCCGGTGGGTCGGCTGTGGAGCCCCCTGGACTGGCGCCTTCATGGCGCTGGATATATACCCCAGCCGACCCAGCGCCCCCTCAGTTCCTTCTTGCCGGCTACTCCGACAGTGGGGAAGGGGGGCGGGTTTGGAATGGATATGAGCAACACATCTCGAAGAACAACAGTTACAAAGGTGAGTAACTGTTTTTTCTTCTTCGAGTGCTTGCTCATATCGATTCCAATTAGGTGACTACCAAGCCTTACCTAGGCGGTGGGGTCGGAGTGAGACATCGCTGAGTGCAGAACCGCTGAGCCAAATGCAGCAGCATCTCTAGACTGCTGTACAAGCGCATAGTGAGCAGCGAAGGTGTGGACCGATGACCAAACCGCCACTCTACAAATGTCATGGATCGGGACGTGAGCCAGGAAGGCAGTTGAGTAGGCTTGGGCCCTCGTGGAGTGGGCGGTGAGGCGTGGCATCGGGGCACCGGCCAGGTCATAGCAAGCACGAATGCAGGACGTGATCCAAGAGGAGAGACATTGCGAGGAGACCGGTAGGCCTTTCATCCGGTCGGCCACTGCAATGAAGAGTTGCGTCATCTTTCTAAACGGCTTCGTACGCTCAATATAGAAAGCCAGGGCCCTGCGTACGTCCAAGGAGTGCATACGCTGGTCTTGACGCATAGCGTGCGGCTTAGGATGGAAGACCGGGAGAAATATATTCTGGTTCACATGAAAAGCTGATACCACCTTGGGAAGAAAGGCAGGGTGGGGGCGAAGCTGCACCTTGTCGTTATGGAAGACTGTATACAGAGGTTCCGACGTGAGGGCTCTGATTTCAGAAACATGCCTCGCTGAAGTGATGGCTACAAGGAATGCTGTCTTCCAAGATAGGTAAAGGAGTGAGCAGGTAGCCAATGGCTCGAACGGGGGCCCCGTGAGCTTGGAGGGTCCCTGATGTCCAGGATCCCCTGCACCGGGGTCTGGGGCCTGCGTGGGCATTGGCACAGGGGCCTCCATACCCCCTGGGGGAGGACGGGTAATGGTGGCCTCCGGTACCCTGGGCTCAGAGTGTGCTGAGAGGCTGCTGGTGGAGCCCCTTGTGCTTGGTGATATGCCCATGGGGTCCAGAAAGACCAATGTGCAGGGTCCTGTCTAGGGTCCTCTGCCCCATCCTTCCAATGGCCCAGGTCGTCCGCTGCCTGACCCTGAGCAGGATAGGCTGAGCGGGAGGCACCTTCAGAAGAGCGAGAAGCAGATCTTGAGGGCCAGGGCGGTGCCGAGCGTGATTGCGCTGGCTCGTCCTGGAACGGTGCCGAGCGGTGCCGGTCCATGGGAGAGCGGTCACTGCGCGGTGCCGGGGAGCGGAACCGGGAGCGAGAACGATGCTGATGGCCATGCCGGTACCGGGATCCAGATCTGGATTGCGAAGAAGACCGTCTGTAGAATCGGTGCCGGGAGCGGCCTCTCGAACGGGATCAGCGCTCATACTGGTGCCGGGAACTGCGTCAGGACTCTGAACGGTACCGATGCTCGGGTCGGTGCTGAGAAGTGGACCGGTGCCAGGAGGAAGATCTGGGCCGCGAGTACGACCGGCGCCGTGATGATGACCGGTGCCGGGACTGCGAGCGGCGTCGGGACCTGCTCCGAGACCGGGAGCGGTGCCGAGAGTCCACGCTCGGAGATGGAGGGCGTAGCAGGGCAGGCTTACCCCTGGATTGCACCGAGCGAAGGGGATGCGGTGCCGCGGTCTGAGACGGTGCCGGTTCCGTAAGGGCAATGAGGTCTCTCGCCATCGCAAATGTCTCCGGCGTGGATGGGAGACACGGCTCAACCACGGAACGGGGTGGGGAGCCAGTCCGCACCGGACTCAACGGCCCTACTACTGGTGCCAGAGTCAACGGTGTCGATGATGGCGCCTGTAACCTCGGACATTCCGATGCCGGACGCGACTCCGCAGTCAGTGCGGGGGGCGCCGGTGCCTGCTGTTGCGTGGCAGTCTCCTGTGTTTTACGGGGTCTCTTGTGACCCGGAGACAGGGAACGGCGCCGAGGGGCTTGCGGCGGACGCGGTACCGATTGAGGACGGTGCCGTGGGGTCTTATCCGCGTCTCCTCGCGGTGCAGTACCCGAGGCCGCTGCCGGGGCGCTGCACACCGAGGCGTTCGGTGCCGGAGCTTGGTGTGCCGAAGGAGGGTCTGGGCTAAGTGCCGCCTCCATAAGGAGCTGTTTAAGACCAAAGTCCCGCTCCTTTTTGGTCCTGGGCCGAAAAGCCTTGCAGATCCTGCACTTATCAGTCTGGTGAGACCCCCCTAGACACTTTAGACAAGAGTCGTGGGGGTCTCCCATTGGCATAGGCTTAGAGCAGGTCGCGCACAGTTTAAAGCCAGGAGCCTTGGGCATGAGCCCGGATGCACGCCAGGGGAAAAGGGGGAGATGAAAACCCCCTTAACCCCACTAACTACTTATAACTACTCTGTAACAGCTATTAAACTCCTAAACTATACTAAATCTACAACTATACAACTAACAACTATCTACAACAATAACTAACAAGGAAAGCTAGGGAGAGTGGAGGACAGCTATGCCGCGCTCCACAGTTCCAACGACCGTCACAAGCGGTAAGAAAGAACTGAGGGGGCGCTGGGTCGGCTGGGGTATATATCCAGTGCCATGAAGGCGCCACTCCAGGGGGCTCCCCAGCCGACCCACCGGGTGTTGCTAGGGTAGAAAATTCTCTGACGATCATGCACGCAGCGCGCGCACCCTAATTGGAATCGATATGAGCAAGCACTCGAAGACGAACCATAGTTAATAGTTCCGCAATTTCACATTTGAGCTCTTTGGGTGAATGGCATCTGGTCCCGGTGACTTGTTACTGTTAAGTTTATCAATTAATTCCAAAACCTCCTCTAGTGACACTTCAATCTGTGACAATTCCTCAGATTTGTCACCTACAAAAGACACCTCAGGTTTGGGAATCTCCCTAACATCCTCAGCCGTGAAGACTGAAGCAAAGAATTAATTTAGTTTCTCCGCAATGACTTTATCGTCTTTAAGTTGTGGAAGCAGAAAAAGAACTGTCAGAAAAGAACTGCAATGCATGACAGTTTGTTAGCAAGAGTCAGGCTAACTGTAGGCCTGATAACGCGAGATTTGTAGAAGCGAAGATTGTGTGAGGCGGGTGAGAAAGAACTGTGTGAGAAGTTATTGCGACCTTGTGTAGATAATATGGAATGTAGACTAAGAGTCTACATTAGTGAGCAAAACAAGATATCAGAATGACCTATGTATAAACAAAATGCAGTTGTTGCTCATTATTGTCTGTAACAAAGGTATAAATGCTTGCTGTAATTGTTTACTGTTGAGAGAGACCTCCTTAGCTCTCTCCCTCTGCACAATTGTGAGAGTTAATAAAGCATCTGACTTACTGTACCCAAACAAAAAGTGAGAACTCAGTTTTTCTCCGACAATTTGGGGGCTCGTCCGGGATGGCAACGCCCGCAGAGGCACCGGCAGTTGCTACGGATCGTTCCCCTTCGAACCCCATGGCGCCACAATAGAGGTAGGAGACCTTTTGAAATCTCTATTGGGGTGTCGGAGGAGGACTGTCCGTGGGGCCGTCTGTCCCTGTTGGGCTCACGCCATCTGAACTTATTGACTGTGCAGCAAGGTCAGATGCTGAGCGGCGTAGGGGAATTGTTGTCGCCCCTGTATGCATATGCGAGGTGCATAGGTTTGCACCTGTGTTGAGGGGTTGTTACTGCCTCAGCAGGAGGGGTTTTGTGCCGCCTCATAGTCCGGACAGAGGGGTTGTTTACCGCCTCAAGAGGGGTTTTTACCGCCTCGAGTGATGCATCGAGGTACTTGGGAATAGTACCTGAGGTACTTGGGAATAGTACCTGGAGTAAGGCCTTGGTATGGTGTGTGTGTGTGTGTGTGTGTGTGTACACCAGTGTGAAT
Source organism: Glyptemys insculpta (assembly GCA_032172135.1). Classification (NCBI taxonomy): domain Eukaryota; kingdom Metazoa; phylum Chordata; order Testudines; family Emydidae; genus Glyptemys; species Glyptemys insculpta. The sequence continues at coordinate 138,070,510 of JAVMKA010000006.1, read as the reverse complement.
TGAGTGTTACCGGAAGACGCCCAGAGTACTCTGCGAAGTCTTTTGGCTCGTGACCAGAACTACTCTAATGCAAGCCCGGTAACTAGAGGATCTTTTAGGAGATCCGACCCACGGTAAGCTAACTCGGCCTGGCATCGTCCGGCGAGGAGGCTACCTGGGTCTAGGAGTGTGTGAACCCATCTTCCCTCCCCTTTTTCCACTCCGTGTGAGCCACTGACAGTCTGACCATCTCACTGGATGCAACAGAGTATGCGGCGCCGTCTCTCTGAGATTAGCCGACGCTCTTTGCTGAAGGGAGGTGTAGGAGGTCATGGTTATCCTCGTTAGTCTCACCTGTGTGAGTACCCTGTAGGGAGAGATCCTTAGTTTATGTGCCGCTAGCGCGGACAGGGCATCCTCCTCCCTGTGTGTGTGATTGGAAAATGGGTGGGGGACAGTCTAAGGATTCCCTCTCACCCCCTAAGGGTACCCCAGCTTATTTCATGTACGTACATTATGGTCCTAAAACCTGCAGGTATTTAGAGAATTGGAATCATTACACGCGTGAAAAAAATTCATCTAAACAATGCCCACTAGAAGGTACCTTCAATCTAGATAAGATCATACATCTCAGAGGAGCTTTTAATCACCAAAAAGCCTCTGACACACAATGGGAGCAATTTGTCTATTGAGGAAAGGAACGGGTTAATTTGAAATTCAGCTTGGTCCAGAGATAAAGAGAAAGTTAATCTGCGTTCAAGGTCAAGAATCAATGCAGACAAGGCTAAGTACAAAGAAAAACTACTTTCGGCCCCGGCTGGCTGTGAAAAAATATAGACAGTCAAACCAAAGGCAATACAAGTTACAGTGCTGAGATTACATTTGCAAAGCTTAACTGTCCAGTGAGATCCAACAGTCTGCCTTTGCGACCCTGGAGCCGGCGTGGTTTGGGGACACTGAAGAAGCCACAGGCAGCCGGCCTGGACTGGAATCACTGAAAGAGACGCCCCAGGAGACTCCAGGGTGTAAAAGAACTGCCCTCCCAAGAGAGGAAGCAAGTTGGAGATTGCACAGTTCCTTCTCTCAACGTTATACACAGACGTGACCAGTCTGGACGTACGTGTGTGAGTATGAAAGTGTGCCCACTCTCAGCCGCAGTAAGTCTGAGAACCGGAGAGGGGTTTAGCATTCCTCTCTCCACCCCGGTTGACCGGGAAGAGTGTCAGGTGGATCTACCCCAGTCGTAGCAGGACTGGGCAATAGAGAAGTTGGAGAAATAGGAAGAGTTGTGTACTTGATAACTAGAATTGAGCAATTAAGAGCATAGATCATGAACCAGGCAGCAACTCAAACCTATGCCCAGGGCAAGTTGCAAGCCTTGAGACAGGACTTCCAGGCAGAAAAAGAAGCACTGGCTAAGCAAGTACCGGTCCTTCAGGGACTTGTCAGAATTTAACCATTTGTGTTTGCATATGCTGTAAGAGCAGTGTGTTTGCCACAAGAGAAAATTGAATAGTTAAACGCCAATGGGCCATGCGTTTTGCCCAAGTGGCAAGCCTCACGAGGGAGGACTTGGGTAGCCTTGTGAGTAAGAATGTTAGAGAAGAGACCAGGAAGGGTGGGGGCTAGTTGAGAAGCCCACCCTCCTATCTAAATTGGTAGTGAAAAAGCCGGTGCCCATGGAAGGGACGGTTCAGCGAGAAAAGCAGGATCGGGCCCAAGCGGGCAGGCAACAGATAGAGAGATTGGAAAACAGGTTGGAAACTTTGAGGGCATAGTGGAAGGAAAGGAGTAAGTAATTATAAGCATGGGGATTTCAAATCCCCAGGACAAGAATTGGAATGGTAAAATCTGAGTTGATTGGGTGTCGTTTTGGGAGACAAGCAAGTGATTTAAGAAAAGAGAGTGAGAAGTTAACTCTGTAGTTGCTAGAGGGAATCAAGCAGTGAAACTTGGTAGGAATGTCTGTAAGTAATTCAGGCAAGAGGTTATTTAAGTGGAATTATTCGACTATGAATACGTTAGTCTAATTTGCTGAAGAACACTCCTGCTGTATACAATCTGTGTTTTATAAGTTTGAGATGAATTGGTATTGTTTTAACGTTGCAAAACTGAGAATACTTTTGCCAGACACAGGAAACTAGTGTTGTTTAAGGTATTTAGCATTTAATCCTTAAGGTGACTTAATGCTTTAAAAGATTTAAAATGTTTTAACTAAAGACCAAAGGTTGTGGCTGCAGCAGGATAGTCAAAGCCAGGAGAATAAAAGATTTGAATTTGTTTTTGGGTAACAAAATAGCAGATAAAAGATCTGGTAAACAGAGAGAAGGACAGTGCCCCTGGCTCTGTGTGGTCGAGCTGTCACTTTACTAGGGGTGCATGGAGATTTTGTAAGCACAAAAGAAACAGTTACACCTTGTGTAGAAATTGATGTGGCTAGTGTTATGGAAATTGAATTGTGGAGAGGATGTGCATTTTCCCCAGAACATGTGCAGTGTATATTGTAGCAGAGGTAAAAGAAATGCAAACCTACCAATATAGGTTGTGTTGTCTTTTTCAGATCACTGTGTGTTTGAAAGCAGAAGTTAGAAGTAAAAGGCAATCAAAAGTTTGGGAAAGTTAATTGTGTCCCTTTTAAAGTAAGAATCTTTAAGCTGTGGATAGCTTTGGATCTGGAAGCAAGCCAGAAAGCATCTGTATTAATGCAATTTTCTAACTAATAAGGTAGAAGCTACTGAAACCTGGGCTGCCTATGAAACAAATACAAGGAAATATGGGGTAATTCCTCTGTTTTGCCTGAAATCAACAAGAGTATGTGTATATAAAGGAAATATTTTAAGCAATGACTGACTACCCAGAAGGGGTAGACCTCTGTTCTTTTGTCTTTCAGATCATCAGAGAAAACGGATGCCAGCTGAACAGCATTCAATGTACCATGCATTTACTGGTACAATAGGAATTATTTTTGTGTTCTATGTCCTGTCTTGTGGTGTTTGTCTTGTGGCCAGAATTGTTGGGTTTAATATTTTCATAAGACAGTCTAGTTCAAAATTAAATAGAAGGGTTAAATCAAAAAAAGCAGATACTTGTTTTGTTCAACTTGGAATACAAAGTGTTTGGATAAATCAGGAAAATGTGATATACTAAAGTCTAATACATTTGCTTAAGTAAGAAAAAAGAAACTTAATTGGCCAGAGTTTTTAATTGAAAAAATTGTTGTTAAATTTGCATACCAACAGTCTTTGGAAGCAAGGACATGGAAGGTTAACCCACTCCCCATATTGCCCATGGGATCCTTCTGGCTACCTCAGATTTCTAGCCAGAGGGCTGGGGAGGGGGGAAAGCGATTGGACACCTGAGGTTGTACCAAGTGAACTCCTCAAAAGTGGGTGTGCTTGTCCCGGTTTGTTGCTCCAAAGCTCTGTAATAAAGTTATTTTTACTGGAAGAGTGTACATGGCATACATTGAATAATAAGACTAGTGTACTGTAATGTGTATGTGTTCATTGTTGGGAAAAAGTGTATAAGTGAAGAGTGAAAGTTTCCTTTGTAGGTTAAAAGAAGCCGAGAAAGGGAGAAGAGAAAAAGCACGGAATGAGTTAATTGAGAAAAAAATGCTAGCAAGCTCAGTTCAAAGATAAGACCTGGCTGACAGCCACGAAAAGGGGGGGCCTGAATGTGCCCAAGCAACTGAGATCTGCAAAACACGGCCAGGCACTAATGAAATGTGTTAGGTTTCTTTTCTCACAGATAAAAGAAGTGCTCCCCAAAGACCCTAGCAGCCCTGCCATTCATTGAAACAAGGAGACTGAGTCTACATAAAGTCCATCAACGAAAGACTGCTTTTGGCTCCACACTGGAAAGGCCCTTTCCAAGTCCTGTTAACCACCAACACTGCTGTGAAGTGCCAAGGACTGCCCACCTGGACCCATGCTTCTTACTGTAAAAAGACCCCTCCACCTCGGGAGGACTCTCTGACTGATGATCAGCCTATTTCTCCTTCTAGCTCTGCTGTGCCTTCTGGACAGCAGGAAAAAGAAAAAAAGACAAGGTGAAGTGCTAGTAACCTCTCCCTTGTCCACTGACAGACCTACTGTGCCTTTGGATTTTCCTAGAAGAAGCAAAACCATTACAGGGTGATGTGCTAGTAACCTCTCCCCTGTATGATGCTAAACCACACTATTTCAGGAAAAGAGAAGAAGGAACACTTGCTTCATTGAAACCACAAAGTCCAGGGATTCCTGACTACAAGAGACATTAAGAACTGACCCTGGTGAAGAAACAAAGAATTACACACTGGCAGGAAGAAACTTGTGGGACCCATGCTTGGGAACGTGGTATTGATTGGATTTTGGGGTTTATTCTACAGGCTGCGCCCTGTGTTTTGGATAAGTCCTTCAGCATGTATTGCCCTCCCTAATTGGATTTTAAATGATAAGTACCAAAGGCACCTTGTTGCCATTGCCCCTGCCATCTCCTCCATTACACTATTACCCCTGTAATACATCCAAATACAGACAATGCCATATATTTGATAAAACCAATGGCCAAGGCCTTCACACTTTAGTGATTTATTTAAATATTGTTTGAAAAAAATATATTTTTAAGGTTCAGGATATCCCATATAAGCGAACAATTGAATGGATCAGTGGAGATAAAAGTATATGATATCACTACCAGTGAACCCCAAGAATTTGTAATTACAATTGATGGGTTCTATAGTGAATGTTCCTGGAATTTGCACTGTGTTAAATGAGAGAGGCCCTTATTGTTATTTGGTCACCCAATTAGTGAATAATCAGACAAATACCCAAAGAGTTTGTTTTGCCACTGGAAATTTTACCTGCATAGAAATTATTCCGGTGACTAATAATGTGACTTGTACCTTATTGCAATACACCCCCTCTTATACCATTAATGTTAATGCCTCCCGGAAATACATAAAGGTATTTGACCAACAGATGTGGTATAGTACTACACCAAAGAGAGATGTAGTAGGATATCGGTGGACTGTGATTAACACTACACTAGGGACTGTTAAATTTTCATTACCCCTATCCAGTTTCCAGATTACCTCTACATACCCGAACTGCTCACAGGGGGCTGCCATTAGATTAGCACAACAGAGGGCTTGGGTTATTTCTTCTAGAAAGAAGAGAGATTTGACCGGATCCCTGTGGGATGGGGCCAATAGTGCAGCAGCAGTGTGGAATATTTTTAAAAACCAGGAACATGATGAGAAATTGGGCCAACTAGAGAAGGCCATTGGCCTTGTTTCTGGAGCACAACTAACCCAGGTACAGACTGGAGTTGGTGAGTTACATGTTATCTCCGCCCTTAGTTCTATGACCCAGAAGTTGCTGAGAGAGATGGTACTGAATATCACTGAGGCTGGGAAGGCATTGCAGTGGGATCTAGCATGTTCAGAGATTCAGGATTTCCTGAATGACCAGCTGATGGCCATTCGGAATGATCTAGAACATCAGGCTTGGCCCACTGCCCTTACAGACACATCAGGAGTACCATCTGATCTGTGGCCATGGAGACTCACTTGGAAACTTTCTGGATGGAAGTGCGGACGTTCTCAATGCTCCTTCCAAGCATATGGACCGGTAAAGGGGGTGTGGGCTCCCACATACCGAATCCTGCCGGGTCCATGGGGAGGATGCATGTGGGATTGGGTAATTCACCAAGACATCTGGGAAATTAGACTACCTGGTATGCCCAATCGATTTTAGTAAGTGCTCCTGGGATTACACCTGACATTTGGATGGGGTTAGGTAGTCAATGGACATTTTGGCCATTAGAACCCCCACAGCTTCAGTGTATCCATAAACTGAAGCCAGGAGAAGTTGTCACTGTTTATGACTACGTTTGCTGGGAGGGTAGGGGACAAGGAACTACCCTGACAGGACACTTACTTTTCCAAGCTAATGATAGCTGCGTGTATGTTAATGACACCACATTGCAAGACATACATTTTAATCTCATTACCACTGCAGGCAAATCATATTATTTACTGGCCTGCAGATAGAGTTTTTCAAGTAGCCCTTAGGTTCCAGATACCCTTTAATTGGACTAGTTTAGTACCTGATAGATTTCAGAATTTGTTTTCACTGTTACCAGAGATTCAGAAAATCTCTGAAGTACAAGGGAGAATTCACATGCTTCAAAATATATATCAAGTTGAAAAGTATGCTTTCAGACTGCTTATAGAGTATCCACTTTATGTACTAAGTATGATGTATTGTGCTTTATGATTAAGACTGTACAACAGCCCCATTATATTATTGCTATGGGAATGTTATTGCTTGTGTTGCTATTAGTTAGCTTAGGATTATGCTATTGTTGTTGTAAAAGACGTAATAATAGTAATACCTTTCATGTTTATGCTAATCATGCATTGTCATTACATCCAATCAGAACCCCTAAGATTGAAGCATCTGATGTAGAATCTGAAGTCCAGGACTTAATGCAAATAGAGGTTTGAGAATGTTTGTTGTACTAGAAGTACAAAAGGGGGGGTTGTGGAAGCAGAAAAAGAACTGTCAGAAAAGAACTGCAATGCATGACAGTTTGTTAGCAAGAGTCAGGCTAACTGTAGGCCTGATAACGCGAGATTTGTAGAAGCAAAGATTGTGTGAGGCGGGTGAGAAAGAACTGTGTGAGAAGTTATTGCGACCTTGTGTAGATAATATGGAATGTAGACTAAGAGTCTACATTAGTGAGCAAAACAAGATATCAGAATGACCTATGTATAAACAAAATGCAGTTGTTGCTCATTATTGTCTGTAACAAAGGTATAAATGCTTGCTGTAATTGTTTACTGTTGAGAGAGACCTCCTTAGCTCTCTCCCTCTGCACAATTGTGAGAGTTAATAAAGCATCTGACTTACTGTACCCAAACAAAAAGTGAGAACTCAGTTTTTCTCCGACAAAGTGCTCCTTTTGTATCTCGATCGTACAGGGGCCCCACTGGTTGTTTAGCAGGCTTCCTGCCTCTGATGTATTTAAATAACATTTTGTTATTACCTTTTGAATTTTTGGCTAGCTGTTCTTCAAACTCCTTTTTGGCTTTTTTTACTACATTTTTACACTTAATTTGGCAGTGTTTATGCTCCTTTCTATATACCTCACTAGGATTTGACTTCCACTTTTTAAAAGATGCCTTTTTCTCTCTCACTGCTTCTTTTACATGGTTGTTAAGCCACGGTGGCTCTTTTTTAGTTCTTTGACTGTGTTTTTTAATTTGGGGTATACATTTAAGTACATTTAAGTCCTCACCAAGTGGATGACGGACACTGTACCAGAAAAGGGGGAGGGATGGATGCTGATGCCATGTGTAATTCCATAGCCAGTAGCCTAATGCAGATTCATGCCTAGCAATAACTGAGGGAACATTTACACTGCATAAAAAATACTTTGTGTCAGGAATTCTCACAGCCCGGTCTACTTTGAGACCTACCCCATTGCCAGGTCTCAGAGACTGAGATCCAGCCCAAGATGGAACATGTACACAGCTATTTTTAGTCCTGTAAGGCTGGCCCCAGTCTGTAGATCTGGGCTTTGAGACTCGCTGCTGCAGGGTTTTTATTTTTGCATCGTACACGTACTCTGAGAGGCCTTCCAAGTAGAGCTGGTTGGAATTTTTCCAATGAAACAGAGTTTCATCAGAAAATGCCAAGCTGCTGGACCAAAATCTTTTGTCAAATCTATTGGAAATTCGATGAAACCTTAGTGAAAGAGGGCTTGATGACCTTTCGAGGTCCCTTGTAGCCCTACATTTCTATGAACTTCAGAAACCCAGGAGTATAGGGGCAATGCTTCAAGGGGGCAGAGTTAAGGCTGTGCAGGTATATATCTTTATGCTATATTTCCTGGCTTTATGAAGTTTTAGTTTTGCTGAACTCAATGTTTTGACAGGGCAGAGCTATCGCTGGTAACCCTAACTCTGCATAAGTGACAGGACATAGAAATGTAGGGCTAGAAGGGACATCAAGTCCAAGCCCTTGTGCTGAGGGAATCATAGAATATCAGGGTTGGAAGAGACCTCAGGAGGTCATCTAGTCCAACCCCCTGCTCAAAGCAGGACCTAATCCCAACTAAATCATCCCAGCCAGGGCTTTGTCAAGCCTGACCTTAAAAACCTCTAAGGAAGGAGATTCTACCACCTCCCTAGGTAACCCATTCCAGTGCTTCACCACCCTCCTAGTGAAAAAGTTTTTCCTAATATCCAATCTAAACCTCCCCAACTGCAACTTGAGACCATTACTCCTTGTTCTATCATCTGGTACCACTGAGAACAGTCTAGATCCATCCTCTTTGGAACCCCCTTTCAGGTAGTTGAAAGCAGCTATCAAATCCCCCCTCATTCTTCTCTTCTGCAGACTAAACAATCCCAGTTCCCTCAGCCTCTCCTCATAACTCATGTGCTCCAGCCCCCTAATCATTTTTGTTGCCCTCCGCTGGACTGTCTCCAATTTTTCCACATCCTTCTTGTAGTGTGGGGCCCAAAACTGGACACAGTACTCCAGGTGAGGCCTCACCAATGTCGAATAGAGGGGAACGATCACGTCCCTCGATCTGCTGGCAATGCCCCTACTTATACAGCCCAAAATGCCGTTAGCCTTCTTGGCAACAAGGGCACACTGTTGACTCATATCCAGAAGACCAAGTAAATCTAGACCATCCTTCACAAGTGTTAGTCCGACCATATTGAAAAACCTCCTGTGATGGGGATTCCACAATCTCCCTTGGAAGCCTATTCCAGAACTTAACTACCCTGAGTTTTAAAACATTTTTCCTAATATCTATTCTAAATCTCCCTTGCTGCAGATTAAGCTCTTTGTTTCTTGTCCTACCATCAGTGCACATGGAGAACAAATTCTCCACTATCCTTCTTGTCATATTTGAATACTGTCATTTGGTCCCTCTTTCAGTTTTCTTTTCTCAGAAATAAACATGACCAGTTTTTTTAACCTTTACTCATAGGTCAGGTTTTCTAAACCTTTTATCATTTTTGTTGCTTTCCTCTGCATTCTCTCTAATTTGTCCACATCTTTTCTAAAGTACGGTGCCACAAACGGTACACAGTACTGCAGATGAGGCCTCACCAGTTCCAAGTACAGTAGGACAATTTTATCCCATATCTTACCTACAACACTCTTGTTAATACACCCCAAAATGATATTATCTTTTTATCAACTGCAATACAATGTTGACTCATATTCAATTTGTGATCCACCATAAACCTCAGATCCTATTCAGCAGAGCTACCACCTAGCCAGTTATTCCCCAGATTGTAGTTGTGCATTTGATTTCTCCTTCATAAGAGGAGGAGAAATCAAATGTGCAACTTTGCAGTTGTCTTTAGTGAATGTCATCTTGCTGATTTCAGATGAATTCTTTGGTTTATCAAGATCCTTTTGAATTCTAATCCTGTCCTCCAAAGAGCTTGCAACCTCTCCCAGCTTTGTGTCATCTGCATATTTAATAAGCATACTCTCCACGCCATTATCCATGTTCTTAATGAAAACGTTGTGCCATACTGGTCCTAGGACTGATCCCTGCAGGACCCCACTAGATACATCCTCCCAGTCTGTCAGCAAACCAAGAAGTCTTTTGCTATTTCATTTCCTAATTTTTTACACAGAAAGAGGAGTTAGTGGCCATTTAGAGAGCTGTAGTGCTCACCTATGTTTGCAGCTGATATGCTAATATGGCTAGGTAATAATCCAAAGACTTAGTTTTATATAGTACTTTTCATCAATCATTCTCAAGGAACTTTACATCATTATACTCATTTTAAAGATGGTAAACTGAGGCAGAGAATGGCAAAGGAACTTGCCCAAGGTCATGAGCAGTCCAGTGGCACAACTAGGATTGGTACAGTCCCCGTCCAGTGGTCTTTCCACTAAGCTCTGTGTTCCCTCAGTTCTCATCCCTTCTCTTTTACATATTGTTACAGTGGAATAGGGATAATGGTGGTGCTTTGCAATGTTTGCCATGTGTAGTTGCTGACAGGAACAGTGAGAGAAATCTCTTCCTAAATGTTGGCGGTTTTATTACATGGTAGTTACAGTAACTTTAAGTCTGTGAAAGAAAATTAGTGTGTCTCTCTGCTTCTCCATACTCTGCCAATCATTCTCTGCAACATGCACCTCCCCACCAACTTTTCCAGCTCCACCTCCTCTTCCCATCCTATTAAGCCATATGTTGGCCCTGCAGAAGCCTTTCACATGTAAGAAGTTACTCCTTGCTCTCTTCTGCCCTGTGCGGCTTCATACACCTATCACAGCCAGCAGTTTACTGGAGGGCTGCATGAAACTTTGCTTATGCAGCCCAAGATGAGCACTGAGCTGGGATCATCACTCCCTTATCCAACCCCAGCTGGGCCTCCTGCTTCAGCCAGGTCTCCATAGTTGTGCCCCGGACCTATCCAGTGCGCCCTTACATCGCACCTTACATTGACCTAACTATGTAAGTTTCTATGCTAAAATTTAGCTCCCATGGATGTAACTCACTCACTACACAGACTTAGGGGAGGTCTACACTACCGATCTCTCGGGAGTCGATTTATCGTGTCTAGTCTAGACGCGATAAATCAATCCCCAAGCACTCTCCCCGTCGACTCCGGAACTCCACCACCGCAAGAGGTGGAAGCGGAGTCGACGGGGAAGTGACAGCAGTCAACTCGCCACCGTGAGGACATCGAGGTAAGTTGACCTAAGATACGTCGACTTCAGCTACGCTATTCGCTATTTGTGTAGCTGAAGTTGCATATCATAGGTCGATTCCCCCCCCCCAACGTAGACCTGGGCTTAGTAACTCCACCTCCATGAGAGGTGGAGAATCAGTGTCAATGTAAATAGGTTGACACAGTGTCAGTATAGAAAGTGTGTTGCTTAAATTGACTGTTGCTGGCTTTCAACCAGTCCCAAAATGCCCCATACTGATAATTCAATCGGTGCAAGCACTCCTGGTGAGGAATCGCACCGCTGAACAAGGAGCAAAGTGTGGACATACACAAGCAATGTAATTACTGCAGCGACTGTATGTCGATGTACGTTAGGTTGACCTAGTTTTGTAGCATAGACATGCCCTAATAATAGCCAATAGCCCTTCAGTTAGGGCACTTGCCTAAGAAAAAGGAGAGCAGGGATTCAAAGCTCAGGCACCTGCAGTACTTCTGAGTAAGTTAATAACTGGGTTGTTAGTGATCAGAGGGACACCACAATCTCCTCACTTTTTAGAATAATACCTCAAGGCTTGTCTCCATGTACAGCCTTCCATCTGCACCGATGTAACACTTAAGTGACAACACTACTATGCTGACGGAAGACCTTCTCCCAATGGTGAAGTTAATCCAACTCCCCAAGGGTTACTAGCAGGGCCGGCTCTAGGTTTTTTGCCGCCCCAAGCAAAAAAAATTTTGGCTGCCCCCCTCGTCCCAGCCCTGGGCTCCTCGCCGCACCCCCCTGCCGCCCCAACCCTGTGCTCTCCCCCACCACCCACACTCCCCTGCCTCCCAGCCCTGGGCTCTCCCCCCCCCCACACACACACCCTGCCGCCCCAGCTCTGGGCTCCCCCCTACCCTCCCACCATTGCCCCACACACACACCTCCTGCCACCCCAGCCCTGGGCTCTCCCTCCCCCACCTGCACCCTCCTTCCGCTGCAGCCCTGGATCACTGGTAACTCGCTCCCAGGGCAGATCATTCAGCAGGAATTTTAGATGTGCACAGAACACAGACAGGTTCCCATATGGTTACAGAACTGCAGTAAAGTGGAACAATTTTCAGCTTGTGTGATTGGAGGATATCTGGATGCATATTATAAGACTGTCCTACATAAATGAGGAAAAGTTGAGGTGCCTTTATTATTCTTTTGTTCTACTCTTTCTTTCTATGGGGAATTTGCCAATGCAATATCACTGTCTTCCTTTTAAACAAACAAACAAACAAACAAACAAACAAAAGGCAATGGCTGTTGAAAATAGCAATTCCAGTCCTAATAACCACTGGGAAGCATTTCTTGCTCAATTTTATCCTACTTTTTCTACAGCAAGTTACAGTGGATCAGTATATTTGATTTGGGAGAAATGAAGTAACAGCTGCCTAAACTGAGCTTGAGCACTCCTGAATTTTGAGGTGTTCAAATCTGGAAGGCAGGTGCTGGGGGGTGGGGGGGGGGCCTGTGGCTCTGCAGGGGAGCACGGCAGCATGTATGCAGCAGCATGTCTGGTGCTGCGCGAAGCCAGACATGCTGGTCTGAGTGGCACGGTAAGGGGGCTGGGGGGTTGGAGAAGGGGTAGGGGGTTCCAGGGGGGCAGTCAAGGGACAGGGAGCAGGGGGGGTTGGATGGGGTGGAGATTCGGGGGGGCAGTCAGGGGCAGGGAGAAGGGGGGGTTAGATGGGTCAGGGGTTCGGGGGGGGACAGGCAGCAGTTGGATAGGCATGGGAGTCCCAGGGGTTTGTCAGGGGACAGGTAGGGGGTGAGGTCCTAGGGGGGAAGTTGGGGGGGGGTGTCTCAGGAGGGGGCAGTTGGGGACAAGGGGAGGGGAAGCTTAGATAGGGGGTGGGGTCCCAGGAGGGGACAATCAGGGGACAAGGACCAGTGGGGCTTAGATAGGGGGTGGGGTCCTGGGGGGCAGTTGAGGCAGGGGTCCTGGGAGGGGGTGATCAGGGGACAGGGAGCAGGGATTTGGATGGGTTGGGGTTTCTGTGGGGGGCAGTTGGAGGGAGTGGATGGGGCAGGGTGGGGCTACCCTCCCTCCCTGTGGAGTGTCCTATATTTTGAATGTTAAAATATGGTATCCCTACCCTTCCCAGTGCAGCTCTCCATTCACAGCAGGCTGCAGCATGAGGTCTCAGCTTCCTCCCTCCCTCCCCCTTTCCTGTTGGTAGTGGCCAAGGGAATACTGGGAAATGTAGTTCTTTCCCTGCTCCAGGGCTGGCTCTATAGGCAGGGAGCTAACCAAGGAACTACAGCTCCCAGGGCCCCCTGTTGGTTCTCAGCTCCCATGCTGGATCCCTGCCGCCCCTGCAAATGGGCTGCCCCAAGCACGTGCTTGCTTTGCTGGTGCCTAGAGCCGCCCCTGGTTACTAGCTATGTCAATGGCACAGGCTCTCCCGTTAACATAGTGCTGTCTACACCGGGGTTGGGTTGGTATAACTATGTGAGTCAGTGTCGATTTTTCACACTCCTGAGAGACGTAGTTACACCAATATAAGTTTGTAGTGTACACATGCTCTTGTAAAGCATGACAACATAGGACTGGAAGGGACCTCCTGGTCATCAAATCCAGTCCCTAGCTATCACAGGCCACACATCTTTAAATCTAGCCCTTCGTTTTTAAGCTTTCTTGGATTTTAATTTTAAAAATGTTTTGAAAAGCCCAAATCACAATTATTTTTTCTGAGTTTCGTAACTATCAGCAAACTGAAAAATCAGTTATTTGCACAGCTCTTATTACGACTCTCTATCAGACCAATCTGCCTGTGTAAACCAAAGAGTAGCTGAGTTAAGTTGAAGATATTGAAGATTATAGTCTTTTTAACCTTTCACTTACAAAATTGCATCACATTGCTCTGAATATGCAGCAGAGAATAGATTTCCTCCATTAGGGTGGAAAATGAAGTTGTATCTCTTTCACTGTCTGACTGTAAATGACAGCGTACTCAGTAAATCAGTTGTACCTGTTTTGCTGCTATTTGAAATTACAGCTGTGTCAGAGATGATACACAACATTGGCCAGTCTACACATAGAGCTTAAAACTCTAAAGTCTAGGAATTACATCAGGGGTAGGCAAACTATCCGGCCCGCGGGACCCTCCTGCCTGGCCCCTGAGCTCCTGGCCCGGGAGACTACCTCCAGCCTCTCCCCTGCTGTTCCCCCCACCCCCGCAGCCTCAGCATGCCCCACCGCCGGCGCAATGCTCTGGGCGGCCGGGCTGTGAGCTCCTGGGGCAGTGCAGCTGCAGAGCCCGGCTTGACCCAGTGCTCTGTGCTGCGCAGTGGCGGCGGCGTGGCCCGGCTCCAGCTGGGCGATGCGGCTGTAGTGCCGCCAGCCACAGTGATCCAGGTAGCGCAGTAAGGAGACAGGGAGCAGGGGCAGTTGGATAGAGGGCAGAGGAATTCGGGGTGGTGGTCACGGGGTGGGGGTGTGGATAGGGGTCAGGGCGGTCAGAGGGCGGGGAACAGGGAGGTTGAATGGGGGCAGGAGTCCCAGGGGGGCAGTCAGGAATGAGAGGAGGGGTTGGATGGGGCGGTGGGGGGCAGTCAGGGGCAGGAGTTCCGGGGGCAGTCAGGAGACAGGGAACGGGGGGGTGGATGGGGAAGGGATCCTGGGGGGCAGTCAGGAAGGAGAGGGAGGGTTGGATGGGGCAGTCAGGGATGGGGGTTCCAGGGGCAGTCAGGGGACAGGGAGCGGGGGTGTGTGGATGGGGCAGGGGTCCCGGGAGGGCCGTCAGGGAACAGGGGGGTTGGATGGGGCAGGAGTCCTGGGGGGGCAGATAGGAGGTGGGGGCCAGGCCACGACCCCCTCCCCTAACCGGCCCCCATACAATTTCCGAAACCCGATGCGGCCCTCAGGCCAAAAAGTTTGCCCGCCCCTGAATTACATAGTTAAGTGACATGGCACCCCTCAAAGTAACCTTAGTTCTGCACCTCTCAGAGCAACATTCCAACATGTCCACAACACACACACTAGCATCCCCATCAGGCAGATCAGATTTCAAGACAAACTGAGATAGCAGTTGGGTTTTAGAGCAGTGAGAAAAGTTGTCTTTTAAACTGGAAGTGAGTCTCAACCTTAACGATAGCAGAGTTGCCACTCCAGTGGATAAGGAAAAGTTATTTACTTATTCCCATAATACAAGAACTAGGGGTCATCAAATGAAATTAATAGGCAGCAGGTTTAAAACAAATAAAAGGAAGTTCTTCTTCACGCAGCGCACAGTCAACTTGTGGAACTCCTTACCTGAGAAGGTTGTGAAGGCTAGGACTATAACAGAGTTTAAAAGAGAACTGGATAAATTCATGGTGGTTAAGTCCATTAATGGCTATTAGCCAGGACGGGTAAGGAATGGTGTCCCTAGCCTCTGTCTGTCAGAGGATGGAGATGGATGGCAGGAGAGAGATCACTTGATCATTGCCTGTTAGGTTCACTCCCTCTGGGGCACCTGGCATTGGCCACTGTCGGTAGACAGGATACTGGGCTAGATGGACCTTTGGTCTGACCCGGTACGGCCTTTCTTATGTTCTTATGTTCTTATGTTATGTTCATTATCAGACCTCAGGGTTAGCGACGTCCATGCAGCTTACCTTGATGTACACCTGGATCTTTTCCCTAGTGCAGCCTACACTGAGTCCAGTCCCCTGCTATCACAGGCAGCCCCTTCATAGAACCCTGTTCAGAAACTTATCAAGCTCCATTTTCAAACTAGTTCTGTTGTTTGCCCCACAACTCTCCCTCTTCTGATGAGCAGAAACCTTCCGTTTCCAGCCTCAATTTGATTCAGGGCCAGTTTCTTCTTGTTTCTTCTTGTGCAAACTTTGTCTGTTAGCTTCTGTAGCTCATCTCCCTCCCTGATGTTTCCCCCTCTGATGCATTTATAGAGAGCGATCACAGCCCCTCTCAGCCTTCCCTTTACTAGTCTAAATAAGCAATGTTCTTTTGGTCTCCTCTCTTAAGACAGGCCCTCCATGACTCTGATCATCCTGGGAGCCCTTCTCTGCACATGTTCCACTTTGAATTCATCCATCTCTGGCTGAGGTAGTTGAATACCCCACAGATACCAGGATAGGAGAACAGCCTCTCTCTCAAAGTATCGAGTTCCTGCGTGTTGAGCCTTGACGCTGAGAACAAGCTACAATTTGCCGCTGAAGCAGAGGAGCAGCTAAGGAGGGATTTGAGTAGGGAGGTTTTTCAGAGGACTCCAGGAACAAGGAGGAGGGAAAATGGAACTTACCAAACTCAGCAACAATTTTCTCTAAAAGACAAAAAAGAGAAATTATGAATGTATGATAGCTGTTAAGAAGTTGTAATACAGAGGTCTCCTCCCTAGCTCCTACTCCCAGCTACATTTTGGTATTTTTGCAACGTCAAACACTGGTAGTTTTTCTTTGTTTCTTTCCCATTTTTTGCAACACACTTTTCTGCCATTGTTGATCACTAGTTTTGGGCAACAATTTTCAGCAGAAGTATTTTTCAGTGGAAAATGCATATAAATTTAAATAAAATTTAAAAATAAATAAATGGAGATATCCTATCTCTTAGAACTGGAAGAAACCTTGAAATGTCATTGAGTCCAGTCCCCTGCCTTCACCAGCAGGGCCAAGTACTGATTTTTGCCCCAGCCCCTGCTTTTGCGAACAGGGGCTGCTAACAGGGAGTTTCGCAAGGGAGTTCTCCAGGTGAAGGAGGAGCAATACAGCACCCTTTTGGGATAAGTGACTGTCTGTAGTGTGTGTTTGTTTGTGTTTGGGGGTTACTTGGTGTGTGCTGAGCTTGTGTTTGTCAGTCTGTTTGTTTGGTTGTTTGTTTGAAGGACCGTGTGCTGTGGCTGGCAGTTGGAAGCTGTGAGCTTCAAAGGAAGGTTTGAAAGCTAGAAGCCTCTGGTAATTGGCTGAGCCTTAATCAGTGGGCGGGGCATTCATACAGGCCAGGGCTTTATAAAGCAGCGCACAAGCGACCAGGGAGCTTTTGCGAACAGGGGCTGCTAACAGGGAGTTTCGCAAGGGGAGCAGGAAGGGGCGCGGGTCCCTTGCCGGTTCTATCTGTTTTCCCTTTATTCCCCTTAAAACCTAAAACTTCTTGCTTAAACAACCCTTACAGCAGACAGGGGGCTGCAGACGGGAGTTTGACAGAGGGAGGCTTACGATGGTTAGGAAGACCCGCAACACCTGTGTCAGCACTGCTTCTGTCTCCTCCACCTGCGCCTGTAGCCAGACAGAGCGCCTGAGCATGGATGCTTCTACCCAGATCCTGGTGTGGTTTTGCAGAGACTGTAACTTGCAATTTCCACTTACTGATATCCAGGCTGGGGGGACCATCCAATGTGAAAGGTGCCTGCTGGTGGAATCTCTCAGGCAGCAGGTGGGAGAGCTACAGGAGGAGGTGGCTAGGTTGAGAAGCATCCGAATCCACGAGCAATTCCTGGACAGTGTCCATGTGGAGACAGATGAGGTAGCTGTCCCAGTACACAGGACTGCTGATACACCACTGGTGGAGGAGGAGATGGCTCAGGGTGGACACTGGCAGCTGGTTACTTCTGGCAGCAGGCAGTGCTCCACCCCTGCTCCGAACCCTCCCGCTGTGGTAATAGGTAACCGTTATGCTCTTCTTGATACAGGAAAGAAGGCATCACCCCCTACAGTAAAGGAGGAGAAGCCTCGTACCCCTAAGGCTGGGAGGTCTGCTGCCACCACTGCAAATAGGAAACGTAGGGTAGTGGTGGTCGGAGACTCTCTGCTGAGGGGGACGGAGGCGCCCATCTGTCGCCCTGACATTTCATCTCGGGAGGTATGCTGCCTGCCGGGAGCCCGTATCCGAGACGTTACGGAGGCATTGTCGAGGATTATCCAGCCCTCTGACTACTACCCCATGCTACTCATCCATGTGGGCACAAATGATACTGCGAGGTGTGACACTGAGCGGATCAAGAGTGACTACAGGGCTCTGGGAGTACGGGTGAAGGAGTTTGGAGCGCAGGTGGTATTCTCTTCGATTCTTCCTGTCAAAGGTAGGGGCCCGGGCAGAGACAGATGCATCATGGAGGTGAATGCCTGGCTGCGAAGATGGTGTCGCCAGGAGGGCTTTGGCTTCCTAGACCATGGGATGCTATTTGAGGAAGGACTGCTAGGCAGAGATGGCGTTCACCTTTCGAGGACGGGAAAGACCCTATTTGGACACAGACTGGCTAACCTAGTGAGGAGGGCTTTAAACTAGGTTCGATGGGGAGAGGTGACCAAAGCCCACAGGTAAGTGGGGAACATGGAGACCTGGGAGATGGGTCGGAAACGAGAGGGAGTGTGGGCTATATTGGCAGACAGAAAGGAGGGTCAGGACAAAACTGGGAGGCAAGATCAAACCAGTATCTTAGATGCCTATATACAAATGCGAGAAGTATGGGTAATAAGCAGGAAGAACTGGAAGTGCTAATAAATAAATACAACTATGACATTGTTGGCATCACTGAAACTTGGTGGGATAATACACATGATTGGAATGTTGGAGTGGATGGATACAGCTTGCTCAGGAAGGATAGACAGGGGAAAAAGGGAGGAGGTGTTGCCTTATATATTAAAAATGTACACACTTGGACTGAGGTAGAGATGGACATAGGAGATGGAAGTGTTGAGAGTCTCTGGGTTAGGCTAAAAGGGGTAAAAAACAAGGGTGATGTCATGCTAGGAGTCTACTACAGGCCACCTAACCAGGTGGAAGAGGTGGATGAGGCTTTTTTTAAACAACTAACAAAATCATCCAAAGCCCAAGATTTGGTGGTGATGGGGGACTTCAACTATCCAGATATATGTTGGGAAAATAACACAGCGGGGCACAGACTATCCAACAAATTCTTGGACTGCATTGCAGACAACTTTTTATTTCAGAAGGTTGAAAAAGCTACTAGGGGGGAAGCTGTTCTAGACTTGATTTTAACAAATAGGGAGGAACTCGTTGAGAATTTGAAAGTAGAAGGCAGCTTGGGTGAAAGTGATCATGAAATCATAGAGTTTGCAATTCTAAGGAAGGGTAGAAGGGAGAACAGCAAAATAGAGACAATGGATTTCAGGAAGGCGGATTTTGGTAAGCTCAGAGAGCTGATAGGTAAGGTCCCATGGGAATCAAGACTGAGGGGAAAAACAACTGAGGAGAGTTGGCAGTTTTTCAAAGGGACACTATTAAGGGCCCAAAAGCAAGCTATTCCGCTGGTTAGGAAAGATAGAAAATGTGGCAGAAGACCACCTTGGCTTAACCACGAGATCTTGCATGATCTAAAAAATAAAAAGGAGTCGTATAAAAAATGGAAACTAGGACAGATTACAAAGGATGAATATAGGCAAACAACACAGGAATGCAGGGGCAAGATTAGAAAGGCAAAGGCACAAAATGAGCTCAAACTAGCTACAGGAATAAAGGGAAACAAGAAGACTTTTTATCAATACATTAGAAGCAAGAGGAAGACCAAAGACAGGGTAGGCCCACTGCTTAGTGAAGAGGGAGAAACAGTAACAGGAAACTTGGAAATGGCAGAGATGCTTAATGACTTCTTTGTTTCGGTCTTCACCGAGAAGTCTGAAGGAATGCCTAACATAGTGAATGCTAATGGGAAGGGGGTAGGTTTAGCAGATAAAATAAAAAAAGAACAAGTTAAAAATCACTTAGAAAAGTTAGATGCCTGCAAGTCACCAGGGCCTGATGAAATGCATCCTAGAATACTCAAGGAGCTACTAGAGGAGGTATCTGAGCCTCTAGCTATTATCTTTGGAAAATCATGGGAGACGGGGGAGATTCCAGAAGACTGGAAAAGGGCAAATATAGTGCCCATCTATAAAAAGGGAAATAAAAACAACCCAGGAAACTACAGACCAGTTAGTTTAACTTCTGTGCCAGGGAAGATAATGGAGCAAGTAATTAAGGAAATCATCTGCAAACACTTGGAAGGTGGTAAGGTGATAGGGAACAGCCAGCATGGATTTGTAAAGAACAAATCATGTCAAACCAATCTGATAGCTTTCTTTGATAGGATAACGAGTCTTGTGGATAAGGGAGAAGCTGTGGATGTGGTATACCTAGACTTTAGTAAGGCATTTGATACGGTCTCGCATGATATTCTTATCGCTAAACTAGGCAAATACAATTTAGATGGGGCTACTATAAGGTGGGTGCATAACTGGCTGGATAACCGTACTCAGAGAGTTGTTATTAATGGTTCCCAATCCTGCTGGAAAGGCATAACGAGTGGGGTTCCGCAGGGGTCTGTTTTGGGACCGGCTCTGTTCAATATCTTCATTAACGACTTAGATATTGGCATAGAAAGTACGCTTATTAAGTTTGCGGATGATACCAAACTGGGAGGGATTGCAACTGCTTTGGAGGACAGGGTCATAATTCAAAATGATCTGGACAAATTGGAGAAATGGTCTGAGTTAAACAGGATGAAGTTTAACAAAGACAAATGCAAAGTGCTCCACTTAGGAAGAAAAAATCAGTTTCACACATACAGAATGGGAAGAGACTGTCTAGGAAGGAGTACGGCAGAAAGGGATCTAGGGGTTATAGTGGACCACAAGCTAAATATGAGTCAACAGTGTGATGCTGTTGCAAAAAAAGCAAACATGATTCTGGGATGTATTAACAGGTGTGTTGTGAGCAAGACACGAGAAGTCATTCTTCCGCTCTACTCTTCTCTGGTTAGGCCTCAGCTGGAGTATTGTGTCCAGTTCTGGGCACCGCATTTCAAGAAAGATGTGGAGAAATTGGAAAGGGTCCAGAGAAGAGCAACAAGAATGATTAAAGGTCTTGAGAACATGACCTATGAAGGAAGGCTGAAAGAATTGGGTTTGTTTAGTTTGGAAAAGAGAAGACTGAGAGGGGACATGATAGCAGTTTTCAGGTATCTAAAAGGGTGTCATAAGGAGGAGGGAGAAAACTTGTTCACCTTAGCCTCTGAGGATAGAACAAGAAGCAATGGGCTTAAACTGCAGCAAGGGAGGTCTAGGTTGGACATTAGGAAAAAGTTCCTAACTGTCAGGGTGGTTAAACACTGGAATAAATTGCCTAGGGAGGTTGTGGAATCTCCATCTCTGGAGATATTTAAGAGTAGGTTAGATAAATGTCTATCAAGGATGGTCTAGACACTATTTGGTCCTGCCATACGGGCAGGGGACTGGACTTGATGACCTCTCGAGGTCCCTTCCAGTTCTAGAATCTATGAATCCCTACACGGCTCCCTCAAGGATTGAACTCACAACCCTGGGTTTAGGGGGCCAATTCTCAAACCACTGAGCTATCCCTCCCCCATATTCAGTGCAACAAAAACATTTCATGAATTCATGTTGCTTTTGTTAACTTATTTCAGTTGAAAAAAATATTTGTTGTGGAAAATATTGAAATATTCCTTTTGACAGTTCCAAAAAGGAAATATCAATGTTGGGGCTAGATTCACAAGGGGATTTGTGCGCCATTCACAAAATAGTGGTGATGGTGGGCCCTTTATATCAAATAGACCACTGGTTAATGAATGCACCTGAGATGTGGAGACCCTTTTTTAATCCAGTTCTTTCCCTTCTCCTATGTAATTGCCCAGACTACCAGGATACAGGATATTCTGTCAGAGAGTCTTCTTCATCTCTCCGGTTGGAGCTGTTCAATTTCGTATAAATTAAAAGGCAAAAAACGTCACTAACACAGAGTTAAAGTTGCCTGGCTATAGCTCATGCCCTTCCAGGATGTCAAGTTCAGCAAACCTGAAACTTCAGATACCCAGGAGATACAGAATGAAGGTAAACACCCCACAGCCTGAACTCTGCTCCCCTGGAGCTGGCAAGAGCCACTGGGAATTATCTGTACACACTCCAGCAGCACTCACTGTATAAGGTGTTGCTGTATTGAATGGTGGTGGGAGAAGTGGCAGTAGACTGGAAAAGCTGTGATTGTGAGATGAGGAGATCTGGTCTCAGTTTCTTCCACCCCCCACCTCCCTGCCACCATGTGTGGCCAAGTGAACGAGGTGCATGTGGACCCGTGAGATTCCAGTCTGTTCCATTTCCATACAGAATTGTGTAGCTTGTGTCAGGGGCAGGGCACTGGGGCCTTCTTGCCATGGGCATTGTCAGTGGTGAGGTAGAGTATGAGAGCAGGCTGTGGGTTTAATGATGGGTAGGTGAAAGTACAGGTCAGACAAGGCAGAGTGGCAGTGTGTGTGTGTGTTATGGGCATATAGGGGCATCGCTCCAAGAAAGCAGAGTTAAGGTTGTATGTTGTTTACCTTTATGCTTTCTGAAGTTTGTGTTTTGCTGAACTCAATATTCTGGAAGGGCAGAGCTGTTGCCGGGTAACCTTAACTCTGCATTAGTAACAGAATCAGAGAAATGTAGGGCTGGAAGGGACCTGGAAACATCATCAAGTCCAGACTCTTGCACTGAGGCAAGAGCAAGTAAATCTAGACCATCCCTGACAGGAATTTGTCCAACATGTTCAAAAAACCTCCAATGATGGGGATCCATAACCTTCCTTTTGCCATTTCATTTCCTGGGTTTTTTACAGGGAAAGTGGAATTAGTGGTCATTTAGACAGCTCTAGTGCTCACCAAGATTTTCAGTTGATATGCTGCTGTGGCTAGTTAATAATATAAAGACATATCTTTATATATTGCTTTTCATCACTCGATCTCAAAGAACTTTACATCATTATACTCATTTTATAGATGGGGAAACTGAGGCAGAGAGAGGCAAAGGAACTTGCCTGAGGTCATCAGCAGGCCAGTAGCAGAGCTAGGATTGGAACAGTCCCAGTCCAGTGGCCTTTCCACTAAGCCACATGGTAGCTCTGTGATCCCTCAAATATGATCCCCCAGTCCTCCTCCCTGCTCTTGTACATTTTATTACAGTGGAATGAGGATAATGGTTGTGCTTTACAGTGTTTGACGTGTGTAGTTGCTAACAGGAATGGTGAGAGAAATCTCATCCATGGTCCGTGTCCCCAAACCTTGGCAGTTTTATTACACGGTTGTTACAGGAACTTTACTCATATGAGAGACGACTGTGTGTATCTCTGCTTCGCCACCTCCTGCCCATCATTCCCTGAATCATGTATCCCCCCCCCACACACACACACACAAACACCAACTTTTCTAGTTCCTCTCCCCTTCCCATCCTACTAAGCCATACGTTGGCCTTGGAGAAGCCATTCACATGGAAGAAGTTGCTCTTTGCTCTCTCCTGCCCTGTGCTGCTGTGTTCACATGTCACAGCCAGCAGCTTACTGAAGGGCTGCATGCAGCCTTGCTTATTGAGCCTGAGCTGAGCCCCTCATTCCCATCGTTCACTCCCAGTTGGGCCTCCTGCCCCCTAGCTTCAGCCAGGCTTCCATAGTTATGCCCCAGGCCCACCTAGTGCACCCAGGCCCAAACCAAGCCCCTCTGCCCCACACAGGGGTGATGTGTAGTTAACTCTTCATTGTCTGAATTTCAGATGTTTAAATTTGTGCCACCCCCATCCCTGCTCCTGAGCCCAGCTCACATGGAGAGGCAGGGAAAGGGGTTCAGACACCCGAGAGGAGTAGGGTCTCCCAGATCTCAGCACACACAGAAAGGGGGAATTCAGGGCTGACAGGCCCCCTCATCCCTTAACCCCCAATATCCTCTGTTACTCCTCACATTCTCCAATACTTTACATCTTCTCCCCTCACACCACCCCAAATCCCTACCCCTCCCTCTTACCTGAGCCCCCAAACCCTTTCCCCTGCCCTACCATCTATTCCCATTTATCCCACCTAGCTGCAAAACCAAACCCTTTTCCCAATATTCCCACTTACTCTTCTACCCCAATCACCCTCCCTTCCTAGTGACTATTTGCTTGGGTTGTGTATTTTCAGCTAAAAAAATAGTATTAATGCCTTTGGATTATTCTGCTGCACTCAGATTACATTTCTCCCAAATCAAAACCCCCTTTGATAGAGGCAGATTGGAGCAATAGGCCTGTTTTTTGTTCTTCACATTTCTCTCTGGGTTTGGATTTAAACTCTCACTGCCTAGGACAGGACTCAGATTCAATGACTATGACAGGGGTCAGCAACATTTGAGAAGTGGTGTGCCGAGTCTTCATTAATTTAAGGTTTCGCGTGCCAGTAATACATTTTACATTTACAGGGGCCAGTGGAGGGAACCCCAGACTGGCAGCACGGGTGGCAGACGGAACCCCAGACAGACAGTATGGGATTCTGGTCGCCGGCCCCGCTCAGCCCGTTGCCGGCCCGGGGTTCAAGGCAATCAAGGCATGAGAAATCAAGAAATCAAGGCACTCAAAATTAATGGCTGCTTTGAAATGTTGGCCTGTGTGGGTGTTGACCCCATAATTTTCAGAGGGATATGACTCAGCTAGATAAACTCTGTCAGGGATGGAATTTGATATACAAGAGTTTTACTGATGCTCACCAGTTCCCAGGGATACTACCAGGCTTAATTCATTAGTGTTTATAAAGGAAGAGATTGGCTGATTGGCTAGAGAATGTATTTAGCATTATTAGCCCAGCAACTGATATCTTAGGGACAGTTCCCACTAGCTTACTTTTGCCTCTTCTTCCCCGTATTTCTTCAGCCATGTCTGAGATGGGGCCTAAGAAGACCTGGTGCCAAGGGGCACAGGCTGTGAGGGGTCCTTCTCTAATGCCCCTGCCCATAGGCATACACATCTCTGACATAGGGGGTGGGGCGAAAGGGACCTCAGCTCTCACACACAAACTCAGGCTGTCCACCACAAACTCTGTCAGATTAAGCACAGATCCATTTATCCCTAAACTGGGATGCAGGGCTCAACAAAACTTCCATTTATCTGGAGACAAGGGGAGGAGGTAGGGAGGCCAGCAGGGGCTGGGCCTGGCTGCTCTCCTGCTTCACTTTAGGACAGTACCATTCTGTGTATGATGGGGCATCATCTGAGACCTAATGTATCATACAGTAGTGTGCTACATTCAGTCACAGGGAGAACAAAGGCAGGAGGGCAGCACATACAGCAGACCAAGCCCTGAGATAGCTGAATCCATCAGAGAATTAGAATTTGCTATGGAAAGAGAGAGAGGGAAAGTGCAATGGGAACTACAGGAAAGAAGGGTGGGTGTAAGGGAAAAGATGGAGGAGGGGGGTGTTTCTATGTGCAGAGGGGAGTGGAGCGGAGGTGAGGCAGGTACTGGGTGGCTGTCCCCTGACAGCAGAGAAGGGAACAGAGATCGGTGGTGCGGGGCAGATGGGGAGGCGGGGAAGATGGGAAGGGGGTAGAAGGGAGTGGGGAAGGCGATGGAGCAGATGGAAATGGTTGTGGGGGGCGAACATGACACAGGTATAAGGGAGTGGGGGAGGCAGTGTGAGGAACTGACAGGAAGGGGGGTAAAGGGGAGAGGATGTGGGGGCAGGTGGGAAGGGGCAAGGGAGTGGAGGAGGTAGTGGGGCAGATGGGAAGGGACCTGGAAGGGAGACAGTGGGAGGTAGAAGGGAGTGAGGGAGGTGGTGGGGCAGACAGGAAGAGGGCATGGAAGGGAGAGGGAGAGAGGGAGGGGGCAGACAGGAAGAGGGAATTGAAGGGAGAGGGTATCTGGGGCAGATGAGGCGGGGTGGGGGGCAGACGGGAATGGGAGATGGGGAGGCAGTGGGGCAAAGTGGGTGGAAGGGAGACAGTATGGGGGTAGAGGGGAAGGGAGTGGGGAGGTGGTGTGGAGGTAGATAGGAGGGGGGAAGGGAGTGAGGGTAGACGGGAAGGGGGTGGGGAGAGGCGGGCGGGGGGGCTGCAAGGATTCAGGGGGGGAGTGAGTGGGGGACTTTGGGGGAGAGGACACTGCTCCTCTCATGTACAGGAGGACCTGGGGGTGCAGCTGAGGAGCGAGGGAAGCAGGTTTCTCTTGGCCCCGAAGGGCTGGACCTGAAGCAAGACTGACACAGGACGGGCGTTCCAGTGGGCCCTCCCCCTATTTTGGCGGCGGCGGACAGGAATCGCCGCTTTCCCCGCATGCGGCTCTGCGCCACTGTAACTCCGCAGCGACCCCTCCCCCGCGCTGCCCCCGGGCACCACACCGACGCCCACCTGTAGGTATGGCGGGCGGAGTGAACGGGCGGGGAACCCAGCGGCAGCACCCCACTGCGCTCCCCTCGTGGCATGGGGGCATCGCTCAGTGGCGCGCTTCGGTATCTGGTCACCGCATTGTCCCCTGCCCAGGTCGCTCTGGGGAGGGCTTGGGCGGCGGGGGCAGCCTGCAAAGAGTCGCCCGCCCTGCTGCACACACACCCCTTCCTGCGGAGGAGGTGGTGGACAGTGCCGGTGATGTTCTGCCTTCGCATGGCCCTAGCCCTCTACATCACCCCGGCCCCGCGCCCCCTCCTGGCCCCAGGCGGAAAGAGGCGGAGGGCCTGATCCGCCGGGCAGGGGATTGGCTCCTGCTGGATACGCAGGGGTCAGTGCCCCACTCCCAGGACAGAAGAGGGGGTGCTGCTGCCGGCCTGGGGTTTGGGCCGCCGGCCCCGCTCAGCCCGCTGCTGGCCTGGGTTTCCATTAAAAAGCGTGCCATTAAAAAGCAGCTCGTGTGCCACCTTTGGCACACGTGCTGCAGGTTGCTGACCCCTGGACTATGACATTCCCTCAGAGCCACCCAGACACAGTAAAAAAAAAAAAGGTAGTTTTCCAGGTATTTAGCCTCTCTGTCTGCACAATCTTCGGTATAATCCCTTTAGTTCGTGATTTAGCACAAGAGACTATTGACGAGCTAAACTAGAGCAGCAAAATCTTTCTGAAATACATTTTTCATTTCATTTTCTGCAAAGGGCTGGCAAATGTCAATGCCCTCTGTTGAGATAACCTTTGAGGTCTGGAGACCCTGGTGTGACCAACTGAGCCCTAGACTGATCATAGAATCATAGAAGATTAGGGTTAGAAGGGACCTCAGGATGGAGATTATACCCCCTCCCTAGCTAACCCATTCACCAGCCTCCTAGTGAAATAGTGTTTCCTAATATACAGCCTAAACCTCCCCCACTGCAACTTGAGACCATTCCTCCTTGTTCTGTCATCTGCCACCACTGAGAACAGTCTAGATCCATCCTCTTTGGAACCCCCCTTCCAGTAGTTGAAAGCAGCTATCAAATCCCCCCTCATTCTTCTCTTCTGCAGACTAAATAAGCCCACTGATCACTATGTATGAGCAAAAAATGGTGGCCAAAATTGGTCAATTTAAAGAAAAGCTGTTTTGGGGGGGAGGGAGGGGCTGTATATCCGCAATGCTTTGATTAAATGGTCACAAGTTTGGACCAGTAATAGAAACCTGGGCCCCCACAAGCCACAACAAATCTCAGGGCAATCCAAGGAACCATGCAGATTTTAGAGCACTTAGGAAAGACCAGCTTTAAAGCAAAACATGAACCTTAACTATAGCAGGGCTGTCACACTTATAAACTCAAATACTTAATATACCTTAGAGAATACTTACAAAAATGCCTGAAAAAAAGTATGAATGGTTCTGTAGGCCAGGGATTAGGATCTTCACTGTGGAGGTGTGCATATGACTATTACATTTATTTATTTAATTAATGAATTTACTTATTATAAATAATAATAATTATTTAATTACTTATACAGCTAGAACATCATCAATAGGAGAGACTGAGAGGGACTCAGAATACCCAACAATGCTGCAATTAGGTCACTCGTTTAGGAAAGGGAAAATGCAACTTACTAAGTTCAGCAACAATTTTCTCTAAAAGACAAAAAAGAGAAATTAATAATGTATGAGAGCTGTTAAGAAGCTGTAGTATAGTGGTCTCATCTCTATCTCCCAATCGCCACTCAATTTTGATATTTTTGCAAAGTCAAAAACTGGTATTTTTTGTTTTTCTTTCTTTGTTTCCTGTTTTTGGCATGCAGAAGTGGGACACCCCAGAGATGACAGGACAGGAGAACAGCGCTTTTCGCAAAGTATCCAATTCCAGGGTGTTGAGCCTGGAAGTTGAGGACAAGCTACAATTTGCTGCTGAAGCAAAGTAGGAGCCAGGGTGTGGAGGACATGGGATGACATGATTGGTGGACAATTGAGGCAGCTGATTGGGGTGGCCCAATGTTGGATCAGGCTCTTCATTGCTCTGGTGGGAGAGGCGAGCTTGAGAAGGATCAAAAGCACCTGGTGCCAGGAGCAAACCAACCAGAGTCGCCCTGACCACAGGGGAACCAGCCCCATGTGCCCAGACATGTGGTGATGGGGGGAAATGACAGCGGGAAAACTTGGGGGTGATGCAAGCCCCTGCAGCCAGAAGGATTCCTCTAGCAGTGGCAGGAGAAGCAGCAACAGCCTGTTGCCCGGACAGCCTCTGGCCTTTTCAGTTTGCTGATTTCCTCTTCGCTCTGTTCTGCTCCCTGCCTCCCTCTGCCCTTCATGGGCCTAGGCAGGACCTGAACTGCTAATGTGTTGAACAAGCACATTCTAAACAACAGTATTTCAGGCCTTCCTCATTTATCTTAGAAGCGAAGAAGAGCACAAGCTGTGTTTGTTTCCCCTTTGCTTGTCCCTGGAACACATCCCATTGGGACCAAAAATTACCTTTGTTTTGCTTTGTTTCGGATCGCAGAGTTGCTAGAAGGAGAAAAAGGCAAATTGTGAGCTTTCATTCTGCCATGTTTATGGCGATATTCCGACTGTTGAACACAATGTGCTGTACTTGTGAAAGAGGGGGACAGTTTACAGTCAGTGGCTTAAAACATACTTGTCTCAAATATGGTATTACTGATATTTTTGTTCTTTTTTGTTGCATTTTTTTTGTAGTTTTGAAAAGTCAAACACTGGTAGTTTTGTGCCATTTTGCAAATACAAAGTCTACCCTTCTTTATGATTATGTCTCTGTTTAACAAACCAGTCTGGCTATGCAGTCCAGAAACATAATGATTTAGACTGGGGAAGGAGCAACTGACAGCCCTTCTGATCTCTGTTACATGTGAAAGCTACTAGCACTTTGTCTATGAACAGGCCTTCACTGCAAAAACGGTTTGTTTTTACACTGAAATGGTAGCTAATGGAGACGCTGTCTCACTATGAAATCCTAGTGGAGACAAACCACTGCACATTTTATCTCAGTGTAACTAGCTGAGATTAACCCCGCAGTCCTCAGGTTTACTGTGCACTGAGATACAAAGTACAGAACTTTTCTACAACAGGAAAATATATGAAGCTTAGCTACCTTGCTGTCCACCTGTTTCCTAGAACAGCCTCCATCCACCTCCCTGACTGACATAGTGGAATGGGGCATGGAGTCCAGCAGGGCTGGCTCCAGGGTTTTTGCCTCCCCAAGCAGCCCCCCCCCCCCCCAAAAGCCGCGATCGCGATCTGCGGCACTTCGGCGGGAGGTCCTTCACTCCGAGCTGGAGTGAGGGACCCTCTGCTGAATTGCCGCCGAATAGCTGGACGTGCCGCCCCTCTCCGAAGTGGCTGCCCCAAATACCTGCTTGCTAAGCTGGTGCCTGGAGCCAGCCCTGGAGTCCAGGCAGGAGAGCAGCCCCTCTCACAAAATACCGTGCTCCTGCATTAGTGAGACAAAGGCAGCCCATGTTTCATGTTCATAGAATCATAGAATATCAGGGTTGGAAGGGACCTCAGGAGGTCATCTAGTCCAACCCCCTGCTCAAAGCAGGACCAATTCCCAACTAAATCATCCCAGCAAGGGCTTTGTCAAGCCTGACCTTAAAAACCTCTAGGGAAGGGGATTCCACCACCTCCCTAGGTAACCCATTCCAGTGCTTCACCACCCTCCTACTGAAATTTTTTTTCCTGATATCCAACCTAAACCTCCCCCACTGCAACTTGAGACCATTACTCCTTGTTCTGTCATCTGGTACGACTGAGAACAGTCTAGATCCATCCTCTTTGGAACCCCCTTTCAGGTAGTTGAAAGCAGCTATCAAATCCCCCCTCATTCTTCTCTTCTGCAGACTAAACAATCCCAGTTCCCTCAGCCTCTCCTCATAAGTCATGTGCTCCAGGCCCCTAATAATTTTTGTTGCCCTCCACTGGACTCTTTCCAATTTTTCCACATCCTTGGGGGAGGGATAGCTCATTGGTTTAAGCATTGGCCTGCTAAACCCATGAGGTTGTGAGTTCAATCCTTGAGGGGGGCCATTTAAGCATCTGGGGCAAAAATCTGTCTGGGGATTGGTCCTGCTTTGAGCAGCGGGTTGGACTAGATGACCTCCTGAGGTCCCTTCCAACCCTGATATTCTATGATACTTGTAGCGTGGGGCCCAAAACTGGACACAGTACTCCAGATGAGGCCTCACCAATGCAGAATAGAGGGGAACTGCAATGCTCCAAACACAGTCCTTGGAAACACTCATTTAAGGGAAGTGACAGAGCTATTCATTTATGAGACCAGTTAATTGACCATTACAAGGTAATCTGAACTGTATGCAGATGGTGATGAACAGAATTCATAAAATGATGGCACCTGGTGAGCACAAGTGGAATGGCAGGGAATGTCTGCTGCTTGTGACATTTGCTGCCGGTGAGCACCTTACGATATTTCAAGGAGGACACAGAAGTTTAGTCATGGAAAAAAGAACTACTTTCTAAGTGCCCCCCCACCCCATCTATAGTTATAGTTCATTTCCGAATCCGTCAGAAAAGATGTAATTCTCCTCTTCACATGGGACCAGTGCAAGGCCTAGGCATTCCATACATCTCATCTAGGGACATCTCAAAATGGGACATAAGCAGGATTTAAGTTGGGTCTAGCCTCATGCCGGCTTTCTGAGTGGACATACATGTCACACAGCACTCATTCCAGCTAGTTTCTAGCTCATCACAGAAAGTATGGAAATGGGCCTGTTATTTATGTAGCTCAATATTTACAACCAATGCTAAAAACAGCATAACTAATTATTAGTAGTGTTGCACACAATCTCTCTCAGTGTCAGAGACTGAGCAGATGTGCCAGACATTTTTTTTCAAAAGAGCATTAAAATCAATTTTAGATTTTAAGAAATCAAATTTTTAAAACCATGGAAATTAAAAGTTAAGATTCAGCTTTAACTTAAACCACCCAGAAATGAAACTCTTACAACCACTACTGCAAACCACAGTCAGCCAAACAACTGTAACTCCATCGTAGCAGCACTACCTACCTCCTATCTTCCGTTCTAATACTACTAAACTGCAGCAGGCACAGTAGAGGTACAGTTTGCAGGTGGGTGAAGTATTGACAATGTTGTCCCCACCTGTTTAGGATTAAACACACATCTCTGGTACTAAGCAGAATACTACGACAGGAGACTGAACTCTTCTGGTGCTAGTGCCATACTCTGGTTTAGGTACCTGAATGGTCCTCATTACCACAGTGTCTAGGTACCTTTCCAGCCTTTCAAGCTTTAGTGTATTTATCCTCACAACCCCTCTGGGAGGTAGGGCAGTGCTATTATGCCCATTGTACAGATGGGGAACTGAGTCACAGAGGGACAGGTTTTCTAAAGGGATTGAGGCACCCAGAGATTCAGAGAGGAGCCTAGAAAGATTTTGAAAAGCCTCGCAGCACCTAACTCCTATTGAAATCAATGGGAGTTTGGTGCCCTTGGCACTTCTGAAAATCCCACTAGGCACCAAACAGCATCTTTAGGCATCTCCCCAGCTTTAATAATCTGGCCCTAAGTGACTCACCCAAGGTCCCACGGGACATCTGTGGCGGAGCAGGCTAGTGCTGTAACCACTGTACCATCCTGCCTTGCTAATCTCCTGGGCTCAGCCTGGGCATTTGCACAGGAAGGTATGTGACCAACCCCCACCTGTGCTATCTGGACACAGACCTTCAGCACTACCAGCACCTCCACCATGTGAGCTACAGCCCCAACTCCAGGAAGTGCTCACATTTGTTGTGTGTGTTCTTAAGCCCAGCTGTGCAGCCTGAAAGTCCACAGACAAATTGTGGAATCAGGGAATGGGGTGGGTGGAATTTCCTTAAATGTTCAAAACTGAGGTGTCAGACTGTTAGTGCCTGTTAGTAAATACTAACCTGTTTAGTCCTCCTCTCTTTTTCACATATTAAATTCATTCCCATATGTGATAAATGAGGGGTGGGGGGTAGCTCCCTTTTATGGACACCCAGCCAGTCAGTAGCTACAGAATCCTCCCTAGCAGCCAGGGGCGGCTCTAGGCACCAGCAAAGCAAGCACATGCTTGGGGCAGCCCATTTGCAGGGGCAGCAGGGAGCTGAGAACCAACAGGGGGCCCTGGGAGCTGTAGTTCCTTGGTTAGCTCCCTGCCTATAGAGCCAGCCCTGGAGCAGGGAAAGAACTACATTTCCCAGCATTCCCTTGGCCACTACCAACAGGAAAGGGGGAGGGAGGGAGGAAGCTGAGACCTCATGCTGCAGCCTGCTGTGAATGGAGAGCTGCACTGGGAAGGGCAGGGATACCATATTTTAACATTCAAAAAATAGGACACTCCACAGGGAAGGAGGGTAGCCCCACCCTGCCACCATCCACCCCCTCTGACTGCCCCCCACAGAAACCCCAACCCATCCAACCCCCCCTGCACCCTGTCCCCTGATCACCCCCTCCTGGGACCCCTGCCCCAACTGCCCCCCAGGACCCCACCCCCTATCTAAGCCCCACTGGTCCTTGTCCCCTGATTGCCCCCTTCCGGGACCCCACCCCCTATCTAAGCTTCCCCTCCCCTTGTCCCCAACTGCCCCCTCCTGAGACCCCCCCCAAGTTCCCCCCTCGGACCCCACCCTCTACCTGTCCCCTGACAAACCCCTGGGACTCCCATACCTATCCAACTGCTGCCTGTCCCCTGAGTGCCCCCCCGAACCCCTGACCCATCTACCCCCCCTTCTCCCTGCCCCTGACTGCCCCCCCGAACCTCCGCCCCATCCAACCCCCCCTGCTCCCTGTCCCTTGACTGCCCCCCCGCAACCCCCTACCCCTTCTCCAACCCCCCAGCCCCCTTACCGTGCCACTCAGACCAGCGTGTCTGGCTTCGCGCAGCGCCAGACACGCTGCTGCATACATGCTGCCGTGCTCCCCTACGGAGCCACAGCCCCCTCCCCCAGCACCTGCCTTCCAGATTTGAACCCCTCAAAATTCAGGAGTGCTCAAGCTCAGTTTGGGCAGCTGTTACTTCATTTCTCCCAAATCAAATATACTGATCCACTGTAACTTGCTGTAGAAAAAGTAGGATAAAATTGAGCAAGAAATGCTTCCCAGTGGTTATTAGGACTGGAATTGCTATTTTCAACAGCCATTGCCTTTTTGTTTGTTTGTTTAAAAGGAAGACAGTGATATTGCATTGGCAAATTCCCCATAGAAAGAAAGAGTGGAACAAAAGAATAATAAAGGCACCTCAACTTTTCCTCATTTATGTAGCACAGTCTTATAATATGCATCCAGATATCCTCCAATCACACAAGCTGAAAATTGTTTCACTTTACTGCAGTTCTGTAACCATATGGGAACCTGTCTGTGTTCTGTGCACATCTAAAATTCCTGCTGAATGACCTGCCCTGGGAACGAGTTACCAGTGACCCAGGGCTGCGGCGGAAGGAGGGTGCAGGTGGGGGGGGAGGGAGAGCCCAGGGCTGGGGCGGCAGGAGGTGTGTGTGGGGGGGCAATGGTGGGGGGGTAGGGGGAGCCCAGGACTGGGACGTCAGGGGGGTGCGGGTCGGGGGATAGAGCCCAGGGCTGGGGCAGCAGGGGAGCAGCCAACATTTTTTTTGCTTGGGGCGGCAAAAAACCTAGAGCCGGCCCTGCTAGCAGCTGGACCCTAATTGCCTTACCTGTAAAGGGTTAAGAGAAGCCTAAACTGAGTTGGCACCTGACCAGGGGAACCAATAGGGAGGCTGCACCCTTTCAAATTGGGGAAAACTGCTAGGTGTGGGGGGGTCTTTTGTTCTCTTGGGGCTGGAGAGAGGGACAAAAACAGCAACAGGCTGTAAGTTTTGGGCCAGGTATGGGAAATCATCAGCATCATACCTAGAAACTCCTCATTTGGAACCCAAAAATATAAGTAGCACAGGAATGTTAGACAGATGCGATTAGTGATCTTTTTTGTTTGTTTTGGTTTGTGGATTCCTCTGTGCTAACCCCAGGTGCTTTTGTTTTGCTTGTAACCTTTAAACTGGACCCCAAGAAAGTCATTTTTGGTGTTTAATCCCTAACATCCTGGTTTTTCAGATGTTTTTTTTCTTTTTCTAATAAAATTTACCTCTTTTTTTAAAGATTCTAAAGTCCTTAGACAAAGGGTTGGTCTGTGCTCACATAGCTAAGGCAACTGGTTGGTATTTTATTCTTAAGCCTCCCCAGGAAAGAGGGTGAAGAGGTTTGGGGGGGATATTTTGGGGGGATAGGGATTCCAAGTGAGCCTTCCCTGAATATTTTGTCTACATCACTTGGTGGTGGCAGCTATACCAGTCCAAGGGCTCTGTGCCTTGGAGGAGTTTTAACCTAAGCTGGTAAAATATAAGCTTAGGGAGTCTTTCATGTGGGCCCCCACGTTCTGCACTCTAAATGCCAGAGTGGGGAACCAGCCTTGACACCATATGAACTGTTCTCCCCAAATCTTTATGGCATTACCAAAGAGTGTGTTTGAACTCCAAGGCCAGAGAGTTGGTTTTTAACCTGTGAGTGACCCGTATTCAGGAATTTCCTGTGACCAAGTACTGGGCTGTACGTCATTATCACTGGT
The DNA here is from genome assembly GCA_032172135.1 of Glyptemys insculpta. Classification (NCBI taxonomy): domain Eukaryota; kingdom Metazoa; phylum Chordata; order Testudines; family Emydidae; genus Glyptemys; species Glyptemys insculpta. The sequence goes on along the minus strand of JAVMKA010000006.1, from coordinate 138,036,109 downwards.
GCTTCCAAGTCTGTGGGAAATAGATGCCTAAGGAAAGATCCCTCAAGCTCCAGATAGATGGTATAAACAAGACTGGGTGATGGGTTAGCGGCACCTCAGATTTAGCTCTGTTCTTGGATTGATGAGGAATATTTGTTATGGCAGGTGTTTTCTGTCAGGAACTGGGTGGTCGATAACTGGAATAATTGTTAGTGCAGATGGGTTCTGTAAGGAATGAAACAGTGATAAAGGTTGGATTGGAATCCCCTTTAGCTTATCCATCATGTAACCTAAAGGTGCCATAAAGGAAATTCCATTAGTAATTAGGTAAAAAAAATGTCCAAACAGGACACAGTGACATTAATGGTGGGAAAGTATTTTTTCCCTCCAGGAAGGGGTTTCTTTGTGTCTCACACCCTAAAACAAGACACAAGTTTTGGAAAATAGGTAGAGAGTGCAAAACTGCTGGCATCCAGTAACAGATGAGAGAGACACAAAGACCAACATTTTACCGCACACCGAGGATGGTAATGTACCTGTTCTTCCTGTATTGTGTATAGTGCTGTACTCATCTCTGACTGATGATCTTAGATGAAGTAATTCCAGTGGAGCCTGATATTTGACAATCTCGAGTCATTAAATTCAAACACACAACACAGACCAAAACCAACACAACTGATTTTGTTTAGAATCTTGTGCTTTTCAAGACAATCTTGTTATGTATGACTCATGATTTCTGAATGCTTGAGGTAGGCACTGCAGCATATGAGGTTGGCAATCATTTACCTCTGAGTTCCTGCAGTCGAGTAGAAATGGCTCCCTGTTCCTGAACACTCCCATTTTCACTCCTACAAAGAAGACATTCTCAGTCATCTCTGCAGTGACTCTAACAGGAATGTAAGGGGAAATGACAAAGGCAAATGTATATACAGTACCTGCTTGATGTGCTTGCCTCCCCCTGAAAGGAGAAATGGGGAAATGATCAATAATATTCTATAATTTAATAAAACCATGTGTAAAAACATCCAATGATCATTCCCTCTGGGTGTGCATGTCCAACCCTACCCACTACTGTAATAAACTTTGTTCATAATATGTCTTGTGAGGTATAAGGTGACCAGATAGCAAGTATGAAAGATCTGGACAGAGTGTGGGGGGTAATAGGTGCCTTATATAAGAAAAAGCCCCAAATATCAGTACTGTCCCTATAAAATCAGGACATCTGGTCACCCTAGTGAGGTATCACTTGAAAACTAATAACACACTGATCATAAATAGTGTTCTGTAATGTATGTACAAAATGTGTATTAAGAGTTATGAACACAAGCTGAAATTATGACTACAATGTGCTTACCAAGCTGGTCGGGGGAGGGAGTAAACCAGTTTCTCAGAGACAAAGGACAAGCTAACACCTCTAGCCAGGTGTTATCAAACTTGATGGGCAGTCACCTGTCAAGTGCCCATTCTTTGGCAATGCAATGGGGCAGGAACACGTCAATCCGCATTTTAGCAAACAACAGCACGGAACCTCTTCCACCATGAGACTCTGTGTCTCCTTTGTCACAGCTGGAATAAACTTTATCTAGAGGTAACCCTCAGGAAACTGCATTCAAAGGGTGACTGGACTATAAAACTGAGGGGTAAAAGCACCCCAGATCATCTCTCTCTCTCTCTCTTTCACCAAAGGAGACAAAGGAACCATCCCTTTGACTTTGTGGGGGACCCTGACCTGAGAATTTGGTCAGCCCTGTTGCTAGGAATATGCAGTGGGATTTTACCTTTAACCCAGTCTAGCTTCTTACGTTTTAGCTACTAGACAGTGCTTTATCTTTATTTCTCTTGTAACCATTAATGACTTAAATATCTGATACTTGGACTCACTTAAAATCCTATCTTCTTTTGTTAATAAACTTTATTTTTAATCTAAACTAATCCAGTGCTGTATTTAAACTGAACTGTTTGGTAACTCCAATTAAAGTACCAGACTGTTGAATATTGACCCTTTCCAGGGCCACCAGACCTGTACTATCTGAACTGTCCAGGAGAGGGCTAGACAATGCAGAACACATGGTTTGGGGAAAATTTGGGACTGGGAGTGTGTTGGGGTCACCCTGAAAGTAGTAACTGAGGATAGTGGAAGCCAAAGTGTGACTGGAGTGCAGGTGACAGGCTGCAGTTTCAGACACTCCGGGTGTGACGTGTAGGCTGTCAGGTTGGTTGTGAGGGATCCAGGTTGAGGTCGACAACAGCAAAGCACTGTGAAGAGCCCAAGTTTGCAAAACAGGTGGTGACCAGTGTTCCCTCTAATTTTTCCCACCCCTGAATGGAATGAATTTTGTTATGTGCACAGTATGGAGGTGATGCGTGGCCCATCACCTTCATATTGCTGCACATAACAAAATTAATGGGGTGGGGGTGGGGCCAAGGGGTTCTGAGGGTGGGAGGGGGCTCAGGCCTGGGGCAGAGGGTTGGGGTGCAGGAGTGTGAGGGCTCTGGCTGGGGGTACAGAGTATGGGATGGGGCCAGGCTGAGGGGTTTGGGCTGAAGGAGGGTGTTCTGGGGCTACTGTGAGGAGAGAGGACTCCCCCCATATCTCTCTCCTTGCAGCAGCACCTGGGCTGGGAGGGAAAGGCACCTCTCCCCACTGTGGCAGCTCCGGGGTGCCCGGCCCCAGCAGGTTCCAGCCGGGGCTGGGTTGGAGCTGGGGGAGGGCTGCCTGGGCCGTGGCAGTGGGACTCCAGGGCCAGCCAGCCTGGGCCACTCCAGCTGCAGCAGGGGGACTCTGCCAGGGCTGGCCTGCTCCGGCAGCAGCAGGGGGACTCCAGGTCCGGACTGCCACACCGGGATGGGGTAGGGCCGCCCCGGCCGCAGCAGGTCCAGGGCTGTGGCCGGGTTCAGGCTGGGGGAGAGGTGCCAGGCTCAGGTCCTCCCTCCCCCGGCTGCGGCAGGTCCCCACCTTGGGCAGGTTCCTTGAGCACCTGCGTGGCACTAAATAGGCAGCTACGTGGCTGCACAGCTTACAGGGAACTTAGTTGACAGCCCCTCACTGGTCTTGATTGCCACCCAGAAGGTCACAGTGAGCCACACACTTTCAGGCACAAAACCCTTCTTCCCATTGGGGAAATCCCACTGCAGGATGGTAAATTTCCAGCCATCCCTGCATCCCTAGGTATTTATGAATTTCATTCATCTGAGCAAATAATTTACCTGACATTCTCACTTCTGTGGCTACAGTTTCCTAAACACACCACCATGTACCTTTGTCAACCACGAAGGGTTCTGCTTCTACATGGGCCAGCATTAGCCAGAATAAGTTAGAGTCACAGATTTATAGCTGATAAGGCCAGGAGGGACCATTCTCATCATCTCATCTGTCCTCCTGTTTTTGAGCACAGGGCAAAGAACATCCCCCAGAGATTCCTGCATCATCAACTTGTGGCCGAGCTAGAGCATGTCTCTGAGAGACGCCCAGGAATGATTTAAAGCCTCCAGGTGATGGGGAACCCTCCACAACACTTGGTAAGTTGTTACAATGGTAAATCCCCCTCATAGTCAAACACGTGCACCTTATTTCTAGCGTAATTCTGTCTAGCTTTAACTTACAGCAATTAACTCTGGTTCTGCCTTTGTCTGTTAGATTAAAGACCCAGACCTGCCTTCACTCTGCAGGACTAATGGGTTTAAAAGGCAGGAAAAAAACACCTTGTAGTAACTAGGACAAGTAGCTCTGACTCTGAGCTCAGTGAAGATTTAAGTTTGACAAACAAGGGAGGTCCAGAGAACTCAGACACTCCAACCTGGCATCCAGCAAAAGGGGGCAGAGACTGTACTGAAGCAAAAGGGGCCAGTGACCGCCATATGCCAGAAGACGAGGCTGGAGGGAGAGAAAGCAGAGAGGTCTCCGCTGTGCCTGAGATGCTCACCAGACCCCAGAGTCACCGCAGGCAGAGGCGACACATGGGGGGGGCACTCCCCTCTTCCGGCACCGCCCCCCATGTCCTCCCCGTTTGCACCAGTCACCACTGACCGCAGGGGTGAGATAGGACACAGGGGTCTGGGGAAGTTTGTCTCAGGACTCTTTGTTATTTTGTGAAGATCTGTAGCTCTCTAGTGCTTTGTACAAGTACAAGTGCCCATGGTTAAGGAATTCCTTTTCTAAGCCGGAGTTCCCAGCTTGCCTGAGACATTGTCCCTGAAGGGGTCAGTTGAGAACTCAGCGTGTGCACAGCGAGCTGGGAACCTGCCAGAGTGTGTGTACGCGACTAGGAGCTTGGGAGGACGAAGGAGCTGGTTCTGGGGGTTAAGGCAGCTGTGGTGCAGAGGACACATCCTAAAGCAGGGTGGCAGACATGGGGCCTGCAGATGGGAGTGTGTCTGGGAGGCCCAGAAGCACATGGGATCCTGTGCAGGGGTGGCGAGTTATATAGGTCTGTGGTGCCCGTGCTCCAGGAATATCAGAGCCTGGGGGCCCGGCTCCACCAATATTCGGGGCTGGGTCTCTCCCACGGCCCCACCTTCCACCCCCGCACGCCTCCCCGAGAGCGTCTCCCGGCCCTGGGCAATTTAAAAGGACCACCGGCAGCGCAGCGGGGCTAAAGTGGCTTCCTCCTCCCCGCCCTCGGTCCACGTGGTGCGCCACTCCCGGAAGTGGCTGGCATGTGCCTGCCACCTCTGGGGGGGAGAGGTGTGGTCTCCGCTCACTGCCTCTGCACCTCCTCAGAGTGCCAACTCTGCCATTGGAACTGCAGCCAGTGGGAGCTGCCGGGGTGGTGCCTGTGGGCAGCGGCACACTGAGACCCCCGGCCCTCCTGCCTAGGAGCTGCTGCCAGAGGGGCGTGCGGGACACTTTTGGGAACTGCACCCCAATCCCTGCCCCAGCCCAGAGCCCGCATCCAAACTCCCTCCCAGAGTCCGCCCCCCGCATCCCCTCCTGCACCCCAATCCCCTGCCCCAGCCCTGAGCCTGCACCCCAACTCCTTCCCAGAGCCCGCACCCCTCACGCACCTAAACTCCAGAGCCTTAGGTGAATGTGGGGGAGGGGAACTGAACCATTCTGGGCACCACCAAAAATTATACAAACCTGCTGCCCCTGATCCTGTCGTTAGGTCCACTCCCAACAGACTGATACCTGTCCAGAGAGGAGAGGACATATGCCCTGAGGGGGTTTATTAGCCAACAAAAACACCCCTACCTTGGACTCGTGGGCAACCACTGCCATGCGGCTCATAGGGTGAGAGCGGTGAGCCGGGGATCCTCTGCAATCCTCACAAAGGTGTTTGGAATCCTCCTTACAGAACCATGTGAGCTCTTTGCCATGTTCCTCACAGACATTCCTTTCCCTTCCGCTTTGTCCTGGCTTTAACCCCAGTTGTTTGATGAACTGTACTATGCTGCCCAGCTGCGTGTTAGTCCTGAAGGCTCTTTTCTGGAACGTTTTTCCACACTGAGGACAGGAGGGTGTCTCCACTCGCTCACAGCGCTGGGTGATGCAGCCCCGGCAGAAGTTGTGCCCACACTCTATAGTCACCGGGTCTGTCAGATAATCCCGACAGATTAAACAAATGGCCTCTTCTAGCCCTTTCTCAGCTAAAGATGTTGGGGCCGGGGGTTCCCGATCCTCAGTCTTATGTTTCCCAGTCTCTTGTAGAGCAGGTGTCTCCATGGCTGCGGGGCTCTCAGTCTGTCTGTCTCCTTCCCCAGCTCTGTGTGTTCTGGTGTCACTGGTGGGAGGTGCCTGTTGCTGGTCTTTGCCCTGCTCGGTGGCAGGGTGAGGTGAAGAGAAGGGAGGGGCCAGGGGAAGAGGAGAAGGGAAAACAGACGAAAGGGGAGGAGGAACTGATGGGGAGGGAGCAGGAATGGCAGTTAGAAAGGGCAGGAAAGCAGCTCTGCCAGACACACCCTTGCCAGTGATCGGGGGCAGGGAGGGAGGGAGTTTAGCTCCATGTTCGGCACTGGTGAGGTGGACACGGGAACATGGTGCCCACTTCTGATGGCCACATTTTGAAAAGGACGTTCAAAAAAAGTGCAGAGGATGCAGAAAAGAGCCACAGATTAGACTCGAGGGCTGGAGAAAATGCCTTGCAGGGACAGACTGAAAGAGTTCGATCTGGCTAGTTTATCAGAAAGAGGAGTGAGAGGTGACTTGATCATGGTGTTTTGTACCTCCATGGGGCGAACGCACTGGGCATTAAAGGGCTCTGTAATCTGGTGGAGAAAGGCAGGACAAGAGTCAGTTGCTGGAAGTTGAAGTCAGACAAATTCAAACTAGAAATAAGGCACAATTTGTAACAATGCCGGTGATTAACAAACTCCCCAGGGAAGTGGTGGATTCTCCATCCCTTAATACCTCCCATTCCAGACTGGTGCCTTTCTGGAAGGATGCTTTAGTCAAACACAAGTTACTGGTCTCAGTAACCAGGAGAAATTCACTGGTCGGTGTTACACATGAGGTCAGACTAAATCTAATGGTCCCTTCAGGATTTAAAATCTGCGACTCTATGAATTCCAGCAGGGCTGAGATCATCTGAGGCCTCAGTGCTGGAGAAACACCATGAATAATACTACACCAAGTAGGTTGTGGGTAAAGTGTGCCCATCCCCAGAATCTGTCCTGCAGAAGGAAGTGTGGGAAGAAAACCCATGAGTGTGAGGTCTGAGACTAGCACAGTGCTTACAAGGGGACAATGAATGTTCCACGAGCCTCCGTTTACACTCACTTTCCAACCGATTGTGATTTTGTGTTCACATTTAGAATAAAACATCAATTGTTACACCGTGACCGGAACCCACAAGAACAGTCAGTTATTCAGTAGTGCAGGGGCCGGGTTTTCGTGCTCCTAAAACCAGATAAGTAAGTGTGGTCAGCGCTCACAGCCGAGTTCGGTTCAGTGTTTCCTCCCCCTCCCTGCCCACACCTGCGCTGGGAGCCTGTCACTCCTGTGGTGTCTGTTGTGTAGATTGTGAGCTCCCTGGGCCAGGGACGTCTCTTTGTTACACGCCTGTGACTGGGGTTCCTAGGCGCTAACACACCATCCCTGATACTGATAACTGTTAACAGCAAACGGGCCAATACACAAATGTGCTGACTGTACTGTGGCCCCGGATGGCTCCTTCATCACTAATCCCACCTAAGAGTAATACAGCACCACCCGCCCCTCCTGAACTCCCCAGAGGGGGGCCCCTGGGGCCGCCAGCACAAACGTGGACAGGGGAGCTGGGTTGGGCAGCGGAAAGGTATTACTGGGAATTACTGAGCTCCTGGAGACACGCTGAGCTGGACGTGTCTATCAATGGAAACCAGGGAGCCATTAGCTCAGCTGGAAATAGGGTAGACATCTCCTGCTCTAACCACTGGGCCTGCTGCCTGCCTAGCCTCTTTCTAGCCAGGTCACACAGACAACACACATGGTGACAGCCCAGCCTGGCACCCCCACTTCGGCTGCCCCCTCCATCACGTCCCCTGGGCTCTGCTCAGCCTCGCTCCTATTGGACGTGGCAGCTACTTTATAGATACACACGATACAGCCCCCTCCCTTCCCTCCCGCTGTTCTCTGCTACCCCCGACTTGCCCGGCATCGCCTCATGTTAGCAGCAAAACGACATCTGCATGAAGCCTGGTCTGAGGATGCCTATCCCCTGCCCCACCCAGAGACCAGGGTGAAGCCCTGTTAGTCAGGTTTACTAGACCCTGTCTCAGTGCAGGGGGCTGGACTTGGTGATTCTCCAGGGCCCTTCCAGCCTGACATTTCTACCAGTGAGCTCTGGCCTGTCTGAGACTCTCTGGGCCTCAGACCCTGACCCGGTGCCATTGCAGACAATGGCCAGATTCCCATTGGCCGTTGGGTCTGGCCCTAACACACATCTCACCACCTGTGTATTGCACTGTGTGTGGTTAGGGTCCTAGCGACACCCAGGTCATTGTTACAGGGGGCTGCTGAGCTGAGCTCACAGAGTTCTGCCCCATCTGTTAAATCTACTATGGGTTTCCAATGAAACCGTCAGAAAGTAACAACATCCCGTGGGATGATATGAGTGATTCTGGAGGGACACAGCGAGTTCTATTGCTGCAGAGACTGACTTTCACAGCCCAGCCCCATCCGGATCCAGATCAGACTCAGGTGCACCTGTCAGTGTGAATGTGGCAAACCCCAGGTAACTGAAGAGGAAGGAGCTAAGGGAAACTAACAATGTGATTTTATCGGCTGGTCTTTATGTGGCCACATTATTGTTTCCAGGAAAAGAGGCTCAGCCTCGTGAGAAGGAGAAAAAAAAGTAGTATTTAAAAATTAAGGGGGAAAATTACCAAGATACCTGGTTACTGTCCAGCTCTACCCCTCATTCCTCAGGGCATTCTCCCCGCCCCCACCATTTATGATCCAGCTGAGATGACGATCTTGGGTAACAGCAGCAGGAAGGTGAAGGCAGGGAGCACGGGGTACAAAGGGTAACAACAAGCAGCAGTTTATGGAGCTGCAGAGCGGAGCGGTGTCCAATGGGAGCCTCTGGGGTCGGAGTCACCTTTTTTTTTATTGCACATTATTACTTGAGTCAGGGTAACGGCAGTGCTGAGCCCGTGTGCCCCAGAAATCACTGTTAGGAAATGATAACTAAACACCCCGCTGCCTGTGCTGACAGAGTTCAGGGGATCTGAGACCCTGCAAGTGTGGCTCTGAAGAGAGTTCCAGGGTCAGGCTGCATAATTCCCTGCCCTGCTACCAACTCCCTGGGTGCCCTTAGGCAAGTCACTTGGGCCCAAAGTGTCAAAGGTGTTTTGATGTCTAATGATGCAGGTAGGTGCCTAGTGGGATTTTCAAAGATGCCTGGGCACTGAGCTGCCAATGGGAGTTGGGGGGGGTTGAAAATCCCAGTAGATGCCTTGCTGGAGAGCTGTAATGAAGCATTTTATCACTCGGGGCAAGCAAGCATATTTGCATTCCCTCGAGGCAACACGTGCGGGGACATGTGGGGTCATGTGCACCCTTGAATTTCTGCCTTTCATTCAGCACAAAGGTTTTCAAACTGTGGGGTGCGTTTGAAAACTGTCGCCCACTGCCAGGAGATAGAGTGTAATGTCAAAAATTGCACCTGACAGAGCTTGCTACCAGGACCGGTTACTGACATCTGTGGGTGTTCTTGGTGCCCTATCACAACTTGCTAGCAATCTGGTCTCTCATTGGTCAGGAGTAGCAAATTGTGATGGCTGCTGCAACCATCCATCACAATTTTATGCCTCTGGCCCACATTTAGCAAATTCTGACAGACAGGGTAATGCTTGTTACAATTTGCTACCATCAGCATCTGGTCATGGTAGTAAATTATGACATGTCACCACCATCAAGATTTGCTACCCCTTGTCCAGGCGATGACAAAGATGATGGTAGCAAATTCTGGTGAATGGTTGGTATATACCCATGGTGCACCACACTCTGACTCAATACAAGTGCTCCAGGTGAGTACACTCACCACTGACACAAAGAGCCAAGTAGACCTGCACACAAGTGACATACTAACGGCAGTGACTGTATGCTGATGTAACTTCAGTTAACATACGTTTGTAGCATAGATATGGCCTTAGGTGTATGAATTCTTTGGGAGAGGAAACAGCAAAAGTATGAGGCTAGGCCAAGATTCACTCCAATGTTTAGGCTCCTACTTTTGTGGATCTGGGCCTCCTGCACTCTAAAGGCTCAGGAACAAAAAGGCACATAAAACAAACCCAATATCACTTATTTCTTTTTTAAATTTTCATGACTTGGGGGTGTTTAACTCATGATTTTTTAATTCTTGTGGGTGTCAAGCAACCTTGGGATTGTAGATGTGTGTTCATTATGTTATGAAGGACAAAACTATAACTGGGTTAAAAAAAAATTAGATACGTTCTTGGACGATAGGTCCATCAATGTCTCTTAGCCAGGATGGTCAGGGATTCAACCCCATGCTCTGAGTGTCCATATCCCCAGTCTTTGATTGCCAGAGGCTGAGAGTGGACAACAGGATCACTCAACGATTGCCGGTTCTGTTCATTCCCTCTGAAGCACCTATCACTGGCCACCGTTGGAAGACAGGATACTGGGTTAGATGGACCTTTGGTCTGACCCAGTCTGGGCACTCTTATGTTCAGTAAAAATTAAAGTAGATTTTTGCCTTTGAGAATTTTGCCTCTGAGAAGGATTTAATATGAGATATTATACGGCCCTTAGTGAATATTTGTACTCCTGTTGGAATTCTGCAACAGTATTGTGGCTCCAAATGCAACAGTTGCAGAATTCCAATAGGAGTAATATTTGAGAACCAAGTTCTACACACAAGCAGTGATGTGAAAAAAACACTAATGGCCGGTTTGAGAAGTAAAATAACAGTTGAGAAAAGCAACCCCATTGGTGGATCAAATGAAAATGAAAGGATTTTGGCAGCAGGCTATGAAATCAGATAGACTGGACGTCATATAATCCAACAGAATAAACTCGTGGTATAAAAAGAAAAAAAACCCAAACCCACTGCAGGCCACAGAAGCTCATCCACCCACTTCTGTAATAGACCCAAAACCTCTGGCTAAGTTCCTGAAGTCCTCAAATCATGGTTTAAAGACTTCAAGTTACAGAGACACCACCATTTTCAGTAGTTTAAACCTGCATGTGACCTGTGCCCCAGGCTGCAGAGGAAGGTCACATCCCCACTCCCCCGCAAGTTCACTGCCAATCTAACACAGGGGAAAATTCCTTCCCAACTCCAAATATGATGATCGGTTAGACCCTGACCATGTGGGCAAGACCCACCAGCCACACACCTGGGAAAGAATTCTCTGTAAAGAGCCCTCCCCTGCTAGTGCTCCCATAAATAGCCATTGGAGATATTTGCTGCTAGCAGTCGCGAATGGGCTACATGCCATCCCCTCCATAAACTTGTCAAAATGAGTCTTGAAGCCAGTTAGGCTTTTTGCCCCCCTTGCTCCCATCCTCCTCCCCCCCCCCCCCCCCCCCCCGCCCCGGAAGGCTGTTCCTGAACTTCACTCCTGTGTTGGTTAGAAACCTTCGACTAATTTCAAGTCTAAACTTGTTGATGTCCAGTTTATATCCATTTGCTCTTGTGTCCACATTAGTACTGAGCTTAAATAATTCCTCTCCCTCCCTGGTATTTATCCCTCTGATATATTTATAAAGAGCAATCATATCTCCCCCCCAGCCTTCTTTTGGTTAGGCTAAACAAGCCAAGCTCTTTGAGTCTCCTCTCATAAGGCAGGTTTTCCATTCCTCGGATCATCCTAGTAGCCCTTCTCTGCACCTGTTCCAGTCAGTTTCTGCCCCCTGCTCAAACCCTGCCCATCTCTCTCCTCTGATTTGCCTTCTTTGCCCCCCTTTAACCTCCGTGAACAGCAGCAGATTTTAATCCCAGGCCTGGTCCACACTAACCCCCCACTTCGAACTAAGATACGCAACTTCAGCTACGTTATTCACTTAGCTGAAGTCGAACTATCTTAGTTCGAACTTACCGCGGGTCCACACGCGGCAGGCAGGCTCCCCCGTCGACTCCGCGTACTCCTCTCGCGGAGCAGGAGTACTGGCATCGACGGCGAGCACTTCCAGGATCGATCCGGGATCGATTGCTTACCGCCGGACCCGGAGGTAAGTATAGACGTACCCCCAGTGAGGGCAGCAGCTTCAGATGTTACTGAGCATGCTCAGTATGAGCCAAGCTGTGCACTCAGAGCCCTGACCATCTACTGTCCCTGCCATGGTCAGCACCGTGAAAAGAGCCTGCTCCAGCCGGGGTCACTGGCAGGGCCGGCTTTAGGCCAATTCAACCAATTCCCCTGAATCGGGCCCCGCCCCTAAGAGGGCCCCGCACCCAAGCCCTGGTACAGCGTACCGGCAAGAGCCGGTGTGCTGTACCCGGGTGGCCCGGCTTCCCCAGGGGGCAATTTAAAGGGCCTGGGGCTCCCAGCAGAGGCTGGAGCCCCAGGCCCTTTAAATTGCCACCAGAGCCCCACTGCTGGAGCCCTGGGGTAGGGCTGCGGGGCTCTGGGGGCTATTTACAAAGTCCAGGGCTCCCGTTGCTTCTACCGCCCCAGCCCTTTAAATAGCCGCTGGAGCCCTGCCGCTTCCCCAGGGCTCCCGCGGCTATTGGAAGGGCTGGGGCGGTGGAAGCAGGGGAGCCCCGGGCCCTTTAAATAGCCTCCGAGCCCCGGGCTGCTGCTGCTACCCCGGTGGGGGAGGGAGGAGGAGGAGGAGGAGGGGGCACTTACCGTACAGGGTGGGCTGTACCCGCACCCTCTGCCCGCACCAGCCCTGCATCCCCTGCCCTGCCCGCAGCCAGCCCGTCTCCAGCCAGCCCCGCACCCCCTGCCCTTCCCGCAGCCAGCCCATCTCCAGTCAGCCCTGCACCCCCTGCCCGCAGCCGGCCCCTGCCGCACTCCCTGCCCTGCCCGCACCAGCCCTGCACCCCCTGCCCTGCCCGCAGCCAGGCCCGCACCCCCTGCCCACAGCCAGCCCCTGCCGCACCCCCGGCCCTGTCTCCAGCCAACCCCTGCCGCACCCCCCTGCGGCCCTGCCCAAAGCCAGCCAGCCCCACACACACCCCTTCCCGCACCAGCCCTGCCAACCCCTGCCGCACCCCCCTGCAGCCCTTCCTGAAGCCAGCCAGCCCACCCCACACCCCCGTCTCCAGCCAGACCCGCACCCCTTGCCCTGCCTGCAGCCAGACCCTATCTCCAGTCAGCCCCTGCCCTTTCTCCAGCCAGCCCCATGTCCAGTGGTGCCCTGCAGTTCCCAGGGCAGTAACCCTGCACACCTGCTTCAATGAGGGGGGCAGGGAGCAGCTGGGACCCACACATGTGCACAGCTAGGGTGACCAGACAGCAAGTGTGAAAAATCGGGACGGGGGTGGAGGTAATAGGATCCTATATAAAAAAAAGACCCCAAAATCGGGACTGTCCCTATAAAATCAGGACCTCTGGTCACCCTAGCACACCCCCAGGGAGTGGTGGGAACCCACACATGTGAAACGGAGCTCATTTCTAGTTCAGGCCCATCTTTTTAAAAAAGAACTTTAGGTAGGGTTAACATACATCCGTATTTTCCCGGACATGTCGGGCTTTTTGGTTCTTAAATCGCCGTCCGGGAGGAAATACGGACGTATGGTAACCCTATTGGTACAAAAAATACATACTGTGGCACATCCCTTAAATCAGAACTTTTTATGGGGAACCAGTTGCTAAGTAATGGAAAGCTTTTTTTACATTTTTGTTTTTTTTAGTCATCCCTGCCGGTGCCCCACCGAAAATGTTCAAATTGGGCCCCGCACTTCCTAAAGCCGGCCCTGGTCACTGGATGCATGATCCTACAGGGAGCGGGGTGCCAGGAGCACTCTCAGCTCCAGCTGAAGGCACTGGGCCCAATACTGCGCATTGCCCCATCTTTACGCCCCTTGCTGGCTCTGTGCCCTGGGTGGCTGTCCTGCTCGCCTCCCTCCCCTAGTTATGGCCCTGCCTAACTGTATATTTAGGCACCTACAGACTTTCCAAAATCTGCCCCATAGTCTCTGTGCCAGATTTGAAAACTATTTAGGCACTTAAAGATGCAGACAGGAGCCTAGAGGGATTTTCAAAAGTGCCTGTGTGAGTTAGGTACTTGACTCCCACAGGCCTGCCAATGGGGATAGGGGGGGCAAAGGGGGCAATTGTCCTGGGGCCCACCCAGGTGATTTAAAAGGACCCGGAGGACCCTCGCTGCGCGCCACTCCTGGAAGCGGCAGGCACCATCCCTGCAGGGGGCACTGAGCTGAACTCACAGAGTTCTGTCTCATCTGTGAAATCTCCTCTGGGTTTCACCATCCTGCCCCTGACAATGAAACTGTCAAAAAGTAACAACAGTCCCAGGGCAGAACCAAGCGGCTCTGCAGGGACATGGCGAGTTCTATTGCTGCAGAGTCTGACGTTCACAGCCCAGCCCCATCCGGGCCCAGATCAGACTCAGGTGCAGCTTTCAGTGCGACTGTGGCAAACCCCAGGTAACTGAAGAGAACGAGCAAAGAGAAACTAACAATGGGATTTTATCAGCTGGTCTTTATGTGGCCACATCATTTTTTTCCAGGAAAATAAGCTCAGTCTGGTGAGAATAAGAGAGAAACGTTGTATTTAAAAATTAAGGGGAAAAGTTACCAAGACCCCCTAGTTACTGTCCAGCTCTACCCACCATTCCCAGGGCATTCTCCCCGCCCCCACCATTTATGATCCAGCTGAGATGACAACCTTGGGTAACAGCAGCAGGAAGGTGCAGGCAGGGAGCACAGGGTACAAAGGGTAACAACAAGCAGCAGTTTATGGAGCTGCAGAGGGGAACGGTGTCCAATGGGAGCCTCTGGGGTTGGAGTCACCTTTTTTTTATTGCACATTATTACTTGAGTCAGGGTAACGGCAGTGCTGAGCCCGTGTGCCCCAGAAATCGCTGTTAGAAAACGATAACTAAACACCCCGCTGCCTGTGCTGACAGAGCTCAGGGGATCTGAGACCCTGCAAGTGCGGCTCTGAAGGGAGTTCCAGGGTCAGGCTGCACAATTCCCTGCCCTGCTACCAACTCCCTGGGTGCCCTTAGGCAAGTCACTTGGGCCCAAAGTGTCAAAGGTGTTTTGATCTCTAATGGGATTTTCAAAGGTGCCTGGGCACTGAGCTTCCAATGGGAGTTAGGCACCTGGGTGGTTTTTGAAAATCCCAGTAGATGCCTAACTGCAGGGCCATAACTAAGCATTTCAGCACCCAGGGCAAGCATATCTGTGCCCCCAAGAGGTGATATGGGGGCATGCAGAGACATGTGCTCCCCACCCCCTGATTTCTGCCCCCCATTCAGCACAGAGTTTTTCTTCAAGGATGACATGCCCCAGAGTTTGAAAACTGTCACCTACTGCCTGGCGCCAAGATATAATGTCAAAAACATCTACTGACATATTTTGCTACCAGTAGCAGGTACTGACATATAGATGGTTTTTTTTTTTGCTGCTCTGTCACCCTCTGCCAGCACCTCACCCTGGGCGGAACCCTGACTCTTACCCCGCATCCCTGATTTTGCCTCATGGCCCCTCTCCTGGCCCTGCTTCCAGATGTTTGAAATACATGCCCTTGCGCAGTCTTGTAGACTCCTAGGGTACATCTATACTTACCTCCGGGTCCGGCGGTAAGCAATCGATCTTCTGGGATCGATTTATCGCGTCTTGTCTAGACGCGATAAATCGATCCCGGAAGTGCTTGCCGTCGACTCCTGCTCCGCGAGAGGAGTACGCGGAGTCGACGGGGGAGCCTGCCTGCCATGTGTGGACCCGCGGTAAGTTCGAACTAAGATAGTTCGACTTCAGCTACGTGAATAACGTAGCTGAAGTTGCGTATCTTAGTTCGAAGTGGGGGGTTAGTGTGGACCAGGCCCTAGATTATAAGGTCTGACTGTATGGGCGGTGCCTGACTCCTGCATTTGGGGAAACTAGGTGCGTCTCGACTGTGGCCCCGCCCCCTCTCCTCCCTGAGGCCCCGCCCCCACTCAGGCTTCTGCCCCTGAAGTCCGGCTCATGCGCCACTCCCCTGCACCCCAAGCCCTGCTCCCACTCGGCGCCCTCCGCCCGCCGCTCATGCCTTCTCACCACCACCCCGGAGGCTGCCATGCAGGGGGACTTTGGGCGAAGAGGTGGAGCAGGGATAGGACGAGGCGGAGTGAAGGCAGGGCTCAAGGGGAAGAGGTGGAGCAGAGTCAGGACAAGGAGAAGCACAGGTGGGGCCACGGGAAAAGCTGGAGCAGGGCCTCAGGGTGGAGCATGGGTGGGGCACAACCCAGGTGCCCTTTTGGCGATGGTGCGCCAGAGTCACATCCTGTTTGGGGAGGCTTAGACTCCCCTGGCCTCTTACACCCACCATCCATATCAGAAGGGATCATGATTTTTTTTTTTAAGTATATCAGAAGCAGGAAGCCTGCTAAACAACCAGTGGGGCCCCTTGATGATCAAGATACAAAAGGAGCGCTTATCATAGAATCATAGAATATCAGGGTTGGAAGGGACCTCAAGAGGTCATCTAGTCCAACCCCCTGCTCAAAGCAGGACCAATTCCCAACTAAATCATCCCAGCCAGGGCTTTGTCAAGCCGGGCCTTAAAAACCTCCAAGGAAGGAGACTCCACCACCTCCCTAGGTAACGCATTCCAGTGCTTCACCACCCTCCTAGTGAAATAGTGTTTCCTAATATCCAACCTGGACCTCCCCCACTGCAACTTGAGACCATTGCTCCTTGTTCTGCCATCTGACACCACTGAGAACAGCCGAGCTCCATCCTCTTTGGAACCCCCCTTCAGGTAGTTGAAGGCTGCTATCAAATCCCCCCTCATTCTTCTCTTCTGGAGACTAAACAATCCCAGTTCCCTCAGCCTCTCCTCATAAGTCATGTGCTCCAGACCCCTAATCATTTTTGTTGCCCTCCGCTGGACTCTTTCCAATTTTTCCACATCCTTCTTGTAGTGTGGGGCCCAAAACTGGACACAGTATTCCAGATGAGGCCTCACCAATGTCGAATAAAGGGGAACGATCACGTTCCTCGATCTGCTGGCAATGCCCCTACTTATACAGCCCAAAATGCCGTTAGCCTTCTTGGCAACAAGAGCACACTGTTGACTCATATCCAGCTTCTCGTCCACTGTGACCCCTAGGTCCTTTTCTGCAGAACTGCTACCTAGCCATTCGGTCCCTAGTCTGTAGCAGTGCATTGGATTCTTCCGTCCTAAATGCAGGACTCTGCACTTATCCTTGTTGAACCTTGCTTAAAGACGATAAAGTCATTGTGGAGAAACTAAATGGATTCTTTGCTTCAGACTTCACGGCTGAGGATGTTAGGGAGATTCCCAAACCTGAGCCGGTTTTTGTAGGTGACAAATCTGAGGAACTGTCACAGATTGAAGTGTCACTAGAGGAGGTTTGGGAATTAATTGATAAACTTAACAGTAACAAGTCACCGGGACCAGATGGCATTCACCCAAGAGTTCTGAAAGAACTCAAATGTGAAATTGCGGAACTATTAACTAGGGTTTGTAACCTGTCCTTTAAATCGGCTTCTGTACCCAATGACTGGAAGTTAGCTAATGTAACGCCAATATTTAAAAAGGGCTCTAGAGGTGATCCCGGCAATTACAGACCGGTAAGTCTAACGTCGGTACCGGGCAAATTAGTCGAAACAATAATTAAGAATAAAATTGTCAGACACATAGAAAATCATAAACTGTTGAGCAATAGTCAACATGGTTTCTGTAAAGGGAAATCGTGTCTTACTAATCTATTAGAGTTCTTTGAAGAGGTCAACAAACATGTGGACAAGGGGGATCCAGTGGACATAGTGTACTTAGATTTCCAGGAAGCCTTTGACAAGGTCCCTCACCAAAGGCTCTTAAGTAAAGTAAGTTGTCATGGGATAAAAGGGAAGGTCCTTTCATGGATTGAGAACTGGTTAAAAGACCGGGAACAAAGGGTAGGAATTAATGGTAAATTCTCAGAATGGAGAGGGGTAACTAGTGGTGTTCCCCAAGGGTCAGTTCTTGGACCAATCCTATTCAACTTATTTATAAATGATCTGGAGAAAGGGGTAAACAGTGAGGTGGCAAAGTTTGCAGATGATACTAAACTGCTCAAGATAGTTAAGACCAAAGCAGACTGTGATGAACTTCAAAAAGATCTCACAAAACTAACAGGAGTACTTGTGGCACCTTAGAGACTAACAAATTTATTAGAGCATAAGCTTTCGTGGGCTACAACCCACTTCTTCGGATGCATCCGAAGAAGTGGGTTGTAGCCCACGAAAGCTTATGCTCTAATAAATTTGTTAGTCTCTAAGGTGCCACAAGTACTCCTGTTATTTTTGCGGATACAGACTAACACGGCTGCTACTCTGAAACCTGTCACAAAACTAAGTGATTGGGCAACAAAATAGCAAATGAAATTTAATGTGGATAAATGTAAAGTAATGCACATTGGAAAAAATAACCCCAACTATACATACAATATGATGGGGGCTAATTTAGCTAAAACAAGTCAGGAAAAAGATCTTGGAGTCATCGTGGATAGTTCTCTGAAGATGTCCGCGCAGTGTGCAGAGGCGGTCAAAAAAGCAAACAGGATGTTAGGGATCATTAAAAAGGGGATAGAGAATAAGACTGAGAATATATTATTGCCCTTATATAAATCGATGGTACGCCCACATCTCGAATACTGCGTACAGATGTGGTCTCCTCATCTAAAAAAAGATATACTGGCACTAGAAAAGGTTCAGAAAAGGGCAACTAAAATGATTAGGGGTTTGGAATGGGTCCCATATGAGGAGAGATTAAAGAGGCTAGGACTCTTCAGCTTGGAAAAGAGGAGACTAAGGGGGGATATGATAGAGGTATATAAAATCATGAGTGATGTGGAGAAAGTGGATAAGGAAAAGTTATTTACTTATTCCCATAATACAAGAACTAGGGGTCACCAAATGAAATTAATAGGCAGCAGGTTTAAAACAAATACAAGGAAGTTCTTCTTCACGCAGCACATAGTCAACTTGTGGAACTCCTTACCTGAGGAGGTTGTGAAGGCTAGGACTATAACAGCGTTTAAAAGAGAACTGGATAAATTCATGGTGGTTAAGTCCATTAATGGCTATTAGCCAGGATGGGTAAAGAATGGTGTCCCTAGCCTCTGTCTGTCAGAGGGGAGAAGGATGGCAGGAGAGAGATCACTTGATCATTGCCTGTTGGTCCACCCTCTCTGGGGCACCTGGCATTGGCCACTGTCGGTAGACAGGATACTGGGCTAGATGGACCTTTGGTCTGACCCGGTACGGCAGTTCTTATGTTCTTATGATCATCTAGTCTGGCACTCTGCACATCGCAGGCCACAGACCCTCACCCACCCACTCCTGTAATAGGCCCCTAATCTGTATCGACATCTTCAGATCATGGTTTAAAGACTTCAAGTTACAGAGAATCTGCCATTTACACTAGTTTAAACCAGCAAGTGACCCATCCCCCATGCTGCAGAGGAAGGTGAAAAACCCCCAGTGTCTCTGCCAATCTGACCCAGGGGAAAGTTCCTTCCCAACCCCAAATATTGTCATCGGTTAGACCCTGAGCTTGTGAGAAAGTCCCACCAGCCGGACATCTGGGAAAGAATTCTCTGCAGTAACTCAGAGCCCTCCCCATCTAATGCCCCATCACTAGTCCTTGGAGATATCTGCTGCTAGCAGTCGCAGATGGGCTATATGCCATTGGAGGCAGTGCTTAAAATTATCAAACTCAATCTTGAAGCCAGTTAGGGTTTTTTTGCCCCCCACTGCTCCCCAGGGAAGGCTGCTCCAGAACTTCACTCCTGTGACTATTAGAAACCTTCATCTAATTTCAAGCCTAAACTCATTGATGACCAGTTTGTATCCACACAGCCCTGGGGCTGGGATTTCATGCCCCTTCTTCTGGCCCAGCTGCCAAATCCCCTTCCCCAGCGCTCCTGACAACCCATCCCCTTCCGCCATTACACTAGGAACAGCTCCCCTATGTGGAGGGGGAGGGATAGCTCAGTGGTTTGAGCATTGGTCTGCTTAAACCCAAAGTTGTGAGTTCAATCCTTGAAGGGACCATTTAGAGATCTGGGGCAAAAACCTGTCTGGAGATTGGTCCTGCTTTGAGCAGCAGGTTGGATTAGATGATCTCCTGAGGTCCCTTCCAACCCTGATATTCTATGGCAGGGCCTGGTAGTCTCACTCCTGCCCCCTGTGGCTGTTTCACACCTCACCATGGGCAAAGAGTCGCCTGGACCCAGACTTTTTCTTTCTGGAACCCCCTCCCCCAACATGCTATAAAAACTCCATGGACCACCTGTGTCAAAGCAACTCTTTCTCTGCATATGAAAGCCAGGGATGTTGTTAGCAGGTACCAAGCAGGGCAGTTGCCACAGGGGCCCCCGCAAAGCTAAATTGCTCAGATTTGGCTTCAGACCCACATGGCAGGGCTCAGGCTTTAGCTTTCTGCCCTGGGCCCCAGCAAGTCTAATGCTGCCCCTGCTTGGCGGCCCCCTTGAAACTGTCTCATGGCTCCCCAGGAGGCTGAGGAGTCCTGGTTCAGCACCACTGCCCTAGGGGAGGGTTTCTCAACCCATGAGTCAGGATCCAAAACTGGGTCACCAGAACATTCCAAAGGGTCATGGGCAGCTCTAGTGGCTCCTGTCCCACAGGGCTGGCTGGGCTCGCCTCCCGTCTCCCTGCTCTGCACCCTCTGGGATCCCAGCACCGCTCATGTTTGGCCCAGCCATCGTGATGATGGGAGTTCGGGTAGGTCAGATTTCAGTGAGTGGCCCTGCAACCCCATGAGTCAGGTCACACATCCACTCTCACAAATTTGGTGCAGTCGGGCAGGGCCAAACCCAAGCAATGCTGCAACCCCAGAGGTTGCAATGCCCAGAGTGGAGAGCCAAGCCCAGCCAGCCCCACAGCACAGGAGCAGCAGGAGTTGCCACTATGGGCTGAGTGCTGGGCAGGCCCCAACCCCCCTGGAGGGCAGGATCCAACCAAAACCATGTCACGACCTCCACCCTGAAAATATTTCTTGGGTTGCTACAGACCATTAACATTTACAAATGGGTCCTAAGCCCAAAAAGTTTGAGAACCAGTGTCTTAGATGGTGATGTAATCAGGGTCTGAATGAGCTCTCCTCTGACACCTAGTGATGAACTGGGGGAGGGCGGGGACTGCAGGAGCAGGCTGTACTTGCACTGACAGACCGGCTCTGCCTGTGTGCACAGCAGAGGGAGCTGCTTTGCTAAAGTGATGGATTATGCCTGGGTTTGGGTTACAAATCACTCCAGCGTTGAGTGCAGGGGCAATGGAATGTTGTTATCCTGATTGTGTGAGTGAAGGGCAGCAGGACCATGTTCAGCACACCCTGACTCAGGGGGTCACCCTCACCTGAACCTCACGCACTGTGCTGCCAAATGCCAGTGAGGGGCAAGCAGGTGTTCTATCCTATCCTATCCCCTTGCTATCTACAGCAGGGAAAATTCTCCCCCGTATCCTCTTAAACCAATTACTGCCCCTTGGGGAGAAAATATTGCCAGAATCTCAGTGCAGTTTCAGACCATCCCACGAGACAACTGACACGAACTTTGTTGCCCGCCAAATCCAGGAAAAGTCTTGGGAGTAAAATCAGGATCTGAACATGGCCTTCGTTGATTTGACAAAGGCTTTCGACTCAGTCAATCGGAAGCTCTGTGGAAGGTGCTGGCCAGATTTAGCTGCCCTCCAAAATTTGTTAAGATCCTAAGGCTTCTTCATGATCAGATGACAGCCACCGTTCTCTGTAATGGCCCAGAGACAGACCCTTTCATCATTAAAACTGGGATTAAGCAAGGATGCTTTATTGTCCCAAACAAGTTCTCCATCTATTTAGCAGTCATTTTGGTCCTCGTGAATGACCACCTCCCCAGTGGAGTTGACATTCAATACAGAATGGATGGGAGACTTTTTAATCTTCAACGTCTCCACTCAAAGTCTAAAGTCCTCACGGTGTCCATTACTGATCTTCAGTATGCTGATCACTGTGCCGTCCTTATGCATATCGAGAATGGTCTTCAAGACAAACTGGATTTTTTTGCACAAGCTTACTGAAGGTGGGTGCAGAACTGGTTGGAAAACCACTCCCAGAGAGTAGTTATCAATGGTTCACAGTCAGGCTGGAAGGGCATAACGAGTGGGGTTCCACAGGGATCAGTTCTGGGTCTGGTTCTTTTCAATGTCTTCGTCAACGATTTAGATCATGGCATAGAGAGAGTACACTTATTAAGTCTGTGGATGATACCAAGCTGGGAGGGGCTGCAAGTGCTTTGGAGGATAGGATGAAAATTCAAAATGATACGGACAAACTGGAGAAATGGTCTGAAGTAAATAGGATGAAATTCAATAAGGACAAATGCAAAGTACTCCACTTAGGAAGGAACAATCAGTTGCACACATACAGAATGGGAAATGACCGCCTAGAAAGGAGTACTGCGGAAAGGGATCTGGGGGTCACAGTGGACCACAAGCTAAATATGAGTCAACAGTGTAACACTGTTGCAAAAAAAAAATCATTCTGGGATGTATTAGCAGGAGTGTTGTAAGCAAGACATGAGAAGTAATTCTTCCCCTCTACTCCACGTTGATTAGGCCTCAACTGGAGTACTGTGTCCAGTTCTGGGCACCACATTTCAGGAAAGATGTGGACAAATTGGAGAAAGTCCAGAGAAGAGCAACA
Organism: Glyptemys insculpta; assembly: GCA_032172135.1. NCBI lineage: Eukaryota > Metazoa > Chordata > Testudines > Emydidae > Glyptemys > Glyptemys insculpta. The sequence goes on along the minus strand of JAVMKA010000006.1, from coordinate 138,013,858 downwards.
AGGATGATTAGGGGCCTGGAAAACATGACCTATGAGGGAAGATTGAAAAAAATAGGTTTGTTTAGTCTGAAAAGAGAAGACAGAGAGGGGACATGATAATCGTATACAAATATCTAAAAGGTTGTTACAAAGAGGAGGGAGAAAAATTGTTCTCCTTAACCTCTGATGATAGGACAAGAAGCAACGGACTTAAATTTCAGCAAGGGAGGCTTAGGTTGGACATTAGGAAAAACTCCCTAACTGTCAGGGTGGTTAGGCACTGGAATAAATTGCCTAGGGAGGTTGTGGAAACTCCATCATTGGAGATTTTTAAGAGCAAGTTAGACAAACACCTGTCAGGGATGTTATAGATGGTGCTGGTCTTGCTATGAGTGCAGGGGACTGGACTTGATGACCTCTCAAGGTCCCTTCCAGTTCTATGATTCTATGAAGCCTAGGACTCTCAGTCAATATTGAGAAGACTAAAGTTTTCCATCAGCCTTTTTCAGGCCTTGCACAAGATCCACCACAAATCACCAACAAGGGACAGACTTTGGAGACAGTTGAGCACTTCTGCTACCTCGGTAGCCACCTTTCTCTTGACAGTGAGATCCAGCACAGGATCCAGTGTGCAAGTGCTTCCTTTGGGAAACTGCTCAAACACATTTTCATGGACTGTGACTTCCAGAAGGGCCCTAAGATCCAAATCCATAAGACAATCCTTATTCCTACACTCCTTTATGGATGGAAAACCTGGGTGACCAGGAGTCTGGAGAGGTACCACCGACGATCCCTCCAGAAGATCCTTTGTATCAAGTGGGATGATTGCTGCACTGAAGCCAATGTTACCAGCATTGAAGCAATGATCCTCATACACCAAAACCACTGGGCTGGACATTGTGTGCGGAGCCAGACTCTTGCCTCCCAAAACAAGCCCTCTACTCTCAGCTCACCCATGGTCAAAGATCCTGTGATGGTCAGAAGAAACGCTACAAAGACACACTGAAAGTGTATCTCAAGAAAACTGATGTGCACATTGTGACACCCTGGCACCACCCATATTCACCACTAGCATATAATTAGGATATGTTTTATACAAAGTCTGCCTTGTGAGGTATCATTCTAAAAGTCTTGATCTGCTAAACATTAATATCTCGTTGGATTGTATGTGCTATCATTGTATATGAAGTTATGAAGTTTTGCTATCTATGTGTTACTGAAAGATGTTGTGAAGTTGGAAACACCCACAGCTAGCCTTTCAGGTACAACAAGAAAGAAGTGAGATAGTGCTAATGGTCCATCAGCAAAGACAATGGACATGGAAAAGGTTTGTCCACACTGGGGAACGTTTCAGCCAGCCTATGACTAATGGCTGCTATGGGCATGTGACCAGAGCACATGACACAACTCCATTTTGGTACTTGTATTTTTCTACAACCTGGGCTGGGAACCTGGCTTGAAACAAAGAGAGAGATTATATAAGGTGGGGAGTACATCGTGATTTGTCTTCACTCCCTCACAACTCAACACTTGAAAGAAGCTCTGGAAGACAAAGGACTGGGAATGGGGGAGGGGAACCCAAGCTGCTAGACAAATGCAGCTTCTGCCATAAGAATCTGCAAGCCTGCTTGTATCATCAGTCAGGGTGAAATATCACTAATTCAATTCCTATCTATCTAGTATATTAGGCTTAGCTTGCGTTTTTGATTATTTGCAAGGTGATTCGTTTTGGTCTGTTTGCTATCACTTATAATCACTTAAAATCTATCTTTCTGCAGTTAATAAACTTGTTTTATGTTTTATCTTAACCAGTGTGTTTTTGAGTGAAGTGCGGGAAAAAAATCTCAGCTCAGTTAGCAAAAGCTGCGTGCATATTTTTTCCCACATCAAGGGGAAAGCGAACTTTATTAATGAGCCTGCATTGTACAGATCCCTGTGCCGGGCAAGATGGTATAATTCTGGGTCTATATCCACTAGGGGTGCAAGATTGGGGAGCTGGGAATTGCTGGGGCTTGCCTAGTTAATCCATAAATGGCTTAGGTAAAGCACTCAGGTTACTCAGTTGGGTGTGTGGTGCCATCTGCTGTCATGTTGAGTGATAACAGGGGCTGGAGAGGCTGGCTGAGTTACCAGCAGAGCAGTGTGAGAAAGGCCGACTCAACTGGATGGTTAGGGGGCACAGCGGTTCCAACGGCTCCTAGACTGCACCCTGGGGATGACAACCTGTCACAGACATCACAAGCTGGGAGAAGCAAGCCACCAATCAACCTCATTGGCACCACATCCTCCATCAGGCAGTGGCCCGCTTCAAGGAGAAGCACCTTGTACTCAAAGCTGAAAAAGAGAGAGAAGGAAGGAAAAAAAAGAACTTTCTCCCAGCAGGCAGCTGACCCACCAGGAAATGTCTGTACCTACTGCTGGTGGATCTGTGGTTCCAGGATCGGACTCCTTTTCAAGGATGGGAGATGAACCCTGTGCACACACCTCTGAACTCTGGGTCTGCACTGACCAAGGAGAGCAGCTGTGAGTGGGGAGGAGCAGAGGGACTTTCCTTCATTGGATTTTCATACTGCAAGGTGGGAAACTGGGGCAAAGGACACTGCCCAGTGCAGTGTGGGGTGGGTGTTTGCTTACAGTTGTCTGTTTTTGGAAGTGTATCAGTGCTGTGTTTCCCCCAGTTAATGCTGGGTTCTCTTCCCCTTTTAATGGATGTTTTCTTTTGTTGTACACAGACTCAGTGCTTGTGAGTGGGGCAGTGCTGCCTCTTCGTGGCACCCAGGCTGGTGTTCAGTTTATTACTGGGTGGGGGCTGGAGCCGGTTCTGTTTTGTATTGTTAAAAGGAACCCTGAGATAGTGAACCTGACCCTTGTTGCTGCTGTCTCGGCCTGGCTGAAAGGTTACAGTATTAAACATGGTAAGAACTGCCCCCCATTAGAGGGGGCTGGTGCCACAATGGCAGTGGTGGTGAATTACACACTTATGGGGTGGGGCTGGAAAAATGTGAAGTCAAAAGCGTGAGAAGCAGATGAAGGGAGCAGCTGGAGAGAGGAGCGGGAGGAAGCACTGGCAGCAGAGATGCACCATGGGTGCCATTGTGCCAGGCCTCAACAATCAGGAAGTGGGAGGTGAGAGGAGCCAGCCTAGAGCCGATGGCTGGAAGCTGACCCTGGGCACACTGAGACCAGAAATCAAGTGCAAACCAAACATTTGTAGTGAGAACCAAGAGTGTTCAGGGGCCTTTGACAAGGTGCCACACAAGCGGCTCTGACAGAAACTCCGTCGTCATGGGGGAGAAGCAAAGTGTTGTCGTGGGTCAGAAACTGGCTAGGAGATGGCAAGAGAAGAGTGGGAATAAACGATCAGTTTTCATCATGGCCAAAAGCTAACAGCTGGGCCTCCAGGCGCTGTCCTAGGTCCAGAGTTGCTCAGTATATTCCTGCAGAGGACACAAAGTTATTTCGATTAGTCAGAACTGGAGAGGCTCTGAGGAACGTCCGAGACCTGATTCAGTCGGGTTTATGGGCAAAACAAAGGCAAATGGAATCCAGGGTTGAGAAATGCACACAGCGGGGCAGAAAGTGTAAACTATCCGCACACCTTATAGGAGTCTATATTAATGGTTAGCAATGCAAGAAAGGGACCTCAGCGCCATTGTAGGCAGCTCAGCGGAGACCTCCATTCAGTGTGGTTCTGCTCAAACTATCTAAAAAGTTGTTTGGCTGCACAAGGAACGGGCTGGAGAATGGTACAGAGAATATGCTAATATCTTTATATCAACCAACAGTGAGGCCTCACCTGGCTGCTGTGTGTGGCAGTGGGCACTCATCTCACACAGGACAGTGCAGAGTCATAGGGGCTCAGAGAAGAGGGATGAGAATGATAAAGGTTTGCAAAACTCTCTCTGAAGAGAGATTGAATAGACTGGGGTTGTTACCTTAGGAAACAGATGAATCAGAGGGGACCTGATTAAAGTCTGTAAAACAATGAATGGTCTAGAGAAGGGAGATCGGGAGTTTCTCTTCTTCATAACATAAGAAAAAGGGAGCATTCCGTGAAATTAAAATTCAAAATTGATAACAGAAAATACTTTTTCACATGATGTATGATTAACCTGTGGAACTCACAGCCACAGGATGTCATTAGGTATCTCTACATATGGCTACACAACACTGTGGAGTCCACAAGAGTGAGTCTCCCAGCCCAGGTCGACAGGCTCGGGCAGCAGGGCTCACCCTAGTGCTCTAACATAGCTGTGTAGACAGCTCCGTGCAGTTATGAGTTGGGCTGCGACCTCCCTGCAGAGCCTGGACTTGAGAGCGAATTGGCTGTTCTCCCCTCTGAACTGGGTTGGGAAATCTCCCTGAGCCCAGCTGGTCAGAGCCGTGAGAAGGGGATTCTGTATCTCCTGTCCATGAGCCTTGGCTCAGGTCACTTCTGTTTGCTTGGCTCACAGGTGGGAAAAGGTGGCAGAGATGGATTCATTTCCTTCCCCTCCCCCCGCCCCCTTCTGCTTGGTCCCTGGAGGGGCGGTGTCTGTTAAAAGCTCAACGCAGGCACCAGCTGTGACCTTAGCTGACTTGGAGCTTACAAAATAGCTTGGTGGATGGCCGGTGCCGTGTCTCCGCTAAGCTGGCTCTGGGGGGATGTGTAGCTGGGGAGCAAAACGCCCTTCAGCCACTGAAGTCAGCATGCGAGGCTCACAAACACCCAGGTCATCAGGTCCATAGAGGGAGTGTAACAGGCCCTGGGACTTGTGCCTGCAGGTCTCTCTCCCCAGTGCTCACCCCGGGCCCTGCTAGCCCTTCCGTGCTGTGTGTGGCCCCAAAGCCATCACTCAGGAAGCAGAGCTGGCATCTCGCCTGGATCTTTATCAGCTTCACCGAGCAGCATCCGCAGCAAAGGAGGAATGTCACAAAACTATATAGATGTGGGGGGAACTGTATAGGGAAATGATTCACACAAACATCTGCCTGGAAACACAGGCACCTGACACACGCCCACCTCACACAAACTCCACCCATTCCAGGGCCCAACTGGGAGCCTTTCCAACTGCCACCATGGTGCCAAGTTAAGAGCAGCCGAAGGGGTGGAGTGGGTCACGCCCCTTGGGATTTACGTCTAACCCCTGCCGCAGCCAGAACCACCGTCCCCCTTCCCCTGCCTGGAGCAGCCCAGACCGTCCCCTTCCCCTGGTCCTCAGAAAGACAGACAGGCTGAGCTCCCAGCTTGTGTTACAGATGGAACCTACAGCAGAAGCAGGCACCTGGGGTCGCACAGCCTGGACGGGGTGAGGCTTCCCCAGCAGCTGGGTTCGGGGACACGGACGGGATTGTCCCCACAGCAGGGGAAGTGCAGGCTGAAGTCTGTCCAGCTCTGGGATGGCTCCTCCCTGCCCCAGCCAATGTGATGGGTGGGCAGCTGGCCTTTACACAGAGCCCAGATGGGGAAACACCCACAGAGGGAGCTGTATGCGTCCTACAGCAGGTGAGAAGGCCATATGGGGCAGCCCGGGTTTAGGGGCTGGGGTGGTGGTGAGATCAGGATCCCAATCCCAAGGAGCCGGGCTGCCCTGCACTGACAGCCCTGCCCTGATCCAGGGAGGCAGGACAGGCTGCTGTGAAACTCTTGCTGGCGAGTTGAGCCCAATGCATGGGATGCCAAAGCTGGGGGTAGGGGGACAGTGGGAGAATTGGCTCTGCACCCTCAATGCTTCAGGGGAGAGAGGCTGAGACCCACAGAGAGTGGGGGGTGACCCAGAGAGGGATGCAGGGAGAGATGGAGGGAGGGGTGTGTGATCCAGAGAGGGAGGGAGGAAGGAATGTGTGACCCCAGGGGGAGGGAGAAGTGTGTGACCCCAGTGTTATGCCTATAAGAAGCACACGGGATCTTTTTCAGGGGAAAAGGCAATACACCGCATTTATTGAAGATACAACAATTAGCATATGCATTCAATCACATTGCATCCAGTACAACTCATTTTGCATATATATATGCATAACTGTGCATATCCATAATTCCTATACCCTGGGGGCTAAGTGTGGGCTGTTGGAGGGAGGAGAAGCTTCTGGATTGGGACAAAAGAGAAAGTTCTGGGTTCTCTAATGGAAAACCTGTTGAGAGTCTTTAGGTTAAGTTTAGAGGAGAGAGCAACAAGGGTGATGTCGTGGTGGGCGTCTGCTATAGACCACCAGACCAGGGGCATGAGGTAGACGAGGCTTTTTCCAGACAACTAAGAAGTTTCCAGATCACAGGCCCTAGTTCTCATGGGTGATTTCAAATCACCCTGACATGTGCCAAGAGAGCAATACAGCGGTGCACAGACAATCCAGGAAGTTTTTGGAGAGTGTTGAGGACAACTTCCTGGTACAAGTGCTGGAGGAACCAACTGGGGCCGTGCTCCTCTTGACCTGCTGCTCACAAACAGGGAAGAATTGGTAGGGGAAGCTAAAGTGGATGGGGACCTGGGAGGTAGTGACCATGAGATGGTCGAGTTCAGAATCCCGACAAAAGGAAGAAAGCAGAGCAGCAGAATACGGACCCTGGACTTGAGAAAAGCAGACTTTGA